>OX352762.1:70686935-71286935 GCA_947095585.1 Nephrocerus scutellatus | reverse complement strand
TTGTGGTTGCGGTTTTTTTTTATTATGTTCTCTTTTCTCCTTTTTTTGGTCGGGAAATTACCCGAAGAAAAATTTCGAATTATTATGAAAATTTGTTACAGAATCTTCATCGTCGTCAGCGCTGTCGAGGAGGAGGATTAGCAAAGAGGAAAAAAATGTAAGTACTTAACTGTTTTCTCTCTCTCACTCGTTTGGTTTTTTTTTTATTGTTGGTAAATTTAAAGCTCGCCGGTAATTAAAGAAGAGCCGTTAAAGCAGTTAGCATATACAATTGTACAATACATTCAACAACATTAAGAAAACCTATAGATTTTATTCAAAACAAAATAAAAGTAGAAGTAGAAGAAATAGAAGAGATAGGAAAAAGGATTCAAAAAATTAAAGAAGACAATATTAATAAAAGAAATAAAAATAAAACTGATTTTATTGAACCAGACTTAAATAAAGACGTTTACGTAAAAGCTGACGTAGTTAAAACAGCAAAGAAGATAAATGCAAAATATAAGAAAACCAAGATAAAAAAAAATTGATAATAAATACTATGCAGATAATACAAAATTACATAAAACCCATTTCAAAAGAAAATAAAAATATCAAAGTAGTGATAATAATAATTTAATCTCTTTACAGCCAATATGAAAACCATAAATATAATTACATTATTCACTTTAACCAGAATTCTTATTACAAGAAATTCACAGTCAAGCAGGATACATAATTATAAAACAAGAACCCATTGAATTAATTGAAAAATATGATAAAATACTCCACATAATTAATTTAGAAACCTATAATGAAATTATCAAACAAATGGAATTTTCTATAGATACAGGCTATAACAATTTTCAAGACTTAAGATAAATGACAGAAGCTTTAGGAGATTCTAAACAAAGGAGAGGATTAATAAACGTAGAAGGTAACGCACTCCATTTTCTTTTTGGAGTGATGGATAATGATGAAAGATTAGAGATTGAGAATCATTTAAAAATAATAGAAATTCGAGAGTACGATAGCAGAACGGATGCAAATTGTTCTCAAACTAGTAAATGATTGGTGTAAAGAGGTGGACCTAAGTGTCAACCCAGACAAGATAGTGTGCACCATCTTCACAAAGAGGAGAAAAATAAATCTTCCCATTATAAATTTCCAAGGCAAGGTCCTCCAAATAATGTCGGAGGCCAAATATCTGGGAGTTATGTTCGATCAAAAACTGACATGGAACTCCCATATGACGTACATTATTAACAAAGCTAATAAAGCTTACTTCACATGCCAACGCATGTTCAACGAAACGTGGGGAATAAGCCTGCAAATGACTCTTTGGCTATACCAGAGCATTATCAGACCTAGGCTGACATACGCATCCTTGATATGGTGGCCAAAAACAGAGCAATCACATAAAGTGGTGGCTTATTGGGATGCACAATAGATCTCTAGGTCGCAGTGTACCAGGCTTTTCAGCCCACCCAATAATAATAATAATAATAATAATAATATATTGTTGGATAGTACTACAACAACTTCCCAAATCTAAAAATGCAACTACTTCGATTTCATTAACTTTTACTATCGTGTAATATTCGTCTTTTGGAAATGGTTCTAGACTATTTATCGCCATTTGGCTTAGTTTGCAATCTTTAGCAATGTGTCCCTCTTTTTTACAATTGAAACAAATTGTCATTTTCTTTGGGCAATTATTTGCCAAATGATTCGTATCACCGCACTTGTAACAACGAAAGTCATGAGATTTCTTGTTTCTTGGATTTATTTTAGTTCTATCACTCTCATAATGGTGGCGTCTCGGAAAGTGAGTCTGTTTTCTATTATCGTATGGGACAAATCTGGGGGATTGGTTGTTCAAAACCCTTTTTGATACATCAGAAATTTTGTTCCTATTCTCTAATTGACTGTTTACCGAATCATATGTTTTAATTTGTCGTAATAAATCGTTTGAATCAACACATTTCGAAGCTATGAGTACGTCTTTCAAATGTTCATTCTCTAATCCCAAAATGATGTATAATTGCTTTATCATTAAGGGTGATTTGTTTTCCCAAACTAACAATCTCGTAAAAATAATTTTCTACACACTCGTCAACTTTCCGTTTTCGGGACATTATTTTAAATAATACATCACCATCATCGTCACATTGTGGAAAAATTTTGACTAACTCTAGTTTGAAATTGTCCCATGTTCTTGTGTACCAAAAACGAGCTGGACCCGATAATTGAAGCGATGCATATAGCACTACACTTTGATCATCCCAGTTATAATTTATTTTTAAATTATCGTAATGGTGTACCCATGATGCGGCCGATAATTTTCGATTTTGTTGTGGATCGAACATCTTTATCAATCCCCCGACTTCATTTATCCCCATACGTAAAATTTGACCACTAACCTGTGAGGTAGATGATGAACTTGATGTTTTTGCTTCTATATTTCTTGGCAATAAATCTTCATTGTTGTTGGATGACCGTAATTGTTCATTTTCTGTTCGCAGCCGTCGCAACTCAGACATAGCCACTTCTAGTTGGCTTTGTGTTTCTTGCATGGTCATCCTCCTATTGGCCATTTCGGATTTTGTTTCTTTTCCTTCACTCCCGAATAAAATATTATTTGAAATTAAAAAACCATTTGCTTAATTAATAAAGTATTTAAAAAACTTAAGCAGCACAACTTAAAAATACAAACAGATAAATGTAAATTTCTTAGCAAAGAGACAGAATATTTAGGCCACGTAATTACTACAAACGGAATAAAGCCAAACCCAGAAAAAATAACAGCAATCGAAAAGATACCCATTCCTTGTACAACAAAACAAATAAAATCTTTTCTAGGTCTAACAGGTTATTACAGAAAGTTTATTAAAGATTATTCAAAGGTAGCAGTACCAAATATCTTAAGAAAGGAACAAAGATAAACATTAAAGACCCAGAATATATAACAGATTTTGAAGAACTTAAATTACCATATCTAATGACCCCGTTCTTAAATATCCTGACTATACAAAGGAATTCGTTTTAACAACTGATGCGTCAAATTATGCAATCGGATCAGTTCTTTCACAATCAAACCACCCATTGACCCATTATGCTATGCATCTCGCACACTCAATGAACATGAACGCAGATATAGCACTATTGAAAAATATTTATTAAGTATTGTTTGGTCAACAAAATATTTCAGACCGTAAAGATATGGTCGCAAATATAAAATACAAACTGACCATAGAACTTTAGTTTGGTTGAGTCACCTTAAAGAACCAAATTCAAAACTCCAAAGATGGAAAATTAGTTTAAATGAATATGATTTTGATATCGAATATTTAAAAGGAAAAGAAAATCGCGTAGCAGATTATCTTAGTAGACTCGAAGTAAACGCAGTCAATGGAAATGAAGATTCATCATTTGCCACAAATCATAGTGGAATAGAAGAAAGAAATGATCACATAGGAATTTCAGAATTACCTACAAATATTTTTAAGCATCAAATAGAAGTTATAGTGTCAGAAGGTGAAGGTACAAATATAAAAAATCTATATACAGGTATAAGAAGACTCACTATTAAATCAAAATATGTAGGCGAATATTTTACTGAAGCATTAAGGGAATTTTTACCCGATCACGGAAAAGTGGCAGTATATTGTCCAAGTGATACTTTATTTTGCAAAATTCAGGAAAAATATGTTGAGCTTTACAGCAATCAAAGTAAACTAATATTACTAAGATGCATTACTCTTTTAAAAGATTTAAGTAATACAAACGATGCGTTGAATCAAATTCAAAGGATTCATGAACGATTTAATCACAGAGGAATATAAGAAACATATCTTGAAATTAAAAGTGAATACTATTTTCCAAAATTAAGAGAATTAATTAATTAACAATTATACTATATGTCAAACAGCAAAACATGATAGAAGTCAAGAAAAAATAAAATTTGAAATAAGCAAAACTGCACTTAAGCCAAATGAGCTTATACACATGGACATTTATATTCCAAGTAAAGATATTTACTTTTTAAAAATTATAGACAAATTCACTAAACATTTGACAGCCTTTCCCCTAGTGTAGTGGCGACATTGTCACGCAGCACCCTATTTTTGCGGCACCGGCCACAAAAATAATACGCTAATAAATTTGTTAGAAATAACATACGAAATGCATACATTCGGTGATGGCAAACCAAATATTCCAATGCAGGAACTATACCGCAATATCATGCGATGTGCACATGCTGCAGATTCTTCTTTGCAAACCGTTAGTTAGCACGAATTCCAGTGTGGGAAATTTGCCGAAAAAAACATGCGATTTATTGTTCAGCTAGCATATATGATGCCATGTCATACGCATACACTCACAGGCTCGGTTCAACCAGCAACAGGTTGACGAGAAAAAGAAGAGAGAAAAAAAGAGGCGTAATCTCGACATTTTTTTCGTACAATTACCGAAATCACGGAATATTCAATTTGACTTGTGAAAAAAATCAAGAATTCCCATAAGTACATGAGACGAAAGAACATCAATAGGAATAGTAACAGTGCGCGCCGAAAAGGATGGCCACTAATTTTTTTGTATCATTATTAAATTCGACTATAAAATTTATTTAGTATAAAAATAGTTCGGCACAGTGTCGGTCGGTAAATTATGTCCACTTGTGAGTACAATTATTCGGAAATACCAAAAATTGATATTCAATCGAAAAAACCGAATGGTGTATATTACCTTCGTGAAGCGCTTAAATAGCCATGTGCATAAAAAGAAAAAAAATGGCCACACCATATAAAAAAAGTGAGACAATTTCCGTTGCCAACCCACGATTGTGGTACAGTACCTGTTTGCGTCAGCAGTTGATTCGGCTTGACTCGTATTCAATCAAGTCAGTCGATAATTTTCCATCTCCGGATTCGGACAACACTAGTATTCAGGAGGGAGATATAGAGAAGAAAGAGGGCTTTGATTTCCCCACCGAGAACCTGTCATCCTTGGAAAAAGGTTGCGCATAACGCTAGTTCCTGTGCGTCACTAATGGATTTAGCATATCATTCCTCCTATTTTATTAGTTAATTATCTTTTTTCAAGTAAATTCCTTGGTGTACCTAGAATCATAGGATAAGTAAAAATCGCGAACCGATTGAGAAAATTTTTGTAAGGGACGTTTTTTTTTTGTGGTTGCGGTTTTTTTTTATTATGTTCTCTTTTCTCCTTTTTTTTGGTCGGGAAATTACCCGAAGAAAAATTTCGAATTATTATGAAAATTTGTTACAGAATCTTCATCGTCGTCAGCGCTGTCGAGGAGGAGGATTAGCAAAGAGGAAAAAAATGTAAGTACTTAACTGTTTTCTCTCTCTCACTCGTTTGGTTTTTTTTTATTGTTGGTAAATTTAAAGCTCGCCGGTAATTAAAGAAGAGCCGTTAAAGCAGTTAGCATATACAATTGTACAATACATTCAACAACATTAAGAAAACCTATAGATTTTATTCAAAACAAAATAAAAGTAGAAGTAGAAGAAATAGAAGAGATAGGAAAAAGGATTCAAAAAAGCTGACGTAGTTAAAACAGCAAAGAAGATAAATGCAAAATATAAGAAAACCAAGATAAAAAAAAATTGATAATAAATACTATGCACATAATACAAAATTACATAAAACCCATTTCAAAAGAAAATATAAATATCAAAGTAGTGATAATAATAATTTAATCTCTTTACAGCCAATATGAAAACCATAAATATAATTACATTATTCACTTTAACCATGGTGAAATCAGAATTCTTATTACAAGAAATTCACAGTCAAGCAGGATACATAATTATAAAACAAGAATTCATTGAATTAATTGAAAAATATGATAAAATACTCCACATAATTAATTTAGAAACCTATAATGAAATTATCAAACAAATGGAATTTTCTATAGATACAGGCTATAACAATTTTCAAGACTTAAGATAAATGACAGAAGCTTTAGGAGATTCTAAACAAAGGAGAGGATTAATAAACGTAGAAGGTAACGCACTCCATTTTCTTTTTGGAGTGATGGATAATGATGAAAGATTAGAGATTGAGAATCATTTAAAAATAATAGAAATTCGAGAGTACGATAGCAGAACGGATGCAAATTGCTCTCAAACTAGTAAATGATTGGTGTAAAGAGGTGGACCTAAGTGTCAACCCAGACAAGATAGTGTGCACCATCTTCACAAAGAGGAGAAAAATAAATCTTCCCATTATAAATTTCCAAGGCAAGGTTCTCCAAATAATGTCGGAGGCCAAATATCTGGGAGTTATGTTCGATCAAAAACTGACATGGAACTCCCATATGACGTACATTATTAACAAAGCTAATAAAGCTTACTTCACATGCCAACGTATGTTCAACAAAACGTGGGGAATAAGCCTGCAAATGACTCTTTGGCTATACCAGAGCATTATCAGACCTAGGCTGACATACGCATCCTTGATATGGTGGCCAAAAACAGAGCAATCACATAAAGTGGTGGCTTATTGGGATGCACAAAATCGATTTCAAAAGGTTTTTTTTCCCTCCTATTATGGTGCATGGTTATTAAATAACCTGCCAGCAAATTGCCTCGGAAAGTAATAATCTAAATGTAAATGTTAAAAAAAATCGCGAGTTTGGAAGACCAAGCACAACTCGTATTCAATCAGGCAGTCGATAATTTTTCACCACCGGCTTCGGTCGATATATTCATTCGGTGTGTAGTTCGGTACTCGGCATTCATAAAATTGGCCTCCTGTGTTAGAAAAATTTAATATCATTAAAAAAATCGTTGAGTCTATTCGGTAATTAACCGTACTGCCAATTAAAATCCGTTTGTGGCGTAATCTCGACATTTTTTTCGTACAATTACCGAAATCACGGAATATTCAATTTGACTTGTGAAAAAAATCAAGACTTCCCATAAGAACATGAGACGAAAGAACATCAATAGGAATAGTAACAGTGCGCGCCGAAAAGGATGGCCACTAATTTTTTTGTATCATTATTAAATTCGACTATAAAATTTATTTAGTATAAAAATAGTTCGGCACAGTGTCGGTCGGTAAATTATGTGCACTTGTGAGTACAATTATTCGGAAATACCAAAAATTGATATTCAATCGAAAAAACCGAATGGTGTATATTACCTTCGTGAAGCGCTTAAATAGCCATGTGCATAAAAAGAAAAAAAAATGGCCACACCATATAAAAAAAGTGAGACAATTTCCGTTGCCAATCCACGATTGTGGTACAGTACCTGTTGGCGTCAGCAGTTGATTCGGCTTGACTCGTATTCAATCAAGTCAGTCGATAATTTTCCATCTCCGGATTCGGACAACACTAGTATTCAGGAGGGAGATATAGAGAAGAAAGAGGGCTTTGATTTCCCCACCGAGAACCTGTCATCCTTGGAAAAAGGCTGCGCATAACGCTAGTTCCTGTGCGTCACTAATGGATTTAGCATATCATTCCTCCTATTTTATTAGTTTTCTGTTGTTGATCTCATCCAAAAGGTTATCGATGATATGGAACATAATACAAAATTACATAAAACCCATTTCAAAAGAAAATATAAATATCAAAGTAGTGATAATAATAATTTAATCTCTTTACAGCCAATATGAAAACCATAAATATAATTACATTATTACCTTTAACCATGGTGAAATCAGAATTCTTATTACAAGAAATTCACAGTCAAGCAGGATACATAATTATAAAACAAGAATTCATTGAATTAATTGAAAAATATGATAAAATACTCCACATAATTAATTTAGAAACCTATAATGAAATTATCAAACAAATGGAATTTTCTATAGATACAGGCTATAACAATTTTCAAGACTTAAGATAAATGACAGAAGCTTTAGGAGATTCTAAACAAAGGAGAGGATTAATAAACGTAGAAGGTAACGCACTCCATTTTCTTTTTGGAGTGATGGATAATGATGAAAGATTAGAGATTGAGAATCATTTAAAAATAATAGAAATTCGAGAGTACGATAGCAGAACGGATGCAAATTGCTCTCCAACTAGTAAATGATTGGTGTAAAGAGGTGGACCTAAGTGTCAACCCAGACAAGATAGTGTGCACCATCTTCACAAAGAGGAGAAAAATAAATCTTCCCATTATAAATTTCCAAGGCAAGGTTCTCCAAATAATGTCGGAGGCCAAATATCTGGGAGTTATGTTCGATCAAAAACTGACATGGAACTCCCATATGACGTACATTATTAACAAAGCTAATAAAGCTTACTTCACATGCCAACGTATGTTCAACAAAACGTGGGGAATAAGCCTGCAAATGACTCTTTGGCTATACCAGAGCATTATCAGACCTAGGCTGACATACGCAGCTTACTTCACATGTCAACGTATGTTCAACAAAACGTGGGGAATAAGCCTGCAAATGACTCTTTGGCTATACCAGAGCATTATCAGACCTAGGCTGACATACGCATCCTTGATATGGTGGCCAAAAACAGAGCAATCACATAAAGTGGTGGCTTATTGGGATGCACAAAATCGATTTCAAAAGGTTTTTTTTCCCTCCTATTATGGTGCATGGTTATTAAATAACCTGCCAGCAAATTGCCTCGGAAAGTAATAATCTAAATGTAAATGTTAAAAAAAATCGCGAGTTTGGAAGACCAAGCACAACTCGTATTCAATCAGGCAGTCGATAATTTTTCACCACCGGCTTCGGTCGATATATTCATTCGGTGTGTAGTTCGGTACTCGGCATTCATAAAATTGGCCTCCTGTGTTAGAAAAATTTAATATCATTAAAAAAATCGTTGAGTCTATTCGGTAATTAACCGTACTGCCAATTAAAATCCGTTTGTGGCGTAATCTCGACATTTTTTTCGTACAATTACCGAAATCACGGAATATTCAATTTGACTTGTGAAAAAAATCAAGACTTCCCATAAGAACATGAGACGAAAGAACATCAATAGGAATAGTAACAGTGCGCGCCGAAAAGGATGGCCACTAATTTTTTTGTATCATTATTAAATTCGACTATAAAATTTATTTAGTATAAAAATAGTTCGGCACAGTGTCGGTCGGTAAATTATGTCCACTTGTGAGTACAATTATTCGGAAATACCAAAAATTGATATTCAATCGAAAAAACCGAATGGTGTATATTACCTTCGTGAAGCGCTTAAATAGCCATGTGCATAAAAAGAAAAAAAAATGGCCACACCATATAAAAAAAGTGAGACAATTTCCGTTGCCAACCCACGATTGTGGTACAGTACCTGTTGGCGTCAGCAGTTGATTCGGCTTGACTCGTATTCAATCAAGTCAGTCGATAATTTTCCATCTCCGGATTCGGACAACACTAGTATTCAGGAGGGAGATATAGAGAAGAAAGAGGGCTTTGATTTCCCCACCGAGAACCTGTCATCCTTGGAAAAAGGCTGCGCATAACGCTAGTTCCTGTGCGTCACTAATGGATTTAGCATATCATTCCTCCTATTTTATTAGTTTTCTGTTGTTGATCTCATCCAAAAGGTTATCGATGATATGGAACTGCTTGTTGGTAAATTCGCTATCCTTTCGCATAATGTTTTCAGTTGAGTCCAATATCGATGTTTGATTCTTTATTAGTTGAAGCAAATATTGTTCGTTTGTTCTGGATTCTTTGATTGTTCTTTCCATTACATCAGCATATTCCTGGTCAAGTATGCCAAATGGCTTGTTGGCTATTGTCCCAATGAAGTCGAATGGAGAGCGTCTCATACGGGTTCTGTCAGGGTATCCATGATTCTTTATTAACAGATCATTAACGTCTTTTATTGTGTCCATTTGTTGTTGAAATTGATCGGCTATGGTGGTACAATACTTGCTGCACTCGGTCATCGTATTGCATATACCTTTGTGTCGTTTCAGTTGTTCTACTAACATGGAAGCTTCCTGTCGATAGGTTGTTAGATCGTAGTATATGCCTATGCTCCAAGAGTCAGTGGCTAGTTCAGCTTGACCAATGTTTTCAAAGTATATCCCGGGTGGTTTGTTAAAAGGGATGATCTC
This sequence comes from Nephrocerus scutellatus, assembly GCA_947095585.1. Classification (NCBI taxonomy): domain Eukaryota; kingdom Metazoa; phylum Arthropoda; class Insecta; order Diptera; family Pipunculidae; genus Nephrocerus; species Nephrocerus scutellatus. The sequence continues at coordinate 71,276,883 of OX352762.1, read as the reverse complement.
CACTGGTGATAGAGCGAAGGTCTGACATACCAATACCGTCCATAATGACAGTATGAGATTGAATTTCATGAATTCCGAGTTAACACCCTTGGGGTGGGTGTTATTACAGTTTTCTGATTTTTGTTCTTTGCTGAGCTTGGTACGTCTCATCGCCTCAGTATTCTGTAGCCAGTTGGAGCTTATGGGCAAGATTTTTCGTTTCCTCGATGGCCGTTGAGGTGCTGGATGGTGGATTTTCAGATGAGATGTACTTAGTGCTGTTGCCTGCTGCGGTAGCCTTGCAAGCGGAGGCTGCCAAGGTGGTGCATTTTTTATCTCTTCACTACTACTACTACTTTACTATCGATTAACCGTACTTCCAATTAAAATCCGTGTGTGGCGTAATCTCGACATTTTTTTCGTACAATTCCCGAAATCACGGAATATTCAATTTGACTTGTGAAAAAAATCAAGAATTCCCATAAGTACATGAGACGAAAGAACAGCAATAGGAATAGGAACAGTGCGCGCCGAAAAGGATGGCCACTAATTTTTTGTATCATTATTAAATTCGACTATAAAATTTATTTAGTGTAAAAATAGTTCGGCACAGTGTACGTCGGTAAATTATGTCCACTTGTGAGTACAATTATTCGGAAATACCAAAAATTGATATTCAATCGAAAAAACCGAATGGTGTATATTACCTTCGTGAAGCGCTTAAATAGCCATGTGCATAAAAAGAAAAAAAAATGGCCACACCATATAAAAAAAGTGAGACAATTTCCGTAGCCAACCCACGATTGTGGTACAGTACCTGTTGGCGTCAGCAGTTGATTCGGCTTGACTCGTATTCAATCAAGTCAGTCGATAATTTTCCATCTCCGGATTCGGACAACACTAGTATTCAGGAGGGAGATATAGAGAAGAAAGAGGGCTTTGATTTCCCCACCGAGAACCTGTCATCCTTGGAAAAAGGCTGCGCATAACGCTAGTTCCTGTGCGTCACTAATGGATTTAGCATATCATTCCTCCTATTTTATTAGTTTTCTGTTGTTGATCTCATCCAAAAGGTTATCGATGATATGGAACTGCTTGTTGGTAAATTCGCTATCCTTTCGCATAATGTTTTCAGTTGAGTCCAATATCGATGTTTGATTCTTTATTAGTTGAAGCAAATATTGTTCGTTTGTTCTGGATTCTTTGATTGTTCTTTCCATTACATCAGCATATTCCTGGTCAAGTATGCCAAATGCCTTGTTGGCTATTGTCCCAATGAAGTCGAATGGAGAGCGTCTCATACGGGTTCTGTCAGGGTATCCATGAGTCTTTATTAACAGATCATTAACGTCTTTTATTGTGTCCATTTGTTGTTGAAATTGATCGGCTATGGTGGTACAATACTTGCTGCACTCGGTCATCGTATTGCATATACCTTTGTGTCGTTTCAGTTGTTCTACTAACATGGAAGCTTCCTGTCAATAGGTTGTTAGATCGTAGTATATGCCTATGCTCCAAGAGTCAGTGGCTAGTTCAGCTTGACCAATGTTTTCAAAGTATATCCCGGGTGGTTTGTTAAAAGGGATGATCTCCACTGGTGATAGAGCAAAGGTCTGACATACCAATACCGTCCATAATGACAGTATGAGATTGAATTTCATGAATTCCGAGTTAACACCCTTGGGGTGGGTGTTATTACAGTTTTCTGATTTTTGTTCTTTGCTGAGCTTGGTACGTCTCATCGCCTCAGTATTCTGTAGCCAGTTGGAGTATATGGGCAAGATTTTTTGTTTCCTCGATGGCCGTTGAGGTGCTGGATGGTGGATTTTCAGATGAGATGTACTTAGTGCTGTTGCCTGCTGCGGTAGCCTTGCAAGCGGAGGCTGCCAAGGTGGTGCATTTTTTATCTCTTCACTACTACTACTACTTTACTATCGATTTGGGTAGGGGAGCTGATTTGGGGAGATTTATCTTCTATGGGTAAGGGACACACCTTGTAAACAGCTCGTCTGAAAGTGCCCTTTGCGGTCCTCACTTCCACAACTCTGGTCAGACCATCAGCCCCCTTGTGTTCCTTTAATATCCTTCCTTCAAGGGAGGTATGTTGTCTTCCATTAGTAACACTATAGTGCCTGGATGAATAGTCTTAATCTTCTGATGCCATTTTGTTCGGGTTTGTAGCTCATGTAAATATTCCTTTGTCCAGCGCTTCCAAAATTGATTTTGTAGTAGTTTAATTAATTCCCATCTTTTGGTAAGAGTGGTTGGCATTTCCTTTGCGTACGGATTGACAACTGAGGTGGGAGGCTCGCCAATCAAAAAATGTCCTGGTGTCAGTGCTTGCGGATCATTGGGATTAGTCGAAAAGCTGGTAAGTGGTCTGGAATTTAAAATTCCTTCTATCTCTGTTACTAGGGTATGAAGTTCTTCATGGGTGAGTGAAGCCCCTAGTGTTATTCTATTCAGATGATACTTCGCCGATTTCACTGCAGCTTCCCATAATCCTCCAAAATGAGGTTATCTTGGTGGAATGAAGCACCATTGAATTTGTTCTTCCGAGCACCTTTTTTTTATATCTTGTTGTGCTTCGTCTTTATAGAAGAACTTGTGAAGCTCTTGAAGTTCGTTCCGAGCCCCTACAAAGTTGGTTGCATTGTCGGAAAATATTTTCGAAGGTCGTCCCCTTCTTGCAATGAAACGCTTCAGGGCACCTAAGAACGCAGCTGTTGTTAGATCGGATACGATCTCCATATGAAATTGCTTTGGTTGCAAAACAAATAAATATAGCGATGTACGCCTTGGTGGGTCTTTTTCCTCTCAGCTTGTAATGAACTTCTACTGGTCCGCAAAAGTCTATTCCAGAGTTTACGAATGGTCGGCTTGGATGTAATCTTTCCGGGGGAAGATTCCCCATTAATTGTTGAATTGAGTGTGGTTTAGTTCTCGCGCATCTTAAGCAATTGTGAACGGTATGTTGAGCAAGCGCCTTCATTCGTAGTGGCAAAAATCGCTGCCTGGTTATCGCTACCAGTGCTTGTTGACCCGCATGCAGATGTTTTTCGTGGAGATATCGTACTAACAATTTGACAATTGGACTTTCTTGTGGTAATACTATTGGGTGTTTGGCATCAAATGGAATGCTTGTTGCTTGTAGCCTTCCGCCAACACGAATTAGTCCTTGATCATCAAGAAATGGTACCAAGGAACTCAGCTTGCTGCTGGGTGAAACACAACTTGCTTTCGTTAATTTTGCCATGTCTTCTGAGAAGTATTCCGCCTGAATTTTCCACAGTATGAAAATCTCAGCTTCGTGTTCTTCCTTATATTCTATTATGTCTCCTTGCGTTCTGGCAGAATCTCCGAATGTATGCAATGATTTGTCTTAGTCTTATGAATGACCCTCTTTTTTCAAGTAAATTCCTTGGTGTACCTATAATCATAGGATAAGTAAAAATCGCGAACCGATTGAGAAAATTTTTGTAAGGGACGTTTTTTTTTGTGGTTGCGGTTTTTTTTTATTATGTGCTCTTTTCTCCTTTTTTTTTTGCTCGGGAAATTACCCGAAAAAAATTTTCGAATTAATATGAAAATTTGTAACAGAATCTTCATCGTCGTCAGCGCTGTCGAGGAGGAGGATTAGCAAAGAGGAAAAAAATGTAAGTACTTAACTGTTTTCTCTCTCTCTCACTCGTTGGGTTTTTTTTTTATTGTTGGAAAATTTAAAGCTCGCCGGTAATTAAAGAGGAGCCGCACCCATACTTGATTTTTCTTATATTCTAGTTCACACTACTTGGTGGTTATAATTAAACCACCTAAATCTAGAAAAAAAAACATTAATAGCTTTTATAACACTCATACTTTCTTGTTATTTCTAGTTCACACTACTTGTTGGTTATAATAAAACCACCTAAATTTAGAAAAAAAAAAATATTAAAAACTTTTATAACATCCATACTTACTTTTTTTTTTATTCTGGTTCACACCACATGTTGGTTATGATTAAACCACCTATATTTAGAAAAAAAAAACATTTAATAAAACCCATACTTATATTTTTTTTATACTATTTAATCATTATCCTTAAGCCATACTTACCATACCTATACTTAGAAAAAAAAAGAAAAAAAAAATGTCTTTATAAAACCCATATACATTTTTTTTTCTTATATATGCTAGTTAATAGTTTTAATTAAACAATCTGTACCGAGAATTTCTTCAATTCAACCAATTCGATATAAAAAAAATAAAAAAAAAGAGAGAGAGATCCGTGCACGTAATATTTTTTTTATGATGATAAGAACTCAGCTTATGGAGAGGCGCAAGATCCCACCCATTTCGGCGAGCTAAGCCTGGAGCATCCGCATGACGTGCACCCCGTACCTTTCCATTTGCTACAAATAACACCAACGTCGATGATAAACGACAACAACAAACATTTTACCATTACACTAGCTAGTAGAAACACTCATAAAATTATTGAGCAACTTAAGCTTAGAAATTCTATATTAGGCAAACCCCAAGAAATAGTATGCGATAATGAATGTAATAGCCTAGCATTTAAAGAATATTGCAATGAAGAAGGTATTAAAATAAAACTCATAACCCCAAATCATAAGACGGGAAACTCAGATGTAGAAAGAGTGCATGGTACACTTAATGAACATATAAGAATATATAAAGCACAAGAAGAGAAAAAGAACATATTAAACTTGAGAGAGAAAAAAAACAGTTAGCATATACAATTGTACAATACATTCAACAACATTAAGAAAACCTATAGATTTTATTCAAAACAAAATAAAAGTGGAAGAAATAGAAGAGATAGAAAAAAGGATTCAAAAAGTTAAAGAAGACAATATTAATAAAAGAAATCAAAATAAAACTGATTTTATTGAACCAGACTTAAATAAAAACGTTTACGTAAAAGCTGACGTAGTTAAAACAGCAAAGAAGATAAATGCAAAATATAAGAAAACCAAGATAAAAAAAATTGATAATAAATACTATGCAGATAATACAAAATTACATAAAACCCATTTCAAAAGAAAATATAAATATCAAAGTAGTGATAATAATAATTTAATCTCTTTTCAGCCAATATGAAAACCATAAATATAATTACATTATTCACTTTAACCATAGTAAAATCAGAATTCTTATTACAAGAAATTCACAATCAAGCAGGATACATAATTATAAAACAAGAACCCATTGAATTAATTGAAAAATATGATAAAATACTCCACATAATTAATTTAGAAACCTATAATGAAATTATCAAACAAATTGAATTTTCTATAGATACAGGCTATAACAATTTTCAAGACTTAAGATAAATGACAGAAGCTTTAGGAGATTCTAAACCAAAATTACAAAGTATACTTCCTTATTCGAGACAAAGGAGAGGATTAATAAACGTAGAAGGTAACGCACTCCATTTTCTTTTTGGAGTGATGGATAATGATGAAAGATTAGAGATTGAGAATCATTTAAAAATAATAGAAGATAACAATATGAATGCAATGACAGAATTAAATAAAGAAGTAGGTATAAATACACAATTCCAAACAAATTTAGAAACAATGGCAGACCGTATAAACAAACACCAGTATGTATTAAGGAACTTTATCAATTCCACAGAAATAAAACAAGAAAGTCTAGCTAAAAGCATATTATCATTACAGATCAATACAGATATAATGTTGTTAAACAACGAAATAGAAAAATTACAAGATAACGTAGTCTTTTCAAGATTAGGAATTCTAGGGAGAAATATCCTAACAAAAAAAGAAAATAAACGATTTAATATAACCATTAATAAATTAAAATATATTGAGAGCAGCTTATTAACTAGAAGCAACCAATTAGTTTTTGTTTTAAAAATACCAGCGTTTACACATAAATGTGAAAGCATAATGATTTTACCAATACCAAACGATCAAGGACTTGAAGTCGAAATATCAAAATATAATTACATCATTTGTAACGAAACATTATATGAAAACAATGAAATAAAATATGTAAAACATTTAAAGAAGAGTCCAATATGTATCCAAAACCTTTATAAAACAAAATATGAAAACTGCAAAATAAGATCAAATAAAGATCAAGAATTAATAGAATTAGAAGATGGACTTATTTTAACAAAAAACTTATTGGAAACAAGCTTAAAAGAATATTGTAATAATATTGATTATAAAATTGTTAAAGATTGTAACATTAAAATAAATAAAACTCTATATATAAATCAAAAAGAAACCTTTAAACAAAATATTATAATTCCATTATATAACACATTAAACTTTATAAAAACTAATGTAACATAAGAAGAGATACATATAAATCAAATTGAAAACTTAAAAGAATTGCAAGCTGTAAGATACCAAAACAATATAAAACGTGTTATATCATATACAAGTAAAACAATCATAATTATTATAATTGCAATTTATTATTATATTATACATGTCGAAAAACTCAAAAAATTAAAATTGAAAATAGAATTACAGATACTCAGGAGAGCATCAAACTTAAGGAGGGAGGGGCTATATTCCTAGAACACCCACACATCACTTTATAATATCATAATATATTTTCATAATATTATTCATAACGTATATTCATATATATAACAAGTGCGCATTCCAACTACAAATATAAAAGTAACGCACATAATGCACATACATACATATAACAAGCGCGCAGTCCTACTGGACAATACAAGAGTGACGCATTCTAATCCTTGTCTATGTTGAGCTTTACACCAATCAAAGTAAACTAATATTACTAAGATGCATTACTCTTTTAAAAGTAATACAAACGACGCGTTGAATCAAATTCAAAGGATTCATGAACCATTTAATCACAGAGGAATACAAGAAACATATCTTGAAATTAAAAGTGAATACTATTTTCCAAAATTAAGAGAATTAATTAGAAGATACATTAACAATTGTACTGTATGTCAAACAGCAAAACATGATAGAAGTCAAGAAAAAATAAAATTTGAAATAAGCAAAACTGCACTTAAGCCAAATGAGCTTATACACATGGACATTTATATTCCAAGTAAAGATATTTACTTTTTAACAATTATAGACAAATTCACTAAACATTTGACAGCCTTTCCCCTAGTGTAGTGGCGACATTGTCACGCAGCACCCTATTTTTGCGGCACCGGCCACAAAAATAATACGCTAATAAATTTGTTAGAAATAACATACGAAATGCATACGGTGATGGCAAACCGTTTGTCACCAAATATTCCAATGCAGGAACTATACCGCAATATCATGCGATGTGCACATGCTGCAGATTCTTCTTTGCAAACCGTTAGTTAGCACGAATTCCAGTGTGGGAAATTTGCCGAAAAAAACATACGATTTATTGTTCAGCTAGCATATATGATGCCATGTCACACGCATACACTCACAGGCTCGGTTCAACCAGCAACAGGTTGACGAGAAAAGAAAAAGGCGAACGAATTGGCAGTCGATAAATAAACCCCAACGAGTTCGGTTGAACAAACTTAGCTACCTACCCAGTGTGGAGTTTTCGGGTTTTTATATAGATTCTTCATCGACGCCATTTTTACTTGGTGCTTAGTTGGTTAAATCGATTTCAAAAGGTTTTTTTTCCTCCTATTATGGTGCATGGTTATTAAATAACCTGCCAGCAAATTGCCTCGGAAAGTAATAATCTAAATGTAAATGTTAAAAAAAATCGCGAGTTTGGAAGACCAAGCACAACTCGTATTCAATCAGGCAGTCGATAATTTTTCACCACCGGCTTCGGTCGATATATTCATTCGGTGTGCAGTTTGGTACTCGGCATTCATAAAAATGGCCGCCTGTGTTAGAAAAATTTAATATCATTAAAAAAATCGTTGAGTCTATTCGGTAATTAACCGTACTTCCAATTAAAATCCGTGTGTGGCGTAATCTCGACATTTTTTTCGTACAATTCCCGAAATCAAGGAATATTCAATTTGACTTGTGAAAAAAATCAAGAATTCCCATAAGTACATGAGACGAAAGAACAGCAATAGGAATAGGAACAGTGCGCGCCGAAAAGGATGGCCACTAATTTTTTTGTATCATTATTAAATTCGACTATAAAATTTATTTAGTATAAAAATAGTTCGGCACAGTGTACGTCGGTAAATTATGTCCACTTGTGAGTACAATTATTCGGAAATACCAAAAATTGATATTCAATCGAAAAAACCGAATGGTGTATATTACCTTCGTGAAGCGCTTAAATAGCCATGTGCATAAAAAGAAAAAAAATGGCCACACCATATAAAAAAAGTGAGACAATTTCCGTTGCCAACCCACGATTGTGGTACAGTACCTGTTGGCGTCAGCAGTTGATTCGGCTTGACTCGTATTCAATCAAGTCAGTCGATAATTTTCCATCTCCGGATTCGGACAACACTAGTATTCAGGAGGGAGATATAGAGAAGAAAGAGGGCTTTGATTTCCCCACCGGGAACCTGTCATCCTTGGAAAAAGGCTGCGCATAACGCTAGTTCCTGTGCGTCACTAATGGATTTAGCATATCATTCCTCCTATTTTATTAGTTTTCTGTTGTTGATCTCATCCAAAGGTTATCGATGATATGGAACTGCTTGTTGGTAAATTCGCTATCCTTTCGCATAATGTTTTCAGTTGAGTCCAATATCGATGTTTGATTCTTTATTAGTTGAAGCAAATATTGTTCGTTTGTTCTGGATTCTTTGATTGTTCTTTCCATTACATCCATTGTTGGCTATTGTCCCAATGATGTCGAATGGAGAGCGTCTCATACGGGTTCTGTCAGGGTATCCATGAGTCTTTATTAACAGATCATTAACGTCTTTTATTGTGTCCATTTGTTGTTGAAATTGATCGGCTATGGTGGTACAATACTTGCTGCACTCGGTCATCGTATTGCATATACCTTTGTGTCGTTTCAGTTGTTCTACTAAGATGGAAGCTTCCTGTCGATAGGTTGTTAGATCGTAGTATATGCCTATGCTCCAAGAGTCAGTGGCTAGTTCAGCTTGACCAATGTTTTCAAAGTATATCCCGGGTGGTTTGTTAAAAGGGATGATCTCCACTGGTGATAGAGCAAAGGTCTGACATACCAATACCGTCCATAATGACAGTATGAGATTGAATTTCATGAATTCCGAGTTAACACCCTTGGGGTGGGTGTTATTACGGTTTTCTGATTTTTGTTCTTTGCTGAGCTTGGTACGTCTCATCGCCTAAGTATTCTGTAGCCAGTTGGAGTTTATGGGCAAGATTTTTCGTTTCCTCGATGGCCGTTGAGTTGCTGGATGGTGGATTTTCAGATGAGATGTACTTAGTGCTGTTGCCTGCTGCGGTAGCCTTGCAAGCGGAGGCTGCCAAGGTGGTCCATTTTTTATCTCTTCACTACTACTACTACTTTACTATCGATTTGGGTAGGGGAGCTGATTTGGGGAGATTTATCTTCTATGGGTAAGGGACACACCTTGTAAACAGCTCGTCTGAAAATATAATTACATTATTCACTTTAACCATAGTGAAATCAGAATTCTTATTACAAGAAATTCACAATCAAGCAGGATACATAATTATAAAACAAGAACCCATTGAATTAATTGAAAAATATGATAAAATACTCCACATAATTAATTTAGAAACCTATAATGAAATTATCAAACAAATTTAATTTTCTATAGATACAGGCTATAACAATTTTCAAGACTTAAGATAAATGACAAAAGCTTTAGGAGATTCTAAACCAAAATTACAAAGTATACTTCCTTATTCGAGACAAAGGAGAGGATTAATAAACGTAGAAGGTAACGCACTCCATTTTCTTTTTGGAGTGATGGATAATGATGAAAGATTAGAGATTGAGAATCATTTAAAAATAATAGAAGATAACAATATGAATGCAATGACAGAATTAAATAAAGAAGTAGGTATAAATACACAATTCCAAACAAATTTAGAAACAATGGCAGACCGTATAAACAAACACCAGTATGTATTAAGGAACTTTATCAATTCCACAGAAATAAAACAAGAAAGTCTAGCTAAAAGCATATTAACATTACAGATCAATACAGATATAATGTTGTTAAACAACGAAATAAAAAAATTACAAGATAACGTAGTCTTTTCAAGATTAGGAATTCTAGGGAGAAATATCCTGACAAAAAAAGAAAATAAACGATTTAATATAACCATTAATAAATTAAAATATATTGAGAGCAGCTTATTAACTAGAAGCAACCAATTAGTTTTTGTTTTAAAAATACCAGCGTTTACACATAAATGTGAAAGCATAATGATTTTACCAATACCAAACGATCAAGGACTTGAAGTCGAAATATCAAAATATAATTACATCAGTTGTAACGAAACATTATATGAAAACAATGAAATAAAATATGTAAAACATTTAAAGAAGAGTCCAATATGTATCCAAAACCTTTATAAAATAAAATATGAAAACTGCAAAATAAGATCAAATAAAGATCAAGAATTAATAGAATTAGAAGATGGACTTATTTTAACAAAAAACTTATTGGAAACAAGCTTAAAAGAATATTGTAATAATATTGATTATAAAATTGTTAAAAATAACCTTATGCATTTTAAAGATTGTAACATTAAAATAAATAAAACTCTATATATAAATCAAAAAGAAACCTTTAAACAATATATTATAATTCCATTATATAACACATTAAACTTTATAAAAACTAATGTAACATTAGAAGAGATACATATAAATCAAATTGAAAACTTAAAAGAATTGCAAGCTGTAAGATACCAAAACAATATAAAACATGTTATATCATATACAAGTAAAACAAACATAATTATTATAATTGCAATTTATTATTATATTATACATGTCGAAAAACTCTAAAATTAAAATTGAAAATAGAATTACAGATACTCAGGAGAGCATCAAACTTAAGGAGGGAGGGGCTACATTCCTAGAACACCCACACATCACTTTATAATATCATAATATATTTTCATAATATTATTCATAACGTATATTCATAATATAACAAGTGCGCATTCCAACAACAAATATAAAAGTAACGCACATAATGCACATACATACATATAACAAGTGCGCAGTCCTACTGGACAATACAATAGTGACGCATTCTAATCCTTGTCTATGTTGAGCTTTACAGCAATCAAAGTAAACTAATATTACTAAGATGCATTACTCTTTTAAAAGTAATACAAACGACGCGTTGAATCAAATTCAAAGGATTCATGAACGATTTAATCACAGAGGAATACAAGAAACATATCTTGAAATTAAAAGTGAATACTATTTTCCAAAATTAAGAGAATTAATTAGAAGATACATTAACAATTGTACTGTATGTCAAACAGCAAAACATGATAGAAGTCAAGAAAAAATAAAATTTGAAATAAGCAAAACTGCACTTAAGCCAAATGAGCTTATACACATGGACATTTATATTCCAAGTAAAGATATTTACTTTTTAACAATTATAGACAAATTCACTAAACATTTGACAGCCTTTCCCCTAGTGTAGTGGCGACATTGTCACGCAGCACCCTATTTTTGCCGCACCGGCCACAAAAATAATACGCTAATAAATTTGTTAGAAATAACATACGAAATGCATACGGTGATGGCAAACCGTTTGTCACCAAATATTCCAATGCAGGAACTATACCGCAATATCATGCGATGTGCACATGCTGCAGATTCTTCTTTGCAAACCGTTAGTTAGCACGAATTCCAGTGTGGGAAATTTGCCGAAAAAAACATGCGATTTATTGTTCAGCTAGCATATATGATGCCATGTCACACGCATACACTCACAGGCTCGGTTCAACCAGCAACAGGTTGACGAGAAAAGAAAAAGGCGAACGAATTGGCAGTCGATAAATAAACCCCAACGAGTTCGGTTGAACAAACTTAGCTACCTACCCAGTGTGGAGTTTTCGGGTTTTTATATAGATTCTTCATCGACGCCATTTTTACTTGGTGCTTAGTTGGTTAAATCGATTTCAAAAGGTTTTTTTTCCTCCTATTATGGTGCATGGTTATTAAATAACCTGCCAGCAAATTGCCTCGGAAAGTAATAATCTAAATGTAAATGTTAAAAAAAATCGCGAGTTTGGAAGACCAGCTCGTCTGAAAGTGCCCTTTGCGGTCCTCACTTCCACAACTCTGGTCAGACCATCAGCCCCCTTGTGTTCCTTTAATATCCTTCTTTCAAGGGAGGTATGTTGTCTTCCATTAGTAACACTATAGTGGCTGGATGAATAGTCTTATTCTTCTGATGCCATTTTGTTCGGGTTTGTAGCTCATGTAAATATTCCTTTGTCCAGCGCTTCCAAAATTGATTTTGTAGTAGTTTAACTAATTCCCATCTTTTGGTAAGAGTGGTTGGCATTTCCTTTGCGTACGGATTGACAACTGAGGTGGGAGGCTCGCCAATCAAAAAATGTCCTGGTGTCAGTGCTTGCGGATCATTGGGATTAGTCGACAAGCTGGTAAGTGGTCTGGAATTTAAAATTCATTATATCTCTGTTACTAGGGTATGAAGTTCTTCATGGGTGAGTGAAGCCCCTAGTGTTATTCTTTTCAGATGATACTTCGCCGATTTCACTGCAGCTTCCCATAATCCTCCAAAATGAGGTTATCTTGGTGGAATGAAGCACCATTGAATTTGTTCTTCCGAGCACCTTTTTTTAATATCTTGTTGTGCTTCGTCGTTATAGAAGAACTTGTGAAGCTCTTGAAGTTCGTTCCGAGCCTCTACAAAGTTGGTTGCATTGTCGGAAAATATTTTCGAAGGTCGTCCCCTTCTTGCAATGAAACGCTTCAGGGCACCTAAGAACGCAGCTGTTGTTAGATCGGATAAGATCTCCATATGAATTGCTTTGGTTGCAAAACAAATAAATATAGCGACGTACGCCTTGGTGGGTCTTTTTCCTCTCAGCTTGTAATGAACTTCTACTGGTCCGCAAAAGTCTATTCCAGAGTTTACGAATGGTCGGCTTGGATGTACTCTTTCCGGGGGAAGATTCCCCATTAATTGTTGAATTGAGTGTGGTTTAGTTCTCGCGCATCTTAAGCAATTGTGAACGGTATGTTGAGCAAGCGCCTTCATTCGTAGTGGCAAAAATCGCTGCCTGGTTATCGCTACCAGTGCTTGTTGACCCGCATGCAGATGTTTTTCGTGGAGATATCGTACTAACAATTTGACAATTGGACTTTCTTGTGGTAATACTATTGGGTGTTTGGCATCAAATGGAATGCTTGTTGCTTGTAGCCTTCCGCCAACACGAATTAGTCCTTGATCATCAAGAAATGGTACCAAGGAACTCAGCTTGCTGCTGGGTGAAACACAACTTGCTTTCGTTAACTTCTGAGAAGTATTCCGCCTGAATTTTCCACAGTATGAAAATCTCAGCTTCGTGTTCTTCCTTATATTCTATTATATCTCCTTGCGTTCTGGCAGAATCTCCGAATGTATGCAATGATTTGTCTTAGTCTTATGAATGACCCTCTTTTTTCAAGTAAATTCCTTGGTGTACCTATAATCATAGGATAAGTAAAAATCGCGAACCGATTGAGAAAATTTTTGTAAGGGACGTTTTTTTTGTGGTTGCGGTTTTTTTTTTATTATGTGCTCTTTTCTCCTTTTTTTTTGCTCGGGAAATTACCCGAAAAAAAATTTCGAATTAATATGAAAATTTGTTACAGAATCTTCATCGTCGTCAGCGCTGTCGAGGAGGAGGATTAGCAAAGAGGAAAAAAATGTAAGTACTTAACTGTTTTCTCTCTCTCACTCGTTTGGTTTTTTTTTATTGTTGGTAAATTTAAAGCTCGCCGGTAATTAAAGAAGAGCCGCACCCATACTTGATTTTTCTTATATTCTTGTTCACACTACTTGGTGGTTATAATTAAACCACCTAAATCTAGAAAAAAAAACATTAATAGCTTTTATAACACTCATACTTTCTTGTTATTTCTAGTTCACACTACTTGTTGGTTATAATTAAACCACCTAAATTTAGAAAAAAAAAATATTAAAAACTTTTATAACATCCATACTTACTTTTTTTTTATTCTGGTTCACACCACATGTTGGTTATGATTAAACCACCTATATTTAGAAAAAAAAAAACATTTAATAAAACCCATACTTATATTTTTTTTATACTTTTTAATCATTATCCTTAAGCCATACTTACCATACCTATACTTTGAAAAAAAAAGAAAAAAAAATGTCTTTATAAAACCTATATACATTTTTTTTTCTTATATATGCTAGTTAATAGTTTTAATTAAACAATCTGTACCGAGAATTTCCTCAATTCAACCAATTCGATATAAATAAAATAAAAAAAAGAGAGAGAAAATTTTTCCGATCTAAATAACATGTGTCTTTGCCTTTCATTGGAGAACTTTTCACGTAGGTACGTTTCGCTGGTGCCCGGATCAGACATAATGAGGTCTTAAAGCGATTCTTCCGTTGAGGGCTTTCAGTATTCCTCCTGTGACCCTCAGGGCGAGCTAATGCCGATGATGGGGCATGCGCTCTCTGCTTCTCCCGTTTCCTCTGAACCCCTACGACTTCACCCAATCCGTGCACGTAATATTTTTTTTTATGATGGTAAGAACTCAGCTTATTGAGGGGCGCAAGATCCCACCCATTTCGGCGAGCTAAGCCTGGAGCATCCGCATGACGTGCACCCCGTACCTTTCCATTTGCTACAACAAACATTTTACCATTACACTAGCTAGTAGAAACACTCATAAAATTATTGAGCAACTTAAGCTTACAAATTCTATATTAGGTAAACCCCAAGAAATAGTATGCGATAATGAATTTAATAGCCTAGCATTTAAAGAATATTGCAATGAAGAAGGTATTAAAATAAAACTCATAACCCCAAATCATAAGACGGGAAACTCAGACGTAAAAGCTGACGTAGTTAAAACAGCAAAGAAGATAAATGCAAAATATAAGAAAACCAAGATAAAAAAAATTGATAATAAATACTATGCAGATAATACAAAATTACATAAAACCCATTTCAAAAGAAAATATAAATATCAAAGTAGTGATAATAATAATTTAATCTCTTTACAGCCAATATGAAAACCATAAATAAAATTACATTATTCACTTTAACCATAGTGAAATCAGAATTCTTATTACAAGAAATTCACAATCAAGCAGGATACATAATTATAAAACAAGAACCCATTGAATTAATTGAAAAATATGATAAAATACTCCACATAATTAATTTAGAAACCTATAATGAAATTATCAAACAAATTGAATTTTTTATAGATACAGGCTATAACAATTTTCAAGACTTAAGATAAATGACAGAAGCTTTAGGAGATTCTAAACCAAAATTACAAAGTATACTTCCTTATTCGAGACAAAGGAGAGGATTAATAAACGTAGAAGGTAACGCACTCCATTTTCTTTTTGGAGTGATGGATAATGATGAAAGATTAGAGATTGAGAATCATTTAAAAATAATAGAAGATAACAATATGAATGCAATGACAGAATTAAATAAAGAAGTAGGTATAAATACACAATTCCAAACAAATTTAGAAACAATGGCAGACCGTATAAACAAACACCAGTATGTATTAAGGAACTTTATCAATTCCACAGAAATAAAACAAGAAAGTCTAGCTAAAAGCATATTATCATTACAGATCAATACAGATATAATGTTGTTAAACAACGAAATAGAAAAATTACAAGATAACGTAGTCTTTTCAAGATTAGGAATTCTAGGGAGAAATATCCTGACAAAAAAAGAAAATAAACGATTTAATATAACCATTAATAAATTAAAATATATTGAGAGCAGCTTATTAACTAGAAGCAACCAATTAGTTTTTGTTTTAAAAATACCAGCGTTTACACATAAATGTGAAAGCATAATGATTTTACCAATACCAAACGATCAAGGACTTGAAGTCGAAATATCAAAATATAATTACATCAGTTGTAACGAAACATTATATGAAAACAATGAAATAAAATATGTAAAACATTTAAAGAAGAGTCCAATATGTATCCAAAACCTTTATAAAACAAAATATGAAAACTGCAAAATAAGATCAAATAAAGATCAAGAATTAATAGAATTAGAAGATGGACTTATTTTAACAAAAAACTTATTGGAAACAAGCTTAAAAGAATATTGTAATAATATTGATTATAAAATTGTTAAAAATAACCTTATGCATTTTAAAGATTGTAACATTAAAATAAATAAAACTCTATATATAAATCAAAAAGAAACCTTTAAACAAAATATTATAATTCCATTATATAACACATTAAACTTTATAAAAACTAATGTAACATTAGAAGAGATACATATAAATCAAATTGAAAACTTAAAAGAATTGCAAGCTGTAAGATACCAAAACAATATAAAACATGTTATATCATATACAAGTAAAGCAATCATAATTATTATAATTGCAATTTATTATTATATTATACATGTCGAAAAACTCAAAAAATTAAAATTGAAAATAGAATTACAGATACTCAGGAGAGCATCAAACTTAAGGAGGGAGGGGCTACATTCCTAGAACACCCACACATCACTTTATAATATCATAATATATTTTCATAATATTATTCATAACGTATATTCATAATATAACAAGTGCGCATTCCAACAACAAATATAAAAGTAACGCACATAATGCACATACATACATATAACAAGCGCGCAGTCCTACTGGACAATACAAGAGTGACGCATTCTAATCCTTGTCTATGTTGAGCTTTACAGCAATCAAAGTAAACTAATATTACTAAGATGCATTACTCTTTTAAAAGTAATACAAACGACGCGTTGAATCAAATTCAAAGGATTCATGAACCATTTAATCACAGAGGAATACAAGAAACATATCTTGAAATTAAAAGTGAATACTATTTTCCAAAATTAAGAGAATTAATTAGAAGATACATTAACAATTGTACTGTATGTCAAACAGCAAAACATGATAGAAGTCAAGAAAAAATAAAATTTGAAATAAGCAAAACTGCACTTAAGCCAAATGAGCTTATACACATGGACATTTATATTCCAAGTAAAGATATTTACTTTTTAACAATTATAGACAAATTCACTAAACATTTGACAGCCTTTCCCCTAGTGTAGTGGCGACATTGTCACGCAGCACCCTATTTTTGCGGCACCGGCCACAAAAATAATACGCTAATAAATTTGTTAGAAATAACATACGAAATGCATACGGTGATGGCAAACCGTTTGTCACCAAATATTCCAATGCAGGAACTATACCGCAATATCATGCGATGTGCACATGCTGCAGATTCTTCTTTGCAAACCGTTAGTTAGCACGAATTCCAGTGTGGGAAATTTGCCGAAAAAAACATGCGATTTATTGTTCAGCTAGCATATATGATGCCATGTTACACGCATACACTCACAGGCTCGGTTCAACCAGCAACAGGTTGACGAGAAAAGAAAAAGGCGAACTAATTGGCAGTCGATAAATAAACCCCAACGAGTTCGGTTGAACAAACTTAGCTACCTACCCAGTGTGGAGTTTTCGGGTTTTTATATAGATTCTTCATCGACGCCATTTTTACTTGGTGCTTAGTTGGTTAAATCGATTTCAAAAGGTTTTTTTTTACTCCTATTATGGTGCATGGTTATTAAATAACCTGCCAGCAAATTGCCTCGGAAAGTAATAATCTAAATGTAAATGTTAAAAAAAATCGCGAGTTTGGAAGACCAAGCACAACTCGTATTCAATCAGGCAGTCGATAATTTTTCACCACCGGCTTCGGTCGAAATATTCATTCGGTGTGCAGTTCGGTACTCGGCATTCATAAAAATGGCCGCCTGTGTTAGAAAAATTTAATATCATTAAAAAAATCGTTGAGTCTATTCGGTAATTAACCGTACTCCCAATTAAAATCCGTGTGTGGCGTAATCTCGACATTTTTTGCGTACAATTCCCGAAATCACGGAATATTCAATTTGACTTGTGAAAAAAAATCAAGAATTCCCATAAGTACATGAGACGAAAGAACAGCAATAGGAATAGGAACAGTGCGCGCCGAAAAGGATGGCCACTAATTGTTTTGTATCATGATTAAATTCGACTATAAAATTTATTTAGTATAAAAATAGTTCGGCACAGTGTACGTCGGTAAATTATGTCCACTTGTGAGTACAATTATTCGGAAATACCAAAAATTGATATTCAATCGAAAAAACCGAATGGTGTATATTACCTTCGTGAAGCGCTTAAATAGCCATGTGTATAAAAAGAAAAAAAAATGGCCACACCATATAAAAAAAGTGAGACAATTTCCGTTGCCAACCCACGATTGTGGTACAGTACCTGTTGGCGTCAGCAGTTGATTCGGCTTGACTCGTATTCAATCAAGTCAGTCGATAATTTTCCATCTCCGGATTCGGACAACACTAGTATTCAAGAGGGAGGGAGATATAGAGAAGAAAGAGGGCTTTGATTTCCCCACCGAGAACCTGTCATCCTTGGAAAAAGGCTGCGCATAACGCTAGTTCCTGTGCGTCACTAATGGATTTAGCATATCATTCCTCCTATTTTATTAGTTTTCTGTTGTTGATCTCATCCAATAGGTTATCGATGATATGGAACTGCTTGTTGGTAAATTCGCTATCCTTTCGCATAATGTTTTCAGTTGAGTCCAATATCGATGTTTGATTCTTTATTAGTTGAAGCAAATATTGTTCGTTTGTTCTGGATTCTTTGATTGTTCTTTCCATTACATCAGCATATTCCTGGTCAAGTATGCCAAATGCCTTGTTGGCTATTGTCCCAATGAAGTCGAATGGAGAGCGTCTCATACGGGTTCTGTCAGGGTATCCATGAGTCTTTATTAACAGAACATTAACGTCTTTTATTGTGTCCATTTGTTGTTGAAATTGATCGGCTATGGTGGTACAATACTTGCTGCACTCGGTCATCGTATTGCATATACCTTTGTGTCGTTTCAGTTGTTCTACTAACATGGAAGCTTCCTGTCGATAGGTTGTTAGATCGTGGCTAGTTCAGCTTGACCAATGTTTTCAAAGTATATCCCGGGTGGTTTGTTAAAAGGGATGATCTCCACTGGTGATAGAGCAAAGGTCTGACATACCAATACCGTCCATAATGACAGTATGAGATTGAATTTCATGAATTCCGAGTTAACACCCTTGGGGTGGGTGTTATTACGGTTTTCTGATTTTTGTTCTTTGCTGAGCTTGGTACGTCTCATCGCCTCAGTATTCTGTAGCCAGTTGGAGTTTATGGGCAAGATTTTTCGTTTCCTCGATGGCCGTTGAGGTGCTGGATGGTGGATTTTCAGATGAGATGTACTTAGTGCTGTTGCCTGCTGCGGTAGCCTTGCAAGCGGAGGCTGCCAAGGTGGTGCATTTTTTATCTCTTCACTACTACTACTACTTTACTATCGATTTGGGTAGGGGAGCTGATTTGGGGAGATTTATCTTCTATGGGTAAGGGACACACCTTGTAAACAGCTCGTCTGAAAGTGCCCTTTGCGGACCTCACTTCCACAACTCTGGTCAGACCATCAGCCCCCTTGTGTTCCTTTAATATCCTTCCTTCAAGTAAGGTATGTTGTCTTCCATTAGTAACACTATAGTGCCTGGATGAATAGTCTTATTCTTCTGATGTCATTTTGTTCGGGTTTGTAGCTCATGTAAATATTCCTTTGTCCAGCGCTTCCAAAATTGATTTTGTAGTAGTTTAACTAATTCCCATCTTTTGGTAAAAGTGGTTGGGATTTCCTTTGCGTTCGGATTGACAACTGAGGTGGGAGGCTCGCCAATCAAAAAATGTCCTGGTGTCAGTGCTTGCAGATCATTGGGATTAGTCGACAAGCTGGTAAGTGGTCTGGAATTTAAAATTCCTTCTATCTCTGTTACTAGGGTATGAAGTTCTTCATGGGTGAGTGAAGCCCCTAGTGTTATTCTTTTCAGATGATACTTCGCCGATTTCACTGCAGCTTCCCATAATCCTCCAAAATGAGGTTATCTTGGTGGAATGAAGCACCATTGAATTTGTTCTTCCGATCACCTTTTTTTTATATCTTGTTGTGCTTCGTCGTTATAGAAGAACTTGTGAAGCTCTTGAAGTTCGTTCCGAGCCCCTACAAAGTTGGTTGCATTGTCGGAAAATATTTTCGAAGGTCGTCCCCTTCTTGCAATGAAACGCTTCAGGGCACCTAAGAACGCAGCTGTTGTTAGATCGGATACGATCTCCATATGAATTGCTTTGGTTGCAAAACAAATAAATATAGCGATGTACGCCTTGGTGGGTCTTTTTCCTCTCAGCTTGTAATGAACTTCTACTGGTCCGCAAAAGTCTATTCCAGAGTTTACGAATGGTCGGCTTGGATGTACTCTTTCCGGGGGAAGATTCCCCATTAATTGTTGAATTGAGTGTGGTTTAGTTCTCGCGCATCTTAAGCAATTGTGAACGGTATGTTGAGCAAGCGCCTTCATTCGTAGTGGCAAAAATCGCTGCCTGGTTATCGCTACCAGTGCTTGTTGACCCGCATGCAGATGTTTTTCGTGGAGATATCGTACTAACAATTTGACAATTGGACTTTCTTGTGGTAATACTATTGGGTGTTTGGCATCAAATGGAATGCTTGTTGCTTGTAGCCTTCCGCCAACACGAATTAGTCCTTGATCATCAAGAAATGGTACCAAGGAACTCAGCTTGCTGCTGGGTGAAACACAACTTGCTTTCGTTAATTTTGCCATGTCTTCTGAGAAGTATTCCGCCTGAATTTTCCACAGTATGAAAATCTCAGCTTCGTGTTCTTCCCTATATTCTATTATGTCTCCTTGCGTTCTGGCAGAATCTCCGAATGCATGCAATGATTTGTCTTAGTCTTATGAATGACCCTCTTTTTTCAAGTAAATTCCTTGGTGTACCTATAATCATAGGATAAGTAAAAATCGCGAACCGATTGTGAAAATTTTTGTAAGGGACGTTTTTTTTTGTGGTTGCGGTTTTTTTTTTATTATGTGCTCTTTTTTCCTTTTTTTGCTCGGGAAATTACCCGAAAAAAATTTTCGAATTAATATGAAAATTTGTTACAGAATCTTCATCGTCGTCAGCGCTGTCGAGGAGGAGGATTAGCAAAGAGGAAAAAAATGTAAGTACTTAACTGTTTTCTCTCTCTCACTCGTTTGGTTTTTTTTTATTGTTGGTAAATTTAAAGCTCGCCGTTAATTAAAGAAGAGCCGCACCCATACTTGATTTTTCTTATATTCTTGTTCACACTACTTGGTGGTTATAATTAAACCACCTAAATCTAGAAAAAAAAACATTAATAGCTTTTATAACACTCATACTTTCTTGTTATTTCTAGTTCACACTACTTGTTGGTTATAATTAAACCACCTAAATTTA
Source organism: Nephrocerus scutellatus (assembly GCA_947095585.1). Lineage (NCBI taxonomy): Eukaryota > Metazoa > Arthropoda > Insecta > Diptera > Pipunculidae > Nephrocerus > Nephrocerus scutellatus. The sequence goes on along the minus strand of OX352762.1, from coordinate 71,255,409 downwards.
GAAAAAAAAAATATTAAAAACTTTTATAACATCCATACTTACTTTTTTTTTTATTCTGGTTCACACCACATGTTGGTTATGATTAAACCACCTATATTTAGAAAAAAAAAACATTTAATAAAAGCCATACTTATATTTTTTTTATACTATTTAATCATTATCCTTAAGCCATACTTACCATACCTATACTTAGAAAAAAAAAGAAAAAAAAATGTCTTTATAAAACCCATATACATTTTTTTTCTTATATATGCTAGTTAATAGTTTTATTTAACCAATCTGTACCGAGAATTTCCTCAATTCAACCAATTCGATATAAATAAAATAAAAAAAAAGAGAGAGAAAATTTTTCCGATCTAAATAACATGTGTCTTTGCCTTTCATTGGAGAACTTTTCACGTAGGTACGTTTCGCTGGTGCCCGGATCAGACATAATGAGGTCTTAAAACGATTCTTCCGTCGAGGGCTTTCAGTATTCCTCCTGTGACCCTCAGGGCGAGCTAATGCCGATGATGGGGCATGCGCTCTCTGCTTCTCCCGTTTCGTCTGAACCCCTACGACTTCACCCAATCCGTGCACGTAATATTTTTTTTTATGATGGTAAGAACTCAGCTTATTGAGGGGCGCAAGATCCCACCCATTTCGGCGAGCTAAGCCTGGAGCATCCGCATGACGTGCACCCCGTACCTTTCCATTTGCTACAAATAACACCAACGTCGATGATAAACGACAACAACAAACATTTTACCATTACACTAGCTAGTAGAAACACTCATAAAATTATTGAGCAACTTAAGCTTACAAATTCTATATTAGGTAAACCCCAAGAAATAGTATGCGATAATGAATTTAATAGCCTAGCATTTAAAGAATATTGCAATGAAGAAGGTATTAAAATAAAACTCATAACCCCAAATCATAAGACGGGAAACTCAGACGTAAAAGCTGACGTAGTTAAAACAGCAAAGAAGATAAATGCAAAATATAAGAAAACCAAGATAAAAAAAATTGATAATAAATACTATGCAGATAATACAAAATTACATAAAACCCATTTCAAAAGAAAATATAAATATCAAAGTAGTGATAATAATAATTTAATCTCTTTACAGCCAATATGAAAACCATAAATATAATTACATTATTCACTTTAACCATAGTGAAATCAGAATTCTTATTACAAGAAATTCACAATCAAGCAGGATACATAATTATAAAACAAGAACCCATTGAATTAATTGAAAAATATGATAAAATACTCCACATAATTAATTTAGAAACCTATAATGAAATTATCAAACAAATTGAATTTTCTATAGATACAGGCTATAACAATTTTCAAGACTTAATATAAATGACAGAAGCTTCAGGAGATTCTAAACCAAAATTACAAAGTATACTTCCTTATACGAGACAAAGGAGAGGATTAATAAATTTTCTTTTTGGAGTGATGGATAATAATGAAAGATTAGAGATTGAGAATCATTTAAAAATAATAGAAGATAACAATATGAATGCAATGACAGAATTAAATAAACAAGTAGGTATAAATACACAATTCCAAACAAATTTAGAAACAATGGCAGACCGTATAAACAAACACCAGTATGTATTAAGGAACTTTTATAACACTCATACTTTCTTGTTATTTCTAGTTCACACTACTTGTTGGTTATAATTAAACCACCTAAATTTAGAAAAAAAAAATATTAAAAACTTTTATAACATCCATACTTACTTTTTTTTTTATTCTGGTTCACACCACATGTTGGTTATGATTAAACCACCTATATTTAGAAAAAAAAAACATTTAATAAAACCCATACTTATATTTTTTTTATACTATTTAATCATTATCCTTAAGCCATACTTACCATACCTATACTTAGAAAAAAAAAGAAAAAAAAATGTCTTTATAAAACCCATATACATTTTTTTTCTTATATATGCTAGTTAATAGTTTTATTTAACCAATCTGTACCGAGAATTTCCTCAATTCAACCAATTCGATATAAATAAAATAAAAAAAAAGAGAGAGAAAATTTTTCCGATCTAAATAACATGTGTCTTTGCCTTTCATTGGAGAACTTTTCACGTAGGTACGTTTCGCTGGTGCCCGGATCAGACATAATGAGGTCTTAAAACGATTCTTCCGTCGAGGGCTTTCAGTATTCCTCCTGTGACCCTCAGGGCGAGCTAATGCCGATGATGGGGCATGCGCTCTCTGCTTCTCCCGTTTCGTCTGAACCCCTACGACTTCACCCAATCCGTGCACGTAATATTTTTTTTTATGATGGTAAGAACTCAGCTTATTGAGGGGCGCAAGATCCCACCCATTTCGGCGAGCTAAGCCTGGAGCATCCGCATGACGTGCACCCCGTACCTTTCCATTTGCTACAAATAACACCAACGTCGATGATAAACGACAACAACAAACATTTTACCATTACACTAGCTAGTAGAAACACTCATAAAATTATTGAGCAACTTAAGCTTACAAATTCTATATTAGGTAAACCCCAAGAAATAGTATGCGATAATGAATTTAATAGCCTAGCATTTAAAGAATATTGCAATGAAGAAGGTATTAAAATAAAACTCATAACCCCAAATCATAAGACGGGAAACTCAGACGTAAAAGCTGACGTAGTTAAAACAGCAAAGAAGATAAATGCAAAATATAAGAAAACCAAGATAAAAAAAATTGATAATAAATACTATGCAGATAATACAAAATTACATAAAACCCATTTCAAAAGAAAATATAAATATCAAAGTAGTGATAATAATAATTTAATCTCTTTACAGCCAATATGAAAACCATAAATATAATTACATTATTCACTTTAACCATAGTGAAATCAGAATTCTTATTACAAGAAATTCACAATCAAGCAGGATACATAATTATAAAACAAGAACCCATTGAATTAATTGAAAAATATGATAAAATACTCCACATAATTAATTTAGAAACCTATAATGAAATTATCAAACAAATTGAATTTTCTATAGATACAGGCTATAACAATTTTCAAGACTTAATATAAATGACAGAAGCTTCAGGAGATTCTAAACCAAAATTACAAAGTATACTTCCTTATACGAGACAAAGGAGAGGATTAATAAATTTTCTTTTTGGAGTGATGGATAATAATGAAAGATTAGAGATTGAGAATCATTTAAAAATAATAGAAGATAACAATATGAATGCAATGACAGAATTAAATAAACAAGTAGGTATAAATACACAATTCCAAACAAATTTAGAAACAATGGCAGACCGTATAAACAAACACCAGTATGTATTAAGGAACTTTTATAACACTCATACTTTCTTGTTATTTCTAGTTCACACTACTTGTTGGTTATAATTAAACCACCTAAATTTAGAAAAAAAAAATATTAAAAACTTTTATAACATCCATACTTACTTTTTTTTTTATTCTGGTTCACACCACATGTTGGTTATGATTAAACCACCTATATTTAGAAAAAAAAAAACATTTAATAAAACCCATACTTATATTTTTTTTATACTATTTAATCATTATCCTTAAGCCATACTTACCATACCTATACTTAGAAAAAAAAAGAAAAAAAAATGTCTTTATAAAACCCATATACATTTTTTTTCTTATATATGCTAGTTAATAGTTTTATTTAACCAATCTGTACCGAGAATTTCCTCAATTCAACCAATTCGATATAAATAAAATAAAAAAAAAGAGAGAGAAAATTTTTCCGATCTAAATAACATGTGTCTTTGCCTTTCATTGGAGAACTTTTCACGTAGGTACGTTTCGCTGGTGCCCGGATCAGACATAATGAGGTCTTAAAACGATTCTTCCGTCGAGGGCTTTCAGTATTCCTCCTGTGACCCTCAGGGCGAGCTAATGCCGATGATGGGGCATGCGCTCTCTGCTTCTCCCGTTTCGTCTGAACCCCTACGACTTCACCCAATCCGTGCACGTAATATTTTTTTTTATGATGGTAAGAACTCAGCTTATTGAGGGGCGCAAGATCCCACCCATTTCGGCGAGCTAAGCCTGGAGCATCCGCATGACGTGCACCCCGTACCTTTCCATTTGCTACAAATAACACCAACGTCGATGATAAACGACAACAACAAACATTTTACCATTACACTAGCTAGTAGAAACACTCATAAAATTATTGAGCAACTTAAGCTTACAAATTCTATATTAGGTAAACCCCAAGAAATAGTATGCGATAATGAATTTAATAGCCTAGCATTTAAAGAATATTGCAATGAAGAAGGTATTAAAATAAAACTCATAACCCCAAATCATAAGACGGGAAACTCAGATGTAGAAAGAGTGCATGGTACAATTAAATGAACATATAAGAATATATTATAAAACAATATTAATAAAAGAAATCAAAATAAAACTGATTTTATTATTATTAATAAAAGAAATCAAAATAAAACTGATTTTATTGAACCAGACTTAAATAAAGACGTTTACGTAAAAGCTGACGTAGTTAAAACAGCAAAGAAGATAAATGCAAAATATAAGAAAACCAAGATAAAAAAAATTGATAATAAATACTATGCAGATAATACAAAATTACATAAAACCCATTTCAAAAGAAAATATAAATATCAAAGTAGTGATAATAATAATTTAATCTCTTTACAGCCAATATGAAAACCATAAATATAATTACATTATTCACTTTAACCATAGTGAAATCAGAATTCTTATTACAAGAAATTCACAATCAAGCAGGATACATAATTATAAAACAAGAACCCATTGAATTAATTGAAAAATATGATAAAATACTCCACATAATTAATTTAGAAACCTATAATGAAATTATCAAACAAATTGAATTTTCTATAGATACAGGCTATAACAATTTTCAAGACTTAATATAAATGACAGAAGCTTCAGGAGATTCTAAACCAAAATTACAAAATTATAAAACCCATACACATTTTTTTTCTTATATATGCTAGTTAATAGTTTTATTTAACCAATCTGTACCGAGAATTTCCTCAATTCAACCAATTCGATATAAAAAAAATAAAAAAAAAGAGAGAGAAAATTTTTCCGATCTAAATAACATGTGTCTTTGCCTTTCATTGGAGAGCTTTTCACGTAGGTACGTTTCGCTGGTGCCCGGATCAGACATAATGAGGTCTTAAAACGATTCTTCCGTCGAGGGCTTTCAGTATTCCTCCTGTGACCCTCAGGGCGAGCTAATGCCGATGATGGGGCATGCGCTCTCTGCTTCTCCCGTTTCGTCTGAACCCCTACGACTTCACCCAATCCGTGCACGTAATATTTTTTTTTATGATGGTAAGAACTCAGCTTATTGAGGGGCGCAAGATCCCACCCATTTCGGCGAGCTAAGCCTGGAGCATCCGCATGACGTGCACCCCGTACCTTTCCATTTGCTACAAATAACACCAACGTCGATGATAAACGACAACAACAAACATTTTACCATTACACTAGCTAGTAGAAACACTCATAAAATTATTGAGCAACTTAAGCTTACAAATTCTATATTAGGTAAACCCCAAGAAATAGTATGCGATAATGAATTTAATAGCCTAGCATTTAAAGAATATTGCAATGAAGAAGGTATTAAAATAAAACTCATAACCCCAAATCATAAGACGGGAAACTCAGACGTAAAAGCTGACGTAGTTCAAACAGCAAAGAAGATAAATGCAAAATATAAGAAAACCAAGATAAAAAAAATTGATAATAAATACTATGCAGATAATACAAAATTACATAAAACCCATTTCAAAAGAAAATATAAATATCAAAGTAGTGATAATAATAATTTAATCTCTTTACAGCCAATATGAAAACCATAAATATAATTACATTATTCACTTTAACCATAGTGAAATCAGAATTCTTATTACAAGAAATTCACAATCAAGCAGGATAATTATAAAACAAGAACCCATTGAATTAATTGAAAAATATGATAAAATACTCCACATAATTAATTTAGAAACCTATAATGAAATTATCAAACAAATTGAATTTTCTATAGATACAGGCTATAACAATTTTCAAAACTTAATATAAATGACAGAAGCTTCAGGAGATTCTAAACCAAAATTACAAAGTATACTTCCTTATACGAGACAAAGGAGAGGATTAATAAATTTTCTTTTTGGAGTGATGGATAATAATGAAAGATTAGAGATTGAGAATCATTTAAAAATAATAGAAGATAACAATATGAATGCAATGACAGAATTAAATAAACAAGTAGGTATAAATACATAATTCCAAACAAATTTAGAAACAATGGCAGACCGTATAAACAAACACCAGTATGTATTAAGGAACTTTTATAACACTCATACTTTCTTGTTATTTCTAGTTCACACTACTTATTAACTATAATTATAATATATAATATATAATTATAACCAAATTAAACCACCTAAATTTAGAAAAAAAAAATATTAAAAACTTTTATAACATCCATACTTACTTTTTTTTTTATTCTGGTTCACACCACATGTTGGTTATGATTAAACCACCTATATTTTTTTTATACTATTTAATCATTATCCTTAAGCCATACTTACCATACCTATACTTAGAAAAAAAAAGAAAAAAAAATGTCTTTATAAAACCCATATACATTTTTTTTCTTATATATGCTAGTTAATAGTTTTATTTAACCAATCTGTACCGAGAATTTCCTCAATTCAACCAATTCGATATAAATAAAATAAAAAAAAGAGAGAGAAAATTTTTCCGATCTAAATAACATGTGTCTTTGCCTTTCATTGGAGAACTTTTCACGTAGGTACGTTTCGCTGGTGCCCGGATCAGACATAATGAGGTCTTAAAACGATTCTTCCGTCGAGGGCTTTCAGTATTCCTCCTGTGACCCTCAGGGCGAGCTAATGCCGATGATGGGGCATGCGCTCTCTGCTTCTCCCGTTTCGTCTGAACCCCTACGACTTCACCCAATCCGTGCACGTAATATTTTTTTTTATGATGGTAAGAACTCAGCTTATTGAGGGGCGCAAGATCCCACCCATTTCGGCGAGCTAAGCCTGGAGCATCCGCATGACGTGCACCCCGTACCTTTCCATTTGCTACAAATAACACCAACGTCGATGATAAACGACAACAACAAACATTTTACCATTACACTAGCTAGTAGAAACACTCATAAAATTATTGAGCAACTTAAGCTTACAAATTCTATATAAGGTAAACCCCAAGAAATAGTATGCGATAATGAATTTAATAGCCTAGCATTTAAAGAATATTGCAATGAAGAAGGTATTAAAATAAAACTCATAACCCCAAATCATAAGACGGGAAACTCAGATGTAGAAAGAGTGCATGGTACAATTAAATGAACATATAAGAATATATTATAAAACAATATTAATAAAAGAAATCAAAATAAAACTGATTTTATTATTATTAATAAAAGAAATCAAAATAAAACTGATTTTATTGAACCAGACTTAAATAAAGACGTTTACGTAAAAGCTGACGTAGTTAAAACAGCAAAGAAGATAAATGCAAAATATAAGAAAACCAAGATAAAAAAAATTGATAATAAATACTATGCAGATAATACAAAATTACATAAAACCCATTTCAAAAGAAAATATAAATATCAAAGTAGTGATAATAATAATTTAATCTCTTTACAGCCAATATGAAAACCATAAATATAATTACATTATTCACTTTAACCATAGTGAAATCAGAATTCTTATTACAAGAAATTCACAATCAAGCAGGATACATAATTATAAAACAAGAACCCATTGAATTAATTGAAAAATATGATAAAATACTCCACATAATTAATTTAGAAACCTATAATGAAATTATCAAACAAATTGAATTTTCTATAGATACAGGCTATAACAATTTTCAAGACTTAATATAAATGACAGAAGCTTCAGGAGATTCTAAACCAAAATTACAAAGTATACTTCCTTATACGAGACAAAGGAGAGGATTAATAAATTTTCTTTTTGGAGTGATGGATAATAATGAAAGATTAGAGATTGAGAATCATTTAAAAATAATAGAAGATAACAATATGAATGCAATGACAGAATTAAATAAACAAGTAGGTATAAATACACAATTCCAAACAAATTTAGAAACAATGGCAGACCGTATAAACAAACACCAGTATGTATTAAGGAACTTTATCAATTCCACAGAAATAAAACAAGGAAGTCTAGCTAAAAGCATATTATCATTACAGGTCAATACAGATATAATGTTGTTAAAAAACGAAATAGAAAAATTACAAGATAACGTAGTCTTTTCAAGATTAGGAATTCTAGGGAGAAATATCCTGACAAAAAAAGAAAATAAGCGATTTAATATAACCATTAATAAATTAAAATATATTGAGAGCAGCTTATTAACTAGAAGCAACCAATTAGTTTTTGTTTTAAAAATACCAGCGTTTACACATAAATGTGAAAGCATAATGATTTTACCAATACCAAACGATCAAGGACTTGAAGTCGAAATATCAAAATATAATTACATCACTTGTAACGAAACATTGTATGAAAACAATGAAATAAAATATGTAAAACATTTAAAAAAGAGTCCAATATGTATCCAAAACCTTTATAAAACAAAATATGAAAACTGCAAAATAAGATCAAATAAAGATCAAGAATTAATAGAATTAGAAGATGGACTTATTTTAACAAAAAACTTATTAGAAACAAGCTTAAAAGAATATTGTAATAATATTGATTATAAAATTGTTAAAAATAACCTTATGCATTTTAAAGATTGTAACATTAAAATAAATAAAACTCTATATATAAATCAAAAAGAAACCTTTAAACAAAATATTATAATTCCATTATATAACACATTAAACTTTATAAAAACTAATGTAACATTAGAAGAGATACATATAAATCAAATTGAAAACTTAAAAGAATTGCAAGCTGTAAGATACCAAAACAATATAAAACATGTTATATCATATACAAGTAAAACAATCATAATTATTATAATTGCAATTTTATTATTATATTATACATGTCGAAAAACTCAAAAAATTAAAATTGAAAATAGAATTACAGATACTCAGGAGAGCATCAAACTTAAGGAGGGAGGGGCTACATTCCTAGAACACCCACACATATAATATAACAAGTGCGCATTCCAACAACAAATATAAAAGTAACGCACATAATGCACATACATACATATAACAAGCGCGTAGTACTACTGGACAATACAAGAGTGACGCATTCTAATCCTTGTCTTTAATTCTGATCTAAGAGATCAACATGTTTACGTCTTTCTTAATTCAAGGACAGCCAGATGTCCAATTGCGCATGAAATAAACATGTTTTCGTCTTTCTTAATTCAAGGACAGCCAGATGTCCAATTGCGCATGAAATAAACATGTTTTCGTCTTTTAAATTCAAGGACAAGATCAAAGTCCAAAAGCTAACAAAGAACTTGGACAGCACACAAATAGTATATAAGCCGTATGCAAATCATACAAATCACATCAGTCGTATCCAGAGTTTTAAGAAGTGCAGTATTATTCATTGTATATTAGAGTTCTAAGTTCTCAGTTTAATTTAAAAAAGTTAATAAAGAGTTCTTTTAGAAATTAAAAGAAATACTTGTGTTTAATTTAGTTGTGGTTTTTTCATTTGAAAACACAAAATATATTTTTTTTAATAAAATAAGAATCGGAAACGAAACTGCGCTCCAACAAGGTCGCTCTACAAGGACCGGCGTAATGCCAATCGGACACTGAAGGCCCTCGGAGCTATTCCGGAGACCAGCAAGACGCCGAGGCAAATTGCTAAGCTTAAATGGGCCCAAGTCTTTCTTGATAAGGACAGCAGGAAGACCAGCGGAGACTCTACGTTGAAGCGACAGAGATCGGTGGTCATTCCGGTCTCAAAAAGACTCACGGCATATAGTGCAACCGCCCCTAGTCATTCCACTATTACATCTCAGAGGTCCTTCAGCGAAGTCCTAAAAGACAGTTGTCGCGATAATTGATCATAGCGACATAGACGGATCCATCTCTCCTGATCTGTGGCAGCAAATTAATGTCAAACTTTCAGGCAGTTTCGCAAGCTCCTCCTACCACATACGATGGCGGTTGGCATCAAGGCCGGATAAAGCTAATAGCTTGCGAAGATTCGAGATCTTGTGATCCCTTTAAACTGGCTATTGGCAGTCTTGGGGAGGTTTGGCCTGGTGCCAATCTCGAGGTTGTTGCAAAGGAGGATATCCCTAGCCGACCAAGAGCGCAGACGGAATAGAAGCAAGAAATGATCACATAGGAATTTCAGAATTACCTAAAAATATTTTTAAGCATGAAATAGAAGTTATAGTGTCAGAAGGTGAAGGTAAAAATATAAAAAATCTATATACAGGTATAAGAAGACTCACTATTAAATCAAAAGATGTAGGCGAATATTTTACTAAAGCATTAAGGGAATTTTTACCCGATCACGGAAAAGTGGCAGTATATTGTCCAAGTGATACTTTATTTTGCTAAATTCAGGAAAAACATGTTGAGCTTTACAGCAATCAAAGTAAACTAATATTACTAAGATGCATTAATCTTTTAAAAGATTTAAGTAATACAAACGATGCGTTGAATCAAATTCAAAGGATTCCTGAACGATTTAATCACAGGGGAATCGAGAAACATATATTGAAATTAAAAGTGAATACTATTTTCCAAAATTAAGAGAATTAATTAGAAGATACATTAACAATTGTACTGTATGTCAAACAGCAAAACATGATAGAAGTCAAGAAAAAATAAAATTTGAAATAAGCAAAACTGCACTTAAGCCAAATGAGCTTATACACATGGACATTTATATTCCAAGTAAAGATATTTACTTTTTAACAATTATAGACAAATTCACTAAACATTTGACAGCCTTTTCCCTAGTGTAGTGGCGACATTGTCACGCAGCACCCTATTTTTGCGGCACCGGCCACAAAAATAATACGCTAATAAATTTGTTAGAAATAAAATACGAAATGCATACATTCGGTGATGGCAAACCGTTTGTCACCGCAATATCATGCGATGTGCACATGCGATTTGCAAACCGTTAGTTAGCACGAATTCCAGTGTGGGAAATTTGCCGAAAAAAACATGCGATTTATTGTTCAGCTAGCATATATGATGCCATGTTACACGCATACACTCACAGGCTCGGTTCAACCAGCAACAGGTTGACGAGAAAAGAAAAAGGCGAACTAATTGGCAGTCGATAAATAAACCCCAACGAGTTCGGTTGAACAAACTTAGCTACCTACCCAGTGTGGAGTTTTCGGGTTTTTATATAGATTCTTCATCGACGCCATTTTTACTTGGTGCTTAGTTGGTTAAATCGATTTCAAAAGGTTTTTTTTTACTCCTATTATGGTGCATGGTTATTAAATAACCTGCCAGCAAATTGCCTCGGAAAGTAATAATCTAAATGTAAATGTTAAAAAAAATCGCGAGTTTGGAAGACCAAGCACAACTCGTATTCAATCAGGCAGTCGATAATTTTTCACCACCGGCTTCGGTCGAAATATTCATTCGGTGTGCAGTTCGGTACTCGGCATTCATAAAAATGGCCGCCTGTGTTAGAAAAATTTAATATCATTAAAAAAATCGTTGAGTCTATTCGGTAATTAACCGTACTCCCAATTAAAATCCGTGTGTGGCGTAATCTCGACATTTTTTGCGTACAATTCCCGAAATCACGGAATATTCAATTTGACTTGTGAAAAAAATCAAGAATTCCCATAAGTACATGAGACGAAAGAACAGCAATAGGAATAGGAACAGTGCGCGCCGAAAAGGATGGCCACTAATTGTTTTGTATCATTATTAAATTCGACTATAAAATTTATTTAGTATAAAAATAGTTCGGCACAGTGTCGGTCGGTAAATTATGTCCACTTGTGAGTACAATTATTCGGAAATACCAAAAATTGATATTCAATCGAAAAAACCTTCGTGAAGCGCTTAAATAGCCATGTGTATAAAAAGAAAAAAAATGGCCACACCATATAAAAAAAGTGAGACAATTTCCGTTGCCAACCCACGATTGTGGTACAGTACCTGTTGGCGTCAGCAGTTGATTCGGCTTGACTCGTATTCAATCAAGTCAGTCGATAATTTTCCATCTCCGGATTCGGACAACACTAGTATTCAGGAGGGAGATATAGAGAAGAAAGAGGGCTTTGATTTCCACACCGAGAACCTGTCATCCTTGGAAAAAGGTTGCGCATAACGCTAGTTCCTGTGCGTCACTAATGGATTTAGCATATCATTCCTCCTATTTTATTAGTTAATTATCTTTTTTCAAGTAAATTCCTTGGTGTACATAGAATCATAGGATAAGTAAAAATCGCGAACCGATTGAGAAAATTTTTGTAAGGGACGTTTTTTTTTATTATGTTCTCTTTTCTCCTTTTTTTTTTGCTCGGGAAATTACCCGAAAAAAATTTCGAATTAATATGAAAATTTGTTACAGAATCTTCATCGTCGTCAGCGCTGTCGAGGAGGAGGATTAGCAAAGAGGAAAAAAATGTAAGTACTTAACTGTTTTCTCTCTCTCACTCGTTTGGTTTTTTTTATTGTTGGTAAATTTAAAGCTCGCCGGTAATTAAAGAAAAGCCGCACCCATACTTGATTTTTCTTATATTCTTGTTCACACTACTTGGTGGTTATAATTAAACCACCTAAATCTAGAAAAAAAAAACATTAATAGCTTTTATAACACTCATACTTTCTTGTTATTTCTAGTTCACACTACTTGTTGGTTAAAATTAAACCACCTAAATTTAGAAAAAAAAATATTAAAAACTTTTATAACATCCATACTTACTTTTTTTTTATTCTGGTTCACACCACATGTTGGTTATGATTAAACCACCTATATTTAGAAAATAAAACATTTAATAAAACCCATACTTATATTTTTTTTATACTATTTAATCATTATCCTTAAGCCATACTTACCATACCTATACTTAGAAAAAAAAAGAAAAAAAAATGTCTTTATAAAACCCATATACATTTTTTTTTCTTATATATGCTAGTTAGTAGTTTTATTTAACCAATCTGTACCGAGAATATCCTCAATTCAACCAATTCGATATAAATAAAATAAAAAAAAAGAGAGAGAAAATTTTTCCGATCTAAATAACATGTGTCTTTGCCTTTCATTGGAGAACTTTTCACGTAGGTACGTTTCGCTGGTGCCCGGATCAGACATAATGAGGTCTTAAAACAATTCTTCCGTCGAGGGCTTTCAGTATTCCTCCTGTGACCCTCAGGGCGAGCTAATGCCGATGATGTGGCATGCGCTCTCTGCTTCTCCCGTTTCATCTGAACCCCTACGACTTCACCCAATCCGTGCACGTAATATTTTTTTTTATGATGGTAAGAACTCAGCTTATGGAGGGGCGCAAGATCCCACCCATTTAGGCGAGCTAAGCCTGGAGCATCCGCATGACGTGCACCCCGTACCTTTCCATTTGCTACAAATAAAACCAACGTCGATGATAAACGACAACAACAAACATTTTACCATTACACTAGCTAGTAGAAACACTCATAAAATTATTGAGCAACTTAAGCTTAGAAATTCTATATTAGGCAAACCCCAAGAAATAGTATGCGATAATGAATTTAATAGCCTTGCATTTAAAGAATATTGCAATGAAGAAGGTATTAAAATAAAACTCATAACCCCAAATCATAAGACGGGAAACTCAGATGTAGAAAGAGTGCATGGTACAATTAAATGAACATATAAGAATATATAATAAAACAATATTAATAAAAGAAATCAAAATAAAACTGATTTTATTGAACCAGACTTAAATAAAGACGTTTAAGTAAAAGCTGACGTAGTAAGAACAGCAAAGAAGATAAATGCAAAATATAAGAAAACCAAGATAAAAAAAATTGATAATAAATACTATGCAGATAATACAAAATTACATAAAACCCATTTCAAAAGAAAATATAAATATCAAAGTAGTGATAATAATAATTTAATCTCTTTACAGCCAATATGAAAACCATAAATATAATTACATTATTCACTTTAACCATAGTGAAATCAGAATTCTTATTACAAGAAATTCACAATCAAGCAGGATACATAATTATAAAACAAGAACCCATTGAATTAATTGAAAAATATGATAAAATACTCCACATAATTAATTTAGAAACCTATAATGAAATTATCAAACAAATTGAATTTTCTATAGAAACAGGCTATAACAATTTTCAAAACTTAAAATTAAAAAGATTAATGACAGAAGCTTTAGGAGATTCTAAATCAAAATTACAAAGTATACTTCCTTATTCGAGACAAAGGAGAGGATTAATAAACGTAGGAGGTAACGCACTCCATTTTCTTTTTGGAGTGATGGATAATGATGAAAGATTAGAGATTGAGAATCATTTAAAAATAATAGAAGAAAACAATATGAATGCAATGACAGAATTAAATATACAAGTAGGTATAAATACAGAATTCCAAACAGATTTAGAAACAATGGCAGACCGTATAAACAAACACCAGTATGTATTAAGGAACTTTATCAATTCCACAGAAATAAAACAAGAAAGTCTAGCTCAAAGCATATTATCATTCTCATTATATCAATACAGATATAATGTTGTTAAACAACGAAATAGAAAAATTACAAGATAACGTAGTCTTTTCAAGATTAGGAATTCTAGGGAGAAATATCCTGACAAAAAAAGAAAATAAACGATTTAATATAACCATTAATAAATTAAAATATATTGAGAGCAGCTTATTAACTAGAAGCAACCAATTAGTTTTTGTTTTAAAAATACCAGCGTTTACACATAAATGTGGAAGCATAATGATTTTACCAATACCAAACGATCAAGGACTTGAAGTCGAAATATCAAAATATAATTACATCAGTTGTAACGAAACATTATATGAAAACAATGAAATAAAATATGTAAAACTTTTAAAGAAGAGTCCAATATGTATCCAAAACCTTTATAAAACAAAATATGAAAATTGTAAAATAAGATCAAATAAAGATCAAGAATTAATAGAATTAGAAGATGGACTTATTTTAACAAAAAACTTATTAGAAACAAGCTTAAAAGAATATTGTAATAATATTGATTATAAAATTGTTAAAAATAACCTTATGCATTTTAAAGATTGTAACATTAAAATAAATACAACTCTATATATAAATAAAAAAGAAACCTTTAAACAAAATATTATAATTCCATTATATAACATATTAAACTTTACAAAAACGAATGTAACATTAGAAGAGATACATATAAATCAAATTTAAAACTTAAAAGAATTGCAAGCTGTAAGATACCAAAACAATATAAAACATGTTATATCATATACAAGTAAAACAATCATAATTATTATAATTGCAATTTTATTATTATATTATACATGTCGAAAAACTCAAAAAATTAAAATTGAAAATAGAATTATAGATACTCAGGAGAGCATCAAACTTAAGGAGGGAGGGGTTACATTCCTAGAACACCCACACATCACTTTATAATATCATAATATATTTTCATAATATTATTCATAACGTATATTCATAATATAACAAGTGCGCATTCCAACTACAAATATAAAAAGTAACGCACATAATGCACATACATATAACAAGCGCGCAGTCCTACTGGACAATACAAGAGTGACGCATTCTAATCCTTATCTTTAATTCTGATCTAAGAGATCAACATGTTTAAGTTTTTCTTAATTCAAGGACAGCCAGATGTCCAATTGCGCATGAAATAAACATGTTTTCGTCTTTCTTAATTCAAGGACAGCCAGATGTCCAATTGCGCATGAAATAAACATGTTTTCGTCTTTTAAATTCAAGGACAAGATCAAAGTCCAAAAGCTAACAAAGAAGTTGGACAGCACACAAATAGTATATACGCCGTATGCAAATCATACGAATTACTTCAGTCGTATCCAGAGTTTTAAGAAGTGCAGTATTATTCATTGTATATTAGAGTTCTAAGTTCTCAGTTTAATTTAAGAAAGTTAATAAAGAGTTTTTTTAGAAATTAAAATAAATACTTGTGTTTAATTTAGTTGTGGTGTTTTCATTTGAAAACTCAAAATATATTTTTTTTAATAAAATAAGAATCGGAAACGAAACTGCGCTCCAACAAGGTCGCTCTACAAGGACCGGCGTAATGCCAATCGAACACTGAAGGCCCTCGGAGCTATTCCGGAGACCAGCAAGACGCCGAGGCAAATCGCCAAGCTTAAATGGGCCCAAGTCTTACTCGATAAGGACAGCAGGAAGACCAGCGGAGACTCTACGTTGAAGCGACAGAGATCGGTGGTCATTCCGGTCTCAAAAAGACTCAAGACACATAGTGCAACCGCCCCTAGTCATTCCACCATTACATCTCAGAGGTCCTTCAGCGAAGTCCTAAAAGACAGTTGTCGCGATAATTGATCATAGCGACATTGACGGATCCATCTCTCCTGATCTGTGGCAGCGAACTAGTGTCAAACTTTCAGGCAGTTTCGCAAGCTCCTCCTACCACATACGATGGCGGTTGGCATCAAGGCCGTATAAAGCTAATAGCTTGCGAAGATTTGAGATTTTGTGATCCCTTTAAACTGGCTATTGGCAGTCTTGGGGAGGTTTGGCCTGGTGCCAAGCTCGAGGTTGATGCAAAGGAGGATATCCCTAGCCGACCAAGAGCGCGGACTTGGATTTCCATCGAACTCCCCACTGCTGATGGAATACTCGAAGTCTTACGGCTAAGCAATCCCTCCCTACCGACTGGAAGGTCGCTAAGACAGAGGAGCTACCACAGATCCGCGATAGTTGTGATCAACCAGGAATGCTCCTCTGGCAAGGACCAAAGACGTAATTCAGTTTGGAAGGAAACACATCACACTTCGGGTCTATAAGAGGGATGAGTAAGAAGCTGGTAAACCACCCACTCATCCCTCGGACTCGGATTTTCAAGTTCCTGAACCGGAAACATCGGTCACCTTCCCTACGATGGATGAGGTTGTTCCCTAAGCTTCGGCTACCCTGTCACAGTCTTCTGTCTCCATGATAGTGAACGATGTTCCCCAAGCTTCGGCCAATTCGTCGCAGTTTTCCGTCTCCATGGCTGACAATCTGTCGGACTTGGAGTGGGAGGACCTTCTTTTCAGGGAATCTACCAATGAAGACGAGCTTATTAACTCGCCTTCGGAGGGGGATGAGCTGGACAACTCTGTAGTGGAGGTTTCTCTGCTCAAGAGTAGCAATAATGCTGCGGGTGGTACAGATTAATCTTTGGCACTCCAAAAAGGCTTCTACTCCGTATTTGTAAAGGCGCAGAGGATAAAATCCTGATACAAGAGCCATAGGTTAACAACCGAGTTTGTGGACTCAGGAATCCTTACTACTATCCACTATATGTGACAGACAAAGGTAAACCAAGATCCTGCATATTAGTGAAAAATAGTCTCAATGTATTCTTGCTCCCTAATTTTAGCGACCGTGATACCACCGCGGTGAAGCTGGAGCCATATTTGATGGCATCGGCATATCTGGCACACGACTGCGTGGAATCTCTACCAGGTGTCAATCTGGAAAGATTAATAGAGGAAGCTAAAACCAAAAAAACCGGCTCGGATGTGACACCAACGTTCATTACATAAAATAGACCAGAGGTCCTAGACATCACACTTGTCTCCGACTCAATTCACCACAAATTCTAAACTGGAAGGTTTAGGCTGAGCAATCTTTCTCAAATCACCGTTACAATCAGTTTAGTCTGGACGATGACTCTCCTTGCCAATCAGTATTCAAAAATTAACGCAAAACCGATTGGCTCAAGTATAGACACAAGTTTTTTTTTATTTTATATCGAGACTTATGGCCAAGGGAGGACTCTCGAATGACTTGCGTCACGGCCATAAGTTGGGCTAAGCCCTTTATTCAAATTCAAAATAATATAAAGATCGAAGGAATGTGATTTACAATATATCACATTCCTCACGTTTGTAGCCGGTTTAAATTTATTTTCTCAGAATTCTCTCTGATTCATTGAAAAAGCAATACGATAAACGAACACGAATTTTAAACGACGCGAATACTGTTATCAATGAATCATGGTCAGGGAAAACTACAAAAAACCTTGACCAAGAAAATATTACAATTATAAAAATAATGTAAAAAATACTGATAAATTTTTTTTTTTTTTAATAAACAACTTATGAATACTTTATCCATTATCCTTCAAGAAGTTTATAACGGCTAATTTGAAGGCCTGCAGATTATAAGATTCGGTAAACACGGGCTCGACCAATTGATTCCACATCGAAGACTCTCGGAAAAAAGGAGGATTTAAAGTGTTGGGTTCTACATGAAAAAAGTTTTAAGGGAAATCTATGTTGATTGGACCTTAAATGAGTGTTTACGTTACTGAGAAAAGGACCTGGAACTAGAAAACGGGTTTCTAAAGAACATTTACCGTTGTAAAATTTATAGAAAACAGATAAAGCTCCTACATTTTATCTGTGCTCCAAAGTATCAAGAGACGAAGTAATGGTTACATCGTTTATCAAACGGATAACGGGCTTTCGACTCGATGTTTAAAAAAATAGTTAAATATCATATATAAAAAAGGTAAAATATTGTATCAAGACTTAATTTAGAGCAAATTCAATTGTTTAATTAATTAATTATAAAAACCTAAAATAATATGAAAAGGACTTAATAATGACTAATTGCTTAATTGAGTGCAATAACTTTACAATATATTATAATAACAAATAAAAAATAAAAAAAGAAAAGTTAGAGATGCTTAAAGAGATTACAAGCTTTAATAATCGAATGAATTTTTTCAATATTTGGCTCTGTTGTTCTCTTGAGAAAATCTTTGGGGATGTTGGATCCAAATATTTTGTTCCGGACTGTTGAAAATTTGTTGCACTCGCTTAGTAGGTGATTGGCTGACACGTTTTCGTTGCAAAATTGGCAACGGATGTGACACCAACGTTCATTACATAAAATAGACCAGAGGTCCTAGACATCACACTTGTCTCCGACTCAATTCACCACAAATTCTAAACTGGAAGGTTTAGGCTGAGCAATCTTTCTCAAATCACCGTTACAATCAGTTTAGTCTGGACGATGACTCTCCTTGCCAATCAGTATTCAAAAATTAACGCAAAACCGATTGGCTCAAGTATAGACACAAGTTTTTTTTTATTTTATATCGAGACTTATGGCCAAGGGAGGACTCTCGAATGACTTGCGTCACGGCCATAAGTTGGGCTAAGCCCTTTATTCAAATTCAAAATAATATAAAGATCGAAGGAATGTGATTTACAATATATCACATTCCTCACGTTTGTAGCCGGTTTAAATTTATTTTCTCAGAATTCTCTCTGATTCATTGAAAAAGCAATACGATAAACGAACACGAATTTTAAACGACGCGAATACTGTTATCAATGAATCATGGTCAGGGAAAACTACAAAAAACCTTGACCAAGAAAATATTACAATTATAAAAATAATGTAAAAAATACTGATAAATTTTTTTTTTTTTTAATAAACAACTTATGAATACTTTATCCATTATCCTTCAAGAAGTTTATAACGGCTAATTTGAAGGCCTGCAGATTATAAGATTCGGTAAACACGGGCTCGACCAATTGATTCCACATCGAAGACTCTCGGAAAAAAGGAGGATTTAAAGTGTTGGGTTCTACATGAAAAAAGTTTTAAGGGAAATCTATGTTGATTGGACCTTAAATGAGTGTTTACGTTACTGAGAAAAGGACCTGGAACTAGAAAACGGGTTTCTAAAGAACATTTACCGTTGTAAAATTTATAGAAAACAGATAAAGCTCCTACATTTTATCTGTGCTCCAAAGTATCAAGAGACGAAGTAATGGTTACATCGTTTATCAAACGGATAACGGGCTTTCGACTCGATGTTTAAAAAAATAGTTAAATATCATATATACAAAAGGTAAAATATTGTATCAAGACTTAATTTAGAGCAAATTCAATTGTTTAATTAATTAATTATAAAAACCTAAAATAATATGAAAAGGACTTAATAATGACTAATTGCTTAATTGAGTGCAATAACTTTACAATATATTATAATAACAAATAAAAAATAAAAAAAGAAAAGTTAGAGATGCTTAAAGAGATTACAAGCTTTAATAATCGAATGAATTTTTTCAATATTTGGCTCTGTTGTTCTCTTGAGAAAATCTTTGGGGATGTTGGATCCAAATATTTTGTTCCGGACTGTTGAAAATTTGTTGCACTCGCTTAGTAGGTGATTGGCTGACACGTTTTCGTTGCAAAATTGGCAATTGGATGCAGGGATACCTTTCAATAGATGTTGGTGAGAGTACTTGGTATGTCCAATTCGGAGGCGGACAAATGTTTTGCTTTGATGACGTGTGCAAGATGGTGGATAAACTGCCCTAAGACCACCAGGGTTGAGAGAGCTGTACCAACGTTGAAAGTTTACCCAATCAGAATTTCTTAGATGTTCAAAGTGTTGCTGTGTTAGGCGTAAAATATCCTTATTTTCGGCGGAGTAGAAGGTAAAAGTTGGTGATCTGGGTACATCTGCTGCTGCTTTGTCTGCAAGCTCATTGCCTCTTAACCGGCATTGCCTGGAACCCACATTATTTTTAGCTTGTTGGGGTGTTTAATGCATGAGTTTCTAATTGCTTTAATAAGTTCACTATCCTGATGAATGTTCCGGATGGCTTCGATAGTGGATTTACTGTCGGTTCATATCAAAAATTTCCATTTGTTTTTGTTAACAAAGTCGGTAGCCAACTTTATTGCTAAAGCTTCGGCAGTGAGAACGGAACAATACGGTGCGAGATGTCCGGATGTTATTAAGGTTCCATCGTGCCTGACTATAGCGAATGTAGTAGAATCTTTCGTTTTAGAGCCGTCTGTTAACAGCAAGACCCAACCTTGATTAGCAAACTTTTCGGACAGTTCAGAGAAGTGTGAACGGTAACTTAAATTGCTGGTATGTTGCTTGGAAAAGTTTTCTAAGTTACGAACGAACGAGGCATCTTTGAGGAGCCAAGGGGAATCTTCATTCTGTTTTAGTAATCGCGGCTTAAGACCAATTTGCAGGTTTTCCACAATTTCTAAGCAGCGCTGGATTGTTGATTTCAGCTTGCAGGTTATTTTTCTTTTGACGGCATTAGAGATGTCTTTGAAAAGAATTGGGTTGTTGCAATTGAAGAGCTTTGGAACTAGGCGGGAGGTTGAGCTTTTTACTCGTTCAGAAATTGCTGGAAGGCCGGATTCAGCTAGGATGGCTTTGATGGGCGAAGTTTGGAAAGCGTTGATACTTCTACGAACAGCTGCATGATAAGGGGAGTTTAACAGTATGGTGTTGCTGTTGGCACACCACCCAAAGATAGGTAGAGCGTAATCTATTTTGGAGAGCACTAATGAGCGAGTAATATATATAAGTGTTGAAATATGAGTGAAGCAACGCTTGGAAGATAGGTATTTTACAATATTTAACCTGGTAGCTTGACTTTTTCTTAAATCTATACATTGTTGCTTAAAACTAAATTTGCTGTCAAAAGTTAGACCTAAGATTTTCAAATGGTTAACGAATTCAATGTTTATGTTATTATGTGTTAGAGTGAAATTTGAAAACTTGTGCTTTCTACAAATATGAAGATGTTTGCATTTATCTAGGGAGAGGTTTGCCCCTGAGATGGCAGACCATTTCTTAATATCTTGAATAATTGTATTAAGAATATTTTGAAGGGAATTATTATCCGTAATATTAGATATAAGATATTCCATCGAATCCTGGGGTTTTACCTTTTGCAGTGCCTAATGCAACCTTAACTTCGAAAAGAGAAATTTTTATATCGGCCCAAATTTGTTTTACGCTGGATTGAGGGTTGATCTTGGAGGTAAGATTTTGTAAACCTAATGATTTGGCTGATTTTATCGCCTTTCTGAAGGTTGCATTCGCTTTTTTGTATGCAATAAGGTTGGTATCAGTCAAATAACGTTTAAAGTTATGCCAACTCTTTTGCTTTATTTTTCGCAAATTTTCGAGTTCGCTATTCCACCAAGGTAAAATAGTCTTGACTGCTTTGGATTTAGTTTGGGGAATGCTTGTATTTGCAGCATGACGAATCATTTTATGAATTTTTGCCGCTTCCTGGTTTATATTACCAGAAGCTGAACTGGAACGAAAACGTGTCTCGCAAACTTGGTGAAATAAAGGCCATTTAGCCATGTTGGTCTTAAATTTTCGTTTTGGAGTAGATTTTTCAAATGGGGGCCAACGTTGAGCTCCACGAGCATTGGGTAGTGGTCACTACCGTGGAGATTTTCTAAAATTTTCCAGACACATTTTGGGGCAAATTGAGCTGAGCAAGTGGTCAGATCAATATTCGTGAATGTTTTTTGGGTAGAGAAATGTCTTATTGACCCATCGTTTAGCAATATTAAGTTTTCACTAAGAAGTACGTCCTCGACTTGTTTTCCCCTATTATTCACTTCGCTAGATCCCCACAAATTGCTCCATGCGTTAAAATTTCCTAATAGGATGTAAGAAGAGCGAAAGCTGCGTACATATGCTAGTATGTTATGCGAAGAGAATTTTTGTAGAGGCGGAATATAAAAATTACAGATTGTGATAGTCGAACATAGTTGAAGTTCAATTGTAATGTTGGAAATGGGTGTTTTGAAGGGGATAAGTTGATGGGGGATATGCTTTTTTATAAGGATTCCAACGCCTTGTTTGGATGTTGTGTTGGTATTTAGGTTGTGGAAATACCCAAAGAATTGCTTAAATAAACATGTTTTCGTCTTTCTTAATTCAAGGACAGCCAGATGTCCAATTGCGCATGAAATAAACATGTTTTCGTCTTTTAAATTCAAGGACAAGATCAAAGTCCAAAAGCTAACAAAGAAGTTGGACAGCACACAAATAGTATATACGCCGTATGCAAATCATACGAATCACTTCAGTCGTATCCAGAGTTTTAAGAAGTGCAGTATTATTCATTGTATATTAGAGTTCTAAGTTCTCAGTTTAATTTAAGAAAGTTAATAAAGAGTTTTTTTAGAAATTAAAAGAAATACTTGTGTTTAATTTAGTTGTGGTGTTTTCATTTGAAAACTCAAAATATATTTTTTTTAATAAAATAAGAATCGGAAACGAAACTGCGCTCCAACAAGGTCGCTCTACAAGGACCGGCGTAATGCCAATCGCACACTGAAGGCCCTCGGAGCTATTCCGGAGACCAGCAAGACGCCGAGGCAAATCGCCAAGCTTAAATGGGCCCAAGTCTTACTCGATAAGGACAGCAGGAAGACCAGCGGAGACTCTACGTTGAAGCGACAGAGATCGGTGGTCATTCCGGTCTCAAAAAGACTCAAGACACATAGTGCAACCGCCCCTAGTCATTCCACCATTACATCTCAGAGGTCCTTCAGCGAAGTCCTAAAAGACAGTTGTCGCGATAATTGATCATAGCGACATTGACGGATCCATCTCTCCTGATCTGTGGCAGCGAACTAGTGTCAAACTTTCAGGCAGTTTCGCAAGCTCCTCCTACCACATACGATGGCGGTTGGCATCAAGGCCGTATAAAGCTAATAGCTTGCGAAGATTTGAGATTTTGTGATCCCTTTAAACTGGCTATTGGCAGTCTTGGGGAGGTTTGGCCTGGTGCCAAGCTCGAAGTTGATGCAAAGGAGGATATCCCTAGCCGACCAAGAGCGCGGACTTGGATTTCCATCGAACTCCCCACTGCTGATGGAATACTCGAAGTCTTACGGCTAAGCAATCCCTCCCTACCGACTGGAAGGTCGCTAAGACAGAGGAGCTACCACAGATCCGCGATAGTTGTGATCAACCAGGAATGCTCCCCTGGCAAGGACCAAAGACGTAATTCAGTTTGGAAGGAAACACATCACACTTCGGGTCTATAAGAGGGATGAGTAAGAAGCTGGTAAACCACCCACTCATCCCTCGGACTCGGATTTTCAAGTTCCTGAACCGGAAACATCGGTCACCTTCCCTACGATGGATGAGGTTGTTCCCTAAGCTTCGGCTACCCTGTCACAGTCTTCTGTCTCCATGATAGTGAACGATGTTCCCCAAGCTTCGGCCAATTCGTCGCAGTTTTCCGTCTCCATGGCTGACAATCTGTCGGACTTGGAGTGGGAGGACCTTCTTTTCAGGGAATCTACCAATGAAGACGAGCCTTCGGAGGGGGATGAGCTGGACAACTCTGTAGTGGAGGTTTCTCTGCTCAAGAGTAGCAATAATGCTGCGGGTGGTACAGATTAATCTTTGGCACTCCAAAAAGGCTTCTACTCCGTATTTGTAAAGGCGCAGAAGATAAAATCCTGATACAAGAGCCCTAGGTTAACAACCGAGTTTGTGGACTCAGGAATCCTTACTACTATCCACTATATGTGACAGACAAAGGTAAACCAAGATCCTGCATATTAGTGAAAAATAGTCTCAATGTATTCTTACTCCCTAATTTTAGCGACCGTGATACCACCGCGGTGAAGCTGGAGCCATATTTGATGGCATCGGCATATCTGGCACACGACTGCGTGGAATCTTTACCAGGTGTCAATCTGGAAAGATTAATAGAGGAAGCTAAAACCAAAAAAACCGGCTCGGATGTGACACCAACGTTCATTACATAAAATAGACCAGAGGTCCTAGACATCACACTTGTCTCCGACTCAATTCACCACAAATTCTAAATTGGAAGGTTTAGGCTGAGCAATCTTTCTCAAATCACCGTTACATTCAGTTTAGTCTGGACGATGACTCTCCTTGCCAATCAGTATTCAAAAATTAACGCAAAACCGATTGGCTCAAGTATAGACACAAGTTTTTTTTTATTTTATATCGAGACTTATTGCCAAGGGAGGACTCTCGAATGACTTGCGTCACGGCCATAAGTTGGGCTAAGCCCTTTATTCAAATTCAAAATAATATAAAGATCGAAGGAATGTGATTTACAATATATCACATTCCTCACGTTTGTAGCCGGTTTAAATTTATTTTCTCAGAATTCTCTCTGATTCATTGAAAAAGCAATACGATAAACGAACACGAATTTTAAACGACGCGAATACTGTTATCAATGAATCATGGTCAGGGAAAACTACAAAAAACCTTGACCAAGAAAATATTACAATTATAAAAATAATGTAAAAAATACTGATAAATTTTTTTTTTTTTAATAAACAACTTATGAATACTTTATCCATTATCCTTCAAGAAGTTTATAACGGCTAATTTGAAGGCCTGCAGATTATAAGATTCGGTAAACACGGGCTCGACCAATTGATTCCACATCGAAGACTCTCGGAAAAAAGGAGGATTTAAAGTGTTGGGTTCTACATAAAAAAAGTTTTAAGGGAAATCTATGTTGATTGGACCTTAAATGAGTGTTTACGTTACTGAGAAAAGGACCTGGAACTAGAAAACGGGTTTCTAAAGAACATTTACCGTTGTAAAATTTATAGAAAACAGATAAAGCTCCTACATTTTATCTGTGCTCCAAAGTATCAAGAGACGAAGTAATGGTTACATCGTTTATCAAACGGATAACGGGCTTTCGACTCGATGTTTAAAAAAATAGTTAAATATCATATATACAAAAGGTAAAATATTGTATCAAGACTTAATTTAGAGCAAATTCAATTGTTTAATTAATTAATTATAAAAACCTAAAATAATATGAAAAGGACTTAATAATGACTAATTGCTTAATTGAGTGCAATAACTTTACAATATATTATAATAACAAATAAAAAATAAAAAAAGAAAAGTTAGAGATGCTTAAAGAGATTACAAGCTTTAATGAACGAATGAATTTTTTCAATATTTGGCTCTGTTGTTCTCTTGAGAAAATCTTTGGGGATGTTGGATCCAAATATTTTGTTCCGGACTGTTGAAAATTTGTTGCACTCGCTTAGTAGGTGATTGGCTGACACGTTTTCGTTGCAAAATTGGCAATTGGATGCAGGGATACCTTTCAATAGATGTTGGTGAGAGTACTTGGTATGTCCAATTCGGAGGCGGACGAATGTTTTGCTTTGATGACGTGTGCAAGATGGTGGATAAACTGCCCTAAGACCACCAGGGTTGAGAGAGCTGTACCAACGTTGAAAGTTTACCCAATCAGAATTTCTTAGATGTTCAAAGTGTTGCTGTGTTAGGCGTAAAATATCCTTATTTTCGGCGGAGTAGAAGGTAAAAGTTGGTGATCTGGGTACATCTGCTGCTGCTTTGTCTGCAAGCTCATTGCCTCTTAACCGGCATTGCCTGGAACCCACATTATTTTTAGCTTGTTGGGGTGTTTAATGCATGAGTTTCTAATTGCTTTAATAAGTTCACTATCCTGATGAATGTTCCGGATGGCTTCGATAGTGGATTTACTGTCGGTTCATATCAAAAATTTCCATTTGTTTTTGTTAACAAAGTCGGTAGCCAACTTTATTGCTAAAGCTTCGGCAGTGAGAACGGAATAATACGGTGCGAGATGTCCGGATGTTATTAAGATTCCATCGTGCCTGACTATAGCGAATGTAGTAGAATCTTTCGTTTTAGAGCCGTCTGTTAACAGCAAGACCCAACCTTGATTAGCAAACTTTTCGGACAGTTCAGAGAAGTGTGAACGGTAACTTAAATTGCTGGTATGTTGCTTGGAAAAGTTTTCTAAGTTACGAACGAACGAGGCATCTTTGAGGAGCCAAGGGGAATCTTCATTCTGTTTTAGTAATCGCGGCTTAAGACCAATTTGCAGGTTTTCCACAATTTCTAAGCAGCGCTGGATTGTTGATTTCAGCTTGCAGGTTATTTTTCTTTTGACGGCATTAGAGATGTCTTTGAAAAGAATTGGGTTGTTGCAATTGAAGAGCTTTGGAACTAGGCGGGAGGTTGAGCTTTTTACTCGTTCAGAAATTGCTGGAAGGCCGGATTCAGCTAGGATGGCTTTGATGGGCGAAGTTTGGAAAGCGTTGATACTTCTACGAACAGCTGCATGATAAGGGGAGTTTAACAGTATGGTGTTGCTGTTGGCACACCACCCAAAGATAGGTAGAGCGTAATCTATTTTGGAGAGCACTAATGAGCGAGTAATATATATAAGTGTTGAAATATGAGTGAAGCAACGCTTGGAAGATAGGTATTTTACAATATTTAACCTGGTAGCTTGACTTTTTCTTAAATCTATACATTGTTGCTTAAAACTAAATTTGCTGTCAAAAGTTAGACCTAAGATTTTCAAATGGTTAACGAATTCAATGTTTATGTTATTATGTGTTAGAGTGAAATTTGAAAACTTGTGCTTTCTACAAATATGAAGATGTTTGCATTTATCTAGGGAGAGGTTTGCCCCTGAGATGGCAGACCATTTCTTAATATCTTGAATAATTGTATTAAGGATATTTTGAAGGGAATTATTATCCGTAATATTAGAAAAGATTATAGCATCTTCAGCGTATATAGAGTGCTCTATGTTTTTGTACTTATCTATAATTTTACTAAGTTGATCGAATGCCGTTATAAATAGTATGACTGATAATGGTGATCCCTGTTGGATTCCATTATGCAGGGAATGTGTTTCCGAGTATATTGAGTTTATTCTAACCCGAAATTTGCGGCAACTCAAAAAGGCTCTAACAAAGTTAAAGATTTTTTGACCCAATCTCCAACTTGCGAGTTGTTGAAGTACTATGCACTCCAATGCGATCGAAAGCTTTTTCAAAGTCAGTTGATAGAATAGTAACATGTTTTTTGTTTGAAAGAGCACTTGATACGAAGTGTCGTAGGTGGAGGAGTACGTCAGTTGTGTTTTGCTTTTTCTTAAATGCGAATTGATTTGGGCAAAATAAATTATTTTTTGTAATAAGCCAACTTAGCCTTTTAGCAATAATTTTTTCCAATATTTTACCTATGCAGGGAAGAAGGGATATGGGTCTGTAACCATCAATATCACAGGCACATTTTTTTGGTTTTCGTATAGGGACGATTTCGGCAGTTCACCAACTCTGTGGGAGCACACCTTCTTCGAAGATTCTTTTGTAAAGGTTTAGATTATGTTAGGAAGATTGCTCAGCATGGGATAAGATATTCCATCGAATCCTGGGGTTTTACCTTTTGCAGTGCCTAATGCAACCTTAACTTCGAAAAGAGAAATTTTTATATCGGCCCAAATTTGTTTTACGCTGGATTGAGGGTTGATCTTGGAGGTAAGATTTTGTAAACCTAATGATTTGGCTGATTTTATCGCCTTTCTGAAGGTTGCATTCGCTTTTTTGTATGCAATAAGGTTGGTATCAGTCAAATAACGTTTAAAGTTATGCCAACTTTTTTGCTTTATTTTTCGCAAATTTTCGAGTTCGCTATTCCACCAAGGTAAAATAGTCTTGACTGCTTTGGATTTAGTTTGGGGAATGCTTGTATTTGCAGCATGACGAATCATTTTATGAATTTTTGCCGCTTCCTGGTTTATATTACCAGAAGCTGAGCTTTTTACTCGTTCAGAAATTGCTGGAAGGCCGGATTCAGCTAGGATGGCTTTGATGGGCGAAGTTTGGAAAGCGTTGATACTTCTACGAACAGCTGCATGATAAGGGGAGTTTAACAGTATGGTGTTGCTGTTGGCACACCACCCAAAGATAGGTAGAGCGTAATCTATTTTGGAGAGCACTAATGAGCGAGTAATATATATAAGTGTTGAAATATGAGTGAAGCAACGCTTGGAAGATAGGTATTTTACAATATTTAACCTGGTAGCTTGACTTTTTCTTAAATCTATACATTGTTGCTTAAAACTAAATTTGCTGTCAAAAGTTAGACCTAAGATTTTCAAATGGTTAACGAATTCAATGTTTATGTTATTATGTGTTAGAGTGAAATTTGAAAACTTGTGCTTTCTACAAATATGAAGATGTTTGCATTTATCTAGGGAGAGGTTTGCCCCTGAGATGGCAGACCATTTCTTAATATCTTGAATAATTGTATTAAGGATATTTTGAAGGGAATTATTATCCGTAATATTAGAAAAGATTATAGCATCTTCAGCGTATATAGAGTGCTCTATGTTTTTGTACTTATCTATAATTTTACTAAGTTGATCGAATGCCGTTATAAATAGTATGACTGATAATGGTGATCCCTGTTGGATTCCATTATGCAGGGAATGTGTTTCCGAGTATATTGAGTTTATTCTAACCCGAAATTTGCGGCAACTCAAAAAGGCTCTAACAAAGTTAAAGATTTTTTGACCCAATCTCCAACTTGCGAGTTGTTGAAGTACTATGCACTCCAATGCGATCGAAAGCTTTTTCAAAGTCAGTTGATAGAATAGTAACATGTTTTTTGTTTGAAAGAGCACTTGATACGAAGTGTCGTAGGTGGAGGAGTACGTCAGTTGTGTTTTGCTTTTTCTTAAATGCGAATTGATTTGGGCAAAATAAATTATTTTTTGTAATAAGCCAACTTAGCCTTTTAGCAATAATTTTTTCCAATATTTTACCTATGCAGGGAAGAAGGGATATGGGTCTGTAACCATCAATATCACAGGCACATT
The DNA here is from genome assembly GCA_947095585.1 of Nephrocerus scutellatus. Taxonomy (NCBI): domain Eukaryota; kingdom Metazoa; phylum Arthropoda; class Insecta; order Diptera; family Pipunculidae; genus Nephrocerus; species Nephrocerus scutellatus. The sequence continues at coordinate 71,225,735 of OX352762.1, read as the reverse complement.
TTTTTGGTTTTCGTATAGGGACGATTTCGGCAGTTCACCAACTCTGTGGGAGCACACCTTCTTCGAAGATTCTTTTGTAAAGGTTTAGATTATGTTAGGAAGATTGCTCAGCATGGGATAAGATATTCCATCGAATCCTGGGGTTTTACCTTTTGCAGTGCCTAATGCAACCTTAACTTCGAAAAGAGAAATTTTTATATCGGCCCAAATTTGTTTTACGCTGGATTGAGGGTTGATCTTGGAGGTAAGATTTTGTAAACCTAATGATTTGGCTGATTTTATCGCCTTTCTGAAGGTTGCATTCGCTTTTTTGTATGCAATAAGGTTGGTATCAGTCAAATAACGTTTAAAGTTATGCCAACTTTTTTGCTTTATTTTTCGCAAATTTTCGAGTTCGCTATTCCACCAAGGTAAAATAGTCTTGACTGCTTTGGATTTAGTTTGGGGAATGCTTGTATTTGCAGCATGACGAATCATTTTATGAATTTTTGCCGCTTCCTGGTTTATATTACCAGAAGCTGAGCTTTTTACTCGTTCAGAAATTGCTGGAAGGCCGGATTCAGCTAGGATGGCTTTGATGGGCGAAGTTTGGAAAGCGTTGATACTTCTACGAACAGCTGCATGATAAGGGGAGTTTAACAGTATGGTGTTGCTGTTGGCACACCACCCAAAGATAGGTAGAGCGTAATCTATTTTGGAGAGCACTAATGAGCGAGTAATATATATAAGTGTTGAAATATGAGTGAAGCAACGCTTGGAAGATAGGTATTTTACAATATTTAACCTGGTAGCTTGACTTTTTCTTAAATCTATACATTGTTGCTTAAAACTAAATTTGCTGTCAAAAGTTAGACCTAAGATTTTCAAATGGTTAACGAATTCAATGTTTATGTTATTATGTGTTAGAGTGAAATTTGAAAACTTGTGCTTTCTACAAATATGAAGATGTTTGCATTTATCTAGGGAGAGGTTTGCCCCTGAGATGGCAGACCATTTCTTAATATCTTGAATAATTGTATTAAGGATATTTTGAAGGGAATTATTATCCGTAATATTAGAAAAGATTATAGCATCTTCAGCGTATATAGAGTGCTCTATGTTTTTGTACTTATCTATAATTTTACTAAGTTGATCGAATGCCGTTATAAATAGTATGACTGATAATGGTGATCCCTGTTGGATTCCATTATGCAGGGAATGTGTTTCCGAGTATATTGAGTTTATTCTTACCCGAAATTTGCGGCAACTCAAAAAGGCTCTAACAAAGTTAAAGATTTTTTGACCCAATCTCCAACTTGCGAGTTGTTGAAGTACTATGCACTCCAATGCGATCGAAAGCTTTTTCAAAGTCAGTTGATAGAATAGTAACATGTTTTTTGTTTGAAAGAGCACTTGATACGAAGTGTCGTAGGTGGAGGAGTACGTCAGTTGTGTTTTGCTTTTTCTTAAATGCGAATTGATTTGGGCAAAATAAATTATTTTTTGTAATAAGCCAACTTAGCCTTTTAGCAATAATTTTTTCCAATATTTTACCTATGCAGAGAAGAAGGGATATGGGTCTGTAACCATCAATATCACAGGCACATTTTTTTGGTTTTCGTATAGGGACGATTTCGGCAGTTCACCAACTCTGTGGGAGCACACCTTCTTCGAAGATTCTTTTGTAAAGGTTTAGATTATGTTAGGAAGATTGCTCAGCATGGGATAAGATATTCCATCGAATCCTGGGGTTTTACCTTTTGCAGTGCCTAATGCAACCTTAACTTCGAAAAGAGAAATGTTTATATCGGCCCAAATTTGTTTTACGCTGGATTGAGGGTTGATCTTGGAGGTAAGATTTTGTAAACCTAATGATTTGGCTGATTTTATCGCCTTTCTGAAGGTTGCATTCGCTTTTTTGTATGCAATAAGGTTGGTATCAGTCAAATAACGTTTAAAGTTATGCCAACTTTTTTGCTTTATTTTTCGCAAATTTTCGAGTTCGCTATTCCACCAAGGTAAAATAGTCTTGACTGCTTTGGATTTAGTTTGGGGAATGCTTGTATTTGCAGCATGACGAATCATTTTATGAATTTTTGCCGCTTCCTGGTTTATATTACCAGAAGCTGAACTGGAACGAAAACGTGTCTCGCAAACTTGGTGAAATAAAGGCCATTTAGCCATGTTGGTCTTAAATTTTCGTTTTGGAGTAGATTTTTCAAATGGGGGCCAACGTTGAGCTCCACGAGCATTGGGTAGTGGTCACTACCGTGGAGATTTTCTAAAATTTTCCAGACACATTTTGGGGCAAATTGAGCTGAGCAAGTGGTCAGATCAATATTCGTGAATGTTTTTTGGGTAGAGAAATGTCTTATTGACCCGTCGTTTAGCAATATTAAGTTTTCACTAAGAAGTACGTCCTCGACTTGTTTTCCCCTATTATTCACTTCGCTAGATCCCCACAAATTGCTCCATGCGTTAAAATTTCCTAATAGGATGTAAGAAGAGCGAAAGCTGCGTACATATGCTAGTATGTTATGCGAAGAGAATTTTTGTAGAGGCGGAATATAAAAATTACAGATTGTGATAGTCGAACATAGTTGAAGTTCAATTGTAATGTTGGAAATGGGTGTTTTGAAGGGGATAAGTTGATGGGGGATATGCTTTTTTATAAGGATTCCAACGCCTTGTTTGGATGTTGTGTTGGTATTTAGGTTGTGGAAATACCCAAAGAATTGCTTAGGAGTAATTATGTTCTTTTGTTGGATAGGAAAGTGGTTTTCTTGAATGCATATTATGTCTGGATTAAAGTCATTAATCAAAAGTTGTAGTTCGTGGTAGTTATTTACGTATCCCTTCATATTCCAGTGTAGAATTTTTAAAACCATCATTTATCAAGGAGGGGGTATGTCTGCAATACGAAATTGCCATTTGTCAGTGGGAAGATATAAAATTCTCTCTCTGTCACGATACTAACAAAGGTGTAGGTTTGTTTTTTTAATGTAATTAACGTGTAAATTTTGAAGAAATTGTAATATTTGTTGTATGTGTACTTTGTGGATGGTGTAAGTTGTATTCGAGAGTAGTTGTTGCATGAGTTTAACTTTGAATATGAAGATGTAATATTATAATGAACATAGACGTGAGGGAGAAGGGAAGACTATAGAGTTTGTTAAAATTACGAAATGGGATTATCATCGTCGGAATATGTTTGAGAGTCAGAGAGATAATGGGAGCGGGAATTAAAGACAAGTTTTTGTTGTTTGATTGCCTATATCCATGGCTTGAGTCTGTTCATGATAGTTTTTTAGTTCAGACTGTGGAGAGTTAAGGTTTGATGTCGATGCGTTTATAGAATTAAATGAGGTTAAGAGTTTAGTTGTTTGGTTTGGAATTGGGGCGATTGGTATTTTTTTTGCGAGCTATCGCTATGTGTAGATCGTTGGAGTGTTGATGCTGATGGAAGAAGAAATTGAGTGGGAGTAGTGGGGAGAATTGTGGGAGATGTGTTTGTGATGGTGGCTGTCATAGCTGTTTTTGTGGGTAAGGTTGTTGTTGTTTGCGGTTTTTTGTTTGGGTAATTGTTTTCTGTATTATGCATTTGTAGAGCCGACGAGCCCCGCTCATGCTACATTTATTTTGGGTTTTAATTGTTAGAGTTTCTTTCGATTGAATAAATTTGGGACACTCTTTTGAAGAGGAGTCATGTTCTCCAAGGCAATTAGCACACATTTTGCGTGTGCATTTTTCAGGCGAGTGGGGGGGGGGGGGAATTACATCCGCTGCAAGCTGAATTATTGTTGCAACGCTTAGTTGAATACCCGAGTTTTTGACAGTTTTTGCAGCGCATGGGATTTGGGATATATTCCTTGACTTTCACGGTATACCAGGCAATTTCAACAGTCTCTGGGAGGCGGTAACGATCAAAAGTTAGAAGGATAAGACCAAAAGGTGATGATTTGCCATCAACTATGCGTGTGACTTTGTAAACTTCTGTTACACCTTGGCTCTTCATGTTATCGACAATTTCGTTTTCAGGTGCTGTTAAAAGGCATGGTGCATATATAATACCTTTGCAGGAGTTTAGGTTTGTGTGGAGTTTACAGGTTATGGGACACAAATTGCTGAAATCTTTAGCACGAAGGAATTTGTCAGCAATCTTTTGATTTTTTGTCAGAATAAGTAGACTACCGTCGCGAAGTTGGGAGATAGATTCCACTTCGGTACTAATGCAATCTATACCCTTTTTTAATTTGAATGGACTGAAGTTGGTCAATGGTCTATTTTCGTTGCTTGAAGAGATGAGTACAAACCTGGGATTACTACCGGTGATCTCTTTTGCTGGTAATGGTGGGAAATTTTCCAAAGCTGTGTAGCGTGGTCGTTTGATGTTTAAAGGTGGATCAGATAGCGTAACTTCAGAAAGGCCTTTAAATCGGTTCCCGGTTGCACTGGGTGGCCCGGGGGCCGTCAGTCAAACCGACGCACTTAGACCATGAAGGTCCGTTGTGATTACACAAGGATCTAGAATCACACTCAATCAATCAAATCACACGCCTACTCGTTGAACCAGTTGGAGCTTCGTATGAAGCGCAATAGACTATTAATGTCAATTTGGGTTAGATCGTTGAAAAAGAACGCTCAATGGAAAAGACTCCTAGTCTTTCTGCATGCTTGCCTATGACAGTGTCCAGTTATGACACCTATAATGGCACTAATGTGCAGTCTGTTTTGAGAGATCAAACACTTGAAGTGTTTCGGATCTAGCTTGGGCCAGATCTGCTTCGTTGCTATGCAAGTTGTACCGTTTGACCATCTATAATTAGTTTTTATTATAGCATCCCGTTTAAACATGAGTTTGCACGTAGCGATCGCATGTCTAGTGAACCATATTCAGGCAATAGGGGTAGTGTGGTTCCATGTTTGGCGAGTTCATCGGCCATACAGTTACCAGGAATGTTTCTAGGCCCCGGCACCCAGCACATGTGAATGTTGAATTACTCCGCCGCTGATCGGCAATTCCGGGCCAGAATTGAATTAGTGGAGACTGATTCCATTGACTTTAGCGCAGCCTGGCTATCCGAGAAAATGTGGATATCCTTAACAGATATGACACTACTCTTCAGCCAAAACAAAACTTCCTTAATAGCCATGATTTCCGCCTGGAAAACACTACAGTGATCAGGAAGACGGAAAGAGAGACTTAGATTTATGCAAAGGTCATCAGTTTTCGACCCGTCTGTGTAGAAATAAATTCCTTAATTTTCCAAGTAGATACCTTCCTCCCAAGAAGACCTGTAGGGAATGGTAACCCGGAAGTTTTTGTTGAAGTGGAGCTGCGGAATGGTATAGTCTGATGGACGGAGTGTTGATGAGTGGGATTTTGTACTTCCTCGTAGAGGACAAGTTCGGTTTTTTGGGCGTCCGCAAAGGCGATTACTCCGCAGCCCTCTCTCCTCGGGCGAACCAGCAGGTTCCAAAGAAGTGGGGACAGGTCACTTCCTCTTCTGACAAATCTGTTGGCAGACGACAAACGAAGTCTTGAATTTATGATCCTACTTGTGAGTAGAAGATCAATCAATTCAACCAGTGAGTCGTTCACCCCAAATTCGACAGCTCATCCGTGATCACAGATGTTTTGACGTTGTTAAAAGCGCCTTCTATGTCCAGGAAAGCCACCATTGAGTATTCCTTGAGATGAAGGTAGTTTACAATGGAACGTACGAGCGTATGCAAAGCTGTTTCTATAGATTTGCCCATGCAGTACGCGTGTTGATCGACAGGGGTGGAAATCGATCAGTCTTTCTAATGTTTTTAAAAGGAATGACGAAAGGCTAATGGGTGTGAGGTCTTTTGGACTGACGTGGGAACATTTACCTGCTTTTGGAATGAAGACCACTTTCACTTCTCTCCATATGACTGGAATATAGACCAGATCAAGACAACTTTTTAAAATTGTCTCAAGCAAAGGAAGGATAATGTCCAACGTCCTTTGCAGTTCGGCCGGAATTATGCCGTCTGGTCCTGCTGATTTATATGGTTTGAAGCTATGTATTGCCCAAAGCAATTTGTCCTTATAAATTATATCTTGAGATATGGTATTATACCTAATTGATCTATTTAGATCATTCCGAAGTCTCATCCATTCTGCCGCAGAAGAGTCTCCAGGATGCGCGCTTGGCTTTCCTCAATTCTTTTTTATACACTTTAAGGGATTCTTTGTTGGCATCCCAGTCGGTCTATGTTCCAGCTCAGAGTTCCACCCCACCAGTGTGGTCTCTTCTTACCCCTAGGTATAATAAGAGGACAGGAAGCGGACATAGCTCTATTTAGGGCCACGGTGAGTTCCTTGACCTTATTGTCAAGATCAAAAAAGTTAGTGGGAGCATAACTTGTCCCATCGTTAAGATGACGTCTAAACGTTTATCTATACTTGAGCTCATCTGTTTTGCGATAAATGCTGAATACTGATTGGCAAGGGGGTTCATCGTCCGCTCTAAACTGAATGTAACGGCGATCTGAAAACGTTGGTTCATTACCTATATTGGAAACAACCAGGTTAGTACTTAAAATGTAATCAAAATGTAGCTCACCTCTGTCGTTTATGTTGGTACTGCCCCAAACCGAATGGTGGGCGTTGGCGTCACATCCGACTATTAGGCTGGTTTCTTGGATTTCGCTTCCTCGATTAATCTTTCCAGATTGAAACCTGGTATATATTCCACGCAGTCGTGTGCCAGATATGCCGATGCTATCAAGTATGCACCCTTGCCAGTCCCCAACTTCACCGTGGTGGTATCACGGTCGCTAAAATTAGGGAGTAAGAATAAATTGAGACTATTTTTCACTAATATGCGGGATCTTGGTTTACCTTTGTCTACCACATATAGTAGATAGTAATTAAGAGTCTTGAGAGGTTCCTCGCCAGTGCTTTGAGTTGCGATCCACCGGGATGAGACGAAACCTCTTCTGACGTTAAACGACTTTCCACAAAATAATCAAGGAAACCGACTATGACATGACATACAAGACTAGGAAAGACCTATATAAAATCTGAGCGTTGAGGAACATCATGGAGATCCAACCCAGCCACAATACGCCTATTTAATCAAATCTGCCTTTTTATATTTTTATAAACTCATTCAGTTCATTCATTCATTCTTTGAATTTTTTTTACTAACAATAAATTCAGAGTTCATAAATTTTAAATCAGAATTCCAAGATTTTATATTTTTGAAAAAAAGGGGACTTTTTTTTGTTTGACCAGTTATCCTCAGGTAAAGAAAATTCTCCTTTTTTGTTTTTTGCATAGAATCCCTGAATAAAAGTGGGAAATGATTAATAATAATAAAAATACCGGGGCTATCCCGAAAAATCTTCGCGATTTAGCGCCTGTGTCGCAAATCAGACAAAGGACGCGAGAAATGCTAGTAAGACCGGATGCTCTTGATCAGATATCCAGAAGTCAAGCAAAAAAGGTTCTAACTCTTATGCTGAATTCTTCTTTGGCTAAACAGACCCCTTTAATTTAGAAAAAAAACTCTATGCCAGGCTTAGAAAGAATTCAGAAAAATAAAGAAAAAGTAAGCAACTGAGAGTAGCCAGGTACAGAAAGGTGAAGAGACCTTGTTCGACCAGCTAATTGGTAATGTAAACCTGGATAGTAGCGTATCGGGTATAGCTGCAGCAGCTGATCAGGCAAGCAACATATTAGCTATGGGGGTAAATTAACAGGAAATAATATGGCGTAGTACCCAAACTGCAGACAATGCAGACAACCTGTTGATAAATAGGATACAGGAGGCAGTCTCAAGGATCATCCAAAGAGACCAAATTGAATTACGTTCCTTGTTTACGAAAAAATTAGACTTAATTACGACTGGACTGACAAACCAATTGGAAGCGCTCTCTCTTAAAGTTGAGATGCTTGAAGCACAGTAATCAGCATCAGCCACACAGAGAAATAACATCTGGTAACCGCCGACTAAACCCCCCACAGGCTCAAGATAACCAGCCAGCCGAAACTTTCTCTGAGAAATGATAAATGGAATATCAAGTTTGACGGAACAACATTTCATTTTTCGCATAGAAACTATGCAGAAGAGACTTAACGTCTGCGATGAGGTGGTTTTTGTCAGTTTCATCACCTTCTGACGGGGATTGCCGAAAGGTGATATTGGCAGTTCCTTGAGGAGTACGCGGATGATGATTTATCTGAATTACTACGATGTGAAGAAGGAACTGCGGGAACAGCTTAGAGCAGCTGATTCAAATCATGAATTGATGAGGGAAATAATGGACAGAAAGCAGCTGCCTGGCGAGAGTTGTGACGACTTCTTTTCCGGCGTCAAAGCTCTAGTATTCCAGATAAGAAAGAAACTGCCAGAAAGTGCATTTATCACAATTCTCCGCCAGAACCTCCGGGAAAAAATAGCAGCATTGATCTTTGTTCTCCCTAAGCGATTTGAGGTCTGCTTGTCGTCGTGCAGAAAAGCATTTCAGCACTAGGGAGAGATGCTTTAAGAATAAGACTGTTCACGAACTTCAAACATTGACAAGGGAGGACGAACATTATGACAGTGAGGAAGAAGTTACGAACAGGATAGAGGCAATAACGACGAAATACAATAAAGATAAAAGGAAGACAATAATTAAAAATAGTAATACCGGTGGTAGCAATATTGTTTGTGATGATGTCCGTAGACAGTGTTCATCCCATTTTCATTCGCTCGTATGTTTTCAATGTGGTGAACCTAATGGACCTGTCTTGTTATGTCCAACATGTAAAGCGTGTCCGGAAAATTGACGAAGGGCGATGCATCCGGGAGCCTTCGCCCAACAAACAAGGTCCCGGAAAGCCAAAACCTGAAATAATTAAAATTTTACAAAGATCCAATTTTGAAATTAAAGGGGGTGAGAGCGCACAGACAACACCAACAAGGAAAAGTCTCCACCAGCGTATCATCGACTACGAACAGGCCCGAAGAAGGTTTTTTTTGAAAATCCGATGAGATGATGAGATGAGAAAAAGAAGAAAAATTTTAGTAAAATTAGTAAATTACGCGAAAAATTTAAAGCAAAAAGTAGTATGTTTAAAAGTCTAGAAGCTACTATATTACAGACAGACGACGACAACCGATCATATGCGAAGGTAAAGCTAATAGACTATATGATTTTAGGTTTGTTAGACAGTGGCGCTTCTGTAAGCTGTCTAGGTAAGGATGCAATGAAATTCACTGAAGATAATGGTCTACAGGTCAAAACAATAAATTTGAACACTAGGACTGCGGACGGAAACAGGCAAAACATTAGTAGCATTGTGACCATTCCAATCAAATGGAAAAATCGGACAAATAACTTAGAGTTTTATATAGTTCCGTCATTACAACAAACACTTTATCTCGGAGTAAATTTTTGGAGGGCTTTCAAACTGGCTCCGAATATCATCTCCGAGATTGATATATTTGATACGACGATCACAGACCCGATGATGCGGGTTCTTTCGCCAGCACAGTCGGAGGCACTACCCAGTGTCTTCGGCGATCCAGAAGCTTATCTTCGACGACCTCGATTGCATGATTTCTTTTGGAGTGATCGAAGAGAACCAAAGTGCGTGGAGTTCTCCGGTCGTGCTGGTGAGCAAACCTGGAAAAAACAGGCTGTGTCCAGATTCACGGAAAGTGACAAAAAAGGACGCGTACTCGTTGCCCCACATTGAAGGGTTGTTGAGCCGTTTGCATGACACTCGGCGCATTTCGCGTATCGATTTGAAGGACGCCTTCTAGAAAATCCCGTTGGAGGAAAAGTCCAGAGAGAAAACAGCCTTCACAGTCCCTGGGCGGCCACTGTACCAATTTACAGTAATGCCTTTTGGCATTTGTAACGCTGGCCAGAGAATGTGTCGGCTCATGGACAGGGTGATACCGTCAAGGCTCAAGGACAATGTTTTTGTGTATCTCCTTGTCTGCTCTCCGGACTTCGAAAGCCATATGGGTTTGCTAGAGGATGTCGCTGAGTGTCTTCGTAATGCTGGCTTAACAATAAATGTAGAAAAAAGCAAATCCTGCCGTAAATAAATTAAATATCTTGGGTATATTGTGGGCAACGGGTGTCTTAGGACGGATCCAGCAAAGGTGGCGGCAGTGGAGGAGTTTTCGGTTCCAAACACTATGAAACAACTCAGACGGTACCTGGGAATGACGGGATGGTACCGCAGGTTCATTCCAAACTTTTCGACGATGACTGCTCCAATGACGGATTGTCTGAAAAGACTTTAGAATGACTGACACTGCAATTAAAGCATTTGACGAGCTCAAACAGCTTTTGATTACGGCGCCGATTTTGAGTCACCCAGATTTTTCAAAACATTTCTACATTCAATGTGATGCATCTACAACAGGCGTCGGTAGTGTCCTTTTCCAGATTGACACAAAAGTAAGAGAGACGCCAATAGCCTATATTTCCCAAAAGCTCAACTCTACACAGAGGAACTATAACGCCACTGAGTTAGAGTGCTATGCGGCAGTCCTCAGTGTCTAAAAACTCCGTGCTTACTTTGAATTGCTACCCTTCACCATAATAATGGACCATGCTAGCTTAAAGTGGCTGATGTCGCAAAAGGACCTGTCTGGTCAATTGGCCAGATGGAGTCTGAAGTTACAAGTATTCAATTTCTCCATTGAACACAGAAAGGGCACTCAAAACGTTGTTCCCGACGCTCTCTCCCGTGTGCATATGGAGGAGCTCACCCTAGACGTAGACCGACTGGATGTTGATCTTGGTTCGCCGCGATTCTTAGGACTAATACGAGGAGCTAAAGAAAACAATAAAAAAAGGTTAAGATAAATTTCCCGGCATGTCCATCTCAGACAATTACGTTTATAAATGGACAGATATTCCTACTGGCGACGCATTTCAAGAAGACAGAGCACGGAAGCTCTGGGTACCGTCGGGCTTGCGACGGAGTCTTCTGATCTCGGCATAAGACTCTCTATAATTTAAGACAGAAATACTTTTGACCTGGAATGACAGTAGACGTAAACAATTATTAAAGAATGTGATATATGTAAGTGCAATAAGAGCATAAATAGGATTAACAGACCTCCAATGGCAACACAAACATTGACAGAAAGACCATTCCAAAGATTATATATTGACTTTCTGGGACCCTAACCCAGAATGAAAAATTGCAATACTCAGATTTTCGTTGTACTTGACCACTTCAGCAAGTTTGTGTTCCTTTAACCTTAAGGAAGGCAACGACAGCTGCAGTGGTTCAGTACTTAGAGGAAGCCATTTTTCATGTGTTTGGGTTTCCAGAATACGTACATTCAGACAATGGAAAGCATTTCCGAATTGTTTTCTAGCTTTTAAAAGCGCTACAGGGTTAAGCACATGAGGACTGCGGTCTACTCGCCGTAGGCCAATGCCTTAGAACGTGTGAACCGTAGTGTTTTGATAAAATTCGTTCTTACCTTGGAAGCGACCAACAAGACTGGGACAAGCATGTAAGTTTCGCGGCATTTTCTTTGGGAAGTGTCTCTCACGAAGCTACCGGCCTAGAGCCATATTATACAGTCTTCGGCTTCTAGATGGCACAGAACTTAACTGCTTTCGACATAATGCGACGGTTAAACGACATTAAAGACTCAGACGTTAGAATCCTAGAGACAAAAGACAAGCAACAAGCTATTAGAGACGAGATATTTAAAAATTTGAAAAAATCACACGACAAAGGAGAAAAGACATATAATTTGAGAAGCCGAGATATTAAATACCAAGTTGGACAAACCGTATATAGACGCAACTTCAAACAGACTGACAAAACGGCCAGCTATAATGCCAAACTTAGACCGAAAGCGATTAAAAGCCTCATATTAAAGACGATAGGAAATTCCTTATACGAAGTAGGATTTATGGCCGGAAGAAAAGTAGGCATTTTTTATGCCAAAGACCTCTTTGTCCGTTAGTGATTATAGGAATCTAGGAAACTGACGATCTTTAATATTTAATTATATAATCACTTCCAAATTTTTACAGAAAGTGTTGTCCATCGGAGCTACACATGCGTATACAATTTTAAGAAAATCGGGTAAACTTTTTAAAAAATTTGTATGGGAGCCCCCCGACCAGGAGGCCCGAGGTGCCCAAATTTCAATAGAAAGTATTGTCACCGGAAGTATACATGTGTGCAAAATTTAAATAAAATCGGGCTTTGGGAAGTGGGTTTAAAATTGATCACAAAATCTGACCAGCCAGCCACGGGCAATCGAAGTTAATATAGAGAATTTAAAAAATTATCTAATTAAATGTTTATGTTATTATGTTAGCCTTATTTTCTGAAAATAGTAAAGAAATGAAATAAAAGCTTTATTAAACAAAAGATGATTTATTTTGCCATGGAATTGATCCGGAAGGTGAAATAAAATAATTTTTGAGCTTATCCCTTACATATTTTCCAATATTACTATGCCTTCCTGTGGTGTGTTGTATCGATAAATAATGTAATGCATCGGAAGAGATTTGTTTTCTCCATTCTCCTGCAACTAAACAACCAGTCTCATTATAAGAATCAGTAAACTTTTTTGGGCAGTAGGATTCTTTATTTTTGCTCAACAAATAGTTGTGAAGATAACAGCATGCTCGATCGGGACCGCAAAACATTGTTCTAGATAAACATAGCCACTTCCAACACAAAATCCCGAATGCGTTTTCGACACAACGCCTTGCTCTGCTAATCCTATAATTAGCAATTCTTTCGTCGTCCGAAAGTCTTGCCGCTTTCTTAGGGATATATGGCTTTGCATAGTGGAAAAGCATCATCTGCTACAAAAAAATAAGGGTGCTTTTCGTTTCCAACTGCCATATTTTCGGGGAATGACAAAGTGTCATGAATCGTTGCTTTCCCAATAGTAGTGGATGCAAATAAATTGGCATCTCCTTCACTGCCAAGTGCACCAACGTCCATGTAGACAAATTTATAATTAGCATCAGTAATAGCCATCAAAACAATGCTATGAAATCCCTGAAATAAAACAAGGTAATTGGTCTAGCTTAATATTGTTTTTTCTTTCAAACAAACCTTATAGTTATAAAAAAAACTTCCTGCATTTTGAGGGCATTTAAAAGCCACATGTTTTCCATCGATGGCCCCTACGCAATTGGGTTAAACTGGATATTGAATTCGTTTGCTGTTCTCACAAACTCGTTAGTATTCAATTCGGGTATATATCCATCTAAGACCTCACAAAAAGCATCACAAACGTCACCCAAAATCTTCCCGAAATGCTGCTTGCTGACTCTGTACACAGATGATACATGCCTTTGAATACTTCCACTCGCTAAATATCTACAGAAATTAAAATTCATAGTTAAATATCAGGAGAAGAAAGACGAAAAATACTCACTTAATAGCAATTGCAAACTTTTCTAAGGGACATATTTCATTATCTGGTCTTGTGCGCCTCATTGGAATCAGTTTTGGTTCAACCAACAGAAAAAGTTCACGAAACACTTTTGGTACCATGTGGACACTTTTTCGTTGGCCAACATGTCATGAAACTACAAAAATGATCATGCAAGTAAATCACTAAAAATATTAACAAAAACTTACATCGGTCATGAAACGTCCTTTGGATTGCCTTTGCTGTAGATATGGGTTGACTCGAATTGAAAGAAGTTTTTTTTTTCTTCTCAAAAGCATCACTAAAAGTGCAGATGCAGAAAAAATTACCGTAGAAATAACTACATCTTCTTCATCATCCTCATAATTTTGTAAATTCATTTTGTGAATATAAATTAATTTCTTTAGTTACTTCCTGTGTCACCTTTCACATGGCATTGATTGTCACTTTTTCTAAACAGCTGATTTACGATTTCGTTGTGGATGTGGAGACCAACGAAAAATTTCGTTTCGCTTCAGCAGCGTACTAGGCTTTAGCTTAAGTTCTATAATTCCAATTTTCATTATTTCAATTTAAGTTCGTACACACATATATGTAATTTACCACGTTTTTTGTCTTTTCATTTTAATTCTTGTTTTTTTTCGTCACGTTGGTAAGTTCACTGCAACTACTGTCGGTGTTCGCTCGAATCGAGCCGACTTTATATTTGCTCATGCGTATTCTATGCACGAGAGAGAGAAGAAATCGTGTTGCTGCATGTAAGCGAGTCTCGTAAGTTTGTGTTGGAATTACCAAAATGACCTACACGTAAAATATGGGTCGCGTACTTATGTTGCGTAGGTCGGCTACATCACTACACTCCTGGATCGAAAACTGCGGTGTTTTTCAGTGAAGCACACGGTTTTGTGTGTACCACGGTTTTCGACATGGTTTGTGCTAAGAATGCCGTTAGCTGGTTTCAGTTTGTCAATACCTATTGTGGTGTGTTTACTGTCTATGTCAATTACAAAATATTTTTGTAACTTGCGTACGACGGGGTATAGTCCTGCGTACGGTGTGGTCAAAGGGCTCTTAACTCTGTCCACTCGGATGAAAACATGTGAACATTTTTATAGGTTCGCGTTTTAGTCGGTATTAAGGATCTCATGTTTGTGCGGAGTTTATTTACGAATTCTTTAGTGTCTACATTTGTGTTCAATTTGTGTTTGTCGTTAAAGAACTCGCCTGGAACTCGTATGTTTTGACCGTATACCAGCTCTGTTGGCGTGCAATTTAGGTCTTCTTTTACCGTTGTTCGGATTCCAAGATTCCAAGTTCGTTGGAAGATATGACACACTGTGGTGTGTTGCATCGGGCCATTAGTGCAGCTTTCAAGTGTCTATGGAAACGTTCCATGAGACCATTAGCTGTTGAATTGTATGCCGTTGTTCGGATTCGGTGTGAACCTAGCAATTTCGTGAGCTCAGTAAACATTGTTGACTCGAATTGGGTTCCTTAGTCTGTTGTGATGTAGAGAGGTACTCCGAATCTACAGATGTTCTAATTGTAGAAGATTTTGCTAACTGTCTTAACAGTCATTTCTCGAATCGGATACGCTTCTGGTCAGCGGGTGAAACGGTCAACCATAGTTAAGATGTAATGAAAGCCATTTGATTGTGGTAATGGGCCAAATAGGCCCATGTAGATGTGTTCGAATATGCAGTTGGGTAGTTAGAATTCGCCGATTTTGAACATTGTGTGTCGATGAACCTTAGAATATTGGCAGGGGATACATGCTTTCGCCCAGTTGTTTGTATCCGTGTTCATTCTTAGCCAGAAGTATTTTGAAGCGATTAATTTTCGGGTGGCTCGAATGCCGGGGTGTGAAAGGCCGTGAAGGCTATCGAAAACAGTCGCATGCTTTTGGCTCTATGGTCTATTTCTGTTGGTTGAAACCAAATCTTGCATTTACTGTCCGGTAGGTTAACTAGTTGCAGGTTTACTCTTGATTCCGGATTGTAGACTGAAATCAATTTCTACAATTCGTCGTCTTTTTGTTGTTGGTCAATGTCGTAAGAAGAAGCGTTAATCTCCTTTGGAAAGTGTTCGCTGGGGCGAGACAAACTGTCGCTCACCACGTTTTGCTTTCCATGTATGTGACGGATGTCACATGTGAATTGCGCGATGTAGTCTAAGTGCCGAAGTTGGCGTGGGCTACGTTCTGAGTTCATTGCGATTGCTCCCGTGAGTGGTTTGTGGTCAGTAAAGATCAAACAAAATGGCGGAAATTCTTTATATTATATATAGCGAGAAGTTCTCTGTCGAATGTAGAGTATTTCGCTTTCGTTGGCGACAGTTTCTTTGAAAAGAACGAGAGTGGTTTCCAATTTCCGTGATTTTGTTGTTGGAGTACAGCTCCTGCAGCTACGTTGGATGCGTCTGTGGTTATGTTGAGCTCCACCTCGTTCAACGGGTGTGCCAAAATAGTTGCAGTTGCCAGTGAACGCTTGACCTCATAGAATGATTTCGTGCAATCGTTGGGCCAAGAAAAGTACCTTTTTGTTTTTGCCTCTTCTGAGGAGAATGGCTAAGTGCCGGTGAATCGGTCACAAAAGTTCGGCTAAGTGTGGTATAACGCGGTGGTAATAATTCACCATGCCTACGAACTGCTGTATTTGCCGAACCGAGGTTGGTTTTGAGAATTTTGAAATGGCATGAACCCTGTCTCTCGATGCTAGAATACCTTCTTGCGAAACTGTATGACTCAGGAAGTCGAGCGACTTTACATCTATTACGCATTTCGAGGTTTTGATATTAATGCCGTACGTAGAAAGACTGGCAAAAACAGCTGTGAGATGCTGTTTTTGCTCGTCTTCCGATTGACTGGCTATGAAGATGTCGTCGATATAGTCTCTGGAGTGTTTCGTTTAGAAATCGGTGGGAAGTTTAGCCGAGTTGCGGAGGCCGTATGGCATTCGGGTAAACTCAAGGAGTCTGAAGTTGTTATCCCCGTCTTATGGACGTCCTCTGGCGCCATCGGAATCTGATGGTAGGCCCGCACTAAATCTATTTTGGAGAATATCTTAGCCCGAGCAAGCTTTGACGAGAAGCTATGTATATGTGAGACAGGATATCTATCGGGGATCGTGATCGAGTTGAGCAGTCGATAGTCTCCACAAGGGCGCTGTTAACGTTGGAACTCTTTTGTTCCTCTCGGTGGAACCTTAACTTATGTTGAGGATATAAACGGTTCTTGTACCGATATATCTTAGTATAATTCCTATAGTTAGCCACCTTACCACTGGTGGGGCGATAGCTAAACAAATAAAAATTACCGACAACCTCATGGATGATAAAAAAGTAGTGATTTATTATTCCCTAAGACGGGAGTATTTATAAAATTAATATTGCCTACGTGGGCATAAGTAACAAAAATACAAACATATATTTTTCGTAGATCGTCGAACGTTGGGGCCTGGATGAGAGTGATGTCCCAAGGCAAGTGCCCGGGCAGCGACAGACATCCTGCAGGTAATGACCTGCTTCTAACCTAGCCAGAACAAACGAAAGTTTTTGTGCCAGATGGTTGTGGGTTTAGGTTCCACAACCATGGTAACCAGTTAAGAATAGCATGATAGAAAGATAGGTAGGTTGTTAGATGGTTAGATAGTGAGATAGAGAGAGTGTTAGTGAGATATGGATTTAGAATAGGTTTAGAATTAGAATTGGTTTAGATTTAGATTTTAGATTTGGAAATAGATTTAGATTTAGGTTTTAGATTTAGTTTTAGATTCAGATTTAGATAAAGATATAGATTTAGATTAGGTTTAGGTTTAGATTTAGATTCAGATGTAGATTAAGATATAGATTTAGATTAAGAGTAGGTTTGGAATTAGAATAGGTTTAGATATAGATTCAGTTATAGATTAGATTTAGAATTGGTTTAGATTAAGGTTTAGATTTAGTTTTAGAAATAGATTTAGTCTTAGATTTAGGTTTTGATTTATATTTAGGTTTAGATTTAGATATAAGATATAGATTTAGATTTAAAATAGGTTTAGAATTAGAATAGGTTTAGATTTAGGTTTAGATTCAGATTTAGAATAAGGTTTAGATTTAGATAGAGATTTAGGTTTAGAATTAGGTATAGATTTAGATTAGGATATAGATTTAGATTTAGAATAGGTTCAGATTTAGATTTAGATTCAGATTTAGCTTAAGATATAGATTTAGATTAAGAATAGGTTTAGTTTTAGGTTTAGAATAGGTTTAGATTTAGATTTAGAATAAGGTTTAGATTTAGATAGAGATTTAGGTTTAGAATTAGGTATAGATTAAGATTAGGATATAGATTTAGATTTAGAATAGGTTCAGATTTAGATTCAGATTTAGCTTAAGATATAGATTTAGATTAAGAATAGGTTTAGATTTAGGTTTAGAATAGGTTTAGATTTAGATTTAGAATAAGGTTTAGATTTAGAATAGGTTCAGATTTAGATTTAGATTCAGATTTTAGCTTAAGATATAGATTTAGATTAAGAATAGGTTTAGATTTAGGTTTAGAATAGGTTTAGATTCAGATTTGGAATAAGTTTTAGATTTAGATAGAGATTTCGGTTTAGAATTAGGTATAGATTAAGTTTAGGATATAGATTTAGATTTAGAATAGGTTCAGATTTAGATTTAGATTCAGTTATAGATTAGATTTAGAATTGGTTTAGATTTAGGTTTAGATTTAGTTTTAGAAATAGATTTAGTCTTAGATTTAGGTTTTGATTTATATTTAGGTTTAGATTTAGATATAAGATATAGATTTAGATTTAAAATAGGTTTAGAATTAGAATAGGTTTAGATTTAGGTTTAGATTCAGATTTAGAATAAGGTTTAGATTTAGATAGAGATTTAGGTTTAGAATTAGGTATAGATTTAGATTAGGATATAGATTTAGATTTAGAATAGGTTCAGATTTAGATTTAGATTCAGATTAAGCTTAAGATATAGATTTAGATTAAGACTAGGTTTAGTTTTAGGTTTAGAATAGGTTTAGATTTAGATAGAGATTTAGGTTTAGAATTAGGTATAGATTAACATTAGGATAGATTTAGAATAGGTTCAGATTTAGCTTAAGATATAGATTTAGATTAAGAATAGGTTTAGATTTAGGTTTAGAATAGGTTTAGATTTAGATTTAGAATAAGGTTTAGATTTAGATAGAGATTTAGGTTTAGAATTAGGTATAGATTAAGATTAGGATATAGATTTAGATTTAGAATAGGTTCAGATTTAGATTCAGATTTAGCTTAAGATATAGATTTAGATTAAGAATAGGTTTAGATTTAGGTTTAGGATAGGTTTAGATTTAGATTTAGACTAAGGTTTAGATTTAGAATAGGTTCAGATTTAGATTTAGATTCAGATTTTAGCTTAAGATATAGATTTAGATTAAGAATAGGTTTATATTTAGGTTTAGAATAGGTTTAGATTCAGATTTAGAATAAGGTTTAGATTTAGATAGAGATTTAGGTTTAGAATTAGGTATAGATTAAGTTTAGGATATAGGTTTAGATTCAGAATAGGTTCAGATTTAGATTTAGATTCAGATATAGATTTAGATATATTTTTCGTAGATCGTCGAACGTTGGGGCCTGGATGAGAGTGATGTCCCAAGGCAAGTGCCCGGGCAGCGACAGACATCCTGCAGGTAATGACCTGCTTCTAACCTAGCCAGAACAAACGAAAGTTTTTGTACCAGATGGTTGTGGGTTTAGGTTCCACAACCATGGTAACCAGTTAAGAATAGCATGATAGAAAGATAGGTAGGTTGTTAGATGGTTAGATAGTGAGATAGAAAGAGTGTTAGTGAGATATGGATTTAGAATAGAATTAGAATAGGTTTAGATTTAGATTTTATATTTGGGAATAGATTTAGATTTAGGTTTTTGATTTAGTTTTAGATTCAGATTTAGATTAAGAGTAGGTTTGGAATTAGAATAGGTTTAGATATAGATTCAGTTATAGATTAGATTTAGAATTGGTTTAGATTTAGGTTTAGATTTAGTTTTAGAAATAGATTTAGTCTTAGATTTAGGTTTTTGATTTAATTTAGGTTTAGATTTAGATATAAGATATAGATTTAGATTTAAAATAGGTTTAGAATTAGAGTAGGTTTAAATTTAGGTTTAGATTCAGATTTAGAATAAGGTTTAGATTTAGATAGAGATTTAGGTTTAGAATTAGGTATAGATTAAGTTTAGGATATAGATTTAGATTTAGAATAGGTTCAGATTTAGATTTAGATTCAGATATAGATTTAGATTAAGAATAGGTTTAGATTTAGGTTTAGAATAGGTTTAGATTTAGATTTAGAGTAAGGTTTAGAATTAGAATAGGTTCAGATTTAGATTTATATTCAGATTTAGCTTAAGATATAGATTTAGATTAAGAATAGGTTTAGATTTAGGTTTAGAATAGGTTTAGATTTAGATTTAAGAAAAGTTTAGATAGAGATTTAGATTTAGGTTTTAGATTTTTTTAGTGGATGGATAGGTGGATGGATAGGGAGATAAAAAGTAGGAAAATTTTCAAAAATTATTTTTGCTTTCGGGATCACCCTCGGCATTGTAATTGCCTTCGGGATCAACCTGGGCATACGAAATCCGTCATCTAGGGTCGATGTGTGATCAGATGCCCAATCAGAAGTTGAAAATAACTTATTCAACATCGTAATTGATCTCCTGATCGATCTCGACATAGGAAAGTCCGTCAACTAGGGTCGATATGAAGCCAGAAGTTCAATCAGAGGTTGAAAATAACATATTCAAAACCTTGATTGACTTCGCCTAGGGTCAATATGAATCCAAAGGCTCAATCAGAAGTCGAAAAATAACATATTCAACATCGTGATTGTCCCTAGAAAATCTGTCAACTTCTATGCAATAGGTATGTATATTTGTGAATTAATGTAGTATTGTTGTATTTGTGAAAAAATTTTAAATTGAAAAGTAATGGTAAAAATAATATAAGTGGAATATAAGAGAGACAGACAGATAGGCCGTTTTTGTTAATCGACCGTTTTTTTGGGACAGACGATTTTTTCCCGTAAAGGGTTCTTAAAACAACTAGGTTGTTTTTGTTGGTGGCTCGGAACGTTTTCGACCTCCACCACGAGGTCTCATCAGCGAGCTTTACTCGGCCTGAGTTGGGAAGGGTCTGATTTGGTACGAAACCAAGACGTAGGGCGAGGGGTGTGTGATTAAGAGATAATATGTGAATGTAAATATATAATAACATGAATGAGACATACCATGAATTTTATGTGCAGTTTTATATTTTGGTTGTAAGTGTATTTTAAATCTTGAAGTTTGTGGTGTACAGTTGTTGTCCACTGTAGTTGATTTTGTTGTTGTCCACTGTAGTTAACTTTGTGTTTTTCTGTTGTTGTTGTTTTTTTTAAAAAAAAAATTATTTTTGAGAGCACAATTTTCACAACACTGTTTTTCACTAGGAATTTTAAATAGAGGTGCCATGTCTATGTAGAAAAACGAAAGACTTTGACACCGAACGTACTATTTATATCTGCGATTTCGGGTAAGTCTGCGTGAAAAATGAAAAGACTTGGACACCGATTGCACCAAAACACACGCGGAAAACGAGTGTATCGTTTTGTTGCTCAGACTTGAATGATATCTGTGATGATATCTTGTGCCGAAGTTATATTTTTCGTAGATCGTCGAACGTTGGGGCCTGGATGAGAGTGATGTCCCAAGGCAAGTGCCCGGGCAGCGACAGACATCCTGCAGGTAATGACCTACTTCTAACCTAGCCAGAACAAACGAAAGTTTTTGTGCCAGATGGTTGTGGGTTTAGGTTCCACAACCATGGTAACCAGTTAAGAATAGCATGATAGAAAGATAGGTAGGTTGTTAGATGGTTAGATAGTGAGATAGAGAGAGTGTTAGTGAGATATGGATTTAGAATAGGTTTAGAATTAGAATAGGTTTAGATTTAGATTTTAGATTTGGAAATAAATTTAGATTTAGGTTTAAGATATAGTTTTAGATTCAGATTTAGATTAAGATATAGATTTAGATTAGGTTTAGGTTTAGATTTAGATTCAGATGTAGATTAAGATATATATTTAGATTAAGAGTAGGTTTGGAATTAGAATAGGTTTAGATATAGATTCAGTTATAGATTAGATTTAGAATTGGTTTAGATTAAGGTTTAGATTTAGTTTTAGAAATAGATTTAGTCTTAGATTTAGGTTTTGATTTATATTTAGGTTTAGATTTAGATATAAGATATAGATTTGGATTTAAAATAGGTTTAGAATTAGAATAGGTTTAGATTTAGGTTTAGATTCAGATTTAGAATAAGGTTTATATTTAGATAGAGATTTAGGTTTAGAATTAGGTATAGATTTAGATTAGGATATAGATTTAGATTTAGAATAGGTTCAGATTTAGATTTAGATTCAGATTTAGCTTAAGATATAGATTTAGATTAAGAATAGGTTTAGTTTTAGGTTTAGAATAGGTTTAGATTTAGATTTAGAATAAGGTTTAGATTAAGATAGAGATTTAGGTTTAGAATTAGGTATAGATTAAGATTAGGATATAGATTTAGATTTAGAATAGGTTCAGATTTAGATTCAGATTTAGCTTAAGATATAGATTTAGATTAAGAATAGGTTTAGATTTAGGTTTAGAATAGGTTTAGATTTAGATTTAGAAAAAGGTTTAGATTTAGAATAGGTTCAGATTTAGATTTAGAATAGGTTCAGATTTAGATTTAGGTTCAGATTTTAGCTTAAGATATAGATTTAGATTAAGAATAGGTTTAGATTTAGGTTAAGAATAGGTTTAGATTCAGATTTAGAATAAGGTTTAGATTTAGATAGAGATTTAGGTTTAGAATTAGGTATAGATTAAGTTTAGGATATAGAATTAGATTTAGAATAGGTTCAGATTTAGATTTAGATTCAGTTATAGATTAGATTTAGAATTGGTTTAGATTTAGGTTTAGATTTAGTTTTAGAAATAGATTTAGTCTTAGATTTAGGTTTTGATTTATATTTAGGTTTAGATTTAGATATAAGATATAGATATAGATTTAAAATAGGTTTAGAATTAGAATAGGTTTAGATTTAGGTTTAGATTCAGATTTAGAATAAGGTTTAGATTTAGATAGAGATTTAGGTTTAGAGTTAGGTATAGATTTAGATTAGGATATAGATTTAGATTTAGAATAGGTTCAGATTTAGATTTAGATTCAGATTAAGCTTAAGATATAGATTTAGATTAAGAATAGGTTTAGTTTTAGGTTTAGAATAGGTTTAGATTTAGATTTAGATTTAGAGTAAGGTTTAGATTTAGATAGAGATTTAGGTTTAGAATTAGGTATAGATTAAGATTAGGATAGATTTAGAATAGGTTCAGATTTAGATTCAGATTTAGCTTAAGATATAGATTTAGATTAAGAATAGGTTTAGATTTAGGTTTAGAATAGGTTTAGATTTAGATTTAGAATAAGGTTTAGATTTAGATAGAGATTTAGGTTTAGAATTTGGTATAGATTAAGATTAGGATATAGATTTAGATTTAGAATAGGTTCAGATTTAGATTCAGATTTAGCTTAAGATATAGATTTAGATTAAGAATAGGTTTAGATTTAGGTTTAGAATAGGTTTAGATTTAGATTTAGAATAAGGTTTAGATTTAGAATAGGTTCAGATTTAGATTTAGATTCAGATTTTAGCTTAAGATATAGATTTAGATTAAGAATAGGTTTAGATTTAGGTTTAGAATAGGATTAGATTCAGATTTAGAATAAGGTTTAGATTTAGATAGAGATTTAGGTTTAGAATTAGGTATAGATTAAGTTTAGGATATAGGTTTAGATTCAGAATAGGTTCAGATTTAGATTTAGATTCAGATATAGATTTAGATATATTTTTCGTAGATCGTCGAACGTTGGGGCCTGGATGAGAGTGATGTCCCAAGGCAAGTGCCCGGGCAGCGACAGACATCCTGCAGGTAATGACCTGCTTCTAACC
Source organism: Nephrocerus scutellatus (assembly GCA_947095585.1). Classification (NCBI taxonomy): domain Eukaryota; kingdom Metazoa; phylum Arthropoda; class Insecta; order Diptera; family Pipunculidae; genus Nephrocerus; species Nephrocerus scutellatus. Next base: position 71,202,320 of record OX352762.1, on the reverse strand, counting down.
TAGCCAGAACAAACGAAAGTTTTTGTACCAGATGGTTGTGGGTTTAGGTTCCACAACCATGGTAACCAGTTAAGAATAGCATGATAGAAAGATAGGTAGGTTGTTAGATGGTTAGATAGTGAGATAGAAAGAGTGTTAGTGAGATATGGATTTAGAATAGAATTAGAATAGGTTTAGATTTAGATTTTATATTTGGGAATAGATTTAGATTTAGGTTTTTGATTTAGTTTTAGATTCAGATTTAGATTAAGAGTAGGTTTGGAATTAGAATAGGTTTAGATATAGATTCAGTTATAGATTAGATTTAGAATTGGTTTAGATTTAGGTTTAGATTTAGTTTTAGAAATAGATTTAGTCTTAGATTTAGGTTTTTGATTTAATTTAGGTTTAGATTTAGATATAAGATATAGATTTAGATTTAAAATAGGTTTAGAATTAGAGTAGGTTTAAATTTAGGTTTAGATTCAGATTTAGAATAAGGTTTAGATTTAGATAGAGATTTAGGTTTAGAATTAGGTATAGATTAAGTTTAGGATATAGATTTAGATTTAGAATAGGTTCAGATTTAGATTTAGATTCAGATATAGATTTAGATTAAGAATAGGTTTAGATTTAGGTTTAGAATAGGTTTAGATTTAGATTTAGAGTAAGGTTTAGAATTAGAATAGGTTCAGATTTAGATTTATATTCAGATTTAGCTTAAGATATAGATTTAGATTAAGAATAGGTTTAGATTTAGGTTTAGAATAGGTTTAGATTTAGATTTAAGAAAAGTTTAGATAGAGATTTAGATTTAGGTTTTAGATTTTTTTAGTGGATGGATAGGTGGATGGATAGGGAGATAAAAAGTAGGAAAATATTCAAAAATTATTTTTGCTTTCGGGATCACCCTCGGCATTGTAATTGCCTTCGGGATCAACCTGGGCATACGAAATCCGTCATCTAGGGTCGATGTGTGATCAGATGCCCAATCAGAAGTTGAAAATAACTTATTCAACATCGTAATTGATCTCCTGATCGATCTCGACATAGGAAAGTCCGTCAACTAGGGTCGATATGAAGCCAGAAGTTCAATCAGAGGTTGAAAATAACATATTCAAAACCTTGATTGACTTCGCCTAGGGTCAATATGAATCCAAAGGCTCAATCAGAAGTCGAAAAATAACATATTCAACATCGTGATTGTCCCTAGAAAATCTGTCAACTTCTATGCAATAGGTATGTATATTTGTGAATTAATGTAGTATTGTTGTATTTGTGAAAAAATTTTAAATTGAAAAGTAATGGTAAAAATAATATAAGTGGAATATAAGAGAGACAGACAGATAGGCCGTTTTTGTTAATCGACCGTTTTTTTGGGACAGACGATTTTTTCCCGTAAAGGGTTCTTAAAACAACTAGGTTGTTTTTGTTGGTGGCTCGGAACGTTTTCGACCTCCACCACGAGGTCTCATCAGCGAGCTTTACTCGGCCTGAGTTGGGAAGGGTCTGATTTGGTACGAAACCAAGACGTAGGGCGAGGGGTGTGTGATTAAGAGATAATATGTGAATGTAAATATATAATAACATGAATGAGACATACCATGAATTTTATGTGCAGTTTTATATTTTGGTTGTAAGTGTATTTTAAATCTTGAAGTTTGTGGTGTACAGTTGTTGTCCACTGTAGTTGATTTTGTTGTTGTCCACTGTAGTTAACTTTGTGTTTTTCTGTTGTTGTTGTTTTTTTTAAAAAAAAAATTATTTTTGAGAGCACAATTTTCACAACACTGTTTTTCACTAGGAATTTTAAATAGAGGTGCCATGTCTATGTAGAAAAACGAAAGACTTTGACACCGAACGTACTATTTATATCTGCGATTTCGGGTAAGTCTGCGTGAAAAATGAAAAGACTTGGACACCGATTGCACCAAAACACACGCGGAAAACGAGTGTATCGTTTTGTTGCTCAGACTTGAATGATATCTGTGATGATATCTTGTGCCGAAGTTATATTTTTCGTAGATCGTCGAACGTTGGGGCCTGGATGAGAGTGATGTCCCAAGGCAAGTGCCCGGGCAGCGACAGACATCCTGCAGGTAATGACCTACTTCTAACCTAGCCAGAACAAACGAAAGTTTTTGTGCCAGATGGTTGTGGGTTTAGGTTCCACAACCATGGTAACCAGTTAAGAATAGCATGATAGAAAGATAGGTAGGTTGTTAGATGGTTAGATAGTGAGATAGAGAGAGTGTTAGTGAGATATGGATTTAGAATAGGTTTAGATTTAGATTTTAGATTTGGAAATAAATTTAGATTTAGGTTTAAGATATAGTTTTAGATTCAGATTTAGATTAAGATATAGATTTAGATTAGGTTTAGGTTTAGATTTAGATTCAGATGTAGATTAAGATATAGATTTAGATTAAGAGTAGGTTTGGAATTAGAATAGATTTAGATATAGATTCAGTTATAGATTAGATTTAGAATTGGTTTAGATTAAGGTTTAGATTTAGTTTTAGAAATAGATTTAGTCTTAGATTTAGGTTTTGATTTATATTTAGGTTTAGATTTAGATATAAGATATAGATTTGGATTTAAAATAGGTTTAGAATTAGAATAGGTTTAGATTTAGGTTTAGATTCAGATTTAGAATAAGGTTTATATTTAGATAGAGATTTAGGTTTAGAATTAGGTATAGATTTAGATTAGGATATAGATTTAGATTTAGAATAGGTTCAGATTTAGATTTAGATTCAGATTTAGCTTAAGATATAGATTTAGATTAAGAATAGGTTTAGTTTTAGGTTTAGAATAGGTTTAGATTTAGATTTAGAATAAGGTTTAGATTAAGATAGAGATTTAGGTTTAGAATTAGGTATAGATTAAGATTAGGATATAGATTTAGATTTAGAATAGGTTCAGATTTAGATTTATATTCAGATTTAGCTTAAGATATAGATTTAGATTAAGAATAGGTTTAGATTTAGGTTTAGAATAGGTTTAGATTTAGATTTAAGAAAAGTTTAGATAGAGATTTAGATTTAGGTTTTAGATTTTTTTAGTGGATGGATAGGTGGATGGATAGGGAGATAAAAAGTAGGAAAATATTCAAAAATTATTTTTGCTTTCGGGATCACCCTCGGCATTGTAATTGCCTTCGGGATCAACCTGGGCATACGAAATCCGTCATCTAGGGTCGATGTGTGATTAGATGCCCAATCAGAAGTTGAAAATAACTTATTCAACATCGTAATTGATCTCCTGATCGATCTCGACATAGGAAAGTCCGTCAACTAGGGTCGATATGAAGCCAGAAGTTCAATCAGAGGTTGAAAATAACATATTCAAAACCTTGATTGACTTCGCCTAGGGTCAATATGAATCCAAAGGCTCAATCAGAAGTCGAAAAATAACATATTCAACATCGTGATTGTCCCTAGAAAATCTGTCAACTTCTATGCAATATGTATGTATATTTGTGAATTAATGTAGTATTGTTGTATTTGTGAAAAAATTTTAAATTGAAAAGTAATGGTAAAAATAATATAAGTGGAATATAAGAGAGACAGACAGATAGGCCGTTTTTGTTAATCGACCGTTTTTTTGGGACAGACGATTTTTTCCCGTAAAGGGTTCTTAAAACAACTAGGTTGTTTTTGTTGGTGGCTCGGAACGTTTTCGACCTCCACCACGAGGTCTCATCAGCGAGCTTTACTCGGCCTGAGTTGGGAAGGGTCTGATTTGGTACGAAACCAAGACGTAGGGCGAGGGGTGTGTGATTAAGAGATAATATGTGAATGTAAATATATAATAACATGAATGAGACATACCATGAATTTTATGTGCAGTTTTATATTTTGGTTGTAAGTGTATTTTAAATCTTGAAGTTTGTGGTGTACAGTTGTTGTCCACTGTAGTTGATTTTGTTGTTGTCCACTGTAGTTAACTTTGTGTTTTTCTGTTGTTGTTGTTTTTTTTAAAAAAAAAATTATTTTTGAGAGCACAATTTTCACAACACTGTTTTTCACTAGGAATTTTAAATAGAGGTGCCATGTCTATGTAGAAAAACGAAAGACTTTGACACCGAACGTACTATTTATATCTGCGATTTCGGGTAAGTCTGCGTGAAAAATGAAAAGACTTGGACACCGATTGCACCAAAACACACGCGGAAAACGAGTGTATCGTTTTGTTGCTCAGACTTGAATGATATCTGTGATGATATCTTGTGCCGAAGTTATATTTTTCGTAGATCGTCGAACGTTGGGGCCTGGATGAGAGTGATGTCCCAAGGCAAGTGCCCGGGCAGCGACAGACATCCTGCAGGTAATGACCTACTTCTAACCTAGCCAGAACAAACGAAAGTTTTTGTGCCAGATGGTTGTGGGTTTAGGTTCCACAACCATGGTAACCAGTTAAGAATAGCATGATAGAAAGATAGGTAGGTTGTTAGATGGTTAGATAGTGAGATAGAGAGAGTGTTAGTGAGATATGGATTTAGAATAGGTTTAGAATTAGAATAGGTTTAGATTTAGATTTTAGATTTGGAAATAAATTTAGATTTAGGTTTAAGATATAGTTTTAGATTCAGATTTAGATTAAGATATAGATTTAGATTAGGTTTAGGTTTAGATTTAGATTCAGATGTAGATTAAGATATAGATTTAGATTAAGAGTAGGTTTGGAATTAGAATAGGTTTAGATATAGATTCAGTTATAGATTAGATTTAGAATTGGTTTAGATTAAGGTTTAGATTTAGTTTTAGAAATAGATTTAGTCTTAGATTTAGGTTTTGATTTATATTTAGGTTTAGATTTAGATATAAGATATAGATTTGGATTTAAAATAGGTTTAGAATTAGAATAGGTTTAGATTTAGGTTTAGATTCAGATTTAGAATAAGGTTTATATTTAGATAGAGATTTAGGTTTAGAATTAGGTATAGATTTAGATTAGGATATAGATTTAGATTTAGAATAGGTTCAGATTTAGATTTAGATTCAGATTTAGCTTAAGATATAGATTTAGATTAAGAATAGGTTTAGTTTTAGGTTTAGAATAGGTTTAGATTTAGATTTAGAATAAGGTTTAGATTAAGATAGAGATTTAGGTTTAGAATTAGGTATAGATTAAGATTAGGATATAGATTTAGATTTAGAATAGGTTCAGATTTAGATTCAGATTTAGCTTAAGATATAGATTTAGATTAAGAATAGGTTTAGATTTAGGTTTAGAATAGGTTTAGATTTAGATTTAGAAAAAGGTTTAGATTTAGAATAGGTTCAGATTTAGATTTAGAATAGGTTCAGATTTAGATTTAGATTCAGATTTTAGCTTAAGATATAGATTTAGATTAAGAATAGGTTTAGATTTAGGTTAAGAATAGGTTTAGATTCAGATTTAGAATAAGGTTTAGATTTAGATAGAGATTTAGGTTTAGAATTAGGTATAGATTAAGTTTAGGATATAGAATTAGATTTAGAATAGGTTCAGATTTAGATTTAGATTCAGTTATAGATTAGATTTAGAATTGGTTTAGATTTAGGTTTAGATTTAGTTTTAGAAATAGATTTAGTCTTAGATTTAGGTTTTGATTTATATTTAGGTTTAGATTTAGATATAAGATATAGATATAGATTTAAAATAGGTTTAGAATTAGAATAGGTTTAGATTTAGGTTTAGATTCAGATTTAGAATAAGGTTTAGATTTAGATAGAGATTTAGGTTTAGAGTTAGGTATAGATTTAGATTAGGATATAGATTTAGATTTAGAATAGGTTCAGATTTAGATTTAGATTCAGATTAAGCTTAAGATATAGATTTAGATTAAGAATAGGTTTAGTTTTAGGTTTAGAATAGGTTTAGATTTAGATTTAGATTTAGAGTAAGGTTTAGATTTAGATAGAGATTTAGGTTTAGAATTAGGTATAGATTAAGATTAGGATAGATTTAGAATAGGTTCAGATTTAGATTCAGATTTAGCTTAAGATATAGATTTAGATTAAGAATAGGTTTAGATTTAGGTTTAGAATAGGTTTAGATTTAGATTTAGAATAAGGTTTAGATTTAGATAGAGATTTAGGTTTAGAATTTGGTATAGATTAAGATTAGGATATAGATTTAGATTTAGAATAGGTTCAGATTTAGATTCAGATTTAGCTTAAGATATAGATTTAGATTAAGAATAGGTTTAGATTTAGGTTTAGAATAGGTTTAGATTTAGATTTAGAATAAGGTTTAGATTTAGAATAGGTTCAGATTTAGATTTAGATTAAGATTTTAGCTTAAGATATAGATTTAGATTAAGAATAGGTTTAGATTTAGGTTTAGAATAGGATTAGATTCAGATTTAGAATAAGGTTTAGATTTAGATAGAGATTTAGGTTTAGAATTAGGTATAGATTAAGTTTAGGATATAGATTTAGATTTAGAATAGGTTCAGATTTAGATTTAGATTCAGTTATAGATTAGATTTAGAATTGGTTTAGATTTAGGTTTAGATTTAGTTTTAGAAATAGATTTAGTCTTAGATTTAGGTTTTGATTTATATTTAGGTTTAGATTTAGATATAAGATATAGATTTAGATTTAAAATAGGTTTAGAATTAGAATAGGTTTAGATTTAGGTTTAGATTCAGATTTAGAATAAGGTTTAGATTTAGATAGAGATTTAGGTTTAGAATTAGGTATAGATTTAGATTAGGATATAGATTTAGATTTAGAATAGGTTCAGATTTAGATTTAGATTCAGTTTAAGCTTAAGATATAGATTTAGATTAAGAATAGGTTTAGTTTTAGGTTTAGAATAGGTTTAGATTTAGATTTAGAGTAAGGTTTAGATTTAGATAGAGATTTAGGTTTAGAATTAGGTATAGATTAAGATTAGGATAGATTTAGAATAGGTTCACATTTAGATTCAGATTTAGCTTAAGATATAGATTTAGATTAAGAATAGGTTTAGATTTAGGTTTAGAATAGGTTTAGATTTAGATTTAGAATAAGGTTTAGATTTAGATAGAGATTTAGGTTTAGAATTTGGTATAGATTAAGATTAGGATATAGATTTAGATTTAGAATAGGTTCAGATTTAGATTCAGATTTAGCTTAAGATATAGATTTAGATTAAGAATAGGTTTAGATTTAGGTTTAGGATAGGTTTAGATTTAGATTTAGACTAAGGTTTAGATTTAGAATAGGTTCAGATTTAGATTTAGATTCAGATTTTAGCTTAAGATATAGATTTAGATTAAGAATAGGTTTATATTTAGGTTTAGAATAGGTTTAGATTCAGATTTAGAATAAGGTTTAGATTTAGATAGAGATTTAGGTTTAGAATTAGGTATAGATTAAGTTTAGGATATAGGTTTAGATTCAGAATAGGTTCAGATTTAGATTTAGATTCAGATATAGATTTAGATTAAGAATAGGTTTAGATTTAGGTTTAGAATAGGTTTAGATTTAGATTTAGAATAAGGTTTAGAATTAGAATAGGTTCAGATTTAGATTTAGATTCAGATTTAGCTTAAGAAATATAGATTTAGATTAAGAATAGGTTTAGATTTAGGTTTAGAATAGGTTTAGATTTAGATTTAAAAAAATGTTTAGATAGAGATTTAGATTTAGGTTTTAGATTTTTTTGGTGGATGGATAGGTGGATGGATAGGGAGATAAAAAGTAGGAAAATATTCAAAAATTATTTTTGCTTTCGGGGTCACCCTCGACATTGTAATTGCCTTCGGGATCAACCTGGGCATACGAAATTCGTCATCTAGGGTCGATATGTGATCAGATGTCCAATCAGAAGTTGAAAATAACTTATTCAACATCGTAATTGATCTCCTGATCGATCTCGACATAGGAAAGTCCGTCAACTAGGGTCGATATAAAGCCAGAAGTTCAATCAGAGGTTGAAAATAACATATTCAAAACCTTGATTGACTTCGCCTAGGGTCAATATGAATCCAAAGGCTCAATCAGAAGTTGAAAAATAACATATTCAACATCATGATTGTCCCTGGAAAATCCGTCAACTTCTATGTAATAGGTATGTATATATATGTTTAAGATAAATGTTGTATTGTTATGGTTATGAAAAACATTTTATTAAACGGTAATAGTAAAAATAATAAAAGTGGTATATTAGAGAGACAGACAGATAGGCCGTTTTTGTTGATCGACCGTTTTTGAGACGGAAGATTTTTCCCGTGAAGGGTTCTTAAAACAACTAGGTTGTTTTTGTTGGTGGCTCGTAACGTTTTCGACCCCCACCACGAGGTCTCTTCAGCGAGCTTACTCGGCCTGAATTTTGAAGGGTTAAATTTGGTACGAAACCAAGACATAGGGGCAAGGGTTTTATGGTTAAATGATAGTACATGAGTTTAAATAAAATATAAGAAATATATTTGACATACCATGAGCTTTTTTAAAGGTGTAGAATATATTGATTGTTTTTGAATATTTTGTGTTTTAATCCTGACGTCTGTAGTATTCAGTTGTTGTCCGTTGTGGTTAATTTCGTCCTTTTCTTTTTAGGTTTATTTAAAAACCAAACATATAATTTTTACACAACACTGTTTTTTATATATACAACACTGTTTTTAACTGAGATTGTATAGTTAAAAGAGCCATGTCTGTTTTAAGAAACAAAAGACTTAGACACCGAACGAACTATTTGTAACCACGATTTTGGAGAAGAAACTTGGGTATTGATCATACCAAACACACGCGGAAAACGAGTGTATCGTTTTGTTGCTCAGACTTGAATGATATCTGTGGTGATATCTTGTGCCGAAGTTAGGCTGCGTTCCTCTCCTTGTACGTTGCAAATTGCAAACGCGATAAGGGTTGAAGATGTGCATACATGATCGAAGCATTGCAGACATTGAAGGACGGTCTGTGTGTGTTTTGACGTGGGCGCCATGCGTTAATTGTGTCTAGGTTTTTCAACGACAAATACCCAGAAAAATGTGTTGTAGACGATTTTGTGCATTATTAGTTGTAGACGATAATTTAGGAATTATGAGTACCGGCGTACATTTAAGATGTCCGTCTGGTATTCATAATTCGTGAGTATAATTTTTACCACATGACAGTGGGAACGAAAACCTATGTAGTGGCGAATAATATATAAAATATAAAAATAATATATATTCTGCCAGTGTGGATGTTTTGAGAAGATCTATACCTGAATAAGCTGCAGACAACGCGTCGATTTGTGAACATTCGGTGATGCGTGCATGTATATCGTGAGGACATGCATACATCATTGAATGTTATTGTGTATAAATGACATAATTTGATCAAGTGTAAACGTATGGTTTAACTTGATGTGACCAGGAATTGGGTTGAGGCCAACCAATTCAAGATCAAATATTATTTGAGGATGTTGTGAGGTTCCGAGAGTCCAGAGGATTCTGGGAACAATTTTTGGTGATAGGGAAAAGCAAATGTTTCCCAGATAAGCCAGGAAACGTGAAATTTAAAAAAATTGAATTTAAACTACTTAAAAACTACCTATCTGATGGAAGCTACTGGTATGATAACATATATTTTTCGTAGATCGTCGAACGTTGGGGCCTGGATGAGAGTGATGTCCCAAGGCAAGTGCCCGGGCAGCGACAGACATCCTGCAGGTAATGACCTACTTCTAACCTAGCCAGAACAAACGAAAGTTTTTGTGCCAGATGGTTGTGGGTTTAGGTTCCACAACCATGGTAACCAGTTAAGAATAGCATGATAGAAAGATAGGTAGGTTGTTAGATGGTTAGATAGTGAGATAGAGAGAGTGTTAGTGAGATATGGATTTAGAATAGGTTTAGAATTAGAATAGGTTTAGATTTAGATTTTAGATTTGGAAATAAATTTAGATTTAGGTTTAAGATATAGTTTTAGATTCAGATTTAGATTAAGATATAGATTTAGATTAGGTTTAGGTTTAGATTTAGATTCAGATGTAGATTAAGATATAGATTTAGATTAAGAGTAGGTTTGGAATTAGAATAGGTTTAGATATAGATTCAGTTATAGATTAGATTTAGAATTGGTTTAGATTAAGGTTTAGATTTAGTTTTAGAAATAGATTTAGTCTTAGATTTAGGTTTTGATTTATATTTAGGTTTAGATTTAGATATAAGATATAGATTTGGATTTAAAATAGGTTTAGAATTAGAATAGGTTTAGATTTAGGTTTAGATTCAGATTTAGAATAAGGTTTATATTTAGATAGAGATTTAGGTTTAGAATTAGGTATAGATTTAGATTAGGATATAGATTTAGATTTAGAATAGGTTCAGATTTAGATTTAGGTTCAGATTTAGCTTAAGATATAGATTTAGATTAAGAATAGGTTTAGTTTTAGGTTTAGAATAGGTTTAGATTTAGATTTAGAATAAGGTTTAGATTAAGATAGAGATTTAGGTTTAGAATTAGGTATAGATTAAGATTAGGATATAGATTTAGATTTAGAATAGGTTCAGATTTAGATTCAGATTTAGCTTAAGATATAGATTTAGATTAAGAATAGGTTTAGATTTAGGTTTAGAATAGGTTTAGATTTAGATTTAGAAAAAGGTTTAGATTTAGAATAGGTTCAGATTTAGATTTAGAATAGGTTCAGATTTAGATTTAGATTCAGATTTTAGCTTAAGATATAGATTTAGATTAAGAATAGGTTTAGATTTAGGTTAAGAATAGGTTTAGATTCAGATTTAGAATAAGGTTTAGATTTAGATAGAGATTTAGGTTTAGAATTAGGTATAGATTAAGTTTAGGATATAGAATTAGATTTAGAATAGGTTCAGATTTAGATTTAGATTCAGTTATAGATTAGATTTAGAATTGGTTTAGATTTAGGTTTAGATTTAGTTTTAGAAATAGATTTAGTCTTAGATTTAGGTTTTGATTTATATTTAGGTTTAGATTTAGATATAAGATATAGATATAGATTTAAAATAGGTTTAGAATTAGAATAGGTTTAGATTTAGGTTTAGATTCAGATTTAGAATAAGGTTTAGATTTAGATAGAGATTTAGGTTTAGAGTTAGGTATAGATTTAGATTAGGATATAGATTTAGATTTAGAATAGGTTCAGATTTAGATTTAGATTCAGATTAAGCTTAAGATATAGATTTAGATTAAGAATAGGTTTAGTTTTAGGTTTAGAATAGGTTTAGATTTAGATTTAGATTTAGAGTAAGGTTTAGATTTAGATAGAGATTTAGGTTTAGAATTAGGTATAGATTAAGATTAGGATAGATTTAGAATAGGTTCAGATTTAGATTCAGATTTAGCTTAAGATATAGATTTAGATTAAGAATAGGTTTAGATTTAGGTTTAGAATAGGTTTAGATTTAGATTTAGAATAAGGTTTAGATTTAGATAGAGATTTAGGTTTAGAATTTGGTATAGATTAAGATTAGGATATAGATTTAGATTTAGAATAGGTTCAGATTTAGATTCAGATTTAGCTTAAGATATAGATTTAGATTAAGAATAGGTTTAGATTTAGGTTTAGAATAGGTTTAGATTTAGATTTAGAATAAGGTTTAGATTTAGAATAGGTTCAGATTTAGATTTAGATTCAGATTTTAGCTTAAGATATAGATTTAGATTAAGAATAGGTTTAGATTTAGGTTTAGAATAGGATTAGATTCAGATTTAGAATAAGGTTTAGATTTAGATAGAGATTTAGGTTTAGAATTAGGTATAGATTAAGTTTAGGATATAGATTTAGATTTAGAATAGGTTCAGATTTAGATTTAGATTCAGTTATAGATTAGATTTAGAATTGGTTTAGATTTAGGTTTAGATTTAGTTTTAGAAATAGATTTAGTCTTAGATTTAGGTTTTGATTTATATTTAGGTTTAGATTTAGATATAAGATATAGATTTAGATTTAAAATAGGTTTAGAATTAGAATAGGTTTAGATTTAGGTTTAGATTCAGATTTAGAATAAGGTTTAGATTTAGATAGAGATTTAGGTTTAGAATTAGGTATAGATTTAGATTAGGATATAGATTTAGATTTAGAATAGGTTCAGATTTAGATTTAGATTCAGATTAAGCTTAAGATATAGATTTAGATTAAGAATAGGTTTAGTTTTAGGTTTAGAATAGGTTTAGATTTAGATTTAGAGTAAGGTTTAGATTTAGATAGAGATTTAGGTTTAGAATTAGGTATAGATTAAGATTAGGATAGATTTAGAATAGGTTCACATTTAGATTCAGATTTAGCTTAAGATATAGATTTAGATTAAGAATAGGTTTAGATTTAGGTTTAGAATAGGTTTAGATTTAGATTTAGAATAAGGTTTAGATTTAGATAGAGATTTAGGTTTAGAATTTGGTATAGATTAAGATTAGGATATAGATTTAGATTTAGAATAGGTTCAGATTTAGATTCAGATTTAGCTTAAGATATAGATTTAGATTAAGAATAGGTTTAGATTTAGGTTTAGGATAGGTTTAGATTTAGATTTAGACTAAGGTTTAGATTTAGAATAGGTTTAGATTTAGATTTAGATTCAGATTTTAGCTTAAGATATAGATTTAGATTAAGAATAGGTTTATATTTAGGTTTAGAATAGGTTTAGATTCAGATTTAGAATAAGGTTTAGATTTAGATAGAGATTTAGGTTTAGAATTAGGTATAGATTAAGTTTAGGATATAGGTTTAGATTCAGAATAGGTTCAGATTTAGATTTAGATTCAGATATAGATTTAGATTAAGAATAGGTTTAGATTTAGGTTTAGAATAGGTTTAGATTTAGATTTAGAATAAGGTTTAGAATTAGAATAGGTTCAGATTTAGATTTAGATTCAGATTTAGCTTAAGAAATATAGATTTAGATTAAGAATAGGTTTAGATTTAGGTTTAGAATAGGTTTAGATTTAGATTTAAAAAAATGTTTAGATAGAGATTTAGATTTAGGTTTTAGATTTTTTTGGTGGATGGATAGGTGGATGGATAGGGAGATAAAAAGTAGGAAAATATTCAAAAATTATTTTTGCTTTCGGGGTCACCCTCGACATTGTAATTGCCTTCGGGATCAACCTGGGCATACGAAATTCGTCATCTAGGGTCGATATGTGATCAGATGTCCAATCAGAAGTTGAAAATAACTTATTCAACATCGTAATTGATCTCCTGATCGATCTCGACATAGGAAAGTCCGTCAACAAGGGTCGATATAAAGCCAGAAGTTCAATCAGAGGTTGAAAATAACATATTCAAAACCTTGATTGACTTCGCCTAGGGTCAATATGAATCCAAAGGCTCAATCAGAAGTTGAAAAATAACATATTCAACATCATGATTGTCCCTGGAAAATCCGTCAACTTCTATGTAATAGGTATGTATATATATGTTTAAGATAAATGTTGTATTGTTATGGTTATGAAAAACATTTTATTAAACGGTAATAGTAAAAATAATAAAAGTGGTATATTAGAGAGACAGACAGATAGGCCGTTTTTGTTGATCGACCGTTTTTGAGACGGAAGATTTTTCCCGTGAAGGGTTCTTAAAACAACTAGGTTGTTTTTGTTGGTGGCTCGTAACGTTTTCGACCCCCACCACGAGGTCTCTTCAGCGAGCTTACTCGGCCTGAATTTTGAAGGGTTAAATTTGGTACGAAACCAAGACATAGGGGCAAGGGTTTTATGGTTAAATGATAGTACATGAGTTTAAATAAAATATAAGAAATATATTTGACATACCATGAGCTTTTTTAAAGGTGTAGAATATATTGATTGTTTTTGAATATTTTGTGTTTTAATCCTGACGTCTGTAGTATTCAGTTGTTGTCCGTTGTGGTTAATTTCGTCCTTTTCTTTTTAGGTTTATTTAAAAACCAAACATATAATTTTTACACAACACTGTTTTTTATATATACAACACTGTTTTTAACTGAGATTGTATAGTTAAAAGAGCCATGTCTGTTTTAAGAAACAGAAGACTTAGACACCGAACGAACTATTTGTAACCACGATTTTGGAGAAGAAACTTGGGTATTGATCATACCAAACACACGCGGAAAACGAGTGTATCGTTTTGTTGCTCAGACTTGAATGATATCTGTGGTGATATCTTGTGCCGAAGTTAGGCTGCGTTCCTCTCCTTGTACGTTGCAAATTGCAAACGCGATAAGGGTTGAAGATGTGCATACATGATCGAAGCATTGCAGACATTGAAGGACGGTCTGTGTGTGTTTTGACGTGGGCGCCATGCGTTAATTGTGTCTAGGTTTTTCAACGACAAATACCCAGAAAAATGTGTTGTAGACGATTTTGTGCATTATTAGTTGTAGACGATAATTTAGGAATTATGAGTACCGGCGTACATTTAAGATGTCCGTCTGGTATTCATAATTCGTGAGTATAATTTTTACCACATGACAGTGGGAACGAAAACCTATGTAGTGGCGAATAATATATAAAATATAAAAATAATATATATTCTGCCAGTGTGGATGTTTTGAGAAGATCTATACCTGAATAAGCTGCAGACAACGCGTCGATTTGTGAACATTCGGTGATGCGTGCATGTATATCGTGAGGACATGCATACATCATTGAATGTTATTGTGTATAAATGACATAATTTGATCAAGTGTAAACGTATGGTTTAACTTGATGTGACCAGGAATTGGGTTGAGGCCAACCAATTCAAGATCAAATATTATTTGAGGATGTTGTGAGGTTCCGAGAGTCCAGAGGATTCTGGGAACAATTTTTGGTGATAGGGAAAAGCAAATGTTTCCCAGATAAGCCAGGAAACGTGAAATTTAAAAAAATTGAATTTAAACTACTTAAAAACTACCTATCTGATGGAATGGATGGATGGACTGGTATGATAACATATATTTTTCGTAGATCGTCGAACGTTGGGGCCTGGATGAGAGTGATGTCCCAAGGCAAGTGCCCAGGCAGCGACAGACATCCTGCAGGTAATGACCTACTTCTAACCTAGCCAGAACAAACGAAAGTTTTTGTGCCAGATGGTTGTGGGTTTAGGTTCCACAACCATGGTAACCAGTTAAGAATAGCATGATAGAAAGATAGGTAGGTTGTTAGATGGTTAGATAGTGAGATAGAGATAGTGTTAGTGAGATATGGATTTAGAATAGGTTTAGAATTAGAATAGGTTTAGATTTAGATTTTAGATTTGGAAATAAATTTAGATTTAGGTTTAAGATATAGTTTTAGATTCAGATTTAGATTAAGATATAGATTTAGATTAGGTTTAGGTTTAGATTTAGATTCAGATGTAGATTAAGATATAGATTTAGATTAAGAGTAGGTTTGGAATTAGAATAGGTTTAGATATAGATTCAGTTATAGATTAGATTTAGAATTGGTTTAGATTAAGGTTTAGATTTAGTTTTAGAAATAGATTTAGTCTTAGATTTAGGTTTTGATTTATATTTAGGTTTAGATTTAGATATAAGATATAGATTTGGATTTAAAATAGGTTTAGAATTAGAATAGGTTTAGATTTAGGTTTAGATTCAGATTTAGAATAAGGTTTATATTTAGATAGAGATTTAGGTTTAGAATTAGGTATAGATTTAGATTAGGATATAGATTTAGATTTAGAATAGGTTCAGATTTAGATTTAGATTCAGATTTAGCTTAAGATATAGATTTAGATTAAGAATAGGTTTAGTTTTAGGTTTAGAATAGGTTTAGATTTAGATTTAGAATAAGGTTTAGATTAAGATAGAGATTTAGGTTTAGAATTAGGTATAGATTAAGATTAGGATATAGATTTAGATTTAGAATAGGTTCAGATTTAGATTCAGATTTAGCTTAAGATATAGATTTAGATTAAGAATAGGTTTAGATTTAGGTTTAGAATAGGTTTAGATTTAGATTTAGAAAAAGGTTTAGATTTAGAATAGGTTCAGATTTAGATTTAGAATAGGTTCAGATTTAGATTTAGATTCAGATTTTAGCTTAAGATATAGATTTAGATTAAGAATAGGTTTAGATTTAGGTTAAGAATAGGTTTAGATTCAGATTTAGAATAAGGTTTAGATTTAGATAGAGATTTAGGTTTAGAATTAGGTATAGATTAAGTTTAGGATATAGAATTAGATTTAGAATAGGTTCAGATTTAGATTTAGATTCAGTTATAGATTAGATTTAGAATTGGTTTAGATTTAGGTTTAGATTTAGTTTTAGAAATAGATTTAGTCTTAGATTTAGGTTTTGATTTATATTTAGGTTTAGATTTAGATATAAGATATAGATATAGATTTAAAATAGGTTTAGAATTAGAATAGGTTTAGATTTAGGTTTAGATTCAGATTTAGAATAAGGTTTAGATTTAGATAGAGATTTAGGTTTAGAGTTAGGTATAGATTTAGATTAGGATATAGATTTAGATTTAGAATAGGTTCAGATTTAGATTTAGATTCAGATTAAGCTTAAGATATAGATTTAGATTAAGAATAGGTTTAGTTTTAGGTTTAGAATAGGTTTAGATTTAGATTTAGATTTAGAGTAAGGTTTAGATTTAGATAGAGATTTAGGTTTAGAATTAGGTATAGATTAAGATTAGGATAGATTTAGAATAGGTTCAGATTTAGATTCAGATTTAGCTTAAGATATAGATTTAGATTAAGAATAGGTTTAGATTTAGGTTTAGAATAGGTTTAGATTTAGATTTAGAATAAGGTTTAGATTTAGATAGAGATTTAGGTTTAGAATTTGGTATAGATTAAGATTAGGATATAGATTTAGATTTAGAATAGGTTCAGATTTAGATTCAGATTTAGCTTAAGATATAGATTTAGATTAAGAATAGGTTTAGATTTAGGTTTAGAATAGGTTTAGATTTAGATTTAGAATAAGGTTTAGATTTAGAATAGGTTCAGATTTAGATTTAGATTCAGATTTTAGCTTAAGATATAGATTTAGATTAAGAATAGGTTTAGATTTAGGTTTAGAATAGGATTAGATTCAGATTTAGAATAAGGTTTAGATTTAGATAGAGATTTAGGTTTAGAATTAGGTATAGATTAAGTTTAGGATATAGATTTAGATTTAGAATAGGTTCAGATTTAGATTTAGATTCAGTTATAGATTAGATTTAGAATTGGTTTAGATTTAGGTTTAGATTTAGTTTTAGAAATAGATTTAGTCTTAGATTTAGGTTTTGATTTATATTTAGGTTTAGATTTAGATATAAGATATAGATTTAGATTTAAAATAGGTTTAGAATTAGAATAGGTTTAGATTTAGGTTTAGATTCAGATTTAGAATAAGGTTTAGATTTAGATAGAGATTTAGGTTTAGAATTAGGTATAGATTTAGATTAGGATATAGATTTAGATTTAGAATAGGTTCAGATTTAGATTTAGATTCAGATTAAGCTTAAGATATAGATTTAGATTAAGAATAGGTTTAGTTTTAGGTTTAGAATAGGTTTAGATTTAGATTTAGAGTAAGGTTTAGATTTAGATAGAGATTTAGGTTTAGAATTAGGTATAGATTAAGATTAGGATAGATTTAGAATAGGTTCACATTTAGATTCAGATTTAGCTTAAGATATAGATTTAGATTAAGAATAGGTTTAGATTTAGGTTTAGAATAGGTTTAGATTTAGATTTAGAATAAGGTTTAGATTTAGATAGAGATTTAGGTTTAGAATTTGGTATAGATTAAGATTAGGATATAGATTTAGATTTAGAATAGGTTCAGATTTAGATTCAGATTTAGCTTAAGATATAGATTTAGATTAAGAATAGGTTTAGATTTAGGTTTAGGATAGGTTTAGATTTAGATTTAGACTAAGGTTTAGATTTAGAATAGGTTCAGATTTAGATTTAGATTCAGATTTTAGCTTAAGATATAGATTTAGATTAAGAATAGGTTTATATTTAGGTTTAGAATAGGTTTAGATTCAGATTTAGAATAAGGTTTAGATTTAGATAGAGATTTAGGTTTAGAATTAGGTATAGATTAAGTTTAGGATATAGGTTTAGATTCAGAATAGGTTCAGATTTAGATTTAGATTCAGATATAGATTTAGATTAAGAATAGGTTTAGATTTAGGTTTAGAATAGGTTTAGATTTAGATTTAGAATAAGGTTTAGAATTAGAATAGGTTCAGATTTAGATTTAGATTCAGATTTAGCTTAAGAAATATAGATTTAGATTAAGAATAGGTTTAGATTTAGGTTTAGAATAGGTTTAGATTTAGATTTAAAAAAATGTTTAGATAGAGATTTAGATTTAGGTTTTAGATTTTTTTGGTGGATGGATAGGTGGATGGATAGGGAGATAAAAAGTAGGAAAATATTCAAAAATTATTTTTGCTTTCGGGGTCACCCTCGACATTGTAATTGCCTTCGGGATCAACCTGGGCATACGAAATTCGTCATCTAGGGTCGATATGTGATCAGATGTCCAATCAGAAGTTGAAAATAACTTATTCAACATCGTAATTGATCTCCTGATCGATCTCGACATAGGAAAGTCCGTCAACTAGGGTCGATATAAAGCCAGAAGTTCAATCAGAGGTTGAAAATAACATATTCAAAACCTTGATTGACTTCGCCTAGGGTCAATATGAATCCAAAGGCTCAATCAGAAGTTGAAAAATAACATATTCAACATCATGATTGTCCCTGAAAAATCCGTCAACTTCTATGTAATAGGTATGTATATATATGTTTAAGATAAATGTTGTATTGTTATGGTTATGAAAAACATTTTATTAAACGGTAATAGTAAAAATAATAAAAGTGGTATATTAGAGAGACAGACAGATAGGCCGTTTTTGTTGATCGACCGTTTTTGAGACGGAAGATTTTTCCCGTGAAGGGTTCTTAAAACAACTAGGTTGTTTTTGTTGGTGGCTCGTAACGTTTTCGACCCCCACCACGAGGTCTCTTCAGCGAGCTTACTCGGCCTGAATTTTGAAGGGTTAAATTTGGTACGAAACCAAGACATAGGGGCAAGGGTTTTATGGTTAAATGATAGTACATGAGTTTAAATAAAATATAAGAAATATATTTGACATACCATGAGCTTTTTTAAAGGTGTAGAATATATTGATTGTTTTTGAATATTTTGTGTTTTAATCCTGACGTCTGTAGTATTCAGTTGTTGTCCGTTGTGGTTAATTTCGTCCTTTTCTTTTTAGGTTTATTTAAAAACCAAACATATAATTTTTACACAACACTGTTTTTTATATATACAACACTGTTTTTAACTGAGATTGTATAGTTAAAAGAGCCATGTCTGTTTTAAGAAACAGAAGACTTAGACACCGAACGAACTATTTGTAACCACGATTTTGGAGAAGAAACTTGGGTATTGATCATACCAAACACACGCGGAAAACGAGTGTATCGTTTTGTTGCTCAGACTTGAATGATATCTGTGGTGATATCTTGTGCCGAAGTTAGGCTGCGTTCCTCTCCTTGTACGTTGCAAATTGCAAACGCGATAAGGGTTGAAGATGTGCATACATGATCGAAGCATTGCAGACATTGAAGGACGGTCTGTGTGTGTTTTGACGTGGGCGCCATGCGTTAATTGTGTCTAGGTTTTTCAACGACAAATACCCAGAAAAATGTGTTGTAGACGATTTTGTGCATTATTAGTTGTAGACGATAATTTAGGAATTATGAGTACCGGCGTACATTTAAGATGTCCGTCTGGTATTCATAATTCGTGAGTATAATTTTTACCACATGACAGTGGGAACGAAAACCTATGTAGTGGCGAATAATATATAAAATATAAAAATAATATATATTCTGCCAGTGTGGATGTTTTGAGAAGATCTATACCTGAATAAGCTGCAGACAACGCGTCGATTTGTGAACATTCGGTGATGCGTGCATGTATATCGTGAGGACATGCATACATCATTGAATGTTATTGTGTATAAATGACATAATTTGATCAAGTGTAAACGTATGGTTTAACTTGATGTGACCAGGAATTGGGTTGAGGCCAACCAATTCAAGATCAAATATTATTTGAGGATGTTGTGAGGTTCCGAGAGTCCAGAGGATTCTGGGAACAATTTTTGGTGATAGGGAAAAGCAAATGTTTCCCAGATAAGCCAGGAAACGTGAAATTTAAAAAAATTGAATTTAAACTACTTAAAAACTACCTATCTGATGGAAGCTACTGGTATGATAACATATATTTTTCGTAGATCGTCGAACGTTGGGGCCTGGATGAGAGTGATGTCCCAAGGCAAGTGCCCGGGCAGCGACAGACATCCTGCAGGTAATGACCTACTTCTAACCTAGCCAGAACAAACGAAAGTTTTTGTGCCAGATGGTTGTGGGTTTAGGTTCCACAACCATGGTAACCAGTTAAGAATAGCATGATAGAAAGATAGGTAGGTTGTTAGATGGTTAGATAGTGAGATAGATATAGTGTTAGTGAGATATGGATTTAGAATAGGTTTAGAATTAGAATAGGTTTAGATTTAGATTTTAGATTTGGAAATAAATTTAGATTTAGGTTTAAGATATAGTTTTAGATTCAGATTTAGATTAAGATATAGATTTAGATTAGGTTTAGGTTTAGATTTAGATTCAGATGTAGATTAAGATATAGATTTAGATTAAGAGTAGGTTTGGAATTAGAATAGGTTTAGATATAGATTCAGTTATAGATTAGATTTAGAATTGGTTTAGATTAAGGTTTAGATTTAGTTTTAGAAATAGATTTAGTCTTAGATTTAGGTTTTGATTTATATTTAGGTTTAGATTTAGATATAAGATATAGATTTGGATTTAAAATAGGTTTAGAATTAGAATAGGTTTAGATTTAGGTTTAGATTCAGATTTAGAATAAGGTTTATATTTAGATAGAGATTTAGGTTTAGAATTAGGTATAGATTTAGATTAGGATATAGATTTAGATTTAGAATAGGTTCAGATTTAGATTTAGATTCAGATTTAGCTTAAGATATAGATTTAGATTAAGAATAGGTTTAGTTTTAGGTTTAGAATAGGTTTAGATTTAGATTTAGAATAAGGTTTAGATTAAGATAGAGATTTAGGTTTAGAATTAGGTATAGATTAAGATTAGGATATAGATTTAGATTTAGAATAGGTTCAGATTTAGATTCAGATTTAGCTTAAGATATAGATTTAGATTAAGAATAGGTTTAGATTTAGGTTTAGAATAGGTTTAGATTTAGATTTAGAAAAAGGTTTAGATTTAGAATAGGTTCAGATTTAGATTTAGAATAGGTTCAGATTTAGATTTAGATTCAGATTTTAGCTTAAGATATAGATTTAGATTAAGAATAGGTTTAGATTTAGGTTAAGAATAGGTTTAGATTCAGATTTAGAATAAGGTTTAGATTTAGATAGAGATTTAGGTTTAGAATTAGGTATAGATTAAGTTTAGGATATAGAATTAGATTTAGAATAGGTTCAGATTTAGATTTAGATTCAGTTATAGATTAGATTTAGAATTGGTTTAGATTTAGGTTTAGATTTAGTTTTAGAAATAGATTTAGTCTTAGATTTAGGTTTTGATTTATATTTAGGTTTAGATTTAGATATAAGATATAGATATAGATTTAAAATAGGTTTAGAATTAGAATAGGTTTAGATTTAGGTTTAGATTCAGATTTAGAATAAGGTTTAGATTTAGATAGAGATTTAGGTTTAGAGTTAGGTATAGATTTAGATTAGGATATAGATTTAGATTTAGAATAGGTTCAGATTTAGATTTAGATTCAGATTAAGCTTAAGATATAGATTTAGATTAAGAATAGGTTTAGTTTTAGGTTTAGAATAGGTTTAGATTTAGATTTAGATTTAGAGTAAGGTTTAGATTTAGATAGAGATTTAGGTTTAGAATTAGGTATAGATTAAGATTAGGATAGATTTAGAATAGGTTCAGATTTAGATTCAGATTTAGCTTAAGATATAGATTTAGATTAAGAATAGGTTTAGATTTAGGTTTAGAATAGGTTTAGATTTAGATTTAGAATAAGGTTTAGATTTAGATAGAGATTTAGGTTTAGAATTTGGTATAGATTAAGATTAGGATATAGATTTAGATTTAGAATAGGTTCAGATTTAGATTCAGATTTAGCTTAAGATATAGATTTAGATTAAGAATAGGTTTAGATTTAGGTTTAGAATAGGTTTAGATTTAGATTTAGAATAAGGTTTAGATTTAGAATAGGTTCAGATTTAGATTTAGATTCAGATTTTAGCTTAAGATATAGATTTAGATTAAGAATAGGTTTAGATTTAGGTTTAGAATAGGATTAGATTCAGATTTAGAATAAGGTTTAGATTTAGATAGAGATTTAGGTTTAGAATTAGGTATAGATTAAGTTTAGGATATAGATTTAGATTTAGAATAGGTTCAGATTTAGATTTAGATTCAGTTATAGATTAGATTTAGAATTGGTTTAGATTTAGGTTTAGATTTAGTTTTAGAAATAGATTTAGTCTTAGATTTAGGTTTTGATTTATATTTAGGTTTAGATTTAGATATAAGATATAGATTTAGATTTAAAATAGGTTTAGAATTAGAATAGGTTTAGATTTAGGTTTAGATTCAGATTTAGAATAAGGTTTAGATTTAGATAGAGATTTAGGTTTAGAATTAGGTATAGATTTAGATTAGGATATAGATTTAGATTTAGAATAGGTTCAGATTTAGATTTAGATTCAGATTAAGCTTAAGATATAGATTTAGATTAAGAATAGGTTTAGTTTTAGGTTTAGAATAGGTTTAGATTTAGATTTAGAGTAAGGTTTAGATTTAGATAGAGATTTAGGTTTAGAATTAGGTATAGATTAAGATTAGGATAGATTTAGAATAGGTTCACATTTAGATTCAGATTTAGCTTAAGATATAGATTTAGATTAAGAATAGGTTTAGATTTAGGTTTAGAATAGGTTTAGATTTAGATTTAGAATAAGGTTTAGATTTAGATAGAGATTTAGGTTTAGAATTTGGTATAGATTAAGATTAGGATATAGATTTAGATTTAGAATAGGTTCAGATTTATATTCAGATTTAGCTTAAGATATAGATTTAGATTAAGAATAGGTTTAGATTTAGGTTTAGGATAGGTTTAGATTTAGATTTAGACTAAGGTTTAGATTTAGAATAGGTTCAGATTTAGATTTAGATTCAGATTATAGCTTAAGATATAGATTTAGATTAAGAATAGGTTTATATTTAGGTTTAGAATAGGTTTAGATTCAGATTTAGAATAAGGTTTAGATTTAGATAGAGATTTAGGTTTAGAATTAGGTATAGATTAAGTTTAGGATATAGGTTTAGATTCAGAATAGGTTCAGATTTAGATTTAGATTCAGATATAGATTTAGATTAAGAATAGGTTTAGATTTAGGTTTAGAATAGGTTTAGATTTAGATTTAGAATAAGGTTTAGAATTAGAATAGGTTCAGATTTAGATTTAGATTCAGATTTAGCTTAAGAAATATAGATTTAGATTAAGAATAGGTTTAGATTTAGGTTTAGAATAGGTTTAGATTTAGATTTAAAAAAATGTTTAGATAGAGATTTAGATTTAGGTTTTAGATTTTTTTGGTGGATGGATAGGTGGATGGATAGGGAGATAAAAAGTAGGAAAATATTCAAAAATTATTTTTGCTTTCGGGGTCACCCTCGACATTGTAATTGCCTTCGGGATCAACCTGGGCATACGAAATTCGTCATCTAGGGTCGATATGTGATCAGATGTCCAATCAGAAGTTGAAAATAACTTATTCAACATCGTAATTGATCTCCTGATCGATCTCGACATAGGAAAGTCCGTCAACTAGGGTCGATATAAAGCCAGAAGTTCAATCAGAGGTTGAAAATAACATATTCAAAACCTTGATTGACTTCGCCTAGGGTCAATATGAATCCAAAGGCTCAATCAGAAGTTGAAAAATAACATATTCAACATCATGATTGTCCCTGGAAAATCCGTCAACTTCTATGTAATAGGTATGTATATATATGTTTAAGATAAATGTTGTATTGTTATGGTTATGAAAAACATTTTATTAAACGGTAATAGTAAAAATAATAAAAGTGGTATATTAGAGAGACAGACAGATAGGCCGTTTTTGTTGATCGACCGTTTTTGAGACGGAAGATTTTTCCCGTGAAGGGTTCTTAAAACAACTAGGTTGTTTTTGTTGGTGGCTCGTAACGTTTTCGACCCCCACCACGAGGTCTCTTCAGCGAGCTTACTCGGCCTGAATTTTGAAGGGTTAAATTTGGTACGAAACCAAGACATAGGGGCAAGGGTTTTATGGTTAAATGATAGTACATGAGTTTAAATAAAATATAAGAAATATATTTGACATACCATGAGCTTTTTTAAAGGTGTAGAATATATTGATTGTTTTTGAATATTTTGTGTTTTAATCCTGACGTCTGTAGTATTCAGTTGTTGTCCGTTGTGGTTAATTTCGTCCTTTTCTTTTTAGGTTTATTTAAAAACCAAACATATAATTTTTACACAACACTGTTTTTTATATATACAACACTGTTTTTAACTGAGATTGTATAGTTAAAAGAGCCATGTCTGTTTTAAGAAACAGAAGACTTAGACACCGAACGAACTATTTGTAACCACGATTTTGGAGAAGAAACTTGGGTATTGATCATACCAAACACACGCGGAAAACGAGTGTATCGTTTTGTTGCTCAGACTTGAATGATATCTGTGGTGATATCTTGTGCCGAAGTTAGGCTGCGTTCCTCTCCTTGTACGTTGCAAATTGCAAACGCGATAAGGGTTGAAGATGTGCATACATGATCGAAGCATTGCAGACATTGAAGGACGGTCTGTGTGTGTTTTGACGTGGGCGCCATGCGTTAATTGTGTCTAGGTTTTTCAACGACAAATACCCAGAAAAATGTGTTGTAGACGATTTTGTGCATTATTAGTTGTAGACGATAATTTAGGAATTATGAGTACCGGCGTACATTTAAGATGTCCGTCTGGTATTCATAATTCGTGAGTATAATTTTTACCACATGACAGTGGGAACGAAAACCTATGTAGTGGCGAATAATATATAAAATATAAAAATAATATATATTCTGCCAGTGTGGATGTTTTGAGAAGATCTATACCTGAATAAGCTGCAGACAACGCGTCGATTTGTGAACATTCGGTGATGCGTGCATGTATATCGTGAGGACATGCATACATCATTGAATGTTATTGTGTATAAATGACATAATTTGATCAAGTGTAAACGTATGGTTTAACTTGATGTGACCAGGAATTGGGTTGAGGCCAACCAATTCAAGATCAAATATTATTTGAGGATGTTGTGAGGTTCCGAGAGTCCAGAGGATTCTGGGAACAATTTTTGGTGATAGGGAAAAGCAAATGTTTCCCAGATAAGCCAGGAAACGTGAAATTTAAAAAAATTGAATTTAAACTACTTAAAAACTACCTATCTGATGGAAGCTACTGGTATGATAACATATATTTTTCGTAGATCGTCGAACGTTGGGGCCTGGATGAGAGTGATGTCCCAAGGCAAGTGCCCGGGCAGCGACAGACATCCTGCAGGTAATGACCTACTTCTAACCTAGCCAGAACAAACGAAAGTTTTTGTGCCAGATGGTTGTGGGTTTAGGTTCCACAACCATGGTAACCAGTTAAGAATAGCATGATAGAAAGATAGGTAGGTTGTTAGATGGTTAGATAGTGAGATAGAGAGAGTGTTAGTGAGATATGGATTTAGAATAGGTTTAGAATTAGAATAGGTTTAGATTTAGATTTTAGATTTGGAAATA
Organism: Nephrocerus scutellatus; assembly: GCA_947095585.1. Lineage (NCBI taxonomy): Eukaryota > Metazoa > Arthropoda > Insecta > Diptera > Pipunculidae > Nephrocerus > Nephrocerus scutellatus. The sequence continues at coordinate 71,176,557 of OX352762.1, read as the reverse complement.
AATTTAGATTTAGGTTTAAGATATAGTTTTAGATTCAGATTTAGATTAAGATATAGATTTAGATTAGGTTTAGGTTTAGATTTAGATTCAGATGTAGATTAAGATATAGATTTAGATTAAGAGTAGGTTTGGAATTAGAATAGGTTTAGATATAGATTCAGTTATAGATTAGATTTAGAATTGGTTTAGATTAAGGTTTAGATTTAGTTTTAGAAATAGATTTAGTCTTAGATTTAGGTTTTGATTTATATTTAGGTTTAGATTTAGATATAAGATATAGATTTGGATTTAAAATAGGTTTAGAATTAGAATAGGTTTAGATTTAGGTTTAGATTCAGATTTAGAATAAGGTTTATATTTAGATAGAGATTTAGGTTTAGAATTAGGTATAGATTTAGATTAGGATATAGATTTAGATTTAGAATAGGTTCAGATTTAGATTTAGATTCAGATTTAGCTTAAGATATAGATTTAGATTAAGAATAGGTTTAGTTTTAGGTTTAGAATAGGTTTAGATTTAGATTTAGAATAAGGTTTAGATTAAGATAGAGATTTAGGTTTAGAATTAGGTATAGATTAAGATTAGGATATAGATTTAGATTTAGAATAGGTTCAGATTTAGATTCAGATTTAGCTTAAGATATAGATTTAGATTAAGAATAGGTTTAGATTTAGGTTTAGAATAGGTTTAGATTTAGATTTAGAATAGGTTCAGATTTAGATTTAGAATAGGTTCAGATTTAGATTTAGATTCAGATTTTAGCTTAAGATATAGATTTAGATTAAGAATAGGTTTAGATTTAGGTTAAGAATAGGTTTAGATTCAGATTTAGAATAAGGTTTAAATTTAGATAGAGATTTAGGTTTAGAATTAGGTATAGATTAAGTTTAGGATATAGAATTAGATTTAGAATAGGTTCAGATTTAGATTTAGATTCAGTTATAGATTAGATTTAGAATTGGTTTAGATTTAGGTTTAGATTTAGTTTTAGAAATAGATTTAGTCTTAGATTTAGGTTTTGATTTATATTTAGGTTTAGATTTAGATATAAGATATAGATATAGATTTAAAATAGGTTTAGAATTAGAATAGGTTTAGATTTAGGTTTAGATTCAGATTTAGAATAAGGTTTAGATTTAGATAGAGATTTAGGTTTAGAGTTAGGTATAGATTTAGATTAGGATATAGATTTAGATTTAGAATAGGTTCAGATTTAGATTTAGATTCAGATTAAGCTTAAGATATAGATTTAGATTAAGAATAGGTTTAGTTTTAGGTTTAGAATAGGTTTAGATTTAGATTTAGATTTAGAGTAAGGTTTAGATTTAGATAGAGATTTAGGTTTAGAATTAGGTATAGATTAAGATTAGGATAGATTTAGAATAGGTTCAGATTTAGATTCAGATTTAGCTTAAGATATAGATTTAGATTAAGAATAGGTTTAGATTTAGGTTTAGAATAGGTTTAGATTTAGATTTAGAATAAGGTTTAGATTTAGATAGAGATTTAGGTTTAGAATTTGGTATAGATTAAGATTAGGATATAGATTTAGATTTAGAATAGGTTCAGATTTAGATTCAGATTTAGCTTAAGATATAGATTTAGATTAAGAATAGGTTTAGATTTAGGTTTAGAATAGGTTTAGATTTAGATTTAGAATAAGGTTTAGATTTAGAATAGGTTCAGATTTAGATTTAGATTCAGATTTTAGCTTAAGATATAGATTTAGATTAAGAATAGGTTTAGATTTAGGTTTAGAATAGGATTAGATTCAGATTTAGAATAAGGTTTAGATTTAGATAGAGATTTAGGTTTAGAATTAGGTATAGATTAAGTTTAGGATATAGATTTAGATTTAGAATAGGTTCAGATTTAGATTTAGATTCAGTTATAGATTAGATTTAGAATTGGTTTAGATTTAGGTTTAGATTTAGTTTTAGAAATAGATTTAGTCTTAGATTTAGGTTTTGATTTATATTTAGGTTTAGATTTAGATATAAGATATAGATTTAGATTTAAAATAGGTTTAGAATTAGAATAGGTTTAGATTTAGGTTTAGATTCAGATTTAGAATAAGGTTTAGATTTAGATAGAGATTTAGGTTTAGAATTAGGTATAGATTTAGATTAGGATATAGATTTAGATTTAGAATAGGTTCAGATTTAGATTTAGATTCAGATTAAGCTTAAAATATAGATTTAGATTAAGAATAGGTTTAGTTTTAGGTTTAGAATAGGTTTAGATTTAGATTTAGAGTAAGGTTTAGATTTAGATAGAGATTTAGGTTTAGAATTAGGTATAGATTAAGATTAGGATAGATTTAGAATAGGTTCACATTTAGATTCAGATTTAGCTTAAGATTTAGATTAAGAATAGGTTAAGATTTAGGTTTAGAATAGGTTTAGATTTAGATTTAGAATAAGGTTTAGATTTAGATAGAGATTTAGGTTTAGAATTTGGTATAGATTAAGATTAGGATATAGATTTAGATTTAGAATAGGTTCAGATTTAGATTCAGATTTAGCTTAAGATATAGATTTAGATTAAGAATAGGTTTAGATTTAGGTTTAGGATAGGTTTAGATTTAGATTTAGACTAAGGTTTAGATTTAGAATAGGTTCAGATTTAGATTTAGATTCAGATTTTAGCTTAAGATATAGATTTAGATTAAGAATAGGTTTATATTTAGGTTTAGAATAGGTTTAGATTCAGATTTAGAATAAGGTTTAGATTTAGATAGAGATTTAGGTTTAGAATTAGGTATAGATTAAGTTTAGGATATAGGTTTAGATTCAGAATATGTTCAGATTTAGATTTAGATTCAGATATAGATTTAGATTAAGAATAGGTTTAGATTTAGGTTTAGAATAGGTTTAGATTTAGATTTAGAATAAGGTTTAGAATTAGAATAGGTTCAGATTTAGATTTAGATTCAGATTTAGCTTAAGAAATATAGATTTAGATTAAGAATAGGTTTAGATTTAGGTTTAGAATAGGTTTAGATTTAGATTTAAAAAAATGTTTAGATAGAGATTTAGATTTAGGTTTTAGATTTTTTTGGTGGATGGATAGGTGGATGGATAGGGAGATAAAAAGTAGGAAAATATTCAAAAATTATTTTTGCTTTCGGGGTCACCCTCGACATTGTAATTGCCTTCGGGATCAACCTGGGCATACGAAATTCGTCATCTAGGGTCGATATGTGATCAGATGTCCAATCAGAAGTTGAAAATAACTTATTCAACATCGTAATTGATCTCCTGATCGATCTCGACATAGGAAAGTCCGTCAACTAGGGTCGATATAAAGCCAGAAGTTCAATCAGAGGTTGAAAATAACATATTCAAAACCTTGATTGACTTCGCCTAGGGTCAATATGAATCCAAAGGCTCAATCAGAAGTTGAAAAATAACATATTCAACATCATGATTGTCCCTGGAAAATCCGTCAACTTCTATGTAATAGGTATGTATATATATGTTTAAGATAAATGTTGTATTGTTATGGTTATGAAAAACATTTTATTAAACGGTAATAGTAAAAATAATAAAAGTGGTATATTAGAGAGACAGACAGATGGCCGTTTTTGTTGATCGACCGTTTTTGAGACGGAAGATTTTTCCCGTGAAGGGTTCTTAAAACAACTAGGTTGTTTTTGTTGGTGGCTCGTAACGTTTTCGACCCCCACCACGAGGTCTCTTCAGCGAGCTTACTCGGCCTAAATTTTGAAGGGTTAAATTTGGTACGAAACCAAGACATAGGGGCAAGGGTTTTATGGTTAAATGATAGTACATGAGTTTAAATAAAATATAAGAAATATATTTGACATACCATGAGCTTTTTTAAAGGTGTAGAATATATTGATTGTTTTTGAATATTTTGTGTTTTAATCCTGACGTCTGTAGTATTCAGTTGTTGTCCGTTGTGGTTAATTTCGTCCTTTTCTTTTTAGGTTTATTTAAAAACCAAACATATAATTTTTACACAACACTGTTTTTTATATATACAACACTGTTTTTAACTGAGATTGTATAGTTAAAAGAGCCATGTCTGTTTTAAGAAACAGAAGACTTAGACACCGAACGAACTATTTGTAACCACGATTTTGGAGAAGAAACTTGGGTATTGATCATACCAAACACACGCGGAAAACGAGTGTATCGTTTTGTTGCTCAGACTTGAATGATATCTGTGGTGATATCTTGTGCCGAAGTTAGGCTGCGTTCCTCTCCTTGTACGTTGCAAATTGCAAACGCGATAAGGGTTGAAGATGTGCATACATGATCGAAGCATTGCAGACATTGAAGGACGGTCTGTGTGTGTTTTGACGTGGGCGCCATGCGTTAATTGTGTCTAGGTTTTTCAACGACAAATACCCAGAAAAATGTGTTGTAGACGATTTTGTGCATTATTAGTTGTAGACGATAATTTAGGAATTATGAGTACCGGCGTACATTTAAGATGTCCGTCTGGTATTCATAATTCGTGAGTATAATTTTTACCACATGACAGTGGGAACGAAAACCTATGTAGTGGCGAATAATATATAAAATATAAAAATAATATATATTCTGCCAGTGTGGATGTTTTGAGAAGATCTATACCTGAATAAGCTGCAGACAACGCGTCGATTTGTGAACATTCGGTGATGCGTGCATGTATATCGTGAGGACATGCATACATCATTGAATGTTATTGTGTATAAATGACATAATTTGATCAAGTGTAAACGTATGGTTTAACTTGATGTGACCAGGAATTGGGTTGAGGCCAACCAATTCAAGATCAAATATTATTTGAGGATGTTGTGAGGTTCCGAGAGTCCAGAGGATTCTGGGAACAATTTTTGGTGATAGGGAAAAGCAAATGTTTCCCAGATAAGCCAGGAAACGTGAAATTTAAAAAAATTGAATTTAAACTACTTAAAAACTACCTATCTGATGGAAGCTACTGGTATGATAACATATATTTTTCGTAGATCGTCGAACGTTGGGGCCTGGATGAGAGTGATGTCCCAAGGCAAGTGCCCGGGCAGCGACAGACATCCTGCAGGTAATGACCTACTTCTAACCTAGCCAGAACAAACGAAAGTTTTTGTGCCAGATGGTTGTGGGTTTAGGTTCCACAACCATGGTAACCAGTTAAGAATAGCATGATAGAAAGATAGGTAGGTTGTTAGATGGTTAGATAGTGAGATAGAGAGAGTGTTAGTGAGATATGGATTTAGAATAGGTTTAGAATTAGAATAGGTTTAGATTTAGATTTTAGATTTGGAAATAAATTTAGATTTAGGTTTAAGATATAGTTTTAGATTCAGATTTAGATTAAGATATAGATTTAGATTAGGTTTAGGTTTAGATTTAGATTCAGATGTAGATTAAGATATAGATTTAGATTAAGAGTAGGTTTGGAATTAGAATAGGTTTAGATATAGATTCAGTTATAGATTAGATTTAGAATTGGTTTAGATTAAGGTTTAGATTTAGTTTTAGAAATAGATTTAGTCTTAGATTTAGGTTTTGATTTATATTTAGGTTTAGATTTAGATATAAGATATAGATTTGGATTTAAAATAGGTTTAGAATTAGAATAGGTTTAGATTTAGGTTTAGATTCAGATTTAGAATAAGGTTTATATTTAGATAGAGATTTAGGTTTAGAATTAGGTATAGATTTAGATTAGGATATAGATTTAGATTTAGAATAGGTTCAGATTTAGATTTAGATTCAGATTTAGCTTAAGATATAGATTTAGATTAAGAATAGGTTTAGTTTTAGGTTTAGAATAGGTTTAGATTTAGATTTAGAATAAGGTTTAGATTAAGATAGAGATTTAGGTTTAGAATTAGGTATAGATTAAGATTAGGATATAGATTTAGATTTAGAATAGGTTCAGATTTAGATTCAGATTTAGCTTAAGATATAGATTTAGATTAAGAATAGGTTTAGATTTAGGTTTAGAATAGGTTTAGATTTAGATTTAGAAAAAGGTTTAGATTTAGAATAGGTTCAGATTTAGATTTAGAATAGGTTCAGATTTAGATTTAGATTCAGATTTTAGCTTAAGATATGAATTTAGATTAAGAATAGGTTTAGATTTAGGTTAAGAATAGGTTTAGATTCAGATTTAGAATAAGGTTTAGATTTAGATAGAGATTTAGGTTTAGAATTAGGTATAGATTAAGTTTAGGATATAGAATTAGATTTAGAATAGGTTCAGATTTAGATTTAGATTCAGTTATAGATTAGATTTAGAATTGGTTTAGATTTAGGTTTAGATTTAGTTTTAGAAATAGATTTAGTCTTAGATTTAGGTTTTGATTTATATTTAGGTTTAGATTTAGATATAAGATATAGATATAGATTTAAAATAGGTTTAGAATTAGAATAGGTTTAGATTTAGGTTTAGATTCAGATTTAGAATAAGGTTTAGATTTAGATAGAGATTTAGGTTTAGAGTTAGGTATAGATTTAGATTAGGATATAGATTTAGATTTAGAATAGGTTCAGATTTAGATTTAGATTCAGATTAAGCTTAAGATATAGATTTAGATTAAGAATAGGTTTAGTTTTAGGTTTAGAATAGGTTTAGATTTAGATTTAGATTTAGAGTAAGGTTTAGATTTAGATAGAGATTTAGGTTTAGAATTAGGTATAGATTAAGATTAGGATAGATTTAGAATAGGTTCAGATTTAGATTCAGATTTAGCTTAAGATATAGATTTAGATTAAGAATAGGTTTAGATTTAGGTTTAGAATAGGTTTAGATTTAGATTTAGAATAAGGTTTAGATTTAGATAGAGATTTAGGTTTAGAATTTGGTATAGATTAAGATTAGGATATAGATTTAGATTTAGAATAGGTTCAGATTTAGATTCAGATTTAGCTTAAGATATAGATTTAGATTAAGAATAGGTTTAGATTTAGGTTTAGAATAGGTTTAGATTTAGATTTAGAATAAGGTTTAGATTTAGAATAGGTTCAGATTTAGATTTAGATTCAGATTTTAGCTTAAGATATAGATTTAGATTAAGAATAGGTTTAGATTTAGGTTTAGAATAGGATTAGATTCAGATTTAGAATAAGGTTTAGATTTAGATAGAGATTTAGGTTTAGAATTAGGTATAGATTAAGTTTAGGATATAGATTTAGATTTAGAATAGGTTCAGATTTAGATTTAGATTCAGTTATAGATTAGATTTAGAATTGGTTTAGATTTAGGTTTAGATTTAGTTTTAGAAATAGATTTAGTCTTAGATTTAGGTTTTGATTTATATTTAGGTTTAGATTAAGATAGAGATTTAGGTTTAGAATTAGGTATAGATTAAGATTAGGATATAGATTTAGATTTAGAATAGGTTCAGATTTAGATTCAGATTTAGCTTAAGATATAGATTTAGATTAAGAATAGGTTTAGATTTAGGTTTAGAATAGGTTTAGATTTAGATTTAGAAAAAGGTTTAGATTTAGAATAGGTTCAGATTTAGATTTAGAATAGGTTCAGATTTAGATTTAGATTCAGATTTTAGCTTAAGATATAGATTTAGATTAAGAATAGGTTTATATTTAGGTTTAGAATAGGTTTAGATTCAGATTTAGAATAAGGTTTAGATTTAGATAGAGATTTAGGTTTAGAATTAGGTATAGATTAAGTTTAGGATATAGGTTTAGATTCAGAATAGGTTCAGATTTAGATTTAGATTCAGATATAGATTTAGATTAAGAATAGGTTTAGATTTAGGTTTAGAATAGGTTTAGATTTAGATTTAGAATAAGGTTTAGAATTAGAATAGGTTCAGATTTAGATTTAGATTCAGATTTAGCTTAAGAAATATAGATTTAGATTAAGAATAGGTTTAGATTTAGGTTTAGAATAGGTTTAGATTTAGATTTAAAAAAATGTTTAGATAGAGATTTAGATTTAGGTTTTAGATTTTTTTGATGGATGGATAGGTGGATGGATAGGGAGATAAAAAGTAGGAAAATATTCAAAAATTATTTTTGCTTTCGGGGTCACCCTCGACATTGTAATTGCCTTCGGGATCAACCTGGGCATACGAAATTCGTCATCTAGGGTCGATATGTGATCAGATGTCCAATCAGAAGTTGAAAATAACTTATTCAACATCGTAATTGATCTCCTGATCGATCTCGACATAGGAAAGTCCGTCAACTAGGGTCGATATAAAGCCAGAAGTTCAATCAGAGGTTGAAAATAACATATTCAAAACCTTGATTGACTTCGCCTAGGGTCAATATGAATCCAAAGGCTCAATCAGAAGTTGAAAAATAACATATTCAACATCATGATTGTCCCTGGAAAATCCGTCAACTTCTATGTAATAGGTATGTATATATATGTTTAAGATAAATGTTGTATTGTTATGGTTATGAAAAACATTTTATTAAACGGTAATAGTAAAAATAATAAAAGTGGTATATTAGAGAGACAGACAGATAGGCCGTTTTTGTTGATCGACCGTTTTTGAGACGGAAGATTTTTCCCGTGAAGGGTTCTTAAAACAACTAGGTTGTTTTTGTTGGTGGCTCGTAACGTTTTCGACCCCCACCACGAGGTCTCTTCAGCGAGCTTACTCGGCCTGAATTTTGAAGGGTTAAATTTGGTACGAAACCAAGACATAGGGGCAAGGGTTTTATGGTTAAATGATAGTACATGAGTTTAAATAAAATATAAGAAATATATTTGACATACCATGAGCTTTTTTAAAGGTGTAGAATATATTGATTGTTTTTGAATATTTTGTGTTTTAATCCTGACGTCTGTAGTATTCAGTTGTTGTCCGTTGTGGTTAATTTCGTCCTTTTCTTTTTAGGTTTATTTAAAAACCAAACATATAATTTTTACACAACACTGTTTTTTATATATACAACACTGTTTTTAACTGAGATTGTATAGTTAAAAGAGCCATGTCTGTTTTAAGAAACAGAAGACTTAGACACCGAACGAACTATTTGTAACCACGATTTTGGAGAAGAAACTTGGGTATTGATCATACCAAACACACGCGGAAAACGAGTGTATCGTTTTGTTGCTCAGACTTGAATGATATCTGTGGTGATATCTTGTGCCGAAGTTAGGCTGCGTTCCTCTCCTTGTACGTTGCAAATTGCAAACGCGATAAGGGTTGAAGATGTGCATACATGATCGAAGCATTGCAGACATTGAAGGACGGTCTGTGTGTGTTTTGACGTGGGCGCCATGCGTTAATTGTGTCTAGGTTTTTCAACGACAAATACCCAGAAAAATGTGTTGTAGACGATTTTGTGCATTATTAGTTGTAGACGATAATTTAGGAATTATGAGTACCGGCGTACATTTAAGATGTCCGTCTGGTATTCATAATTCGTGAGTATAATTTTTACCACATGACAGTGGGAACGAAAACCTATGTAGTGGCGAATAATATATAAAATATAAAAATAATATATATTCTGCCAGTGTGGATGTTTTGAGAAGATCTATACCTGAATAAGCTGCAGACAACGCGTCGATTTGTGAACATTCGGTGATGCGTGCATGTATATCGTGAGGACATGCATACATCATTGAATGTTATTGTGTATAAATGACATAATTTGATCAAGTGTAAACGTATGGTTTAACTTGATGTGACCAGGAATTGGGTTGAGGCCAACCAATTCAAGATCAAATATTATTTGAGGATGTTGTGAGGTTCCGAGAGTCCAGAGGATTCTGGGAACAATTTTTGGTGATAGGGAAAAGCAAATGTTTCCCAGATAAGCCAGGAAACGTGAAATTTAAAAAAATTGAATTTAAACTACTTAAAAACTACCTATCTGATGGAAGCTACTGGTATGATAACATATATTTTTCGTAGATCGTCGAACGTTGGGGCCTGGATGAGAGTGATGTCCCAAGGCAAGTGCCCGGGCAGCGACAGACATCCTGCAGGTAATGACCTACTTCTAACCTAGCCAGAACAAACGAAAGTTTTTGTGCCAGATGGTTGTGGGTTTAGGTTCCACAACCATGGTAACCAGTTAAGAATAGCATGATAGAAAGATAGGTAGGTTGTTAGATGGTTAGATAGTGAGATAGAGAGAGTGTTAGTGAGATATGGATTTAGAATAGGTTTAGAATTAGAATAGGTTTAGATTTAGATTTTAGATTTGGAAATAAATTTAGATTTAGGTTTAAGATATAGTTTTAGATTCAGATTTAGATTAAGATATAGATTTAGATTAGGTTTAGGTTTAGATTTAGATTCAGATGTAGATTAAGATATAGATTTAGATTAAGAGTAGGTTTGGAATTAGAATAGGTTTAGATATAGATTCAGTTATAGATTAGATTTAGAATTGGTTTAGATTAAGGTTTAGATTTAGTTTTAGAAATAGATTTAGTCTTAGATTTAGGTTTTGATTTATATTTAGGTTTAGATTTAGATATAAGATATAGATTTGGATTTAAAATAGGTTTAGAATTAGAATAGGTTTAGATTTAGGTTTAGATTCAGATTTAGAATAAGGTTTATATTTAGATAGAGATTTAGGTTTAGAATTAGGTATAGATTTAGATTAGGATATAGATTTAGATTTAGAATAGGTTCAGATTTAGATTTAGATTCAGATTTAGCTTAAGATATAGATTTAGATTAAGAATAGGTTTAGTTTTAGGTTTAGAATAGGTTTAGATTTAGATTTAGAATAAGGTTTAGATTAAGATAGAGATTTAGGTTTAGAATTAGGTATAGATTAAGATTAGGATATAGATTTAGATTTAGAATAGGTTCAGATTTAGATTCAGATTTAGCTTAAGATATAGATTTAGATTAAGAATAGGTTTAGATTTAGGTTTAGAATAGGTTTAGATTTAGATTTAGAAAAAGGTTTAGATTTAGAATAGGTTCAGATTTAGATTTAGAATAGGTTCAGATTTAGATTTAGATTCAGATTTTAGCTTAAGATATAGATTTAGATTAAGAATAGGTTTAGATTTAGGTTAAGAATAGGTTTAGATTCAGATTTAGAATAAGGTTTAGATTTAGATAGAGATTTAGGTTTAGAATTAGGTATAGATTAAGTTTAGGATATAGAATTAGATTTAGAATAGGTTCAGATTTAGATTTAGATTCAGTTATAGATTAGATTTAGAATTGGTTTAGATTTAGGTTTAGATTTAGTTTTAGAAATAGATTTAGTCTTAGATTTAGGTTTTGATTTATATTTAGGTTTAGATTTAGATATAAGATATAGATATAGATTTAAAATAGGTTTAGAATTAGAATAGGTTTAGATTTAGGTTTAGATTCAGATTTAGAATAAGGTTTAGATTTAGATAGAGATTTAGGTTTTGAGTTAGGTATAGATTTAGATTAGGATATAGATTTAGATTTAGAATAGGTTCAGATTTAGATTTAGATTCAGATTAAGCTTAAGATATAGATTTAGATTAAGAATAGGTTTAGTTTTAGGTTTAGAATAGGTTTAGATTTAGATTTAGAGTAAGGTTTAGATTTAGATAGAGATTTAGGTTTAGAATTAGGTATAGATTAAGATTAGGATAGATTTAGAATAGGTTCAGATTTAGATTCAGATTTAGCTTAAGATATAGATTTAGATTAAGAATAGGTTTAGATTTAGGTTTAGAATAGGTTTAGATTTAGATTTAGAATAAGGTTTAGATTTAGATAGAGATTTAGGTTTAGAATTTGGTATAGATTAAGATTAGGATATAGATTTAGATTTAGAATAGGTTCAGATTTAGATTCAGATTTAGCTTAAGATATAGATTTAGATTAAGAATAGGTTTAGATTTAGGTTTAGAATAGGTTTAGATTTAGATTTAGAATAAGGTTTAGATTTAGAATAGGTTCAGATTTAGATTTAGATTCAGATTTTAGCTTAAGATATAGATTTAGATTAAGAATAGGTTTAGATTTAGGTTTAGAATAGGATTAGATTCAGATTTAGAATAAGGTTTAGATTTAGATAGAGATTTAGGTTTAGAATTAGGTATAGATTAAGTTTAGGATATAGATTTAGATTTAGAATAGGTTCAGATTTAGATTTAGATTCAGTTATAGATTAGATTTAGAATTGGTTTAGATTTAGGTTTAGATTTAGTTTTAGAAATAGATTTAGTCTTAGATTTAGGTTTTGATTTATATTTAGGTTTAGATTTAGATATAAGATATAGATTTAGATTTAAAATAGGTTTAGAATTAGAATAGGTTTAGATTTAGGTTTAGATTCAGATTTAGAATAAGGTTTAGATTTAGATAGAGATTTAGGTTTAGAATTAGGTATAGATTTAGATTAGGATATAGATTTAGATTTAGAATAGGTTCAGATTTAGATTTAGATTCAGATTAAGCTTAAGATATAGATTTAGATTAAGAATAGGTTTAGTTTTAGGTTTAGAATAGGTTTAGATTTAGATTTAGAGTAAGGTTTAGATTTAGATAGAGATTTAGGTTTAGAATTAGGTATAGATTAAGATTAGGATAGATTTAGAATAGGTTCACATTTAGATTCAGATTTAGCTTAAGATATAGATTTAGATTAAGAATAGGTTTAGATTTAGGTTTAGAATAGGTTTAGATTTAGATTTAGAATAAGGTTTAGATTTAGATAGAGATTTAGGTTTAGAATTTGGTATAGATTAAGATTAGGATATAGATTTAGATTTAGAATAGGTTCAGATTTAGATTCAGATTTAGCTTAAGATATAGATTTAGATTAAGAATAGGTTTAGATTTAGGTTTAGGATAGGTTTAGATTTAGATTTAGACTAAGGTTTAGATTTAGAATAGGTTCAGATTTAGATTTAGATTCAGATTTTAGCTTAAGATATAGATTTAGATTAAGAATAGGTTTATATTTAGGTTTAGAATAGGTTTAGATTCAGATTTAGAATAAGGTTTAGATTTAGATAGAGATTTAGGTTTAGAATTAGGTATAGATTAAGTTTAGGATATAGGTTTAGATTCAGAATAGGTTCAGATTTAGATTTAGATTCAGATATAGATTTAGATTAAGAATAGGTTTAGATTTAGGTTTAGAATAGGTTTAGATTTAGATTTAGAATAAGGTTTAGAATTAGAATAGGTTCAGATTTAGATTTAGATTCAGATTTAGCTTAAGAAATATAGATTTAGATTAAGAATAGGTTTAGATTTAGGTTTAGAATAGGTTTAGATTTAGATTTAAAAAAATGTTTAGATAGAGATTTAGATTTAGGTTTTAGATTTTTTTGGTGGATGGATAGGTGGATGGATAGGGAGATAAAAAGTAGGAAAATATTCAAAAATTATTTTTGCTTTCGGGGTCACCCTCGACATTGTAATTGCCTTCGGGATCAACCTGGGCATACGAAATTCGTCATCTAGGGTCGATATGTGATCAGATGTCCAATCAGAAGTTGAAAATAACTTATTCAACATCGTAATTGATCTCCTGATCGATCTCGACATAGGAAAGTCCGTCAACTAGGGTCGATATAAAGCCAGAAGTTCAATCAGAGGTTGAAAATAACATATTCAAAACCTTGATTGACTTCGCCTAGGGTCAATATGAATCCAAAGGCTCAATCAGAAGTTGAAAAATAACATATTCAACATCATGATTGTCCCTGGAAAATCCGTCAACTTCTATGTAATAGGTATGTATATATATGTTTAAGATAAATGTTGTATTGTTATGGTTATGAAAAACATTTTATTAAACGGTAATAGTAAAAATAATAAAAGTGGTATATTAGAGAGACAGACAGATAGGCCGTTTTTGTTGATCGACCGTTTTTGAGACGGAAGATTTTTCCCGTGAAGGGTTCTTAAAACAACTAGGTTGTTTTTGTTGGTGGCTCGTAACGTTTTCGACCCCCACCACGAGGTCTCTTCAGCGAGCTTACTCGGCCTGAATTTTGAAGGGTTAAATTTGGTACGAAACCAAGACATAGGGGCAAGGGTTTTATGGTTAAATGATAGTACATGAGTTTAAATAAAATATAAGAAATATATTTGACATACCATGAGCTTTTTTAAAGGTGTAGAATATATTGATTGTTTTTGAATATTTTGTGTTTTAATCCTGACGTCTGTAGTATTCAGTTGTTGTCCGTTGTGGTTAATTTCGTCCTTTTCTTTTTAGGTTTATTTAAAAACCAAACATATAATTTTTACACAACACTGTTTTTTATATATACAACACTGTTTTTAACTGAGATTGTATAGTTAAAAGAGCCATGTCTGTTTTAAGAAACAGAAGACTTAGACACCGAACGAACTATTTGTAACCACGATTTTGGAGAAGAAACTTGGGTATTGATCATACCAAACACACGCGGAAAACGAGTGTATCGTTTTGTTGCTCAGACTTGAATGATATCTGTGGTGATATCTTGTGCCGAAGTTAGGCTGCGTTCCTCTCCTTGTACGTTGCAAATTGCAAACGCGATAAGGGTTGAAGATGTGCATACATGATCGAAGCATTGCAGACATTGAAGGACGGTCTGTGTGTGTTTTGACGTGGGCGCCATGCGTTAATTGTGTCTAGGTTTTTCAACGACAAATACCCAGAAAAATGTGTTGTAGACGATTTTGTGCATTATTAGTTGTAGACGATAATTTAGGAATTATGAGTACCGGCGTACATTTAAGATGTCCGTCTGGTATTCATAATTCGTGAGTATAATTTTTACCACATGACAGTGGGAACGAAAACCTATGTAGTGGCGAATAATATATAAAATATAAAAATAATATATATTCTGCCAGTGTGGATGTTTTGAGAAGATCTATACCTGAATAAGCTGCAGACAACGCGTCGATTTGTGAACATTCGGTGATGCGTGCATGTATATCGTGAGGACATGCATACATCATTGAATGTTATTGTGTATAAATGACATAATTTGATCAAGTGTAAACGTATGGTTTAACTTGATGTGACCAGGAATTGGGTTGAGGCCAACCAATTCAAGATCAAATATTATTTGAGGATGTTGTGAGGTTCCGAGAGTCCAGAGGATTCTGGGAACAATTTTTGGTGATAGGGAAAAGCAAATGTTTCCCAGATAAGCCAGGAAACGTGAAATTTAAAAAAATTGAATTTAAACTACTTAAAAACTACCTATCTGATGGAAGCTACTGGTATGATAACATATATTTTTCGTAGATCGTCGAACGTTGGGGCCTGGATGAGAGTGATGTCCCAAGGCAAGTGCCCGGGCAGCGACAGACATCCTGCAGGTAATGACCTACTTCTAACCTAGCCAGAACAAACGAAAGTTTTTGTGCCAGATGGTTGTGGGTTTAGGTTCCACAACCATGGTAACCAGTTAAGAATAGCATGATAGAAAGATAGGTAGGTTGTTAGATGGTTAGATAGTGAGATAGAGAGAGTGTTAGTGAGATATGGATTTAGAATAGGTTTAGAATTAGAATAGGTTTAGATTTAGATTTTAGATTTGGAAATAAATTTAGATTTAGGTTTAAGATATAGTTTTAGATTCAGATTTAGATTAAGATATAGATTTAGATTAGGTTTAGGTTTAGATTTAGATTCAGATGTAGATTAAGATATAGATTTAGATTAAGAGTAGGTTTGGAATTAGAATAGGTTTAGATATAGATTCAGTTATAGATTAGATTTAGAATTGGTTTAGATTAAGGTTTAGATTTAGTTTTAGAAATAGATTTAGTCTTAGATTTAGGTTTTGATTTATATTTAGGTTTAGATTTAGATATAAGATATAGATTTGGATTTAAAATAGGTTTAGAATTAGAATAGGTTTAGATTTAGGTTTAGATTCAGATTTAGAATAAGGTTTATATTTAGATAGAGATTTAGGTTTAGAATTAGGTATAGATTTAGATTAGGATATAGATTTAGATTTAGAATAGGTTCAGATTTAGATTTAGATTCAGATTTAGCTTAAGATATAGATTTAGATTAAGAATAGGTTTAGTTTTAGGTTTAGAATAGGTTTAGATTTAGATTTAGAATAAGGTTTAGATTAAGATAGAGATTTAGGTTTAGAATTAGGTATAGATTAAGATTAGGATATAGATTTAGATTTAGAATAGGTTCAGATTTAGATTCAGATTTAGCTTAAGATATAGATTTAGATTAAGAATAGGTTTAGATTTAGGTTTAGAATAGGTTTAGATTTAGATTTAGAAAAAGGTTTAGATTTAGAATAGGTTCAGATTTAGATTTAGAATAGGTTCAGATTTAGATTTAGATTCAGATTTTAGCTTAAGATATAGATTTAGATTAAGAATAGGTTTAGATTTAGGTTAAGAATAGGTTTAGATTCAGATTTAGAATAAGGTTTAGATTTAGATAGAGATTTAGGTTTAGAATTAGGTATAGATTAAGTTTAGGATATAGAATTAGATTTAGAATAGGTTCAGATTTAGATTTAGATTCAGTTATAGATTAGATTTAGAATTGGTTTAGATTTAGGTTTAGATTTAGTTTTAGAAATAGATTTAGTCTTAGATTTAGGTTTTGATTTATATTTAGGTTTAGATTTAGATATAAGATATAGATATAGATTTAAAATAGGTTTAGAATTAGAATAGGTTTAGATTTAGGTTTAGATTCAGATTTAGAATAAGGTTTAGATTTAGATAGAGATTTAGGTTTAGAGTTAGGTATAGATTTAGATTAGGATATAGATTTAGATTTAGAATAGGTTCAGATTTAGATTTAGATTCAGATTAAGCTTAAGATATAGATTTAGATTAAGAATAGGTTTAGTTTTAGGTTTAGAATAGGTTTAGATTTAGATTTAGATTTAGAGTAAGGTTTAGATTTAGATAGAGATTTAGGTTTAGAATTAGGTATAGATTAAGATTAGGATAGATTTAGAATAGGTTCAGATTTAGATTCAGATTTAGCTTAAGATATAGATTTAGATTAAGAATAGGTTTAGATTTAGGTTTAGAATAGGTTTAGATTTAGATTTAGAATAAGGTTTAGATTTAGATAGAGATTTAGGTTTAGAATTTGGTATAGATTAAGATTAGGATATAGATTTAGAATAGGTTCAGATTTAGATTCAGATTTAGCTTAAGATATAGATTTAGATTAAGAATAGGTTTAGATTTAGGTTTAGAATAGGTTTAGATTTAGATTTAGAATAAGGTTTAGATTTAGAATAGGTTCAGATTTAGATTTAGATTCAGATTTTAGCTTAAGATATAGATTTAGATTAAGAATAGGTTTAGATTTAGGTTTAGAATAGGATTAGATTCAGATTTAGAATAAGGTTTAGATTTAGATAGAGATTTAGGTTTAGAATTAGGTATAGATTAAGTTTAGGATATAGATTTAGATTTAGAATAGGTTCAGATTTAGATTTAGATTCAGTTATAGATTAGATTTAGAATTGGTTTAGATTTAGGTTTAGATTTAGTTTTAGAAATAGATTTAGTCTTAGATTTAGGTTTTGATTTATATTTAGGTTTAGATTTAGATATAAGATATAGATTTAGATTTAAAATAGGTTTAGAATTAGAATAGGTTTAGATTTAGGTTTAGATTCAGATTTAGAATAAGGTTTAGATTTAGATAGAGATTTAGGTTTAGAATTAGGTATAGATTTAGATTAGGATATAGATTTAGATTTAGAATAGGTTCAGATTTAGATTTAGATTCAGATTAAGCTTAAGATATAGATTTAGATTAAGAATAGGTTTAGTTTTAGGTTTAGAATAGGTTTAGATTTAGATTTAGAGTAAGGTTTAGATTTAGATAGAGATTTAGGTTTAGAATTAGGTATAGATTAAGATTAGGATAGATTTAGAATAGGTTCACATTTAGATTCAGATTTAGCTTAAGATATAGATTTAGATTAAGAATAGGTTTAGATTTAGGTTTAGAATAGGTTTAGATTTAGATTTAGAATAAGGTTTAGATTTAGATAGAGATTTAGGTTTAGAATTTGGTATAGATTAAGATTAGGATATAGATTTAGATTTAGAATAGGTTCAGATTTAGATTCAGATTTAGCTTAAGATATAGATTTAGATTAAGAATAGGTTTAGATTTAGGTTTAGGATAGGTTTAGATTTAGATTTAGACTAAGGTTTAGATTTAGAATAGGTTCAGATTTAGATTTAGATTCAGATTTTAGCTTAAGATATAGATTTAGATTAAGAATAGGTTTATATTTAGGTTTAGAATAGGTTTAGATTCAGATTTAGAATAAGGTTTAGATTTAGATAGAGATTTAGGTTTAGAATTAGGTATAGATTAAGTTTAGGATATAGGTTTAGATTCAGAATAGGTTCAGATTTAGATTTAGATTCAGATATAGATTTAGATTAAGAATAGGTTTAGATTTAGGTTTAGAATAGGTTTAGATTTAGATTTAGAATAAGGTTTAGAATTAGAATAGGTTCAGATTTAGATTTAGATTCAGATTTAGCTTAAGAAATATAGATTTAGATTAAGAATAGGTTTAGATTTAGGTTTAGAATAGGTTTAGATTTAGATTTAAAAAAATGTTTAGATAGAGATTTAGATTTAGGTTTAGAAATCTAAACCTATTCTAAACCTAAATCTAAACCTATTCTTAATCTAAATCTATATCTGAATCTAAATCTAAATCTGAACCTATTCTGAATCTAAACCTATATCCTAAACTTAATCTATACCTAATTCTAAACCTAAATCTCTATCTAAATCTAAACCTTATTCTAAATCTGAATCTAAACCTATTCTAAACCTAAATATAAACCTATTCTTAATCTAAATCTATATCTTAAGCTAAAATCTGAATCTAAATCTAAATCTGAACCTATTCTAAATCTAAAAATTAGTCTAAATCTAAATCTAAACCTATCCTAAACCTAAATCTAAACCTATTCTTAATCTAAATCTATATCTTAAGCTAAATCTGAATCTAAATCTGAACCTATTCTAAATCTAAATCTATATCCTAATCTTAATCTATACCAAATTCTAAACCTAAATCTCTATCTAAATCTAAACCTTATTCTAAATCTAAATCTAAACCTATTCTAAACCTAAATCTAAACCTATTCTTAATCTAAATCTATATCTTAAGCTAAATCTGAATCTAAATGTGAACCTATTCTAAATCTATCCTAATCTTAATCTATACCTAATTCTAAACCTAAATCTCTATCTAAATCTAAACCTTACTCTAAATCTAAATCTAAACCTATTCTAAACCTAAAACTAAACCTATTCTTAATCTAAATCTATATCTTAAGCTTAATCTGAATCTAAATCTAAATCTAAATCTAAATCTGAACCTATTCTAAATCTAAATCTATATCCTAATCTAAATCTATACCTAATTCTAAACCTAAATCTCTATCTAAATCTAAACCTTATTCTAAATCTGAATCTAAACCTAAATCTAAACCTATTCTAATTCTAAACCTATTTTAAATCTAAATCTATATCTTATATCTAAATCTAAACCTAAATATAAATCAAAACCTAAATCTAAGACTAAATCTATTTCTAAAACTAAATCTAAACCTAAATCTAAACCAATTCTAAATCTAATCTATAACTGAATCTAAATCTAAATCTGAACCTATTCTAAATCTAAATCTATATCCTAAACTTAATTTATACCTAATTCTAAACCTAAATCTCTATCTAAATCTAAGCCTTATTCTAAATCTGAATCTAATCCTATTCTAAACCTAAATCTAAACCTATTCTTAATCTAAATCTATATCTTAAGCTAAAATCTGAATCTAAATCTAAATCTGAACCTATTCTAAATCTAAACCTTATTCTAAATCTAAATCTAAACCTATTCTAAACCTAAATCTAAACCTATTCTTAATCTAAATCTATATCTTAAGCTAAATCTGAATCTAAATCTGAACCTATTCTAAATCTAAATCTATATCCTAATCTTAATCTATACCAAATTCTAAACCTAAATCTCTATCTAAATCTAAACCTTATTCTAAATCTAAATCTAAACCTATTCTAAACCTAAATCTAAACCTATTCTTAATCTAAATCTATATCTTAAGCTAAATCTGAATCTAAATGTGAACCTATTCTAAATCTATCCTAATCTTAATCTATACCTAATTCTAAACCTAAATCTCTATCTAAATCTAAACCTTACTCTAAATCTAAATCTAAACCTATTCTAAACCTAAAACTAAACCTATTCTTAATCTAAATCTATATCTTAAGCTTAATCTGAATCTAAATCTAAATCTGAACCTATTCTAAATCTAAATCTATATCCTAATCTAAATCTATACCTAATTCTAAACCTAAATCTCTATCTAAATCTAAACCTTATTCTAAATCTGAATCTAAACCTAAATCTAAACCTATTCTAATTCTAAACCTATTTTAAATCTAAATCTATATCTTATATCTAAATCTAAACCTAAATATAAATCAAAACCTAAATCTAAGACTAAATCTATTTCTAAAACTAAATCTAAACCTAAATCTAAACCAATTCTAAATCTAATCTATAACTGAATCTAAATCTAAATCTGAACCTATTCTAAATCTAAATCTATATCCTAAACTTAATCTATACCTAATTCTAAACCTAAATCTCTATCTAAATCTAAACCTTATTCTAAATCTGAATCTAATCCTATTCTAAACCTAAATCTAAACCTATTCTTAATCTAAATCTATATCTTAAGCTAAAATCTGAATCTAAATCTAAATCTGAACCTATTCTAAATCTAAACCTTATTCTAAATCTAAATCTAAACCTATTCTAAACCTAAATCTAAACCTATTCTTAATCTAAATCTATATCTTAAGCTAAATCTGAATCTAAATCTGAACCTATTCTAAATCTAAATCTATATCCTAATCTTAATCTATACCAAATTCTAAACCTAAATCTCTATCTAAATCTAAACCTTATTCTAAATCTAAATCTAAACCTATTCTAAACCTAAATCTAAACCTATTCTTAATCTAAATCTATATCTTAAGCTAAATCTGAATCTAAATCTGAACCTATTCTAAATCTATCCTAATCTTAATCTATACCTAATTCTAAACCTAAATCTCTATCTAAATCTAAACCTTACTCTAAATCTAAATCTAAATCTAAACCTATTCTAAACCTAAAACTAAACCTATTCTTAATCTAAATCTATATCTTAAGCTTAATCTGAATCTAAATCTAAATCTGAAACTATTCTAAATCTAAATCTATATCCTAATCTAAATCTATACCTAACTCTAAACCTAAATCTCTATCTAAATCTAAACCTTATTCTAAATCTGAATCTAAACCTAAATCTAAACCTATTCTAATTCTAAACCTATTTTAAATCTATATCTATATCTTATATCTAAATCTAAACCTAAATATAAATCAAAACCTAAATCTAAGACTAAATCTATTTCTAAAACTAAATCTAAACCTAAATCTAAACCAATTCTAAATCTAATCTATAACTGAATCTAAATCTAAATCTGAACCTATTCTAAATCTAATTCTATATCCTAAACTTAATCTATACCTAATTCTAAACCTAAATCTCTATCTAAATCTAAACCTTATTCTAAATCTGAATCTAAACCTATTCTTAACCTAAATCTAAACCTATTCTTAATCTAAATCTATATCTTAAGCTAAAATCTGAATCTAAATCTAAATCTGAACCTATTCTAAATCTAAATCTGAACCTATTCTAAATCTAAACCTTTTTCTAAATCTAAATCTAAACCTATTCTAAACCTAAATCTAAACCTATTCTTAATCTAAATCTATATCTTAAGCTAAATCTGAATCTAAATCTGAACCTATTCTAAATCTAAATCTATATCCTAATCTTAATCTATACCTAATTCTAAACCTAAATCTCTATCTTAATCTAAACCTTATTCTAAATCTAAATCTAAACCTATTCTAAACCTAAAACTAAACCTATTCTTAATCTAAATCTATATCTTAAGCTAAATCTGAATCTAAATCTAAATCTGAACCTATTCTAAATCTAAATCTATATCCTAATCTAAATCTATACCTAATTCTAAACCTAAATCTCTATCTAAATATAAACCTTATTCTAAATCTGAATCTAAACCTAAATCTAAACCTATTCTAATTCTAAACCTATTTTAAATCCAAATCTATATCTTATATCTAAATCTAAACCTAAATATAAATCAAAACCTAAATCTAAGACTAAATCTATTTCTAAAACTAAATCTAAACCTTAATCTAAACCAATTCTAAATCTAATCTATAACTGAATCTATATCTAAACCTATTCTAATTCCAAACCTACTCTTAATCTAAATCTATATCTTAATCTACATCTGAATCTAAATCTAAACCTAAACCTAATCTAAATCTATATCTTAATCTAAATCTGAATCTAAAACTATATCTTAAACCTAAATCTAAATTTGTTTCCAAATCTAAAATCTAAATCTAAACCTATTCTAATTCTAAACCTATTCTAAATCCATATCTCACTAACACTCTCTCTATCTCACTATCTAACCATCTAACAACCTACCTATCTTTCTATCATGCTATTCTTAACTGGTTACCATGGTTGTGGAACCTAAACCCACAACCATCTGGCACAAAAACTTTCGTTTGTTCTGGCTAGGTTAGAAGTAGGTCATTACCTGCAGGATGTCTGTCGCTGCCCGGGCACTTGCCTTGGGACATCACTCTCATCCAGGCCCCAACGTTCGACGATCTACGAAAAATATAACTTCGGCACAAGATATCATCACAGATATCATTCAAGTCTGAGCAACAAAACGATACACTCGTTTTCCGCGTGTGTTTTGGTGCAATCGGTGTCCAAGTCTTTTCATTTTTCACGCAGACTTACCCGAAATCGCAGATATAAATAGTACGTTCGGTGTCAAAGTCTTTCGTTTTTCTACATAGACATGGCACCTCTATTTAAAATTCCTAGTGAAAAACAGTGTTGTGAAAATTGTGCTCTCAAAAATAATTTTTTTTTTTTTAAAAAACAACAACAACAGAAAAACACAAAGTTAACTACAGTGGACAACAACAAAATCAACTACAGTGGACAACAACTGTACACCACAAACTTCAAGATTTAAAATACACTTACAACCAAAATATAAAACTGCACATAAAATTCATGGTATGTCTCATTCATGTTATTATATATTTACATTCACATATTATCTCTTAATCACACACCCCTCGCCCTACGTCTTGGTTTCGTACCAAATCAGACCCTTCCCAACTCAGGCCGAGTAAAGCTCGCTGATGAGACCTCGTGGTGGAGGTCGAAAACGTTCCGAGCCACCAACAAAAACAACCTAGTTGTTTTAAGAACCCTTTACGGGAAAAAATCGTCTGTCCCAAAAAAACGGTCGATTAACAAAAACGGCCTATCTGTCTGTCTCTCTTATATTCCACTTATATTATTTTTACCATTACTTTTCAATTTAAAATTTTTTCACAAATACAACAATACTACATTAATTCACAAATATACATACCTATTGCATAGAAGTTGACAGATTTTCTAGGGACAATCACGATGTTGAATATGTTATTTTTCGACTTCTGATTGAGCCTTTGGATTCATATTGACCCTAGGCGAAGTCAATCAAGGTTTTGAATATGTTATTTTCAACCTCTGATTGAACTTCTGGCTTCATATCGACCCTAGTTGACGGACTTTCCTATGTCGAGATCGATCAGGAGATCAATTACGATGTTGAATAAGTTATTTTCAACTTCTGATTGGGCATCTGATCACACATCGACCCTAGATGACGGATTTCGTATGCCCAGGTTGATCCCGAAGGCAATTACAATGCCGAGGGTGATCCCGAAAGCAAAAATAATTTTTGAATATTTTCCTACTTTTTATCTCCCTATCCATCCACCTATCCATCCACTAAAAAAATCTAAAACCTAAATCTAAATCTCTATCTAAACTTTTCTTAAATCTAAATCTAAACCTATTCTAAACCTAAATCTAAACCTATTCTTAATCTAAATCTATATCTTAAGCTAAATCTGAATATAAATCTAAATCTGAACCTATTCTAATTCTAAACCTTACTCTAAATCTAAATCTAAACCTATTCTAAACCTAAATCTAAACCTATTCTTAATCTAAATCTATATCTGAATCTAAATCTAAATCTGAACCTATTCTAAATCTAAATCTATATCCTAAACTTAATCTATACCTAATTCTAAACCTAAATCTCTATCTAAATCTAAACCTTATTCTAAATCTGAATCTAAACCTAAATTTAAACCTACTCTAATTCTAAACCTATTTTAAATCTAAATCTATATCTTATATCTAAATCTAAACCTAAATTAAATCAAAAACCTAAATCTAAGACTAAATCTATTTCTAAAACTAAATCTAAACCTAAATCTAAACCAATTCTAAATCTAATCTATAACTGAATCTATATCTAAACCTATTCTAATTCCAAACCTACTCTTAATCTAAATCTGAATCTAAAACTAAATCAAAAACCTAAATCTAAATCTATTCCCAAATATAAAATCTAAATCTAAACCTATTCTAATTCTATTCTAAATCCATATCTCACTAACACTCTTTCTATCTCACTATCTAACCATCTAACAACCTACCTATCTTTCTATCATGCTATTCTTAACTGGTTACCATGGTTGTGGAACCTAAACCCACAACCATCTGGTACAAAAACTTTCGTTTGTTCTGGCTAGGTTAGAAGCAGGTCATTACCTGCAGGATGTCTGTCGCTGCCCGGGCACTTGCCTTGGGACATCACTCTCATCCAGGCCCCAACGTTCGACGATCTACGAAAAATATATCTAAATCTATATCTGAATCTAAATCTAAATCTGAACCTATTCTGAATCTAAACCTATATCCTAAACTTAATCTATACCTAATTCTAAACCTAAATCTCTATCTAAATCTAAACCTTATTCTAAATCTGAATCTAAACCTATTCTAAACCTAAATATAAACCTATTCTTAATCTAAATCTATATCTTAAGCTAAAATCTGAATCTAAATCTAAATCTGAACCTATTCTAAATCTAAACCTTAGTCTAAATCTAAATCTAAACCTATCCTAAACCTAAATCTAAACCTATTCTTAATCTAAATCTATATCTTAAGCTAAATCTGAATCTAAATCTGAACCTATTCTAAATCTAAATCTATATCCTAATCTTAATCTATACCTAATTCTAAACCTAAATCTCTATCTAAATCTAAACCTTATTCTAAATCTAAATCTAAACCTATTCTAAACCTAAATCTAAACCTATTCTTAATCTAAATCTATATCTTAAGCTAAATCTGAACCTATTCTAAATCTATCCTAATGTTAATCTATACCTAATTCTAAACCTAAATCTCTATCTAAATCTAAACCTTACTCTAAATCTAAATCTAAACCTATTCTAAACCTAAAACTAAACCTAGTCTTAATCTAAATCTATATCTTAAGCTTAATCTGAATCTAAATCTAAATCTGAACCTATTCTAAATCTAAATCTATATCCTAATCTAAATCTATACCTAATTCTAAACCTAAATCTCTATCTAAATCTAAACCTTATTCTAAATCTGAATCTAAACCTAAATCTAAACCTATTCTAATTCTAAACCTATTTTAAATCTAAATCTATATCTTATATCTAAATCTAAACCTAAATATAAATCAAAACCTAAATCTAAGACTAAATCTATTTCTAAAACTAAATCTAAACCTAAATCTAAACCAATTCTAAATCTAATCTATAACTGAATCTAAATCTAAATCTGAACCTATTCTAAATCTAAATCTATATCCTAAACTTAATCTATACCTAATTCTAAACCTAAATCTCTATCTAAATCTAAAACTTATTCCAAATCTGAATCTAAACCTATTCTAAACCTAAATCTAAACCTATTCTTAATCTAAATCTATATCTTAAGCTAAAATCTGAATCTAAATCTAAATCTGAACCTATTCTAAATCTAAACCTTATTCTAAATCTAAATCTAAACCTATTCTAAGCCTAAATCTAAACCTATTCTTAATCTAAATCTATATCTTAAGCTAAATCTGAATCTAAATCTGAACCTATTCTAAATCTAAATCTATATCCTAATCTTAATCTATACCTAATTCTAAACCTAAATCTCTATCTAAATCTAAACCTTATTCTAAATCTAAATCTAAACCTATTCTAAACCTAAAACTAAACCTATTCTTAATCTAAATCTATATCTTAAGCTAAATCTGAATCTAAATCTAAATCTGAACCTATTCTAAATCTAAATCTATATCCTAATCTAAATCTATACCTA
Source organism: Nephrocerus scutellatus (assembly GCA_947095585.1). NCBI lineage: Eukaryota > Metazoa > Arthropoda > Insecta > Diptera > Pipunculidae > Nephrocerus > Nephrocerus scutellatus. The sequence goes on along the minus strand of OX352762.1, from coordinate 71,150,257 downwards.
ATTCTAAACCTAAATCTCTATCTAAATCTAAACCTTATTCTAAATCTGAATCTAAACCTAAATCTAAACCTATTCTAATTCTAAACCTATTTTAAATCTAAATCTATATCTTATATCTAAATCTAAACCTAAATATAAATCAAAACCTAAATCTAAGACTAAATCTATTTCTAAAACTAAATCTAAACCTTAATCTAAACCAATTCTAAATCTAATCTATAACTGAATCTATATCTAAACCTATTCTAATTCCAAACCTACTCTTAATCTAAATCTATATCTTAATCTACATCTGAATCTAAATCTAAACCTAAACCTAATCTAAATCTATATCTTTATCTAAATCTGAATCTAAAACTAAATCTAAAACCTAAATCTAAATCTATTTCCAAATCTAAAATCTAAATCTAAACCTATTCTAATTCTAAACCTATTCTAAATCCATATCTCACTAACACTCTCTCTATCTCACTATCTAACCATCTAACAACCTACCTATCTTTCTATCATGCTATTCTTAACTGGTTACCATGGTTGTGGAACCTAAACCCACAACCATCTGGCACAAAAACTTTCGTTTGTTCTGGCTAGGTTAGAAGCAGGTCATTACCTGCAGGATGTCTGTCGCTGCCCGGGCACTTGCCTTGGGACATCACTCTCATCCAGGCCCCAACGTTCGACGATCTACGAAAAATATATGTTTGACGAGAAGCTATGTATATGTGAGACAGGATATCTATCGGGGATCGTGATCGAGTTGAGCAGTCGATAGTCTCCGCAAGGGCGCTGTTAACGTTGGAACTCTTTTGTTCCTCTCGGTGGAACCTTAACTTATGTTGAGGATATAAACGGTTCTTGTACCGATATATCTTAGTATAATTCCTATAGTTAGCCACCTTACCACTGGTGGGGCGATAGCTAAACAAATAAAAATTACCGACAACCTCATGGATGATAAAAAAGTAGTGATTTATTATTCCCTAAGACGGGAGTATTTATAAAATTAATATTGCCTACGTGGGCATAAGTAACAAAAATACAAACATACAGAATGATAGGAAAACGGATTATTGCCTATTAGCATTAATGCCAAGTACAAAAAGTACAAAATGATACTACAGGTAAATTATTGCCTAATTCGCATCAATACCAAAAAAAATAAAAAATACTGCAACAATATGCAGTCAGTTTGCACACGCAGTGACTGACACAAAAAATATGCTAAGTTGCAAATTGACAATTTTAAAACATTGGTGCTCAATGAATGATAGGGTTCTAATTGCTTATAGGCGAAACATATTCCCATTGCTGCGCCTGTTTGTTTTCACTTTGAGTTCAAGGTTAGCTGTAATAATTCTGGGATAATGTTTCGCTTAGCCGGAATTCGGAACTTTGGCTTCGTGCATGTTGGGTTCATTCGCATGTCTAATGAATTTGCATTATGAACTTGCATTACGAATTTTATTATGAAAATGACTCCAACATGCACAAACACATTTCTGTTTTTGAACATACCCCCCGTTGAATGCAGCCATTGAACAGATTTCGTCGGTAGGTAGGCTGAATTTTGGACGTATTCTGGGATAGGTCCTGATGGCGATGGTTTGCTAGGTTTGTTTGTCGTCCTTGTTTTCCATTTCCAGATGATTGCTGATACCGTTAAAATAAGTCCTAAATATGCCACGGAGTACTGGTGAAGGTCGTGGTTGCTTATTTTGTGTGGCATTTCTGTTGGAAGTTGCTTGATTTCTTGCTTCAACCTTTCGATCTCTGCCAATTGAAGTTGATCTGCCGATGAATACTCGTTAGTTTGGATGAGATTGATTGGTATTGCGATATCCGTTAGATTGACCAGTTTGGTATAGGATGGTTTGCCGATACTAGTATAGATTTTATGTCCTTGGAATGTTAAGAGATCTTGTTTAATGACGCAGTTCGACTGAATTATTAAACGGCCTGAGCCCTCCAGCGTTATTGGTGAAATCTCATTGCCGCATACAGTGTTGATGGTTGTCTTCGTTTTGAGGGCGTAAATCCATTTGTTGGGGAGCGACAATCGGATCCATACCTGATCTTCTGTGAGCTCAGTTATCTTACATTGTTTTGGTAACGGCATATTGTTCAGTAAGTCAACCTCGCATATACATACATTAGCCTTCTCGAGATTGAGCGGCTTTGTTTGCTCGCAGATATAAGTGGATGGTTCCGTTGTTGAGCACATTGCCAATTCCTGCTCCGTTATTGGATAGTATTGATCGCGGTGTGGACTTATGATTAGTTGTGATGAATCTGCATTCTCTCTCTTCTTCTTCTTTTACATGACTAAATTGATTGATTATTGACTTGCATGAATTGTTTTGCGGTATCACCTGGCAGAGTTGTTGCAAAGATTTAATTCCCTTTGTGAGTTCATGGAATTCAGTCCAGTACGGTGTTAGTTCATAGTATACCACCAGGTTCCATTCGTTGGCTGCCAAATTTGCTGTTCCTAGAGCTTCAAAATGAAGGACCAGCTTAGATGAAAATTTGCTGACTTCCACTGGGTAGCTACATGTGGGTGGTACGATCAGGCATACTATCAAGATGGATAACATTGCCGAGCCGTATGATTTTAGCCATTTTCTCTGGGGTGGTTGGTCATTGTTCGTTGACTCCCCTGTGATTTGAGATGTTGATTCTGCTGCCTTTCTTTTTGTTTGACATTCAAAATGATGTGGTCGTTCCTGTTTTGGGGTTTCATTATTAAGTGAAGAGGAGAAAGTTTGTGAATCGCTTGCCGAAGAATGCATGTTGATGTTTTGACGTCTGCTATGCGGACCTGGCCATCCTCTCCAATGTGAGTTTTAATGACTCGTCCGAGTCTCCATTTCATCGATAGGGTGTTATCTTCTTTAATTAGAACTATGGCTCCGGGTTGTAAGTTTGGTTTTTGCTGTTTCCATATAACCCGTTGCTGCAATTCATTTAGATATTTCCTCGACCAGCTGCGCCAAAATTAATTTTTTTGGTGCGTCACTAATTTCCATCGTGTCGGCAGGTTGACCTTCGTATTTTTAGCCTTTGCGTCAATCGGTGCTGTCAGTGGTTCACCGATTAGGAAGAGACCAGGAGTTAGTGCGGCGAGATCAATTGTATTTGAAGAAAGCGGTGTTAATGGCCGTGAATTAAGAATTGCCTCAATTTCAATCATTAGGGTCTCAAATTCTTCATATGCCAAGGGTGCTGATGACACGCTTCGATATAGTAAATGTTTTGCTGATTTAACGGCAGCTTCCCATAATCTGCCGAAGTGGGGAAGATCGAGGTGGAATGAAATGGAAATCGGTGCCTTTTGCGCTGCATGAGTTGGTGATTGATTCTTGGCCTTGCGTGGATTATACTGTCTGGCTAAGGTCCTGAAGCTGATTTCTAGCTCCAACAAAATACGTCGCATTATCACAGTATAGGTTACGAACTTGGCCTTGTCTTCACATTAAACGTTTCAGTGCTCCTATAAAGGCTTCCGTTGTTAATGCACTAACGATCTCCAGTCGAACAGCCTTATTAGCAAAGCAGCATAATATTGCGATGTGCCCCTTTTGTGGTCGACTTCCTCTACCACGGTAGTGAATCCATCATCATCATCATATTTGGCTCTACAACCGGGGTCCGGTCCTGGCCTCCCGCAAAAAGTCTCTCCACCGGTCCCGATTTCGAGCCGATGTCATCCAGTTTGGCATCTCTAAACTCTGGGCGTCCTGGTCTACGCCATCCTTCCAGCGTAGGCTTGGCCGGCCTTCCGCAAAGGACTTTCCGAGCAGGATCCTCTTTGCTCATGCGAGCTAGGTGTCCTGCTCACAGGAGCCTACCGAGCTTAATTTTCTTTGCGCGACATCGCGTTAACGCTCGTAGATCTCATCATTATAGAGTCTCCGGAATCGTCCTTCCTCACATACGGGGCCAACAATTCTCCGTAAGACTTTTCTCTCGAACGCGGCTAAGAGGTCAGAATGCTTTTTGCTATGCACCCAAGTCTGGGATCCATATGTAAGTACTGGTATGACCATTGTCTTGTATATCAGCAGCTTGGATCTTATGGTTAAGTTCCGGGATTTGAAGAGTCTTGACAGGCTATAGTAGGCTTTGTTGGCTTTAAGCAACCGTGCGCGTATTTCTGGTTCCATGCTGTTATCAGCTGCTATAGTTGACCCGAGATAGTTAAAGGATTGCACTACTTCGAATTCGCGCTCCACTATCTGAATTGAGGGACCAATGTTGGATCTTCTACTCGCAGACGTGGCCACCATGTACTTTGTTTTGCTCTCATTTATGTGCAGCCCCAGATTTCGTGCCGCCTGCTCTATCTGGATGAAAGCTTCCTGTACAGCTCGTCTGCGTAAGCCAATATCAGAATGGACTTATAGAGGATTGTTCCTCTCGCCATTACGTCAGAGTCTCGGATCACTTTCTCGAACGCCAGGTTGACGAGGATGCAGGCCAGTCCATCCACTTGTCGGAGCCCGTTATAGATGTTGATTGGGCTTGATAGTGATCCGGATATTTTTACTTGGCTTATAACATTGGTCATGGTCAATGCTTGGTGGCGGCAGCATAGTATGATCTTCGTTGATTGGTGCAGCCTCCATTTCCTCAGTTAACTGGCCATTTAGCAACTCATGACAGTACTCTTCCCATCGCTCTAAGATGCCTTTAAGATCGGCGATCAGCTTACCCTCCTTGCAGTATGTGCAACGCGGTGCATATTGCGTCATACCGCGGACCCTTTGGTAGAACTTCCGCGCCTGGTGCGGTCCTTGCTCTCTGTTCACGGACGAGATTCTTCTCCCAGGCTGCTTTCGTTCGCCGGTGAACTGTTTTTTCATATCTTCTGAGCTCTTTATAATCATCTTCGCGTGCCCGCGTTCTATGAGATTGTTGCATTGCTCGGTACGCAACATTCTTACGTTCAGTCGCTAGCTTACATTCGTCATCGAACCAGTCGTTTCGATCTCTACGACTACTGCCTAAAATGGAGTCAGCAGTACTAATGACAGTACTCTCTTCTACGCCCGACATCTCAGCCCCAGTATTTACTCTCCCTGCATTTAGGGCGAGTTCTATCGCTTGACCGTAGTGTTTTCTGGTCTCTTCATTGCGAAGGGCAGCCATCGGGAGATACCCAGGTGGCTTTGAGGTGCGAATTCGGGAAATTGTTACCTCCGGCAGCTCCGTTTGATTTGGGTGCATATCGTTAGCAAATACACGGTTAAGACCGTAGAGAAATGCTCCTTCCATCGCTTGAGCTGATCCTCATCTGAAACGAGTACGGGACCATCAAGGCCTTTCACCGGATGTTGGCTAGAGCGGTGACCACCTGTCAGCTCTTTGGTGATTCTGTAAACGGTTCTGCTATCACACCTGCTCGCTGCTTCCTCTGCTTCTGATGCCAAGTTATTAATATAGTTACGCTTGTCACGTCTTACACTACGCTGCACTTCTCTCATTTTTCTTCGATACATGGACTCTAGCTCGATCCTCGCTGCTGCTGGGATATCTACAATACGAGCTTTAAGTACCTTACGTTATTCAATCCGCCTCCAGATATCTTCGGTAAGCCACGTGCTGTGCCTTGCCTGGCTTCTACCAACAATACTTTCCGCTCCAGATGTGAAAACATTTTTCACAGCCTTCCAATGTTCCTGGATGGTTGTCGGCAATGAGCTGTCCGTATCCTTGTAATTAACTAAATCTTCCGTAAAATTTTCAACAATCTTCAGCTCCATGACTTTAAGTCCATTTTCTGGTAATTTTAGTAGTTCGGTTATCATATTTTCTTTCGATTTTATACTTTCTGTATTATTATCTGCCTGACTTTGGTTATTTATTTCTGATGCACTTGCATCATTGATTTTCGATTGAGCTCTTGTTATAACACAATAGGTAATTGTTTAAATCGTCAGAGTCTATTTTTATACGGCTAAGTGCATCAGCGGTACAATTATCTTTACCGGGAGAGCACTCTACGTAAAAGTTATATTCCTCTAGTAATAGTCTAAATTTGGTTAGTCTACAACCGGCTTCTTTCAGTGAGAACAAGTGCACCAGGGGTCTGTGGTCTGTTTGAATTTGAAACTTTCGTTCGGAAAGGTAGGGTTGATAATGTTTTACTGCCAATAGTGCTATAGTTTTTCTCTGCTTTATTAAGAGTCTTGCTTGCGCAAGCAATTGGCCTATCATTTAAATTATATAAGACTGCTCCAAGAGCGAAACCTGATGCGTCTGTACGTAGAATGAATTCTTCGTTAAAATCGGGAAATTGAAGAATTTTAGGAGTTGTGAGGATTTGTTTAAGCAAATCAAATGATTTTCCGCAATCCATAATGAAAATGAACTCGACGTCTTTCTTAAGTAATCGGTTTAGTGGGATGGAAATGGTTGCAAAATTTGGAATGAATTTACAATAGTCGAATCTTCTTACCTCGTCAGCGTTGGTGGGTTTTGGCTAATTCCTCATAGCGGCAGATTTAGTGGAATCCGGTAGAATGCCCTTGTCAGAGATAGGTGTTCAAGATATAATACTTCTTTCCGCAAGAAAGAACATTTCACTGGGTGAATCTTGAGATACACTTCGCTGAGACGTTCAAAAACTTTGATTAAGTTTCTATTGTGGTCTTTAAATTTTTACCGAAATCTATGAGGTCATCAAGATAAACGAAACATGGTGAATATAATAATCCTGACATTGATATAGACATTATTCTTGAAAATTTACTTGGTGAGATTTTTAACCCCATTGGTAGTCGTTTTAATTGGTAGTGACCATTCTCTGATGAGAACTCCTACTGGAATCGGAAAAGAATCGGGTACTACATGGAATTCGTAGGAGATGATGAGTTTTTCAATATGTAAATCAATATAACACGTTCCTTAAGTTTGGAGATTCCCTGATATACCTAAAATATTGGTAGTTTTGTCTGTAAATATCTGATTATTTTTGTTTATGGTACCTTCTTTAATTACACAAATTGAAGCTCCTGTGTCGAGTAAAAATCTTGTATTCTGGTCATTTTTGATCTGGTCTCATTTCTACGTAGATGCCGTTTGTTGTTCCAACGGTGAAATAAGTTTTTGCCTCATGTGGAGTTATTGTATTCCCCCCGATTGGTCGGCTTCCCCCTTGGTAGGTTGCTCGTTTCCAATTGCTAGTACTCTGTCATTCCAAGTTTAATTGTTTCTAAATGGATTTCTATTTTGTCTGACTTATGGTTATGGTTTATTTGATTCTGGTTGCTTGGTCTATTGTAAGTATTTAAATTCTTATTGTTATTGTTATTGAAGTTGTTCTGTCTGTACCTATTGTTGTAGTTGCTCCGGTACTAAGAAGTGCTGTTTTGTGTTGGTTGTACAAATCTAGTCCTATTGTTATTTCTTTTATTGATTCTGTTTTATATTTTGGTACGAGAGTCTTCCCTGATTTTGATTAAAGTTATTTTGGTAAAAATAAAAAATAGGAATCTATTTTTAAAGTATCGTTCGTTATTATACGCGAATCTTCCCTGGTTTGAAAATCTTGATTGGCCTAAATTATTAGTGTTTTGTCCTTGAGTGTATCTGTTGTCAATGTATCTATTGTCGATGTATCTAATTGGGTTCGTGGTGGAGGTAGAACTTTGATCTAATTCTAGCAAATGTTGTATTGCGTCCTTTAATTTCGTATGTCTGGCGCTGTTAAGCACTATCTTCGTTTACTCCCTTGTTTAGGAATGCTAAACCGCGTCTATCATTTGCTACCGTGAGTGTTTCGCGTGTTGTTACGCCGTGGCAAGCTACTTCGAGTTCCGTCATTTGCGATATTCGGTTTTCGATATTAGTCACGAACTCGTGAATTGGGCGATTTCCCTGATAAGTACGATTTAATTGGGTTTGTATTGACTCAATCGTTTCTTTAGGTCCGCATTTTTCTATTAAAGTTCTTTTTAGCGATGCGATGTCTTCTGGCTTTAGATTAAAAAATTCTGTGAGGGCTTTTCCTTGAATCTTGCATTTTAAAAGGAATTTTACTAAGGTGGGTTTAGACTCTTCATTAAGCGTGTCATGGTAAAACTCTACGTTGTTCATAAAATCGCGGATGTGTTCGGCTCTTTTGCTGTCCTTCGCCTATATTCTTCGAGGACACATCCTGATTTCTTCTTTTTAGGCGCCACTTGTGTATTGGTTTCTGGTTTGGTTATCTTTCCTCCTTATAATGTCTTTGATATTAATATTTTGTTTTGTTGTAAAAATTGTTACGTTAATTTGGAGGAGTACAAATCGTGAACAAAATTTTGAAGTTAGTTTAGATAATATAATATTTCTTTCTTTTTTTCTTAAAAAAACTTTTAAAACTATGTTTAAGAGTAGAAATTATTATTTTTAAATTATCTACATTTTTTTATGCTATATGTATATTGTTTTTCCCTAAATTAGACATATTTTTAATGGTATGTATGGAAATTATATATGCATTTATATATTGCACTTTGCAGCTAGCTCAACGCTTCCAGATTGTGCATTGCCGCCTCCGGCACATCAGAGTATTGAACACTCTATGGGACAAATATTTGTTCGTACTTGTGCAGTTGCTAGAGTTTAAAATGATCTCAACACTCACAAATCCGCTAGGCCAGATGGTATTACTCCATTAGTTCTGAAGAGGTGTTCTTCCAAGCTGGCATTACAATTGCGTAAGCTTTTCCATCTATCCTATTCTTCTGGACTCTTCCCGAGAAGTTGAAAAACAGCATTTGTCCAGCCCATACCCAAAAAAGGCGAGCCGTCGTCTCCTTCTTCGTACCGACCCGTTATCTGGTAAAGATGTTCGTTAGAGATACGGTTAGGCCAGTTATGTTCTTCTTCTTCTTATGTCCTGTATCCCCTTGTGGGTCCTAGGGCCTCTACTACTCCTACGCGCCATAGCGTGCGGTTCCTGGCAATGAGCTTCAGCTCTCTCCAACTCTTCCCCAATTGCCGTGACTCCTCCTCAACTGTTCTGCGCCATGTATTTCTCGGACGACCCGTTCTTCTTCCATTGCATTGCGTAGTTTGCTATGGAACTGTCGCCTTTTCGGAGAGTATGACCAATCCACTGCCATTTCCGTCGTTGGATCGTTGTGCCTATTGGTTCCTGACCCGTTATCTGGTAAAGATGTTCGTTAGAGATACGGTTAGGCCAGAAAACCCTTAAGATGTTCCGTAGGCACCTATTAACGAACGTTTGTAATCTTTTTGTGATAGTAGTGGTCACCTTCCAACTGCTGTACCCATACAACAACAACATTCAACATTTGAGCGGAACAGTCGCAGCTTGGTGTTTAAGCTGATCGCATTGCTTCGCCATATCAAGGACATCATTTCAAACACCGACTTTGCTTTTCCGATTTGGTTGACAATGTCCTGTTTGGTTCCACCTTCGGTCGAGACAATACTCCCAAGATATTGGAAACTCTCTACTCTCTCTACCGGCTGTCCAGCAATGTTAACTTGAGTTACTGAGTTAATTCCGAGGTTGATGATTTTGGTTTTGGTAGTATTAATCTTCAAACCCACAACATTTGCCTCCCTCTCCACATTTGTAGTCATTTCGTGCAGCTCCATAATTCTGTGTGAGAGTAAACAAACGTCGTCAGCGTAGTCCAGATGTTTGAGTTGAGATGTAAGAGTCCAACGAATTCCTCCGTTTCCAGTAGATAAAGCTGCGCGAAGAACATCGCTAATCACCAACAAAAAAAAGTATCGGCGACAGAATGCAACCTTGTCGTACCCCACTTAGGATATCGAATTCCTCTGACAGCTTTCCTCTGTGCAGCACATGACATTAGAGCCATCATCGTTATCATCATCATATTTGGCTCTACAACCGGGGTCCGGTCCTGGCCTCCCGCAAAAAGTCTCTCCACCGGTCCCGATTTCGAGCCGATGTCATCCAGTTTGGCATCCCTAAACTCTTGGCGTTCGGGTCTACGCCATCCTTCCAGCGTAGACTTGGCCGGCCTCGCTGTCGTGTTCCATAAATCCTACCGCAAAGGACTTTCCGAGCAGGATCCTCTTCGCTCATGCGAGCTAGGTGTCCTGCCCACCGGAGCCTACCGAGCTTAATTTTCTTCACGATGTCGACATCGCGGTAACGCTCGTAGATCTCATCATTATAGAGTCTCCGGAATCGTCCTTCCTCACATACGGGGCCAACAATTCTCCGTAAGACTTTTCTCTCGAACGCGGCTAAGAGGTCAGAATGCTTTTTGCTAAGCACCCAAGTCTCGGATCCATATGTAAGTACTAGTATGACAATTGTCTTATAAATCAGCAGCTTGGATGTTATGGTTAAGTTCCTGGATTTGAAGAGTCTTGACAGGCTATAGTAAGCTTTGTTGGCTTAAATCAACCATGCGCGTATTTCTGGTTCCATGCTGTTATCGGCTGCTATAGTTGACCGGAGATAGTTAAAGGATTGCACTACTTCAAATTCGCGCTCCCATATCTGAATTGAGGGACCAATGTTGTATCTTCTACTCGCAGACGTGGCCACCATGTACTTTGTTTTGCTCTCATTTATGAGCAGCCCCAGATGTCGTGCCGCCTGCTCTATCTGGATGAAAGCTTCCTGTACAGCTCTTTGGTTTCTACCAGCGATGTCAATATCATCTGCGTAAGCCAGTATCTGAATGGACTTATAGAGGATCACTTTCTCCAACGCCAGGTTGAAGAGGATTCAGGCCAGTCCATCCCCTTGTCGGAGCCCGTTATAGATGTTGAATGCGCTTGATAGTGATCCGGATATTTTTACTTGGCTTATAACATTGGTCATGGTCAACCTACATCGTCGTGTCAGTTTATTTGGGATGCCGAATTCTCTCATGGCTTTATAAAGTTCTACTCTGGCTATGCTATCATATGCGGCTTTAAAGTCTATAAAAAGATGGTGTAGTGAGTTTTGAAACTCTAGACATTTTCCATCACCTGCCTTAGGGTGTAAATCTGATCAGTTGTTGATTTGCCTGGGATGAAGCCACACTGGTATGGACCAATGATGACTTTAGCGTATCCTGTCTTGAAGGATAGAGGAGAAAATCTTATACGCGGCACTCAACAACGTTATACCACGATAATTGTTGCATTTTGTGATATCTCCCTTCTTATGTATGGGGCACAGGATGCCTCTTAGCCAGTCTTCTGGCATTACTTCTTCTTCCCATACTTGCACTATTATTTCATGAATTGCTTGGTGTAATGTGGGGCCTCCTATTTTTATCAGTTCCGCTGGGATCCCATCAGATCCCGGGCCTTATTATTTTTGAGCCGATTTATCGCTCTGCTAACTTCGACTATGCTTAGTGGCGGCAGCATAGTATGATCTTCGGTCATTGGTGGAGCCTCCAATTCCTCAGTTAGCTGGTCATTTAGCAACTCATGAAAGTGCTCTTCCCATCGCTCTAAGACGCCATTAAGATCGGCGATCAGATTACCCTCTTTGTCCTTGCAGTATGTGCAACGCAGTGTATATTGCGTCATACCGCGGACTCTTTGGTAGAACTTCCGCGCCTGGTGCGGTCCTTAATCTCTGTACTGTTCCAGTTCACGGACGAGATTCTTCTCCCAGGCTGCTTTCGTTCGCCGGTGAACTGTTTTTTCATATCTTCTGAGCTCTTTATATTCATCTTCGCGTGCCCGCGTTCTATGAGATTGTTGCATTGCTCGGTACGCAACATTCTTACGTTCAGTCGCTAGCTTACATTCGTCATCGAACCAGTCGTTTCGATCTCTACGACTACTGCCTAAAATGGAGTCAGCAGTACTAATGACAGTATTCTCTTCTACGCCCGACATCTCAGCCCCAGTACTTACTCTCCCTGCATTTAGGGCGAGTCCTATCGCTTGACCGTAATTGTTTCTGGTCTCTTCATTGCGAAGGGCAGCCGTGTTGACTCGAATCTAATTCGCGGATGCAGTATTTCGTGATGATGCAATCCGCGCTCGTAGCACCATACAAACAAGATAGTGGTCCGAGTCGACATTGTCACCTCGGTACGTTAGTACCGTCATCAGGTTCGGGTTGTGGCGGCGGTCTATCAACACGTGGTCTATATGGTTGCGAGTGGATCTATCGGGAGATACCCAGGTGGCTTTGTGGATATTTTTACGCGCAAACCTTGTACTCGCAACGAACAAATTATTGCTTGCTGCCATCGCTATGACTCGTTGTCCATTTTCATCGTGTAAGCTATGGGTGCCAATGTACTGCCTGAATAATGGCTCCCTACCTATTTTAGCATTCATATCCCCCATAATGATTTTTACATCATACTGAGGGCAGGCATGGAGTTCCCGTTCGACTGATTCAAAGAATTCTTCTTTTTCATCATCTGGGGAATCCTCTGTAGGTGCGTGAATGTTTATGAGGCTTATGTTTTTAAATTTGCCCCGCAAGCGAACGGCCGTTAGCCGTTTTCGTTGCCGTGGTCGTCGTCGTTCATCAGTGTATCCGAGGCTGATTTTGGGTTCCGTAATAATAATTTTTTACAGGCGAGGTTATTGGTCTCTCGCCTACCTTACTTTGAAGGGACTAGCCCGATCATTCAGCTTTTCCTGCATTGGAATTGGAAAAATTACCAGCGGCCACCACGTGGAGGTTTGATAGCACTTCCACCAGTCAGAAATAGTTACGGCCACATGCAATTCTAGAGCATTCTGTGTTATTCCCCCTATTTCTGCTGATGGCTGACTGCCATATCCATATCGGCCCGCAAAAGTCCACTTCTGAATTGATGAAAGGCCGTGCTGGTTGAACTCGATCGGCTGGTAAACTGCCCATCATCTGAGAGAGCAACTTGGGTTTTGCTTTTGCGCACCGAATGCATTTTTGCACTATAGATCTGGCAAAAGTTTTACCTTTGATCGGCCAGAATCGTTGTCGAGTAATGGCCAAATGAGTCTGTGGTCCAACGTGCTTATTTTTGCATTGAATCTCTGTCATTATTATTTTTGTGAAAGGGTGTCCGTTACGAAGGAATTTTAGGATGTTTTGCATCGTATGAAAGCGCTGATGCTTCTAGTCTTCCTCTAACCCGCATAATATCATTTATATCTAAAAAGGGTGCGAGACTGCTTATGGCGCTGGTTTTCTCGCACTCGCTGTATCGTTTAAAATGGGCGATATCGGAATTGTACTCCTCTTTCTGCAGAAGTCGGAGAATGTTATGAAGCGAATCTGTTAATTCTTGGCTGGATAGTTCTCCTTTACTGCTTGTTTTCCCTTCACGCCCTTTAAGTTTGCTGACGAATCTTAATATGTGATCCAGCAGTGATCCGCTGGACCCTTTGAAATGAGTTTCCATGCTTGATTTTCTAGATAAATTGACCTGACTCCTTATCATTAGTTGTTATTGGTAACGCATTAGAGTTTGGTTGATGCTCAGACAATACCGATTTGTTGTGAGGTTGTGGCCAAGATGATTCTCGACCGTGAAGGAATAGGGAACCGTAAAAACCGTAAAACCAAAGATTGCATTCCTTCAACCTTTCCGGAGTAATTCCTCGCGTTAGTAAATCAGCTGGATTCTCCTTGGATTTTACGTGACGCCATTGTTGTGGTGTGGTAGTAACCTTTATCGAAGACACTCTGTTAGCAATGAACGTTGGGAGGAATTTCTCGGAGGAGTTGATCCAAGCCAAGACAATTTCAGAGTCACTCCAAAAATACGTAGGAGCATCTTCGTATCCAATATCCCTTTTTATTCGATTGGCGAGATCCGTTGCTAGTTTGGCGGCGCACAATTCTAGCCGTGAAATTGTCGGCTTCTTAAAATTTTCCTTCTCAAGTGGTGCTACACGAGATTTTGCGCACAACAATCGCACTATGATGGTTCCGTGACCAACTCTCCATACGCCCTTTCGGATGCACCAGCGAAAACGTGAACTTGTGTTACTTCTGGAGTCTGGTGTGAAAATATGTGTCATGGAATCCTGATGAGAGTTATTGCCTTGAGGTCGTCACGGAATCTTGACCATTGTGAATGTAATTCCTGAGGTAGAGCATCCCAATCTTATTTTAATTTCCACAACTGTTGCAGAAAGATTTTTGCGGTGATTACCACTGGAGCCATGATTCCAAGTGGATCAAATATTCGTGCTATTTCTGATGAGACCTTTCTTTTTGTGACTTTATTCTCATAAGTTTTGATGCAAAAATCGTCTACCTTAGGCAGCCAAGTTAGACCCAAAGTTTTTATATTGTCTTCTGAGTCGTTTTTGAAGTCCAGCTGTACTTCTTTGTTCTCTGAACCGAAGTCTTGTAGTAGCCGCGGGTGATTTGCGCACCACTTGCGCAGTTTGAAGCCTGCTCCCTGAAGCACGTCAATCAATTGCCTTTGCATTTACAGAGCAGTGGAAAGATTGTTTGCGCCTGACATGACGTCGTCTACGTAGAAATCGTGTTGAAGTATTTTGCTGCCGAAGGGGTGGCTTTTAGTTGTTGCTTGAGAGAGCTGTTGTAAAGATTTTATTGATAAATAGGGGGCAGATGATGTGACGTAGGTCACGGTGTTCAGCTGATAACATTTTACAGGTTCTGATACTTGCTTTCTCCAGAGAATCAACTGGTACTTTCGATCTTCTTTATGTAGCAATACTTGTCTATACATTTTTTCTATATCGGCTGTAAAAACAAACCGTGGTAACCGAAATCTTAGCAGAATTGTGAATAGGTCATCTTGAATTCTGGGGCCTATATGCAAGGTATCATTGAGCGATATATTGGAGGATGTTTTGCATGACGTAAGGTCAGGTTTTTGCACGCAGTGGTGAGGAAGAAAGTAGTGTGGTGAATTCCTTGGTGGAAGCGCTACTTCTGTCATGTGAGTTAGAGTGATATACTCGTTTATAACTTGATCGTATTGTTGCTTAAGCTCTTTATTGTTAGCTAATCGTCTTTCTAACGCATATAACCGTTGGAGAGCAATTCCCCAAGCCTTGTGGGATCGCCTGAAAATAGTAGTTTTACGGTAAATCGGCATTGGATATCCCGATGAGTTGTCTGTACAAAGTTCCTTTCACACCACTTTTCTTCTGTTGTAAGAGCTCCTTGTGGTTCCTCTAGTTCTTCAGTTGTCCAAAATTTTTCAATTACTTTGTTCAGATTTTCATATTCGATGCACATACCGCAAGTAACTGATGTATTTGGAAGTTGTCCAATTCTCCCTGTTTCCATCCACCCGAATACCGTATTTTGAAAAGTGGGCATCTCGACATTGGATCTTTTATTGTCCAACAGACAGAAGTTCATGATAGAGTTCTGCGCCGATGAGTAGGTCGATATGTTCCGTACAGTTGAAATTTGGATCAGCTTATTTTATATTCTTTGGAATGTTCCATTGTGAGATGTCTTGAGTTGGTTGAGGTGAAAGTAATATTGGTAAGACCAACGCTTCAATTCTAGCCGAGAATCCATTCAGCCTGGATTGCAAATGTACATTCACTCTCTTATGTGCCTTTTGAGTGGCATGACCGATCCCCTGGATGCACAAAGAATCATGCTTTGCTGGAATCTTAAATTTTTTAACGAGTCTCTCCGTAAAGAAATTTACTTAAGAGACTGAATCTAGTAGCGCTCTGCATACGACGAATTCACCATTGTGGGATTCTAACTTGACCCGAGCCGTCCCCAACAAAATATATCCTAGACGTTGTTGACTAACAGTGCTTAGTGATAGAGCTTGATCGTGTCCCTGCGTCTTATTTTCCATTGAAGATGGGCCTGTTGTTCTAGTTGATTCCTTTGAATTAATTTGTTGCCTTGAGTTCACGGCTTCCAAATGCACTAAAGTATTGTGTTTTTTAGAGCATTTGGTGCATGATCGTCTCGAAGTTTGAAGTTGAAGCTTTTGGATTTTCGAGTGACTGCTCATATAAGGTGTGCGTATCTCTGTCTAATTTTTTAGTCAATACGTGGGTTAATATTGGATCCCATTCCTTGGTGGATACACCGAGATTTTCTAATCCCATGAGACAATCCTTAGTAACGTCGTGAAGATTTCTAATGGCGTTGGGTGAAATTTTCTCTGCAGCAGTACTTGGTTGAGTGAGTAATTTACTTATAAGCGCGGAAACCAACAGGCCGCGGCATAATTGCTGTCAGACGTTGAATAATGTCTGATTAATCTTTCTGCCTCTCCAGTTAGAATTGTTTTTAGATACCACATTTTTGGCCATTTGCCATTGGTTGCATGTGGACCATTTGTTGAAAAAGATCATGGAATTGCTGCCATTTGGAATAATCCACATCAAACTTTGGCAATTGGATTTTCGGAAGTGGTAGCGTGAACCTGGTCAATCGTGTAGTGTTGGTTTCTGAATCCAAATTGATGGTCTGGTGTAATCTTTCTCTCTGCGATGATAGGTCTTAATCTTTTCAGCAATAGTTTTAAAAATTTTTTTTATTTTTTTATATAGTGACTCATTGCCAAGGAAGGACTCCATGAATGACTTGCGTCATGGCAATAAATTGGGCAAAACCCTTTATTAAAATTCAAATTCAAAATAGAATAAAAAATCGAAGGAATGTGATTTACAATATATCGCATTCCTCACGTCAGCTAAGAGGTCAGAATGCTTTTTGCTAAGCACCCAAGTCTCCGATCCATATGTAAGTACTTGTATGATCATTGTCTAATATACCAGCAGCTTGCATATTATGGTCAAATTCGCGCTCCACTATTTGAATTGAGGGACCATGTACTTTGTTTTGCTCTCATTTATGTGCAGCTCCAGATTTCGTGTCGCCTGCTCGATCTGGATGAAAGCTTCCTATACAGCTCTTCGGTTTCTACCAACGATGTCAATATCGTATGCGTAAGCCAGTATCTGAATGGACTTATAGAGAATTGTTTCTCTCGCCGTTACGTCAGAGTCTCAGATCACTTTTTCCAACGCCAGGTTGAAGAGGACGCAGGCCAGTCCATCCCCTTGTCGGAGCCCGTTATAGATGTTGAATGGGCTTGATAGTGATCCGGATATTTTTACTTGGCTTATAACATTGGTCATGGTCAACCTACATCGTCGTGTAAGTTTATTTGGGATGCCGAATTCTCTCAAGGCTTTGTAAAGTTCTACTCTGGCTATGCTATATAGGCGGCTTTAAAGTCTATAAAAAGATGGTGTAGTGAGTTTTGAAAGTCTAGACATTTTTCTATCACCTGCCTTAGGGTGTAAATCTGATCAGTTGTTGATTTGCCTGGGATGAAGCCACACTGGTTTGAACCAATGATGACTTTAGCGTATGGGGCTATCCTGTATTGATGGATAGAGGAGAAAATCTTATACGCGCTACTCAACAACGTTATACCACGATAATTGCTGCATTTTGTGATATCTCCCTTCTTATGTATGGGGCACAGGATGCCTCTTCGCCAGTCTCCTGGCTTGGTGTAATGTGGGGCCTCCTATTTTTATCAGTTCCGCTGGGATCCCATCAGATCCCAGGCCTTATTATTTTTGAGCCGGTTTATCGCTCTGCTAACTTCGTCTATGCTTGGTGGCGGCAGCATAGTATGATCTTCGTTGATTGGTGCAGCCTCCAATTCCTCAGTTAGCTGGCCATTTAGAAACACATGAAAGTGCTCTTCCCATCGCTCTAAGATGCCTTTAAGATCGGCGATCAGATTACCCTCTTTGTCCTTGCAGTATGTGCAACGCGGTGTATATTGTTTCATACCGCGGACTCTTTGGTAGAACTTCCGCGCCTGGAACCAGTCGTTCCGATCTCTACGACTACTGCCTAAGATGGAGTCAGCAGTACTAATGACAGTATTCTTAAGGCGTGTCCATTTCTCTTCTACGCCCGGCATCTCAGCCCCAGTACTTACTTTCCCTGCATTTAGGGCGAGTCCTATCACTTGACCGTAGTTGTTTCTGGTCTCTTCATTGCGAAGGGCAGCCGTGTTGACTAGAATCTGGTTCGCGGATGCAGTCTTTCGTGATGATGCAATCCGCGCTCGGAGAACCATACCAACAAGATAGTGGTCCGAGTCGACGTTGGCACCTCGGTACGTTCGTACCGTCATCAGGTTCGGGTTGTGGCGGCGGTCTATCATGGTCTGTCTGGTTGCGAATGGCTTCATCGGGGGATACCCAGGTGGCTTTGTGGATATTTTTACGCGCAAACCTTGTACTCGCAACGACCAAAGTATTGCTTGCTGCCAACTCTATGAATCGTTGTCCATTCTCATTAGTGTTCTCGTGTAAGCTATGGGTGCCAATGTACTGCCTGAATACTGGCTCCCTACCTATTTTAGCATTCATATCCCCCAGAATGATTTTTACATCATACTGAGGGCAGGAATGGAGTTCCCGTTCGACTGATTCAAAGAATTCTCCTTTTTTATCATCTGGGGAATCCTCTGTAGGTGCGTGAACGTTTATGAGGCTAATGTTTTTAAATTTGCCCCGCACGCGAAGGGTGCATAGTCGTTAATTTATTGCTTTAAAGCCGATAACGGTGGGTTTCATTCTTTTGTTGACTGGAAACTCCACCCAGAGTACATGATGTCTTGCATGACAGCTGTAATATATATCATATTCTGATTTTTGTAAACACCATTCCCTGTCCACCGCATCTCCTGGATTGCTGTTATGTCAGCCTTATATTTAGACAGGGTATCGGCCAGCTGCTATGCAGCTCGAACTCTATACAGTGGGCGTACGTTCCATCAGAAAATTCTTAAATCGTATAGCCGTTTTCGTTGCCGCGGTCGTCGTCGTTCATCAGTGTATCCGAGGCTGATTTTGGGTTCCGTAATAATAATTTTTTACAGGCGCTGTTATTGGCCTCGCGCCAACCTTACTTTGAAGGGACTAGCCCGATCATTCAGCTTTTCCTGCATATGACGGCCACCACGTGGAGGTTTGATTGCACTTCCACCAGTCAGAGATAGTTACGGCCACCTGCAATTCTAGAGCATTCTGTGTTATTCCCCCTATTCTGCTGATGGCTGACCGCCTCAGTCTAAATGATGCATTGATAAATTAGTTATTTTAATTATTGCCTTTCTCGGTAGTTCTCTGAGCCAAAAGCTTTTTTTGGAGCAATATTAGTTTTTATTTCTCTTTTAAATTCAGCCATTGTGACTAATGGCATTGCTATACCTTCTTGCTCGATAACATCCGGTAGTATTTCAATATTGTCCACTGAGTTCGGTTGGAATATTCCTTCTAGATGTTCTGCAAACCTTGATGCTTTTTGAGAATTGTTTCTGGCCCAACTGCCATCCGAGTTTTTAACGGGGCATTTGCATAATTGGTCTTTTCAGCTTTCCGGTTGCTTTCCAAAGTGAGTATTCAGTACTAGAGTCGTTAGTAAGGGTACGTAGGAATTCACTTATTGTGTCATTTTTCAATTGTTTGATCTCTCCACTTAGTTGAAAATTGATATTATTTAACCTGATCTTATCTTGTCGAGCCCTAGTATAATGCCATTTTTTCCTCGCTTTTCTTTTTTCTTTAATCAGCTCTAATATTTCTGTTGGGTAGTTATTAACTTTAAGTTTTCTTTTGATTTCAGGAGTGTTTTGTGTAATTGGTGGATTTCGCAATATGTGCAGTATCATAGCTATACTCGCTTGTGGGATGTAACTAATTACGTGAGCGAACCTTTCGTCGTCGTTGTCTATACCGTGTACTAAAAACTGGTGCTCGATTACGGTGAACCAGGCCCCTGGTTGTTCGTTCCAGAAGGCGGGGATCTTAGGAAGTGTTTTCGGTTGTACAGTGTGCCTCGACTGTTGTGTAGGCAACGCGGAGCCTGACCGTTTGTCTGTGTCATTGTAGTCGTTGCGGGTTTCCGATTATTGCAGTCTCACCGTCGTCTGACCACAGCTTTGGTGGCATTTTGGTTTTGGATGGTGAAATCAGGGGGGGGGGGCAGTGATTTAATTATGTGATGTAGAGAAATGTAGAGAAAGCTTAAGTTTTATTTTAAAAATTGCAAGCGGGTATGTTCATATACGCGGACTGTAGGTGCTTTATGTGTACGCGGCACATGTTCGTATGAATGACAGTCATTGTGTAACGTGAAACTACCGGAAAAGACGTTGAATAATGTCTGATTAATCTTTCTGCCTCTCCAGTTAGAATTGTTTTTAGATACCACATTTTTGGCCATTTGCCATTGGTTGCATGTGGACCATTTGTTGAAAAAGATCATGGAATTGCTGCCATTTGGAATAATCCACATCAAACTTTGGCAATTGGATTTTCGGAAGTGGTAGCGTGAACCTGGTCAATCGTGTAGTGTTGGTTTCTGAATCCAAATTGATGGTCTGGTGTAATCTTTCTCTCTGCGATGATAGGTCTTAATCTTTTCAGCAATAGTTTCAAAATTTTTTTTATTTTTTTATATAGTGACTCATTGCCAAGGAAGGACTCCATGAATGACTTGCGTCACGGCAATAAATTGGGCAAAACCCTTTATTAAAATTCAAATTCAAAATAGAATAAAAAATCGAAGGAATGTGATTTACAATATATCGCATTCCTCACGTCAGCTAAGAGGTCAGAATGCTTTTTGCTAAGCACCCAAGTCTCCGATCCATATGTAAGTACTTGTATGATCATTGTCTAATATACCAGCAGCTTGCATATTATGGTCAAATTCGCGCTCCACTATTTGAATTGAGGGACCATGTACTTTGTTTTGCTCTCATTTATGTGCAGCTCCAGATTTCGTGTCGCCTGCTCGATCTGGATGAAAGCTTCCTATACAGCTCTTCGGTTTCTACCAACGATGTCAATATCGTATGCGTAAGCCAGTATCTGAATGGACTTATAGAGAATTGTTTCTCTCGCCGTTACGTCAGAGTCTCAGATCACTTTTTCCAACGCCAGGTTGAAGAGGACGCAGGCCAGTCCATCCCCTTGTCGGAGCCCGTTATAGATGTTGAATGGGCTTGATAGTGATCCGGATATTTTTACTTGGCTTATAACATTGGTCATGGTCAACCTACATCGTCGTGTAAGTTTATTTGGGATGCCGAATTCTCTCAAGGCTTTGTAAAGTTCTACTCTGGCTATGCTATATAGGCGGCTTTAAAGTCTATAAAAAGATGGTGTAGTGAGTTTTGAAAGTCTAGACATTTTTCTATCACCTGCCTTAGGGTGTAAATCTGATCAGTTGTTGATTTGCCTGGGATGAAGCCACACTGGTTTGAACCAATGATTAGCGTATGGGGCTATCCTGTATTGATGGATAGAGGAGAAAATCTTATACGCGCTACTCAACAACGTTATACCACGATAATTGCTGCATTTTGTGATATCTCCCTTCTTATGTATGGGGCACAGGATGCCTCTTCGCCAGTCTCCTGGCTTGGTGTAATGTGGGGCCTCCTATTTTTATGAGTTCCGCTGGGATCCCATCAGATCCCAGGCCTTATTATTTTTGAGCCGGTTTATCGCTCTGCTAACTTCGTCTATGCTTGGTGGCGGCAGCATAGTATGATCTTCGTTGATTGGTGCAGCCTCCAATTCCTCAGTTAGCTGGCCATTTAGAAACACATGAAAGTGCTCTTCCCATCGCTCTAAGATGCCTTTAAGATCGGCGATCAGATTACCCTCTTTGTCCTTGCAGTATGTGCAACGCGGTGTATATTGTTTCATACCGCGGACTCTTTGGTAGAACTTCCGCGCCTGGAACCAGTCGTTCCGATCTCTACGACTACTGCCTAAGATGGAGTCAGCAGTACTAATGACAGTATTCTTAAGGCGTGTCCATTTCTCTTCTACGCCCGGCATCTCAGCCCCAGTACTTACTTTCCCTGCATTTAGGGCGAGTCCTATCACTTGACCGTAGTTGTTTCTGGTCTCTTCATTGCGAAGGGCAGCCGTGTTGACTAGAATCTGGTTCGCGGATGCAGTCTTTCGTGATGATGCAATCCGCGCCCGGAGAACCATACCAACAAGATAGTGGTCCGAGTCGACGTTGGCACCTCGGTACGTTCGTACCTCATCAGGTTCGGGTTGTGGCGGCGGTCTATCATGGTCTGTCTGGTTGCGAATGGCTTCATCGGGGGATACCCAGGTGGCTTTGTGGATATTTTTACGCGCAAACCTTGTACTCGCAACGACCAAAGTATTGCTTGCTGCCAACTCTATGAATCGTTGTCCATTCTCATTAGTGTTCTCGTGTAAGCTATGGGTGCCAATGTACTGCCTGAATACTGGCTCCCTACCTATTTTAGCATTCATATCCCCCAGAATGATTTTTACATCATACTGAGGGCAGGAATGGAGTTCCCGTTCGACTGATTCAAAGAATTCTCCTTTTTTATCATCTGGGGAATCCTCTGTAGGTGCGTGAACGTTTATGAGGCTAATGTTTTTAAATTTGCCCCGCACGCGAAGGGTGCATAGTCGTTAATTTATTGCTTTAAAGCCGATAACGGTGGGTTTCATTCTTTTGTTGACTGGAAACTCCACCCAGAGTACATGATGTCTTGCATGACAGCTGTAATGTATGTCATATTCTGATTTTTGTAAACACCATTCCCTGTCCACCGCATCTCCTGGATTGCTGTTATGTCAGCCTTATATTTAGACAGGGTATCGGCCAGCTGCTATGCAGCTCGAACTCTATACAGTGGGCGTACGTTCCATCAGAAAATTCTTAAATCGTATAGCCGTTTTCGTTGCCGCGGTCGTCGTCGTTCATCAGTGTATCCGAGGCTGATTTTGGGTTCCGTAATAATAATTTTTTACAGGCGCTGTTATTGGCCTCGCGCCAACCTTACTTTGAAGGGACTAGCCCGATCATTCAGCTTTTCCTGCATATGACGGCCACCACGTGGAGGTTTGATTGCACTTCCACCAGTCAGAGATAGTTACGGCCACCTGCAATTCTAGAGCATTCTGTGTTATTCCCCCTATTCTGCTGATGGCTGACCGCCTCAGTCTAAATGATGCATTGATAAATTAGTTATTTTAATTATTGCCTTTCTCGGTAGTTCTCTGAGCCAAAAGCTTTTTTTGGAGCAATATTAGTTTTTATTTCTCTTTTAAATTCAGCCATTGTGACTAATGGCATTGCTATACCTTCTTGCTCGATAACATCCGGTAGTATTTCAATATTGTCCACTGAGTTCGGTTGGAATATTCCTTCTAGATGTTCTGCAAACCTTGATGCTTTTTGAGAATTGTTTCTGGCCCAACTGCCATCCGAGTTTTTAACGGGGCATTTGCATAATTGGTCTTTTCAGCTTTCCGGTTGCTTTCCAAAGTGAGTATTCAGTACTAGAGTCGTTAGTAAGGGTACGTAGGAATTCACTTATTGTGTCATTTTTCAATTGTTTGATCTCTCCACTTAGTTGAAAATTGATATTATTTAACCTGATCTTATCTTGTCGAGCCCTAGTATAATGCCATTTTTTCCTCGCTTTTCTTTTTTCTTTAATCAGCTCTAATATTTCTGTTGGGTAGTTATTAACTTTAAGTTTTCTTTTGATTTCAGGAGTGTTTTGTGTAATTGGTGGATTTCGCAATATGTGCAGTATCATAGCTATACTCGCTTGTGGGATGTAACTAATTACGTGAGCGAACCTTTCGTCGTCGTTGTCTATACCGTGTACTAAAAACTGGTGCTCGATTACGGTGAACCAGGCCCCTGGTTGTTCGTTCCAGAAGGCGGGGATCTTAGGAAGTGTTTTCGGTTGTACAGTGTGCCTCGACTGTTGTGTAGGCAACGCGGAGCCTGACCGTTTGTCTGTGTCATTGTAGTCGTTGCGGGTTTCCGATTATTGCAGTCTCACCGTCGTCTGACCACAGCTTTGGTGGCATTTTGGTTTTGGATGGTGAAATCAGGGGGGGGGGCAGTGATTTAATTATGTGATGTAGAGAAATGTAGAGAAAGCTTAAGTTTTATTTTAAAAATTGCAAGCGGGTATGTTCATATACGCGGACTGTAGGTGCTTTATGTGTACGCGGCACATGTTCGTATGAATGACAGTCATTGTGTAACGTGAAACTACCGGAAAAGAGGTATTTTTAAAATATACTAAACTTGCGCGGCTTTATAGTTTTTTGTTTTTGTACTATGCGAAATATGTACCATGGGCAAAAAAAATTTTGAAATGTAAAGTTGTGTTACTTTACAGTTTTGTTCTACAGCACTGTACTAAACGGGTAACATTACTGTGTGTATGTACGATTACTGTTATAATATGTTTTTTTGTAGTATAATATAATGTAGTAGTGTAGTATAATGTATTGTAGTGTAAGATAAAAGGTAGTGTAATATAATATATTAGTGCGTAAAATAATGTAATGTAAAGTAAAATAATGTACTAGTGTGTAGTATAAAATAGTAGTTTTTAATATAATATAGTAATGTAATATAATATAGTATAATAATAATGAATATAATATATATATATATATTTTGTACGTTTCGTTACGTTTGTAAGTTCACTGCAACTACTGCCGGTCTTCGCTCGTATCGAGCCAACTTTATTTTTGCTCATGCGTATTCTATGCACAAGAGAGAGAAGAAATCGTGTTGCTGCATGTTAGCGAGTCTCGTAAGTTTGTGTTGGAATTACGAATATGACCTACACGTAAAACATGTATCGCGTACTTATGTTGCGTAGGTCCGCTACAATCTTTATGTACTATCTTGTTATCAATTTTTAAGGTGGATCCTAAGTCTTCTTGCACCACCTCCGATGAAAATTCCGCTAAGCTTATTGCCTAAACGTTTGTTGACTTTTTCATAGACTTTCTCTCCTGGAATGTATGACTTAGTAACGGCTTCCCTATTATGATAGGTCAAATCTGATTTCTGTTTGGCAGTGATATTTTTCTGTACTTTTGCTCTAAGATCTTCTGGGAAGGCTTGAATGACATCGATTGGTTTGAGTTTAGTTGTGGAGTGAATCAAACTATTATATCTTGTTGTGGCTATTAAAATGAGTTCTACAGTGTCCTCGAGGGAAAGTTCCAGCTTAAGACAATTCGCGATTTCCGTAAGTGTGCTGTGAAAACGTTCGACTTGACCGTTGCATGTGTTATGTAAGGTCGGAGTTGTGTGGATATCAGCACCGAATTCGTTTTGATTAAAGCTTTTACAGTCTGTGAGTTAAGTGACTTTTCGCTGTCGCAAACTATTGTTTTCGTTCCCTTAAAATGTTCAGAATTTCTAAAAGAGCTGGTTTGATGTCAATAATGACTCTTGAGGCTATTGGTTTTGTAACCGTTAGAAAATTTTTTTTTGTCCGTATTAAAGATGTCTATATGCAGTAAACTTCTAGACTTCTGTCCGTCGATCAACACGTGTACTGCAAGGACAAATCTAGAAATAGCTCTGCATACGCTAGAACGTTCCATTGAAAACTCCCTTCATCACAAGGAATACTAAATGGTGGTTTTCCTGGACATAGAAGGCGCTTTTAACAAGGGCAAAACATCTGCGATCACGGATGCGCTGTCGAATTTGGTGGTGAACGACTCACTGGGTGAACTGAAAACTAATAATAGATGGTCAAACGGTACAACTTGCATAGCAATGAAGCAGATCTGGCCCAAGCTAGATCCGAAACGCTCCAAGTGTTCTATCTCTCAAAACAGACTGCACATTATTGGTGTCATAACTGGACACTGTCTCTTGCCTAACGTATGCAGAAAGACTAGGAGTCTTTTCCAACGATTTCTGCAGAAGCTGCATGGATGAGGAGGAGGAGAAAACCACTCTCCATCTACTTTGTACGTGCGCAGCCCTCTCGAATAGGCGGAAGTTCTATCTGGGAGCGTTCTTTTTCAACGATCTCAATGATCTAACCCAAATTGACATTCTGAGATCGAGCGATGTGCTCTATTGTGCTTATTCATAAGTATCTCCATCTGGTCGTCTGAATTTAAAACATCAGTGACGAACCCCTTTGTATAGCGGAATTTGACAGAAGGATATTTTGTAATAAGGAAATGTTGAATTTGCTCCAAAGTATGATGATCGCAGTAAATTGTGTTGACCAACTGAGGATTTACTGAGTCTTCAATGTGTTTGAGAAGTTCTTCAGTTTCTTTGTAAAGTATGCGATTTTGGAAAAGGATCTTTGATTTCCTTTTAGATTCATTGCTTGGTTTAAGGAGAATCTGGTTTTTAAAACAATTTATTTGGATTTCCACAGAGGGGATTACTTCAGTAAGCAGTATTTCGCTACCGCAGGCTTGCATTGAACATGTGGACATGCAGTCCATGACTGCATTGATGTATTGTCGCGAAGGGGGTCAGCGACGACATTATCCTTGCCTGTCTTGTAAAAGAATGTTGAAGAGTACCCTTCTATGAAGGCTCTCCACCGCTTTAGCTTTGAATTTGGATTTTTGTCCGAAATAGAGAACGTCAGAGGTTGGTGTTCTGCGAAAATGTTTAAATTGTTGACACCGTATAGGTAGTGTCTGAGCTATTTCAGAGCCCAAACGATGGACAGAAGCCAACGCTCGTTCGTAGCATAATTTTCCTCTGTAGGAGACAGAGTCCCTGAAATCATAGTAATCGGCGTCCGTTTTGAGAGAGAACAGCTCCGATACCATAAGAAGACACGTCCGTCGTGAGGTCGAACAGTTTATCGAAATTTGGATATAAAAGAAGTAGGTCCTCGGAAGCGAGGAGTCGCTTTAACTTTTCAAATGCAGCCAAGGCTTCTTGTTCGAGTGAAATTTTCACGAGTTTAGATTGCTTAGCACTTATATGACCGTTCTCGACACGTAAGAATCTTGTCAATGGTTTAGCTGTATCCGCGTAATCCTTCACAAATGGCCTGTAGTATCCTATTATGTATCTCAAATTAATTTTGATAAATTAAACTTGGAGTTACGTTCCATTTATTGGGAAGAAGTTTATATTGAATTAAATGCTTCAACCGCATATGATTTATTTTTAAATATATTAAAAAATTGCATTTATCTTTCAAGCTACTATGTATGTTGTTCATAGGGGTTCAAATAAAAGACTCAAGCCCTGGATAAGTCACTCTTAGGTACGTAAAATTAATCTTCGACATAAATTGCATAAAAAATGCTGTAAACACCCATTGAATTTTCAATTAAAAGCACGTTATATTCAATTGTGTCGGAACATAAATATAGAAGTTCGGTCCACTCGTGACAATTACTTTCTAAAGAAAATAAGAAATGCCCATGGAAATTCAAAGATGGAATGGGATGTTGTAAACAGTATTGTAAATAGAAAAGCCAAAGGTCAAAGAAGAACTATTGCATTAAGAAATGGTAGTACTGTGATTACTGAACCATCAAGTGTGGCAAATGAATTCAACGAATTCTTTGCTTCAGTTGAAAGATCCAAAAAGACCCAAAAAGGTCTGAGGCCCCTTAATGTTTAAGGCAGCTTGTAGTTGATTATTGCCTCAATATTGCTTGGATTTGTCTTTATGCCTTTAGTTGACTCAACAA
Organism: Nephrocerus scutellatus; assembly: GCA_947095585.1. Lineage (NCBI taxonomy): Eukaryota > Metazoa > Arthropoda > Insecta > Diptera > Pipunculidae > Nephrocerus > Nephrocerus scutellatus. Next base: position 71,122,795 of record OX352762.1, on the reverse strand, counting down.
ATCCCAAGAATTCCACTGAAGTCCTAAAAATTTTGATTTCTCGAGGGACACCCTCATATTTGCATCATAGAGCTTCTTTAGTATTCTGTCGATATCATGAACATGTTTCTGCTCCGAGTCAGAAAATATTATGATATCATCGATGTAAACGTGGCATGATTTTCCGATTTCATCACGCAAGACATCGTCTATGGCGCGCTTGGCGCATTCCTCAGACCGAACGGCAAACGGCAGAATTCAAATTTCCCGATATTGATTATGAATGCTGTGTTTTCCTGTCGTGCTCGACTAGATTTATTTGGTGGAATCCACTCTTTAAATCTAACGTTGTAAAAAATCTAGCCGTTCCAAGGTTTGCCATAACGGACGGATCGGGTGTGGGGTACCTGTCAAAAGTCTTAGAATTGAGTTTTGTGTAATCAAGGCGAGGCGCTTATTTGGCCTACCATGCTCATTAATACCTTTTTTATCTACGACCCAAAGAGGGCTATTGAAGGACGACCTCGGACCATCGCGCAAAAGTTTTTCAACCTCATTGTTGACGAATTCAAGCATCGAAACGACTGGTACCTTGAGTACATGGGCTCTAAGTCCCTTGTTCTAATAGTTGCTGAAATATTTGTGTTGAAGGGCAGGACTTCGTCGAGGTATGCAAAGACGCCTGCATTTTTATGAATAACTTCATGAAATTTTCCCTTAAAATTATTAGGTATGGTTTCGCGTATCAATCCATTGGCTGAATCTAAATACAAGTATTTCAGCTTTTCCTGGCCCCCTGCGAAAAAAAGAGTATCTTTTTTCGCGTCTTACACCTTTAATACTCTTTATGAAATTAAAACCAAGAATTCAATCAAGTAAGTATAGGTTCTTGAGCAAGAAAAATATTTCGGTATTTCTGTATAAATTAAAAAATGTTTTGAATTCAACTTTATTGGCACCGTGAATTGATTTTACAAGGAAAGGTGTTTTTAGCTGCAGCTGAGCTTTTTAAACCCTTTTTTAATTTTTAAAATTTTTTATGTAACTTCTGGAGGCTCCGGTGCCATGTAGGGGAGATGTAGGGGAGTAACGAGCGACCAAAAATGAGTCCGTATGGTCGCGCAAACTGTTTTACCAAGCGACTTCCCTCCACGGCGCGCGAACCGTAGAGCGTCATGAGGGGTACTGTTATATATCAGAATGAATACACGAGCTTCCATATGGGAGCGCGTCATTAAAAATTTCTTATGCATTTTGATATTTTCCAGTTATCTTAATACATGTTCACGCATAACTCCAATACAGCTAGTTCGATATAGCTGGTAATGCTATTGAGGGGGTTGACGTGGTGGGTGGCTTGACTCGAAGACCGTTTTTTTTCTTATACATAAGCTTAATGCCAAGGGACAACTCACTGAATGAATTGCGCCGCGGCAATAAGGTGGGCTATACCCTTTATTAAAATAAAATTAAAATAAACATAATAATAATAATAGGGCTGTTATATGTGGTGAAGAGGGGGGTATCTCAAGGTGAATCTTGAAGGGTCTTGATGGTCAGTTGGGGAGAGGGTAGTGTGGTGGGGCAGCCAGAAAACGCTGGATTTTTAGTGACGTCAAGAAATATGCAAGTATTCTGACACACAGCGGTTCGTTCATTCAAGCCAACGAACTTGTTGCTGATCCAGCAGTTGACCTGGAATCAGTTTGTTGGTTTGGGGTAATGAACTATATTGAAGATTCAGCACTTGTGCACATTTTAATTTCTACTTAGGGCAACGAACCAAATTCACGACGCAGCATATTTATTATTATATTCTTTATTATTGTTTGGGTTTAGTTTGTTGTTTATTAATTGTAAGTTGCCTACGTTATGTATTATTAATATTGTATATAATAAGCCATCATGTACTTGGTCGGTTTAAAAATATCCCTAATAAACATTGTGGTAGCATTAACATTGATCTTCAAATAACTGATCATTGTATGACGGGTATTATATTTAAAATAATTCAACATAAAAGCAAGAATAATTCTTCTCCTTCACTTAAATTACAGAAAATTAATTTTGATAAATTAAACTTGGAGCTACGTTCCATTTATTGGGAAGAAGTTTATATTGAATTAAATGCTTCAACCGCATATGATTTATTTTTAAATATATTAAAAAATTGCATTTATCTTTCAAGCTACTATGTATGTTGTTCATAGGGGTTCAAATAAAAGACTCAAGCCCTGGATAAGTCACGTACGTAAAATTAATCTTCGACATAAATTGCATAAAAAATGCTGTAAACACCCATTGAATTTTCAATTAAAAGCACGTTATATTCAATTGTGTCGGAACATAAATATAGAAGTTCGGTCCACTCGTGACAATTACTTTCTAAAGAAAATAAGAAATGCCCATGGAAATTTAAAGATGGAATGGGATGTTGTAAACAGTATTGTAAATAGAAAACCCAAAGGTCAAAGAAGAACTATTGCATTAAGAAATGGTAGTACTGTGATTACTGAACCATCAAGTGTGGCAAATGAATTCAACGAATTCTTTGCTTCAGTTGGACAATCTTCTAATTCTATAAATTCTTATACTCATTGTAATTGTTGCACTGGCTCTGCTACCTGTGAAAATAGTACTCCCAGAAACAGCTTCTTTTTTAATCCTATCTCTGGACTGGAGATTTTAAAATTAATTAATGCCCTAAGGAACTCGAACTCTTGTGGTAAAGACGGAATTTCCAACATCTTATTAAAAAATATTTCGCTCAATATAGTCGATGTGTTAGCTCATATTTTCAATTTAAGTATTCTATCGGGTATTTTTCCTTGTGAATTAAAATGCACAAATGTAAAACCTCTTTTTAAGAAGGGTTATAAAACAGACAAAAACAACTATAGACCAATTTCTTTATTACCTTCTGTTACAGACTCGTTTGCCTGCAATTATTCTATAAGGATGTTAAGTTATTATCAAGCACATAAACTTGATAAAGATTTGATATATAACAAGCACTTGAACTTGTTACACTCGAAGTGGATAATTATTAGAATGAAAAACAAACGTCTTCTTTCACGGTGTAATTAATAATCACATTTTTATTGAATTGGTAGCTTATTATATACAATACAAAAAATACATTACGTAGGCAACTTACAATTAATGTATAATAAACTAAACGTAAACAATAATAAAGAGAATTAACAAAGTAGTAAATATGCTGCGTCGTGAATATAGTCCGTTGCCCTAAGTAGAAATTAAAATGTGCAAAGTGCTGAATCTTCAATATAGTTCATTACCCCAAATTAAAATGTGCGGATATGCTGAATCGTCAATACAGTTCGTTACCCCAAACCAACGAACTGATTCCAGGTCAACTGCTAGATCAGCAACAAGTTCTTTGTCAGCATACTTGCATATTTCTTGACGTCACTAAAAATTCTCCCCCCGTTAAATAATAATTTAACTATTTATTAATCGTAACTGTGAAGTCTGATTCTTCCACTTGGTGTCGAGGCTTCGGCTGAGGTTTCGGTGTCAGTTTAAGTGCTATGTGTTTCCAGGTGACGTAGATGATTAGCTAGATGGAAAATATTAGCGCCAGGTATCCAATGGTCAGATGGTGATAAGTGTGTGCTTGAAGCTTATGAGGCAGCTCAAACACCTAACACCTTCTGCTGGGCAATCATATCATGAAGGTCCGTAAGTTTTTTGAGTTGATTTTCGTAGCTACTGGCGTTGAAATCCGTGAGTAGTGGCTTGAGTTGCGTAAAAACTGCGACTTCTGAAAGCTTTGTAAAACTTGTGTATGATGTTCTTATGGTGCTGGAGAACGTTTGATGCCCATGGATGGTGATGAAATTGTGTCTAAGAATACATTCGGGTTGAAGTGTTAATATTCCCGAACCCTCTAAGACAAACTGTGAAGATTCTCTATCGCAAACTGCTGAAAGCCGAGTTGGAGCTAACGTAGCGTATATCCATTGGTTTTTATGATCCATTTGAATCCATGTCGACTTACTCTCCGTCCGCTTGAACATACATGTTGATTGAGTTTCGTTGTTGAGAAGTCGTAGTTCACATGAGCAGGCTTCTGCGCCATTCCTGTATTTTGATTGAATATTGAAACACAGATATTGCTCGTCCTTCAGGCTAACGCAGGATCTTAGAGTTGTTGAATCTATTGGAAAGTATTCGTCGCGATGGGAGCTTATGGCCAATACTGGTGCACAAGTTCGAATAGCAACCATGGTGTTGTTGATGAGACTTGGAATGGCAATTATTCTGAATAGATCGTACTGCTCCTGATCTGCCAGTGGGCGTGTAATTCTAAAAACGACATGATTTTTGGCGATTCCACCCTTAACCGTCATTAGTTTGTACAACTGCAGCAAATTATCTTCGTCAGTAGGAATTTCTAAATAGGCTGGTAAGTGTGCCTTGATGGTTTGCAACTCTTCCTTAAGTTGTGTTGTTGATAGCAATAGAGAGCTAATTCAACCTTGATGAGTTTCAGAGAGTACATCTTATAGTGCTGTCTGCATCCTTTGTAAGTTCACTATCATAGGAATTAGTTGAGAGGCAACTGATAGGAACGCCAGGAATATCTTCAACTGGAACTCATCCTCGCAATTTTCCCGAACTCTTGATGTGATTTCATTCAAGTGTTTATCAATTGCATCGAATTTTTTACTTGTTGCTGTCTCGCCCTTCTTTAGTAAATTTATGGTTGAGTCAATTATGGATGTTTGGTTGCGCAGTAGGCCAAGCAAATGATTTTCGTTATCCTTTACTTGGTCTATCGTAGTCGTCATCTGTTCTGCATACTCTGAATCCAAAACTCCAAACAGCGAATTGGCAATGTTTCTTATCAGATTCACCGCTCCCCTCTTGGTTCGTCTGGCTGATAGCAAGATTTCTTCGGATTGTAGCTCGTCTATGATGTGGCGAAACTGGTTGAGTGTATCGTGGCATAGTTCTTGTTCCCGCAATTTTTGACATAACTGCTCCAATCGTTTTGTTCCATTTGAGAGGGCACTAAATTCTGATCTTATTGGGTCCAGTTGGTAATAGATAATAAAGTCCCATTCACTTGTTGCTCTATTTACGGACCCTACTCCTTCGAAGTGAATTCCAAGGCTTGAATTGAATTTCGAAATCTGGATCTTGTCTGCACATACAATTGGTAATATTAACATGATGGCTAGCAAGGATGTGAGGTTGATGCCACTCGATGTCTTTCGTCGTTTTGTGGGTATTGTTATTGGTTCCGTTGTTGCAGAATCCTCTGAGCTCTGCTGCTTTAAGTGGAACTCAGGATGTTCGTCGTTGTCTTCAACTGGTAGCGGTGCCAATCTGTGGATTGGACGTTTCCAAACTCCAGTTGCACTTTTGACGTCCACAACGCGTACAGATCTATCTTCGCCCTCATAAGTTTTGACAATTCGTCCAAGTGGCCATTGCAAGGGTGGAACATTGTCTTCTTTAATGATGACCATTTCTCCCACTTTGATGTTCTTGGAACACTCCTTCCACTTATGACGATATTGCAGTTCACTCAGATATTCCTTTGACCATCGCTTCCAGAACTCATATTTGAGATGAGAGACTAGGTTCCATCTGGTCAATAGAGTTTGTTTTGTAGATGCTGCGTTGGCATCAACTTGGGCCGTCAGTGGCTCTCCAATCAGAAAGTGTCCCGGAGTTAAAGCGGTGATGTCGTTCGGGTCACTGGACATCGGTGTGAGAGGTCTTGAATTTAAGATGGCCTCTAAATGACCACCGAAATGAGGTGCACTCGGTGGAATGAAGCTGAATTGAATCGCCCTGTCACTGCATTCCTTGATGATTGTTTTCCGTGCGGTTTCCGAATAAAGTGTTGTTTTTAAATCTGCCAGCTGATTGTTTGCTCCCACGAAGTTTGTTGCGTTGTCGCAGTATAGGGTTTGACAGTGTCCCCTGCGGCCAATAAATCTCCTCAATGCTCCAAGAAACGCTTCAGTGGTTAGGTCGCTGACAAGTTCCAAGTGTACAGCCTTGGTGGTGAAACAGCAGAATAGTGCTACGTATGCCTTATGAGGCCTTTTCCCGCGAATTTTATAATGGATCCAAAATGGACCACAATAATCGACTCCTGAGTTAATGAAAGGTCTTGCTGGTGTAATTCTAGGCGAAGGAAGATTGCCCATTACTTGTTTGAGCAATTGGGGTTTGCTCTACTGCACCTTATGCAATGTTGTACTATTGAGCGGGCCATTATTTTTCTCTTGATAGGCCACCATCGTTGCCTAGCATGAGCTAAAAGTGTCTGAGGTCCGCAGTGCATATTCCTTTCATGAATCCCTTTCAATAAAAGGTTTGCCAATGGATCGTTGTACGGTAGAAGCATTGGATGTTTTGCGTCATATGATAGTGCTGATGACTCCAATCGTCCTCCTACTCTGATAACTCCCTTATCGTCTAAAAATGGGGCAAGACTTGAAAGGTGACTTGTTCGTTTTAGTTCTTTATAAGTTTTTAGATCATGACTTTCTTGCTTAAAGTCGCATGCTTGTATTGCTCGGGTTATGACAACTAATGAATCATTTAGTTCTTGGGGAGTCAAGGTAATCTCTACTTGTCGTTGAAGTTTCGGAGAATTCGCGTGTTTGATGAAGCATAGTATGTATCCAACAATTCTCTGAAGTACTGCAAATGAATTCCGGTGGTTGATTTTGTATATTAATTATTGATCCTCGGTATGGATTGCTGTTGCTACAATTGGCAAATTTCGTTTTCTCTCTGTGTCTTCAAGGATGTCCAGCCGCTTAACGTATTTTCCTGGCCATAAGTCCTCCTTTCCATGTAGAAACATGGGTCCGTAAAACCACAGCGTGCATAGTGGTAATTTATCTGGTTGTAATCCTCTTGATAGTACGTCGGCAGGATTGTGCTTGGATGCCACATGACGCCATTGGTCGGGAAGTGAATTTTCCTGAATAGTAGCGATTCTGTTGGCCACGAATGTTTGGAACGACGATGAAGGAGAATTAATCCAGGCCAGGACAATCTCTGAGTCTGTGGTTTTAAATTTCAGGTCATCCTTGATTCTTGCAGTGAGTTGAGCCGCTAGAACTGCAACGCATAGTTCTAGTCGTGGTAAGGTTTGTTTCTTTAATGGAGCGACTCGTGAGTTTGAACATAACAATCTTACTATCGTTCTTCCATCTTTCAGTTTTGCTCGTAGGTATATCACTGCTCCATATGCCTTTTCGGAAGCATCGGCAAACGCGTGGATTTGTATGACTGTTGATACGTTACTGCCAAACATATGTCGTGGAAATTGAAAATCATTTAACTCCTTTAGGTTGTTTCGAAATGATATCCATTTTGTATGTAGTTCGGCGGGTAATGCTTCGTCCCATTCTAATTTTAATCTCCATAGCTCTTGAACAAATATTTTTGCAGTAACAACTACTGGACCCATCACGCCCAAGTGATCGAATAGTTTCGCAAGATCCGAGGTGACAATTCGTTTTGTGACCCGGCTGGTAGAGTTCAATTGAGTTTTCACACGAAAATTGTCTGTCTTCGGATGCCATGTGAGGCCAAGCGCCTTGATTGATGCGTTGTCTTCGTCTTCCAGGTCAAGGTTGATTTCTTGATCCTCCCTTGCAATTCCTTCGAGCAGTTGTGGATGATTGGCACACCACTTCCGTAATTTGAATCCTGCACCCTCTAATATGTGCGTGAGTTGATTCTTCGTTTCGATAGCGTTTGATAGGCTGTCAGTCCCAGTTAGACAGTCATCTACATAAAAATCGTTGAGGAGAACTTGAGATCCCAATAAAAATGTATCGGATGTTTCTTTAGCTAGTTGTTGTAGGCACTTTGTTGCTAGATAAGGTGCCGCTCTTGTACCATATGTTACGGTGTTGAGTTCATAGTACTGTAAAGGCTCGTTTTCACTCTTTCTCCAGATAATGGTTTGGTACCTTTTATTATCTTGATGCATAAGTATTTGCCGGTACATTTTTTGTATGTCAGTGCAAAAGACAAACCTGGGCAATCGAAATCGAAGTAAAAGTGAAAATAGTTCACCCTGCACTGTTGGGCCCGTGTACATGACATCGTTTAGGGAAAGTCCTGATGTTGTCTTTTATGACGCATCAAATACGACTCGAAGCTTGGTAGAGCTGCCGTCGGCCTTCAACACGCAATGGTGAGGAATGATGTAATGTGGCGATATAATGTCACCGATATTGATTTTTGTCATGTGACCCAATGATTCATATTCGTCCATGAATTGTATGTATTGAGTCTTCAACTCCGGGTTACGGGATAGTCTCCTCTCTAAGGCTAGGAACCTGTTCAATGCAACTTCTTGAGATTCGCCAAGTCTACTTGTGTCTTCACAGAATGACAATCTCACAATAAAGCGCCCGTCACTACCCCTTCGGGTGTTTTGTGCAAAGTGTGCTTCACACAACTCTTCATTTCTGGATAAATGAGTTCGTACTGGTTGTACCTCGTCGAGGCTCCATAAACGTTCGACCATTTGGTGTAGATCATTGTCGTTGTAAGTGGAAATTCCACATGCTGCTGTTATTAGTTGTGCTTCGCCTACCCTTCCAGCCAATACCCAACCAAAGACGGTATTCTGGAGAGTAGGTAGGTTATCTTGTAGGCGTATCTGCCCAATGGAAAGCAATTGATGATAGAATTCGGCACCAAGTAGGATGTCAATCTTGTCTGGACGATGGAATGCTGGGTCGGCGAGTGGAATGTTGTTTGGTATTCCCCATGATGAAATGTTTAAAAATTGAGAAGGCTGTGGTGTAATGATGTGCGGCAAAACAAATGCTTCCAATCGAGCACTAAAGCCATTTATTCTTGACTGAATTCTAGCATTAATGCGGTGATGGGATTCTCTTTTTTCGTTTGCAATGCCTTAAATACTGATTGATGCTGTCCTTGTGTGAAGTCCTAATCTCTTCACCAATCGTTCGGTGATCAAATTTACCTGAGAGCCAGAATCCAATATAGCTCTACATTCCATCACCTGCCCATTGTTAGCCACTATGCGTATCATGGCTGTGCTGAGCAGTACGTATTGTTGTCTTTCTCGATCCTTGGATGCTGCTAACGTTACCGATGAATTCGTCTTCGGCTCTTGGTTCATGAGATTGCTATCGGTACATGAATCTTTATTGCTTTCGAGATGAAGTAGTGTGTTGTGTTTTTTGTCGCACTTCATACAGCTCCGCGAGACGCAGTTCTTAGCAACATGACCAGCTCTTAAGCAATTCAGACATAATTTGGTCTTTTGTACCAATTGTATCCGAGCAGCAGGTTTAAGTTGCAAAAATTGATTGCAGGCATACAAGGGATGAGTTCCTTTAACACAAGATTTACAGATATCTTTGAGCCGTTGCTCCGATGCTGTTGTAACACAAGTTCGTGGATATCCTTCTTTTTTCTTGTGTCCGATAGCCTCTAGCGATTGAAATTGATTTTCCAGAAAAGTCAAAAATTCCTTCACTGTCTGGAGTTCTTTAGGTCTTTTAAGCGATTGTTCATAGAGGCCTCTGGAACTCTGGTCTAGTTTGTTAACTAGCAATTGTAGTAAAATAGGGTCCCACGTTGAGGTATTAATGCCTAGATTACCTAATGCTAACAGGCACTCATGAGTGGTATCGTGTAGAGCCTTGATAGCAGACGCTGATGGTTGAGCTTGTGTTTGGTTGGGTTGTCCAAGTAATTTTTGTATAAGTGTTGATGTCAGAATTCGAACGTTGTTGTATCGATCCTGCAGGGTGGACCAAGCGGTCTGATAATGATAGGTGCCGGATCAAATTTTCTGCTTCGCCGCTGAGATGAGATTTTAGATACCACATTTTTTGAAAGTTGGGTATCTGTTGCTTGTCGATCATTTGAGAGAATAGATCGAAAAATTGTCTCCACTTTAAGTAGTCACCATCGAACTTCGGAATGGTGACCTTTGGTAGGTTTAGTGAGTTCGGCTTAGCTGTAATATTCTCTTCCGAAACTCCTCCTCTAGCATGTGATTGCATCTTGGTTGCCATTGTCACTAATTTCTCTTGGACCAAACTTTCCATTTCGACATATTCGGTGTGTTTGTAGCCGAACTTCGTTGGGTCTTCCTCTAATTCCCAAATGGAATAATTAAGGGACTCAACCTGCTGCCACAGTTGATCAATCGTTTTAAATTTTATCTCATGATACTGTGGGGGTTGATCTTCGCTCAGAGATAATCCCTGGATCATTCTCCGCAACGAATCTAATACGGCCCTTTGTCTTCAGATCGTATTACTAATTCTTGATGGCTCATCCGCCGTTGTCGTTATTGGATCTATTTTTGATAGCGCTGGTTGCGCGGGGTCCATTCCTCTCTCACCGCCAGTAGCACCTTCAATACTCGCATCTTCAATGTTCCTTTGCCTCTTCGAACCGTTTCTTGTAAGTTTCACAAAGTGTTGATATTTCCGAATAGTATTCCTTCGTGAAATAATCGTGATCAGTAGGAACATTCGACAGCAGCTTTATTTTTCTGTCTGTTTTTGCGAATTCCCCCCAATTGTCTTGCAGCCGGTGCAATCGCTCCTCAAAATAAAACCTTTTTGTTTTTCTATCTGGGGAGTCCTTTTTAAAATTGGCTATGACTCTCTGGATTTCTTGGCCAATTGCCAATTGTTCCACGACGAGTTCTTCAAATGAAGCCATGATCAATGTATATGTTTAATCTTTCGATAGTGAAGTTTTACAGATGATAGTTTTGGCCGATGTCGGAATCAAAATTTTCGCGTAATTATGATGGTACCAGTACATGGCTCCGGTACACGCCAAAGTATTTTCAAATAGTACGAATTTAAATTAGCACCAGTGTATAGCCCTGGTCTACGCTTTAGGAAAATCGAAGTCACCAAAATGTGACTGAATGTGACGATCACGTCGGGGTCACCAAAATGTTACAGACTAGTTTGCCTGCAATTATTCTATAAGGATGTTTAGTTATTATCAAGCACATAAACTAATAAAGATTAGATGTATAACAAGCACTTGAACTTGTTACACTCGAAGTGGATAATTATTAGAATGAAAAACAAACGTCTTCTTTCACGGTGTAATTTATAATCACATTTTTATTGAATTGGTAGCTTATTATATACAATTAATGTATAATAAACTAAACTTAAACAATAATAAAGAGAATTAACAAAGTAGTAAATATGCTGCGTCGTGAATCTAGTCCGTTGCCCTAAGTAGAAATTAAAATGTGCAAAGTGCTGAATCTTCAATATAGTTCATTACCCCAAATAGAAATTAAAATGTGCGGATATGCTGAATCGTCAATACAGTTCGTTACCCCAAACCAACGAACTGATTCCAGGTCAACTGCTAGATCAGCAACAAGTTCGTTGGCTTGAATGAACGAACCGCTGTGTGTCAGCATACTTGCATATTTTTTGACGTCACTAAACACCTTCAATTTCAATTTTTTTGAAAAAGCGGTTAAAAACAGAGTCCTTGCGTACCTTAGCAAGATTAATTACCTTAGTTCTGCACAATTTGGTTTTCGAACAGGCCTTTCTACTGCAGATGCCCTTCTCGACTTTTGCTCAGTTATGCATAAGGGTCTTGATTCGAAAAGCTCTTGTGCAGGTCTTTTTGTTGATATAACTAAAGCTTTTGATATGGTAAACCATAAGTTACTTTTATCTGAACTATATAATGCTGGTTTTCGTGGTTTTATTTACGACTGGTTTAAGTCGTATCTTACCAATAGATCCCAAAGGGTTATTATCAGTGATAAGGTTAGTAATTCAAAATGTATTATACAAGGTGTACCGCAAGGATCTGTTCTTGGCCCCATCTTGTTTTTAATATACTTGAATTCGATTTTTGATCTCCCCTTAATGGGTAAAATCACAGCCTTTGCGGATTATTCTTGGCATTGCATATAATTCTGCAAACTCTTTCAATCTGGTTGCCGATTTAAACCACGACATACATTTGCTAAGAGAATGGTTTGCTAAAAACCAATTAGTTGTCAGCAGCAAAACCAAACTAATGAATTTCCGCCTTACTTCACAGGATTTACCTGCTTGTGATATCGTTTTTCACTCTTCTAATTGTTTGCGTCACAAATTATTTAATAGTGATTGCATTATACACGGTTCTAATGCCACTTTCGCAAATGAACAAATATGCGATGCAAAATGTTTCGTAGTAGAAAACGTAAACACTTTTAAATACCTAGGTGTAACGTTTGACAAAAACCTCAATTGGTCTGAACATATTGAAATCTTAAAAAGATACTTACTTTCAGTAATTCGATACTTTTACCGTCTTCGAAATTATTTAAATATTAATATCTTAAAGGCAATTTATTATGGCCTTTTCCACTCTAAATTGCAATATGGAATAATCTGTTGGGGAGGTGCATATTTCAATAAAATTCAGCAATTGACTGTGCTGCAAAAGTGTGTTATTAGGAATATTTGTAATGCAAGTCGTTTTGCCCATTCAATGGAGTTTTTCAGATTCCTAGGAATACTACCAGTAAGGCACGTATATTACTTTAAAGCATTGAACGTGTTCTTTAAAAGAAGTGGTTTTTATAGTACTCCAAATGTAGGTTTGAATGTACGCAGCAACTCAGGCTTTATAGTAGATGTTCTGTGATGGCGGCTTTGAAGCATAGTCACCGATAATTATTAATTTTCTCCCCCATCCTATGAAGAGTTTTTTTTTTGTATGTCTCCCTTACATATATATATTCGGCGACAGCAAAACATAAGCACATGCTGGTTAAACTTCGTGAAGCAGAAGGCAAACCAATGGGAAATACCCCGTTGGTCAGTAAGAATTCCCATAATTGGAATTCTTGGCCTTGAAAAATTTCTCTATTATGTTGACTGTCGGCTTTGTGGTACGCACCACTTGGGTTCCCTCAACCCCCCTCCTTTTTTTCACCCCTCGCGCTCTTCAAGTGGCATCATTGCCTCGCCTAACAGCGACGAAGTGCATTGCGACAAAGAGATGCCAACGAGTGGCAGTTTATCGCTTTAAAAAAAAAAGAAAAAAAAAAACATAGAATTTAGGGTGAGTAAGAAAGAAAAGAAATAAAAAAAATAAAAAAAAAGAGAGAGTTAGGGCAACAGCACTGATGGTCAAACAAGTGCAAGTAACACAGGGACGACACGCATACGGTGATGCTTTTGGTTTTGCTCTCCGGCTCGAAACTAGAGAAGAGGAGAGCACTTGTTGATGGAAGTTAGTTAATTCTGAGTTACGATCGCGGGAAGTCGACTGTTTCTACGTGCGCGGAGGCCCATAGCCCACATAATGGCGGCCCACCATTTTTTTTCTGTGCGAAACTAGTAAATCAGTGAAAATTTGAGATCGACTTAAATTAATAACGAAATCGATAGAGATGCACCAATATTGTATCTGGCAAAAGTTTTCCCTGAAAATTAAAGAAAAGGCAGAGTATTAATTTGCACCTTTTTATAAATGGTTTATCTTTGTTTTTTTTTTGTTCCCTTTCTGGGTTGTAACGGGTTACATAGGTAGCAAAATTGTGTAAAAAAATCGGTGGTCAATAATTACCTTGTAATTTAACGCTTTGAAGTTCTTTCGTATATCTACCAAGGGCGGAACCCCATGAGTGCTAGGGAGAGTAATTTCAACCCCCATAGAATGTTTTATTTATTATTAACCCCATTGCTTTCCAGAACATCGAACTCGTCAGCGCTGTCGGAGTAGGTGTATTGGATTTTTGGGTAAGTCAAGCCTAAACAAAATTAAATTCGAAATTTTCTCTTAATTCTTTTATTGCATTCATGTCCGGGGTTTAATCTTCGGAATAATTTGAGTGGCTCAGGGTGTCCCCTCTTAAGTAGGATAATTTCGTATTACAAAATTTTCTTTATTTTCCTTATCACTGTTAAAACATACTTATTAGATTAAACACTAAGGATTTTTTTTCTCTGTGGTTGTTAGATATATAACTATATATATATATTATTATTATTAGTATCTTTTTCCCTTTTTTTTCTCTCAAAGTTAAAAAAAATATATATATTTTTGTTTTCCTCGCAGCTCCTCTCATATTCGGCTCTCCCCTCGGGTACCAGTTATTCATTACAAAAAAAAATTATTATGCGTGCACTAGAAAGCAACAAGAGACAAAAAAAAAACTTTCATTTTGAATATGAGAGGAGTTGCGACCAAACCACCAATTAACAAGTCATAATTTTTTTTTAGTCTTACGACGTGACAATTTACCATTTATTTAATGAAAATATTTTTATATATATCCAAACTTAATAGGTAGCAAAATTGTGTAAAAATCGGATTATTATGATAATCGCTTGGTTTTAGTCGCACAAAAGGAGCAATAAAAAAGTGCAAATTAATGTTCAGCCTTTTTCTTCATTTTTCAGGGAAAACTTTTGTCAGATGAGATATTTGTGCATCTCTAGCAATGTCGTTATTAAGTTAAATCGATTTTAATTTTTCACTGCTTTAATAATTTCGCACAGGAAAAAAAATGGTTGGCCGCCATTATGTGGGCTATAGGCCTCCGCGCACGTAGAAATAGTCGACTTGCGGCGAGGATACTTCCAAAGTAACTGCTTAATAAAAAAATTGTTCTCGATGGAGAAAATGCAAAGCACATGTTCGAGTGATTTTTGTCGAACAAGAAAAACCATTTATAAAAAAGGTGCAAATTAATATTCTGCCTTTTCTTTAACTTTCAGGGAAAACTTTTGCCAGATGCAATATTTGTGCATCTCTAGCGATGTCGTTATTAAGTTAGATTGATTTCAATTTTTCACTGCTTTATTAATTTCGCACAGGAGAAAAAAAATGGTGGGCCGCCATTATGTGGGCTATGGGCCTCAGCGCACGTAGAAACAGTCGACTTCACCGTGATAACGGACCACGCATCCTTGCAGTGACTCATGCGCCAAACGGACCTCAGCGGGAGGTTAGGAAGGTGGGCGTTAAAACAACAGGGCTTTAATTTTTCAATCCGACATCGAAAGGGTTCGGAACACAAGGTCCCGGACGCACTGTCTCGAGTCCACGAAAATGAAATTGCGGCCTTAGAAATATTGACTTCCGAAATCGATTTGACGTCACCGGATTTCTCCTCTGCAGAGTATGAGAAACTAAAAGCCCATGTTCGAGAAAATAGTGAACGACTGCCAGATCTGTCAGTGGTAGACCACTACCTCTATAAGCGAACTGACTTCTATCGCGGCGATGAGTTGCAAGAGCAGTCGGCCTGGAAATTGTGGGTTCCCAAAGGCCTCACGAATCACGTAATAGAGCGAGCACACGATTCCCTAATGTCAGCGCACGGTGGCATTAGTAAGACCTATCAAAGAGTAAAAGCAAACTTCTTTTGGCCACAAATGTTCGCGGAAGTACGAGATTATGTTTTAAAGTGTCCTGTTTGTAAGACTACTAAACACCCTAATGTGTCACTAAGACCGCTCATGGGCCGGCAGAATGCCTCGTCAAGACCATTCCAACGTCTTTACATGGACTTGATCGGACCATTTCCACGATCCAAGGCGGGACATATAGGGCTATTGATCATTCTGGATCATTTCACGAAGTTTCACTTCCTGCTACCACTAAAAAAATTCGTTGCGTGGCCGATCATCGACTATCTAAAGACTAAAATCTTCCCGACGTTCGGGGTCCCTGAAACCATCGTCACAGATAATGGGGTGCAGTTTAAAAGTAGAGAGTTCAACCAACTGTTGGCAAACTACGGGGTGGCACATACTTACACCGCACTCTATTCACCTCAGGCGAATGCGTCAGAGCGAGTAAACAGGACCCTGATCGCGGCTATTCGAGCATTCTTGAAGAAGGACCAGTCGGATTGGGATGGTAATCTTGGACATATCAGCTGTTCGCTACGTAGTTCTAGGCACACTTCCACAAGATTTTCACCATATTTCTTAGTTTTTGGTAAAATTATGATCACGCACGGGAAGAATTACGAGCTCTTGCGGAAGTTGAGCATGTTGGAGCCACCTGATACTTTCATTTCCCATGAGGACGGGTTAGCCCAAGTACGTTATAAAGCCAAAAAGAACATGAGACGAGCTTACGAGGTAAATGAAAGAATATATAACACCCGGTCCAGGCATGTAGATTTTCAAGTGGGTCAAGAAGTGTATCGCCGAAACTTTGCTCAAAGTAAGTGGTTAAAAGGTTTTAACGCCAAACTAACGCCAACCTTCCTGAAGGCGCGTATCAAGGAAAAGATGGGAAACTGCTACTATTCATTAGAGGACCTACAAGGTAAAAGTTTAGGTATCTTCCACGCTAAAGATATTAGACAGTAACTCCCGGTATCGTGGATAGTCGCCTTGTCTCAGCCTTTTCGGTGTGTCCATTTGAACCCCCCCGTAAAGCCTGTTTTGTGATGGCGACTTTGAAGCATAGTCATTATTAATTTTCTTCCCCATCCTATGAAGAGTTTTTTTTTTGTATGTATCCCTTACATATATATATATATTCGGCGACAGCAAAACATAAGCACCCAAAGCTTGGTCTTCTCCCGAAACCTTGCCCGCAAAGGCAAAAAAAAGGAGGTTGTCTGGAAATTCCAGACCATCATCGCCACCAACATCATCTTCTCCTGGAGTGGCTGCTGTTGATAAAAAAATTGCTGTTGATAAAACAGCTTTACCAAAAGAGTCCCAAAAGGTCTCAGATAAGAAGGCACCACCACCAGTCGCTCCATCAAGCCAAAAATCCCAAACTACGGGACCAACAGCAAAACCTTTTGCCATGCCGCCAATAGTCTGCTTCAGACTAAACGTCGCTGAACTATCAAAGTTCACGAAGAGCGCCAACATCAGTTGCAGAATTCGCAACATCAACAGCAACAAATCAGTCGTTACGGCTATGAACAGAGATGGCCATCAGCTAATTCGGTCTTTCCTACAATCGGGAAAGACTGAATTTAACACTTATACTGCAAAGGAGGACAGGAAAGAAATGTTGGTCCTAAAAGGTATTCACCACTCCTTTGATGCTGAAGATGTCAAGGAAGCGTTGACGACAGAGGATGTCCCTGTACTAGTGGTGAAACCCTTCAAATCTCAAAGGACTGACAAGAAATTTAATCATTTCATTGTCGAGCTAGAGAAGAACTGCGATAAGGCGGCAGTTTGCTCAAAAACCCTCCTTTTGAACCAGTTGGTGCATTGGGAAAAACTAAAATCGGCGGGCATTACTCAATGCAGAAACTGCCAAAAATTTGGACATGTCGCAAGTAATTGCGGGATGAAATACAGATGCGTCAAGTGCAAAGATGAGCACTTGCCTGGCCAATGCCCAAGAAATGCAGACAATATAAAAGACGACAACGTTTTCTGCACAAACTGCCAGAAAAATGGACATCCGGCAAACTATAAAGGATGTCCAAAATATAAGGAAAAGATGGCTGAAAAGCTTAAAACCGCACAAAAGAAGAAGGAACAACATAAATTCGACCAGATGTCTGCTTCAAAAGCCATAGTAAAGGGAGTAAGTTTTGCTAGTATAGCTGCTATGGGGACTTCCAGCAAGCCAGCAACGATCAGCAAGCCTCTAACAAGCAGCCATGCAGCATCAAACAGCAAACCAATAAAAAAGCCAGCCGTTAAACCTGTACCATCTACCGGAAAAGCCAACATCTTCGACGATACGGAAAGGCTATTTGGAGCTGACCTCTTTACAATTTTACAGAAGGCAAGAGAAGTCGTGCCTGCTAATTATAGCAGTCTTGATGACAGGTCCAAAACAACCGTTTTGGGTCGACTTATTTGTGAATTATGTTCACAATAAGCAGGATAAGTATATTCTCATATAATGTGAATTCCATTTATTCGTTAGCTAGGCGTATCACACTAACATTATTTATTAAAACTAATAAACCTGACATTCTTCTTTTACAGGAAACAAATCTCACTGGGAGAAATCCGTTCAGTCCAGACGGATACAATATCCACAGGGTCGACAAAGGCAGTGGACGCTCTGGGACGGAGGTCCTTATCAGGAACTCTATGGCAGGCGAAAAGGTGCAAATCAGTGGTCTACGTAGCATGGAAGCAACAGCTGTCAGCATTAAAGTCAACGAAGTGGAGACCTTGCTGGTGATATCGGTGTACAATCACTGTAACGCAACGAGGGAAGACATCCAACGGGATTTGCAAACTGTCTGCAACACCTCCTCTAGACACACATACTGTGTTGTTGGAGGTGATTTTAATGCTAGACATACTCGATGGCAGGACGAAGTGTGCAATCACAAAGGAAGGGCCACTACAGACTGGATGGACTCAAATCCGCATCAGCACACGATGGCTATAGTTTCACAGCCCCGGAAGACGTACCCTCGGACACCGTCAACTCTGGATTTCTTTCTGGCAACCACAAATTTCTTAAATATTCTCCCAGAATTAAGAAATTATTCCTGCTTGGCGCATGATAGCGACTCGGATCATATGGCCATAGAGCTTCGAGTGAGGCTGAACCAGCGAATTGTGCAAGTCACCCCAACACCTGAACTTCACATCAACTTTAAGAAAATAAACTGGAACCGGTTTAGATCAGAAGTTGAAGCTGAACTTCCTATTCCAGCGGCTTGCAGAAATCTGGAGAATACAGAAATTGATGATGCTATCAGAAATTTTGAGATTACAGTGAATTCAGCCATTAATCGGCAGAAAACAATTCGCACTAGCAGGGATCGCTTCCAACACTTGCCTGAGCATATACAGGCCATATATGCTCACAAGCAACGGCTTAGGAAACGCCTTCAGAGAATCTTCAATAGGACACTTAACACAGTCAACGACGAATACCTGTCTGTACTTTCGCAACTGCGTTGTACAGTTAACATGTGTCGTCAAGCTGTGCGGAGGTTTCAGGAAGATGAACTGACCAAACGGCTCCAGGACATCAAACCAGGCCCTGATGCTTTTAGGAAGCTGAACTCTCTGGTTGGAAAGCGTATTTCCATTCCAGAGATTATCACCATTGAAGATCGAACAGTATCCAGCGCTACTGAGAAAGCGGAAGCCTTTGCCTGCCATTTTGAAAGGAGCTTTACGGACCGACCACCAACGCATCTTCCAGATTTCTTGGAAGAGGTTGAAAGTCTTGTGGAAGACACCACTTCTCCAGGAAATACTATAGTGCAGTTCAGTGAAGAAAATCGCGCCAACGCACCCGTAGATGTCGATATGTTTACCGGAACAGCTGTTGTCAATGATTTGATTATGAGTGGAAACTCAAAAAAATCATCAGGAACAGATGGGATTTCTAACTTTTTGCTTAAAAAGTTACCGGGTATGGCAATTTTGATGTTAACCATCATTTTCAACAATTGCCTAAACAATGGCTACTTTCCGGACAACTGGAAGGTCGCCAAGGTAGTACCAGTACCCAAGAAAACTGACCGCTCCAGCGTAACTGGTTACCGTCCAATAGCTCTACTGTGTTGTATCAGTAAAGTATTGGAATCATTGATCCGTAAAAAGATCAATACGTTTTGTACGGAAAGAAATCTTATTCCTTCCTTTCAGTACGGTTTCCGAGAGAAGCACTCTACGCTGCACCCTCTGCTGAAGCTTCACAGTGACGTCACTAAAGGACTGAACGTCAAAAGTAGTACAGTGGCCTGTTTGCTAGACATCGAAAAAGCTTTCGATAGTGTCTGGATAAACGGGCTACTGTACAAGCTTATTAGTTTTGGTTTCCCCAATTATATTGTAAAAATAATTAAAAATTTTCTTTTTAACAGGGTCTTCTTTGTACAGGTGTACGACCGCCCATCGACAAGGAAAAGGATCAAAGCCGGAGTTCCTCAAGGTTCCAGACTTGGACCAGTCCTGTATAGCATCTTCACGGCGGATCAACCTACAAATACAGCCGGAACAAGGACTATGCTCTTCGCGGATGACTCCATAACGTATGCAGTTTCCCGCTCTCCCGAGATAGCTGCCCAAAGAGTGGAGGAACACCTCAGAAATCTTTGGGACTACTACCTGAAGTGGGGATCAACGCCAATAAAACGGAACTCATCTGCTTCCGAGTACCAGCAACCGAAACAAGGATAAGAAAAATCGCAAGCCAGTGCAGAGCCTTAAAAATCACCCTTCCGGATAACACAACAATAAACACCAAGTCAGAGACTAAGTACCTGGGAATCAACTTTACTGAGAGGCTCAAGTTTAACTCTCACATCGACAAAACAATGAAAAAAGCGAACTACGCTTTTCATTTGGTGCACCCGCTATTTAAAAGACGAAACGGTCTGTCCAACAATACCAGGCTGCTTATCTACAAGCAACTCATCACGCCAGTGATAACCTATGGCTACCCCATATGGTTCACCGTCTCACCAACAACGATGAAGAAGATCTCCCTATTTGAAAGGAAGGTACTAACGATCTGTGCAGGACTCTGGAGGGTGACAAACAGCTATAAGTTTGTGTCGACTACAAAACTATACGAAGCAGCAGGTCTGCTGCCAATAACTGACCACTTGTTCCGAATGGCGAGGAAATTCGTCGACGCATTGGAAACACATCCAAGTCCTGAGATGCAAGGACTGCGAATCGAGGAAATCGAGCCAAGCCACCGGTACATACACATAAGAGGATTCACTGATGCTAGATTCGATGACATCTTTAACAATCAAGACGTCTCCTTCTACGAGAAGGCGGGAAACCAATATTACAGAGGCTGAAGTTCGCCCTGTTTATACGACGCTTAATATTTTTCATTGTTATTTTATTTTAAAATTATTGTTTAAAATTTAATTACCTTAAAAATAAACATGTAGTAGATTAAGTAGTAAAAAATATTGTTTAAAAATAAACAATACCAAAAAAAAAAAAAGACAATGTAAATACGTCGGGCCCCTATTGTTGAGCCGACACATATTAATATTAGTTATAAGTTTAGTTGTAAATCAAAATTGTATATTACTTTAATGTTTAATAAAAATATCTTAATCTAAAAAAAAATCTAATCAAAACATAAGCACATGCTGGTTAAACTTCGTGAAGCAGAAGGCAAACCAATGGGAAATACCCCGTTGGTCAGTAAGAATTCCCATAATTGGAATTCTTGGCCTTGAAAAATTTCTCTATCATGTTGACTGTCGGCTTTGTGGTACGCACCACTCGGGTCCCCTCAACCCCTCTCCTTTTTCCACCCCTTGCGCTCTTCAAGTGGCATCATTGCATCGCTAACAGCGACGAAGTGCATTGAGACAAAGAGATGCCAACGATGGCAGTTTATCGCTTATAAAAAAAAAAGCAAAAAAAATCATAGAATTTAGGGTGAGTAAGAAAAAAAAGAAATAATAAAAAAAAGAGAGAGTTAGGGCAACAGCACTGATGGTCAAACAAGTGCAAGTAACACATGGACGACACGCATACGGTGATACTTTTGGTTTTGCTCTCCGGCTCGAAACTAGAAAAGAGGAGAGCACTTGTTGATGGAAGTTAGTTAATTCTGTGTTACGATCGCGGGCAGTTGACTGTTTCTACGTGCGCGGAGGCCCATAACCCACATAATGGCGGCCCACCATTTTTTTTTCCTGTGCAAAATTATTAAAGCAGTCAAAAATTGAAATCAGTTTAAATTAATAACGAAATCGCTAGAGATGCAGAAATATTTCATCTGGCAAAAGTTTTCCCTGAAAATTAAGGAAAAGGCAGAATATTAATTTGCACCGTTTTATAAATGGTTTATCTTGTTCGACAAAAAAATCACACGAACATGTGCTTTGTATTTTCTCCATCGAGAACATTTTTTTTCATTAAGCAGTGAATTCGGAATTATCATCTCCGGAAGTCGACTGTTTCTACGTGCGCGGAGGCCCATAGCCCACATAATGGCGGCCCACCATTTTTTTTTCTGTGCGAAACTAGTAAATCAGTGAAAATTTGAGATCGACTTAAATTAATAACGAAATCGCTAGAGATGCACCAATATTGCACGTGGCAAAAAATCCAACGGGATTTGCAAACTGTCTGCAACACCTCCTCTAGACACACATACTGTGTTGTTGGAGGTGATTTTAATGCTAGACATACTCGATGGCAGGACGAAGTGTGCAATCACAAAGGAAGGGCCATTACAGACTGGATGGACTCAAATCCGCATCAGCACACGATGGCTATAGTTTCACAGCCCCGGAAGACGTACCCTCGGACACCGTCAACTCTGGATTTCTTTCTGGCAACCACAAATTTCTTAAATATTCTCCCAGAATTAAGAAATTATTCCTGCTTGGCGCATGATAGCGACTCGGATCATATGGCCATAGAGCTTCGAGTGAGGCTGAACCAGCGAATTGTGCAAGTCACCCCAACACCTGAACTTCACATCAACTTTAAGAAAATAAACTGGAACCGGTTTAGATCAGAAGTTGAAGCTGAACTTCCTATTCCAGCGGCTTGCAGAAATCTGGAGAATACAGAAATTGATGATGCTATCAGAAATTTTGAGATTACAGTGAATTCAGCCATTAATCGGCAGAAAACAATTCGCACTAGCAGGGATCGCTTCCAACACTTGCCTGAGCATATACAGGCCATATATGCTCACAAGCAACGGCTTAGGAAACGCCTTCAGAGAATCTTCAATAGGACACTTAACACAGTCAACGACGAATACCTGTCTGTACTTTCGCAACTGCGTTATACAGTTAACATGTGTCGTCAAGCTGTGCGGAGGTTTCAGGAAGATGAACTGACCAAACGGCTCCAGGACATCAAACCAGGCCCTGATGCTTTTAGGAAGCTGAACTCTCTGGTTGGAAAGCGTATTTCCATTCCAGAGATTATCACCATTGAAGATCGAACAGTATCCAGCGCTACTGAGAAAGCGGAAGCCTTTGCCTGCCATTTTGAAAGGAGCTTTACGGACCGACCACCAACGCATCTTCCAGATTTCTTGGAAGAGGTTGAAAGTCTTGTGGAAGACACCACTTCTCCAGGAAATACTATAGTGCAGTTCAGTGAAGAAAATCGCGCCAACGCACCCGTAGATGTCGATATGTTTACCGGAACAGCTGTTGTCAATGATTTGATTATGAGTGGAAACTCAAAAAAATCATCAGGAACAGATGGGATTTCTAACTTTTTGCTTAAAAAGTTACCGGGTATGGCAATTTTGATGTTAACCATCATTTTCAACAATTGCCTAAACAATGGCTACTTTCCGGACAACTGGAAGGTCGCCAAGGTAGTACCAGTACCCAAGAAAACTGACCGCTCCAGCGTAACTGGTTACCGTCCAATAGCTCTACTGTGTTGTATCAGTAAAGTATTGGAATCATTGATCCGTAAAAAGATCAATACGTTTTGTACGGAAAGAAATCTTATTCCTTCCTTTCAGTACGGTTTCCGAGAGAAGCACTCTACGCTGCACCCTCTGCTGAAGCTTCACAGTGACGTCACTAAAGGACTGAACGTCAAAAGTAGTACAGTGGCCTGTTTGCTAGACATCGAAAAAGCTTTCGATAGTGTCTGGATAAACGGGCTACTGTACAAGCTTATTAGTTTTGGTTTCCCCAATTATATTGTAAAAATAATTAAAAATTTTCTTTTTAACAGGGTCTTCTTTGTACAGGTGTACGACCGCCCATCGACAAGGAAAAGGATCAAAGCCGGAGTTCCTCAAGGTTCCAGACTTGGACCAGTCCTCTATAGCATCTTCACGGCGGATCAACCTACAAATACAGCCGGAACAAGGACTATGCTCTTCGCGGATGACTCCATAACGTATGCAGTTTCCCGCTCTCCCGAGATAGCTGCCCAAAGAGTGGAGGAACACCTCAGAAATCTTTGGGACTACTACCTGAAGTGGGGATCAACGCCAATAAAACGGAACTCATCTGCTTCCGAGTACCAGCAACCGAAACAAGGATAAGAAAAATCGCAAGCCAGTGCAGAGCCTTAAAAATCACCCTTCCGGATAACACAACAATAAACACCAAGTCAGAGACTAAGTACCTGGGAATCAACTTTACTGAGAGGCTCAAGTTTAACTCTCACATCGACAAAACAATGAAAAAAGCGAACTACGCTTTTCATTTGGTGCACCCGCTATTTAAAAGACGAAACGGTCTGTCCAACAATACCAGGCTGCTTATCTACAAGCAACTCATCACGCCAGTGATAACCTATGGCTACCCCATATGGTTCACCGTCTCACCAACAACGATGAAGAAGATCTCCCTATTTGAAAGGAAGGTACTAACGATCTGTGCAGGACTCTGGAGGGTGACAAACAGCTATAAGTTTGTGTCGACTACAAAACTATACGAAGCAGCAGGTCTGCTGCCAATAACTGACCACTTGTTCCGAATGGCGAGGAAATTCGTCGACGCATTGGAAACACATCCAAGTCCTGAGATGCAAGGACTGCGAATCGAGGAAATCGAGCCAAGCCACCGGTACATACACATAAGAGGATTCACTGATGCTAGATTCGATGACATCTTTAACAATCAAGACGTCTCCTTCTACGAGAAGGCGGGAAACCAATATTACAGAGGCTGAAGTTCGCCCTGTTTATACGACGCTTAATATTTTTCATTGTTATTTTATTTTAAAATTATTGTTTAAAATTTAATTACCTTAAAAATAAACATGTAGTAGATTAAGTAGTAAAAAATATTGTTTAAAAATAAACAATACCAAAAAAAAAAAGACAATGTAAATACGTCGGGCCCCTATTGTTGAGCCGACACATATTAATATTAGTTATAAGTTTAGTTGTAAATCAAAATTGTATATTACTTTAATGTTTAATAAAAATATCTTAATCTAAAAAAAAATCTAATCAAAACATAAGCACATGCTGGTTAAACTTCGTGAAGCAGAAGGCAAACCAATGGGAAATACCCCGTTGGTCAGTAAGAATTCCCATAATTGGAATTCTTGGCCTTGAAAAATTTCTCTATCATGTTGACTGTCGGCTTTGTGGTACGCACCACTCGGGTCCCCTCAACCCCTCTCCTTTTTCCACCCCTTGCGCTCTTCAAGTGGCATCATTGCATCGCTAACAGCGACGAAGTGCATTGAGACAAAGAGATGCCAACGATGGCAGTTTATCGCTTATAAAAAAAAAGCAAAAAAAAACATAGAATTTAGGGTGAGTAAGAAAAAAAAGAAATAATAAAAAAAAGAGAGAGTTAGGGCAACAGCACTGATGGTCAAACAAGTGCAAGTAACACATGGACGACACGCATACGGTGATACTTTTGGTTTTGCTCTCCGGCTCGAAACTAGAAAAGAGGAGAGCACTTGTTGATGGAAGTTAGTTAATTCTGTGTTACGATCGCGGGCAGTTGACTGTTTCTACGTGCGCGGAGGCCCATAACCCACATAATGGCGGCCCACCATTTTTTTTTCCTGTGCAAAATTATTAAAGCAGTCAAAAATTGAAATCAGTTTAAATTAATAACGAAATCGCTAGAGATGCAGAAATATTTCATCTGGCAAAAGTTTTCCCTGAAAATTAAGGAAAAGGCAGAATATTAATTTGCACCGTTTTATAAATGGTTTATCTTGTTCGACAAAAAAATCACACGAACATGTGCTTTGTATTTTCTCCATCGAGAACATTTTTTTTCATTAAGCAGTGAATTCGGAATTATCATCTCCGGAAGTCGACTGTTTCTACGTGCGCGGAGGCCCATAGCCCACATAATGGCGGCCCACCATTTTTTTTTCTGTGCGAAACTAGTAAATCAGTGAAAATTTGAGATCGACTTAAATTAATAACGAAATCGCTAGAGATGCACCAATATTGCACGTGGCAAAAAATCCAACGGGATTTGCAAACTGTCTGCAACACCTCCTCTAGACACACATACTGTGTTGTTGGAGGTGATTTTAATGCTAGACATACTCGATGGCAGGACGAAGTGTGCAATCACAAAGGAAGGGCCATTACAGACTGGATGGACTCAAATCCGCATCAGCACACGATGGCTATAGTTTCACAGCCCCGGAAGACGTACCCTCGGACACCGTCAACTCTGGATTTCTTTCTGGCAACCACAAATTTCTTAAATATTCTCCCAGAATTAAGAAATTATTCCTGCTTGGCGCATGATAGCGACTCGGATCATATGGCCATAGAGCTTCGAGTGAGGCTGAACCAGCGAATTGTGCAAGTCACCCCAACACCTGAACTTCACATCAACTTTAAGAAAATAAACTGGAACCGGTTTAGATCAGAAGTTGAAGCTGAACTTCCTATTCCAGCGGCTTGCAGAAATCTGGAGAATACAGAAATTGATGATGCTATCAGAAATTTTGAGATTACAGTGAATTCAGCCATTAATCGGCAGAAAACAATTCGCACTAGCAGGGATCGCTTCCAACACTTGCCTGAGCATATACAGGCCATATATGCTCACAAGCAACGGCTTAGGAAACGCCTTCAGAGAATCTTCAATAGGACACTTAACACAGTCAACGACGAATACCTGTCTGTACTTTCGCAACTGCGTTGTACAGTTAACATGTGTCGTCAAGCTGTGCGGAGGTTTCAGGAAGATGAACTGACCAAACGGCTCCAGGACATCAAACCAGGCCCTGATGCTTTTAGGAAGCTGAACTCTCTGGTTGGAAAGCGTATTTCCATTCCAGAGATTATCACCATTGAAGATCGAACAGTAAAGGAGCTTTACGGACCGACCACCAACGCATCTTCCAGATTTCTTGGAAGAGGTTGAAAGTCTTGTGGAAGACACCACTTCTCCAGGAAATACTATAGTGCAGTTCAGTGAAGAAAATCGCGCCAACGCACCCGTAGATGTCGATATGTTTACCGGAACAGCTGTTGTCAATGATTTGATTATGAGTGGAAACTCAAAAAAATCATCAGGAACAGATGGGATTTCTAACTTTTTGCTTAAAAAGTTACCGGGTATGGCAATTTTGATGTTAACCATCATTTTCAACAATTGCCTAAACAATGGCTACTTTCCGGACAACTGGAAGGTCGCCAAGGTAGTACCAGTACCCAAGAAAACTGACCGCTCCAGCGTAACTGGTTACCGTCCAATAGCTCTACTGTGTTGTATCAGTAAAGTATTGGAATCATTGATCCGTAAAAAGATCAATACGTTTTGTACGGAAAGAAATCTTTATCCTTCCTTTCAGTACGGTTTCCGAGAGAAGCACTCTACGCTGCACCCTCTGCTGAAGCTTCACAGTGACGTCACTAAAGGACTGAACGTCAAAAGTAGTACAGTGGCCTGTTTGCTAGACATCGAAAAAGCTTTCGATAGTGTCTGGATAAACGGGCTACTGTACAAGCTTATTAGTTTTGGTTTCCCCAATTATATTGTAAAAATAATTAAAAATTTTCTTTTTAACAGGGTCTTCTTTGTACAGGTGTACGACCGCCCATCGACATGGAAAAGGATCAAAGCCGGAGTTCCTCAAGGTTCCAGACTTGGACCAGTCCTGTATAGCATCTTCACGGCGGATCAACCTACAAATACAGCCGGAACAAGGACTATGCTCTTCGCGGATGACTCCATAACGTATGCAGTTTCCCGCTCTCCCGAGATAGCTGCCCAAAGAGTGGAGGAACACCTCAGAAATCTTTGGGACTACTACCTGAAGTGGGGATCAACGCCAATAAAACGGAACTCATCTGCTTCCGAGTACCAGCAACCGAAACAAGGATAAGAAAAATCGCAAGCCAGTGCAGAGCCTTAAAAATCACCCTTCCGGATAACACAACAATAAACACCAAGTCAGAGACTAAGTACCTGGGAATCAACTTTACTGAGAGGCTCAAGTTTAACTCTCACATCGACAAAACAATGAAAAAAGCGAACTACGCTTTTCATTTGGTGCACCCGCTATTTAAAAGACGAAACGGTCTGTCCAACAATACCAGGCTGCTTATCTACAAGCAACTCATCACGCCAGTGATAACTATGGCTACCCCATATGGTTCACCGTCTCACCAACAACGATGAAGAAGATCTCCCTATTTGAAAGGAAGGTACTAACGATCTGTGCAGGACTCTGGAGGGTGACAAACAGCTATAAGTTTGTGTCGACTACAAAACTATACGAAGCAGCAGGTCTGCTGCCAATAACTGACCACTTGTTCCGAATGGCGAGGAAATTCGTCGACGCATTGGAAACACATCCAAGTCCTGAGATGCAAGGACTGCGAATCGAGGAAATCGAGCCAAGCCACCGGTACATACACATAAGAGGATTCACTGATGCTAGATTCGATGACATCTTTAACAATCAAGACGTCTCCTTCTACGAGAAGGCGGGAAACCAATATTACAGAGGCTGAAGTTCGCCCTGTTTATACGACGCTTAATATTTTTCATTGTTATTTTATTTTAAAATTATTGTTTAAAATTTAATTACCTTAAAAATAAACATGTAGTAGATTAAGTAGTAAAAAATATTGTTTAAAAATAAACAATACAAAAAAAAAAAAAGACAATGTAAATACGTCGGGCCCCTATTGTTGAGCCGACACATATTAATATTAGTTATAAGTTTAGTTGTAAATCAAAATTGTATATTACTTTAATGTTTAATAAAAATATCTTAATCTAAAAAAAAAATCTAATCAAAACATAAGCACATGCTGGTTAAACTTCGTGAAGCAGAAGGCAAACCAATGGGAAATACCCCGTTGGTCAGTAAGGATTCCCATAATTGGAATTCTTGGCCTTGAAAAATTTCTCTATCATGTTGACTGTCGGCTTTGTGGTACGCACCACTCGGGTCCCCTCAACCCCTCTCCTTTTTCCACCCCTTGCGCTCTTCAAGTGGCATCATTACATCGCTAACAGCGACGAAGTGCATTGAGACAAAGAGATGCCAACGATGGCAGTTTATCGCTTATAAAAAAAAGCAAAAAAAACATAGAATTTAGGGTGAGTAAGAAAAAAAAAGAAATAATAAAAAAAAGAGAGAGTTAGGGCAACAGCACTGATGGTCAAACAAGTGCAAGTAACACATGGACGACACGCATACGGTGATACTTTTGGTTTTGCTCTCCGGCTCGAAACTAGAAAAGAGGAGAGCACTTGTTGATGGAAGTTAGTTAATTCTGTGTTACGATCGCGGGCAGTTGACTGTTTCTACGTGCGCGGAGGCCCATAACCCACATAATGGCGGCCCACCATTTTTTTTTCCTGTGCAAAATTATTAAAGCAGTCAAAAATTGAAATCAGTTTAAATTAATAACGAAATCGCTAGAGATGCAGAAATATTTCATCTGGCAAAAGTTTTCCCTGAAAATTAAGGAAAAGGCAGAATATTAATTTGCACCGTTTTATAAATGGTTTATCTTGTTCGACAAAAAAATCACACGAACATGTGCTTTGTATTTTCTCCATCGAGAACATTTTTTTTCATTAAGCAGTGAATTCGGAATTATCATCTCCGGAAGTCGACTGTTTCTACGTGCGCGGAGGCCCATAGCCCACATAATGGCGGCCCACCATTTTTTTTTCTGTGCGAAACTAGTAAATCAGTGAAAATTTGAGATCGACTTAAATTAATAACGAAATCGCTAGAGATGCACCAATATTGCACGTGGCAAAAGTTTTCCCTGAAAATTAAAGAAAAGGCAGAATATTAAATTGTACCTTTTTATAAATAGTTTATCTTGTTCGACAAAAAAATCACTCGAACATGTGCTTTGCATTTTCTCCATCGAGAACATTTTTTTTCATTAAGCAGTGAATTCGGAATTATCATCGCCGGAAGTCGACTGTTTCTACGTGCGCGGAGGCCGATAGCCAACATAATGACGGTCCACCGTTTTGTTTTCTGTGCGAAACTAGTAAATCAGTGAAAATTTGAGATCGACTTAAATTAATAACGAAATCGCTAGAGATGCACAAATATTGTATCTGGCAAAAGTTTTCCTTGAAAATTCAAGAAAAGGCAGAATATTAATTTGCACCTTTTTATAAATGGTTTTTCTTGTTCGACAAAAAAATCACTCGAACATGTGCTTTGCATTTTCTCCATCGAGAAAATTTTTTTTTAATTAAGCAGTGAAATCGGAATTAACATCGCCGGAAGTCGACTGTTTCTATGTGCGTGGAGGCCGATAGCCCACATAATGACGGTCCACCGTTTTGTTTTCTGTGCGATACTAGTAAATCAGTGAAAATTTGAGATCGACTTAAATTAATAACGAAATCGCTAGAGATGCACAAATATTGTATCTGGCAAAAGTTTTCCCTGAAAATTCAAGAAAAGGCAGAATATTAATTTGCACCTTTTTATAAATGGTTTATCTTGTTCGACAAAAAAATCACTCGAACATGTGTTTTGCATTTTCTCCATCGAGAAATTTTTTTTTTCATTAAGCAGTGAATTCGGAATTATCATCGCCGGAAGTCGACTGTTTCTACGAGCGCGGAGGCCAATAGCCCACATAATGGCGGCCCACCATTTTTTTCTGTGCGAAACTAGTAAATCAGTGAAAATTTGAGATCGACTTAAATTAATAACGAAATCGCTAGAGATGCACAAATATTTGTATCTGGCAAAAGTTTTCCCTGAAAATTCAAGAAAAGGCAGAATATTAATTTGCACCTTTTTTTAAATTGTTTATATTGTTCGACAAAAAAATCACTCGAACATGTGCTTTGCATTTTCTCCATCGAGAACATTTTTTTTCATTAAGCAGTGAATTCGGAATTATCATCGCCGGAAGTCGACTGTTTCTACGTGCACTGAGGCCCATAGCCCACATAATGGCGGCCCACCATTTTTTTTTCTGTGCGAAACTAGTAAATCAGTGGAAATTTGAGATCGACTTAAATTAATAACGAAATCGCTAGAGATGCACAAATATTGTATCTGGCAAAAGTTTTCCCTGAAAATTAAAGGAAATGCAGAATATTAATTTGTACCTTTTTATAAATGGTTTATCTTGTTCGACAAAAAAATCACTCGAACATGTGCTTTGCATTTTCTCCATCGAGAAAAATTTTTTTCATTAAGCAGTGAATTCGGAATTATCATCTCCGGAAGTCGACTGTTTCTACGTGCGCGGAGGCCCATAGCCCACATAATGGCGGCCCACCATTTTTTTTTCTGTGCGAAACTAGTAAATCAGTGAAAATTTGAGATCGACTTAAATTAATAACGAAATCGCTAGAGATGCACAAATATTTCATCTGGCAAAAGTTTTCCCTGAAAATTAAGGAAAAGGCAGAATATTAATTTGCACCGTTTTATAAATGGTTTATCTTGTTCGACAAAAAAATCACACAAACATGTGCTTTGTATTTTCTCCATCGAGAACATTTTTTTTCATTAAGCAGTGAATTCGGAATTATCATCTCCGGAAGTCGACTGTTTCTACGTGCGCGGAGGCCCATAGCCCACATAATGGCGGCCCACCATTTTTTTTTCTGTGCGAAACTAGTAAATCAGTGAAAATTTGAGATCGACTTAAATTAATAACGAAATCGCTAGAGATGCACCAATATTGCACGTGGCAAAAGTTTTCCCTGAAAATTAAAGAAAAGGCAGAATATTAAATTGTACCTTTTTATAAATAGTTTATCTTGTTCGACAAAAAAATCACTCGAACATGTGCTTTGCATTTTCTCCATCGATAACATTTTTTTTTCATTAAGCAGTGAATTCGGAATTATCATCGCCGGAAGTCGACTGTTTCTACGTGCGCGGAGGCCGATAGACCACATAATGGCGATCCACCGTTTTGTTTTCTGTGCGAAACTAGTAAATCAGTGAAAATTTGAGATCGACTTAAATTAATAACGAAATCGCTAGAGATGCACAAATATTGTATCTGGCAAAAGTTTTCCCTGAAAATTCAAGAAAAGGCAGAATATTAATTTGCACCTTTTTATAAATGGTTTATCTTGTTCGACAAAAAAATCACTCG
The DNA here is from genome assembly GCA_947095585.1 of Nephrocerus scutellatus. Classification (NCBI taxonomy): domain Eukaryota; kingdom Metazoa; phylum Arthropoda; class Insecta; order Diptera; family Pipunculidae; genus Nephrocerus; species Nephrocerus scutellatus. Next base: position 71,090,839 of record OX352762.1, on the reverse strand, counting down.
AACATGTGCTTTGCATTTTCTCCATCGATAACATTTTTTTTCATTAAGCAGTGAATTCGGAATTATCATCGCCGGACGTCGACTGTTTCTACGTGCGCTGAGGCCCATAGCCCACATAATGGCGGCCCACGATTTTTTTTTCTGTGAGAAACTAGTAAATCAGTGAAAATTTGAGATCGACTTAAATTAATAACGAAATCGCTAGAGATGCACAAATATTGTATCTGGCAAAAGTTTTCCCTGAAAATTAAAGAAAAGGCAGAATATTAATTTGTACCTTTTTATAAATGGTTTATCTTGTTCGACAAAAAAATCACTCGAACATGTGCTTTGCATTTTTCTCCATCGAGAACATGTTTTTTTTTTATTAAGCAGTGAATTCGGAATTATCATCGCCGGAAATCGACTGTTTCTACGAGCGCGGAGGCCCATAGCCCACATAATGGCGGCCCACCATTTTTTTCTTTGCGAAACTAGTAAATCAGTGAAAATTTGAGATCGACTTAAATTAATAACGAAATCGCTAGAGATGCACCAATATTGCACGTGGCAAAAGTTTTCCCTGAAAATTAAAGAAAAGGCAGAATATTAAATTGTACCTTTTTATAAATAGTTTATCTTGTTCGACAAAAAAATCACTCGAACATGTGCTTTGCATTTTCTCCATCGAGAAAATTTTTTTTCATTAAGCAGTGAATTCGGAATTATCATCGCCGGAAGTCGACTGTTTCTACGAGCGCGGAGGCCAATAGCCCACATAATGGCGGCCCACCATTTTTTTCTGTGCGAAACTAGTAAATCAGTGAAAATTTGAGATCGACTTAAATTAATAACGAAATCGCTAGAGATGCACAAATATTTGTATCTGGCAAAAGTTTTACCTGAAAATTCAAGAAAAGGCAGAATATTAATTTGCACCTTTTTTTAAATGGTTTATATTGTTCGACAAAAAAATCACTCGAACATGTGCTTTGCATTTTCTCCATCGAGAACATTTTTTTTCATTAAGCAGTGAATTCGGAATTATCATCGCCGGAAGTCGACTTTTTCTACGTGCACTGAGGCCCATAGCCCACATAATGGCGGCCCACCATTTTTTTTTCTGTGCGAAACTAGTAAATCAGTGAAAATTTGAGATCGACTTAAATTAATAACGAAATCGCTAGAGATGCACAAATATTGTATCTGGCAAAAGTTTTCTCTGAAAATTAAAGAAAATGCAGAATATTAATTTGTACCTTTTTATAAATGGTTTATCTTGTTTGACAAAAAAATCACTCGAACATGTGCTTTGCATTTTCTCCATCGAGAACATTGTTTTTCATTAAGCAGTGAATTCGGAATTATCATCGCCGGAAGTCGACTGTTTCTACGTGCGCGGAGGCCGATAGACCACATAATGGCGATCCACCGTTTTGTTTTCTGTGCGAAACTAGTAAATCCGTGAAAATTTGAGATCGACTTAAATTAATAACGAAATCGCTAGAGATGCACAAATATTGTATCTGGCAAAAGTTTTCCCTGAAAATTCAAGAAAAGGCAGAATATTAATTTGCACCTTTTTATAAATGGTTTATCTTGTTCGACAAAAAAATCACTCGAACATGTGCTTTGCATTTTCTCCATCGATAACATTTTTTTTCATTAAGCAGTGAATTTGGAATTATCATCGCCGGACGTCGACTGTTTCTACGTGCGCTGAGGCCCATAGCCCACATAATGGCGGCCCACCATTTTTTTCTGTGCGAAACTAGTAAATCAGTGAAAATTTGAGATCGACTTAAATTAATAACGAAATCGCTAGAGATGCACAAATATTGTATCTGGCAAAAGTTTTCCCTGAAAATTCAAGAAGAGGCAGAATATTAATTTGCACCTTTTTATAAATGGTTTATCTTGTTCGACAAAAAAATCACTCGAACATGTGCTTTGCATTTTCTCCATCGATAACATTTTTTTTCATTAAGCAGTGAATTCGGAATTATCATCGCCGGAAGTCGACTGTTTCTACGTGCGCTGAGGCCCATAGCCCACATAATGGCGGCCCACAATTTTTTTTTCTGTGCGAAACTAGTAAATCAGTGAAAATTTGAGATCGACTTAAATTAATAACGAAATCGCTAGAGATGCACAAATATTTCATCTGGCAAAAGTTTTCCCTGAAAATTAAGGAAAAGGCAGAATATTAATTTGCACCGTTTTATAAATGGTTTATCTTGTTCGACAAAAAAATCACACGAACATGTGCTTTGTATTTTCTCCATCGAGAACATTTTTTTTCATTAAGCAGTGAATTCGGAATTATCATCTCCGGAAGTCGACTATTTCTACGTGCGCGGAGGCCCATAGCCCAAATAATGGCGGCCCACCATTTTTTTTTTCTGTGCGAAACTAGTAAATCAGTGAAAATTTGAGATCGACTTAAATTAATAACGAAATCGCTAGAGATGCACCAATATTGCACGTGGCAAAAGTTTTCCCTGAAAATTAAAGAAAAGGCAGAATATTAAATTGTACCTTTTTATAAATAGTTTATCTTGTTCGACAAAAAAATCACTCGAACATGTGCTTTGCATTTTCTCCATCGAGAAAATTTTTTTTCATTAAGCAGTGAATTCGGAATTATCATCGCCGGAAGTCCACTGTTTCTACGAGCGCGGAGGCCAATAGCCCACATAATGGCGGCCTACCATTTTTTTCTGTGCGAAACTAGTTAATCAGTTAAAATTTGAGATCGACTTAAATTAATAAAGAAATCGCTAGAGATGCACAAATATTTTATCTGGCAAAAGTTTTCCCTGAAAATTCAAGAAAAGGCAGAATATTAATTTGCACCTTTTTATAAATGGTTTATCTTGTTCGACAAAAAAATCACTCGAACATGTGCTTTGCATTTTCTCCATCGATAACATTTTTTTTCATTAAGCAGTGAATTCGGAATTATCATCGCCGGAAGTCGACTGTTTCTACGTGCGCTGAGGCCCATAGCCCACATAATGGCGGCCCACAATTTTTTTTTCTGTGCGAAACTAGTAAATCAGTGAAAATTTGAGATCGACTTAAATTAATAACGAAATCGCTAGAGATGCACAAATATTGTATCTGGCAAAAGTTTTCCCTGAAAATTAAAGAAAAGGCAGAATATTAATTTGCACCTTTTTATAAATGGTTTATCTTGTTCGACAAAAAAATCACTCGAACATGTGCTTTGCATTTTCTCCATCGATAACATTTTTTTTCATTAAGCAGTGAATTCGGAATTATCATCGCCGGAAGTCGACTGTTTCTACGTGCGCTGAGGCCCATAGCCCACATAATGGCGGCCCACCATTTTTTTCTGTGCGAAACTAGTAAATCAGTGAAAATTTGAGATCGACTTAAATTAATAACGAAATCGCTAGAGATGCACAAATATTGTATCTGGCAAAAGTTTTTCCTGAAAATTCAAGAAAAGGCAGAATATTAATTTGCACCTTTTTATAAATGGTTTATCTTGTTCGACAAAAAAATCACTCGAACATGTGCTTTGCATTTTTCTCCATCGAGAACATGTTTTTTTTTATTAAGCAGTGAATTCGGAATTATCATCGCCGGAAATCGACTGTTTCTACGAGCGCGGAGGCCCATAGCCCACATAATGGCGGCCCACCATTTTTTTCTTTGCGAAACTAGTAAATCAGTGAAAATTTGAGATCGACTTAAATTAATAACGAAATCGCTAGAGATGCACAAATATTTCTTCTGGCAAAAGTTTTCCCTGAAAATTAAGGAAAAGGCAGAATATTAATTTGCACCGTTTTATAAATGGTTTATCTTGTTCGACAAAAAAATCACACGAACATGTGCTTTGTATTTTCTCCATCGAGAACATTTTTTTTCATTAAGCAGTGAATTCGGAATTATCATCTCCGGAAGTCGAATGTTTCTACGTGCGCGGAGGCCCATAGCCCACATAATGGCGGCCCACCATTTTTTTTTCTGTGCGAAACTAGTAAATCAGTGAAAATTTGAGATCGACTTAAATTAATAACGAAATCGCTAGAGATGCACCAATATTGCACGTGGCAAAAGTTTTCCCTGAAAATTAAAGAAAAGGCAGAATATTAAATTGTACCTTTTTATAAATAGTTTATCTTGTTCGACAAAAAAATCACTCGAACATGTGCTTTGCATTTTCTCCATCGAGAAAATTTTTTCTCATTAAGCAGTGAATTCGGAATTATCATCGCCGGAAGTCGACTGTTTCTACGAGCGCGGAGGCCAATAGCCCACATAATGGCGGCCCACCATTTTTTTCTGTGCGAAACTAGTAAAACAGTGAAAATTTGAGATCGACTTAAATTAATAACGAAATCGCTAGAGATGCACAAATATTTGTATCTGGCAAAAGTTTTACCTGAAAATTCAAGAAAAGGCAGAATATTAATTTGCACCTTTTTTTAAATGGTTTATATTGTTCGAAAAAAAAATCACTCGAACATGTGCTTTGCATTTTCTCCATCGAGAACATTTTTTTTCATTAAGCAGTGAATTCGGAATTATCATCGCCGGAAGTCGACTTTTTCTACGTGCACTGAGGCCCATAGCCCACATAATGGCGGCCCACCATTTTTTTTTCTGTGCGAAACTAGTAAATCAGTGAAAATTTGAGATCGACTTAAATTAATAACGAAATCGCTAGAGATGCACAAATATTGTATCTGGCAAAAGTTTTCCCTGAAAATTCAAGAAAAGGCAGAATATTAATTTGCACCTTTTTATAAATGGTTTATATTGTTCGACAAAAAAATCACTCGAACATGTGCTTTGCATTTTCTCCATCGAGAACATTTTTTTTCATTAAGCAGTGAATTCGGAATTATCATCGCCGGAAGTCGACTTTTTCTACGTGCACTGAGGCCCATAGCCCACATAATGGCGGCCCACCATTTTTTTTTCTGTGCGAAACTAGTAAATCAGTGAAAATTTGAGATCGACTTAAATTAATAACGAAATCGCTAGAGATGCACAAATATTTCATCTGGCAAAAGTTTTCTCTGAAAATTAAAGAAAATGCAGAATATTAATTTGTACCTTTTTATAAATGGTTTATCTTGTTTGACAAAAAAATCACTCGAACATGTGCTTTGCATTTTCTCCATCGAGAACATTGTTTTTCATTAAGCAGTGAATTCGGAATTATCATCGCCGGAAGTCGACTGTTTCTACGTGCGCGGAGGCCGATAGACCACATAATGGCGATCCACCGTTTTGTTTTCTGTGCGAAACTAGTAAATCCGTGAAAATTTGAGATCGACTTAAATTAATAACGAAATCGCTAGAGATGCACAAATATTGTATCTGGCAAAAGTTTTCCCTGAAAATTCAAGAAAAGGCAGAAGATTAATTTGCACCTTTTTATAAATGGTTTATCTTGTTCGACAAAAAAATCACTCGAACATGTGCTTTGCATTTTCTCCATCGATAACATTTTTTTTCATTAAGCAGTGAATTTGGAATTATCATCGCCGGACGTCGACTGTTTCTACGTGCGCTGAGGCCCATAGCCCACATAATGGCGGCCCACCATTTTTTTCTGTGCGAAACTAGTAAATCAGTGAAAATTTGAGATCGACTTAAATTAATAACGAAATCGCTAGAGATGCACAAATATTGTATCTGGCAAAAGTTTTCCCTGAAAATTCAAGAAGAGGCAGAATATTAATTTGCACCTTTTTATAAATGGTTTATCTTGTTCGACAAAAAAATCACTCGAACATGTGCTTTGCATTTTCTCCATCGATAACATTTTTTTTCATTAAGCAGTGAATTCGGAATTATCATCGCCGGAAGTCGACTGTTTCTACGTGCGCTGAGGCCCATAGCCCACATAATGGCGGCCCACAATTTTTTTTTCTGTGCGAAACTAGTAAATCAGTGAAAATTTGAGATCGACTTAAATTAATAACGAAATCGCTAGAGATGCACATATATTTCATCTGGCAAAAGTTTTCCCTGAAAATTAAGGAAAAGGCAGAATATTAATTTGCACCGTTTTATAAATGGTTTATCTTGGTCGACAAAAAAATCACACGAACATGTGCTTTGTATTTTCTCCATCGAGAACATTTTTTTTCATTAAGCAGTGAATTCGGAATTATCATCTCCGGAAGTCGACTATTTCTACGTGCGCGGAGGCCCATAGCCCAAATAATGGCGGCCCACCATTTTTTTTTTCTGTGCGAAACTAGTAAATCAGTGAAAATTTGAGATCGACTTAAATTAATAACGAAATCGCTAGAGATGCACCAATATTGCACGTGGCAAAAGTTTTCCCTGAAAATTAAAGAAAAGGCAGAATATTAAATTGTACCTTTTTATAAATAGTTTATCTTGTTCGACAAAAAAATCACTCGAACATGTGCTTTGCATTTTCTCCATCGAGAAAATTTTTTTTCATTAAGCAGTGAATTCAGAATTATCATCGCCGGAAGTCCACTGTTTCTACGAGCGCGGAGGCCAATAGCCCACATAATGGCGGCCTACCATTTTTTTCTGTGCGAAACTAGTTAATCAGGTAAAATTTGAGATCGACTTAAATTAATAAAGAAATCGCTAGAGATGCACAAATATTTTATCTGGCAAAAGTTTTCCCTGAAAATTCAAGAAAAGGCAGAATATTAATTTGCACCTTTTTATAAATGGTTTATCTTGTTCGACAAAAAAATCACTCGAACATGTGCTTTGCATTTTCTCCATCGATAACATTTTTTTTCATTAAGCAGTGAATTCGGAATTATCATCGCCGGAAGTCGACTGTTTCTACGTGCGCTGAGGCCCATAGCCCACATAATGGCGGCCCACAATTTTTTTTTCTGTGCGAAACTAGTAAATCAGTGAAAATTTGAGATCGACTTAAATTAATAACGAAATCGCTAGAGATGCACAAATATTGTATCTGGCAAAAGTTTTCCCTGAAAATTAAAGAAAAGGCAGAATATTAATTTGCACCTTTTTATAAATGGTTTATCTTGTTCGACAAAAAAATCACTCGAACATGTGCTTTGCATTTTCTCCATCGATAACATTTTTTTTCATTAAGCAGTGAATTCGGAATTATCATCGCCGGAAGTCGACTGTTTCTACGTGCGCTGAGGCCCATAGCCCACATAATGGCGGCCCACCATTTTTTTCTGTGCGAAACTAGTAAATCAGTGAAAATTTGAGATCGACTTAAATTAATAACGAAATCGCTAGAGATGCACAAATATTGTATCTGGCAAAAGTTTTTCCTGAAAATTCAAGAAAAGGCAGAATATTAATTTGCACCTTTTTATAAATGGTTTATCTTGTTCGACAAAAAAATCACTCGAACATGTGCTTTGCATTTTCTCCATCGAGAAAATTTTTTTTCATTAAGCAGTGAATTCGGAATTATCATCGCCGGACGTCGACTGTTTCTACGTGCGCTGAGGCCCATAGCCCACATAATGGCGCCCACGATTTTTTTTTCTGTGAGAAACTAGTAAATCAGTGAAAATTTGAGATCGACTTAAATTAATGACGAAATCGCTAGAGATGCACAAATATTTCTTCTGGCAAAAGTTTTCCCTGAAAATTAAGGAAAAGGCAGAATATTAATTTGCACCGTTTTATAAATGGTTTATCTTGTTCGACAAAAAAATCACACGAACATGTGCTTTGTATTTTCTCCATCGAGAACATTTTTTTTCATTAAGCAGTGAATTCGGAATTATCATCTCCGGAAGTCGAATGTTTCTACGTGCGCGGAGGCCCATAGCCCACATAATGGCGGCCCACCATTTTTTTTCTGTGCGAAACTAGTAAATCAGTGAAAATTTGAGATCGACTTAAATTAATAACAAAATCGCTAGAGATGCACCAATATTGCACGTGGCAAAAGTTTTCCCTGAAAATTAAAGAAAAGGCAGAATATTAAATTGTACCTTTTTATAAATAGTTTATCTTGTTCGACAAAAAAATCACTCGAACATGTGCTTTGCATTTTCTCCATCGAGAAAATTTTTTTTCATTAAGCAGTGAATTCGGAATTATCATCGCCGGAAGTCGACTGTTTCTACGAGCGCGGAGGCCAATAGCCCACATAATGGCGGCCCACCATTTTTTTCTGTGCGAAACTAGTAAATCAGTGAAAATTTGAGATCGACTTAAATTAATAACGAAATCGCTAGAGATGCACAAATATTTGTATCTGGCAAAAGTTTTACCTGAAAATTCAAGAAAAGGCAGAATATTAATTTGCACCTTTTTTTAAATGGTTTATATTGTTCGACAAAAAAATCACTCGAACATGTGCTTTGCATTTTCTCCATCGAGAACATTTTTTTTCATTAAGCAGTGAATTCGGAATTATCATCGCCGGAAGTCGACTTTTTCAATGTGCACTGAGGCCCATAGCCCACATAATGGCGGCCCACCTTTTTTTTTTCTGTGCGAAACTAGTAAATCAGTGAAAATTTGAGATCGACTTAAATTAATAACGAAATCGCTAGAGATGCACAAATATTGTATCTGGCAAAAGTTTTCTCTGAAAATTAAAGAAAATGCAGAATATTAATTTGTACCTTTTTATAAATGGTTTATCTTGTTTGACAAAAAAATCACTCGAACATGTGCTTTGCATTTTCTCCATCGAGAACATTGTTTTTCATTAAGCAGTGAATTCGGAATTATCATCGCCGGAAGTCGACTGTTTTTACGTGCGCTGAGGCCGATAGCCCACATAATGGCGATCCACCGTTTTGTTTTCTGTGCGAAACTAGTAAATCCGTGAAAATTTGAGATCGACTTAAATTAATAACGAAATCGCTAGAGATGCACAAATATTGTATCTGGCTAAAGTTTTCCCTGAAAATTCAAGAAGAGGCAGAATATTAATTTGCACCTTTTTATAAATGGTTTATCTTGTTCGACAAAAAAATCACTCGAACATGTGCTTTGCATTTTCTCCATCGATAACATTTTTTTTCATTAAGCAGTGAATTCGGAATTATCATCGCCGGAAGTCGACTGTTTCTACGTGCGCTGAGGCCCATAGCCCACATAATGGCGGCCCACAATTTTTTTTTCTGTGCGAAACTAGTAAATCAGTGAAAATTTGAGATCGACTTAAATTAATAACGAAATCGCTAGAGATGCACAAATATTTCATCTGGCAAAAGTTTTCCCTGAAAATTAAGGAAAAGGCAGAATATTAATTTGCACCGTTTTATAAATGGTTTATCTTGTTCGACAAAAAAATCACACGAACATGTGCTTTGTATTTTCTCCATCGAGAACATTTTTTTTCATTAAGCAGTGAATTCGGAATTATCATCTCCGGAAGTCGACTGTTTCTACGTGCGCGGAGGCCCATAGCCCAAATAATGGCGGCCCACCATTTTTTTTTCTGTGCGAAACTAGTAAATCAGTTAAAATTTGAGATCGACTTAAATTAATAACGAAATCGCTAGAGATGCACCAATATTGCACGTGGCAAAAGTTTTCCCTGAAAATTAAGGAAAAGGCAGAATATTAATTTGCACCGTTTTATAAATGGTTTATCTTGTTCGACAAAAAAATCACTCGAACATGTGCTTTGCATTTTCTCCAACGAGAAAATTTTTTTTCATTAAGCAGTGAATTCGGAATTATCATCGCCGGAAGTCCACTGTTTCTACGAGCGCGGAGGCCAATAGCCCACATAATGTGCGGCCTACCATTTTTTTCTGTGCGAAACTAGTTAATCAGTTAAAATTTGAGATCGACTTAAATTAATAAAGAAATCGCTAGAGATGCACAAATATTGTATCTGGCAAAAGTTTTCCCTGAAAATTCAAGAAAAGGCAGAATATTAATTTGCACCGTTTTATAAATGGTTTATCTTGTTCGACAAAAAAATCACACGAACGTGTGCTTTGTATTTTCTCCATCGAGAAAATTTTTTTTCATTAAGCAGTGAATTCGGAATTATCATCTCCGGAAGTCGAATGTTTCTACGTGCGCGGAGGCCCATAGCCCACATAATGGCGGCCCACCATTTTTTTTTCTGTGCGAAACTAGTAAATCAGTGAAAATTTGAGATCGACTTAAATTAATAACGAAATCGCTAGAGATGCACCAATATTGCACGTGGCAAAAGTTTTCCCTGAAAATTCAAGAAGAGGCAGAATATTAATTTGCACCTTTTTATAAATGGTTTATCTTGTTCGACAAAAAAATCACTCGAACATGTGCTTTGCATTTTCTCCATCGATAACATTTTTTTTCATTAAGCAGTGAATTCGGAATTATCATCGCCGGAAGTCGACTGTTTCTACGTGCGCTGAGGCCCATAGCCCACATAATGGCGGCCCACAATTTTTTTTTCTGTGCGAAACTAGTAAATCAGTGAAAATTTGAGATCGACTTAAATTAATAACGAAATCGCTAGAGATGCACAAATATTTCATCTGGCAAAAGTTTTCCCTGAAAATTAAGGAAAAGGCAGAATATTAATTTGCACCGTTTTATAAATGGTTTATCTTGTTCGACAAAAAAATCACACGAACATGTGCTTTGTATTTTCTCCATCGAGAACATTTTTTTTCATTAAGCAGTGAATTCGGAATTATCATCTCCGGAAGTCGACTATTTCTACGTGCGCGGAGGCCCATAGCCCACATAATGGCGGCCCACCATTTTTTTTTCTGTGCGAAACTAGTAAATCAGTGAAAATTTGAGATCGACTTAAATTAATAACGAAATCGCTAGAGATGCACCAATATTGCACGTGGCAAAAGTTTTCCCTGAAAATTAAAGAAAAGGCAGAATATTAAATTGTACCTTTTTATAAATAGTTTATCTTGTTCGACAAAAAAATCACTCGAACATGTGCTTTGCATTTTCTCCATCGAGAAAATTTTTTTTCATTAAGCAGTGAATTCGGAATTATCATCGCCGGAAGTCCACTGTTTCTACGAGCGCGGAGGCCAATAGCCCACATAATGGCGGCCTACCATTTTTTTCTGTGCGAAACTAGTAAATCAGTTAAAATTTGAGATTGACTTAAATTAATAAAGAAATCGCTAGAGATGCACAAATATTGTATCTGGCAAAAGTTTTCCCTGAAAATTCAAGAAAAGGCAGAATATTAATTTGCACCTTTTTATAAATGGTTTATCTTGTTCGACAAAAAAATCACTCGAACATGTGCTTTGCATTTTCTCCATCGATAACATTTTTTTTCATTAAGCAGTGAATTCGGAATTATCATCGCCGGAAGTCGACTGTTTCTACGTGCGCTGAGGCCCATAGCCCACATAATGGCGGCCCACAATTTTTTTTTTCTGTGCGAAACTAGTAAATCAGTGAAAATTTGAGATCGACTTAAATTAATAACGAAATCGCTAGAGATGCACAAATATTGTATCTGGCAAAAGTTTTCCCTGAAAATTAAAGAAAAGGCAGAATATTAATTTGCACCTTTTTATAAATGGTTTATCTTGTTCGACAAAAATCACTCGAACATGTGCTTTGTATTTTCTCCATCGAGAAAATTTTTTTTCATTAAGCAGTGAATTCGGAATTATCATCTCCGGAAGTCGAATGTTTCTACGTGCGCGGAGGCCCATAGCCCACATAATGGCGGCCCACCATTTTTTTTCTGTGCGAAACTAGTAAATCAGTGAAAATTTGAGATCGACTTAAATTAATAACGAAATCGCTAGAGATGCACCAATATTGCACGTGGCAAAAGTTTTCCCTGAAAATTAAAGAAAAGGCAGAATATTAATTTCCTCCTTTTTATAAATGGTTTATCTTGTTCGACAAAAAAATCACACGAACATGTGCTTTGTATTTTCTCCATCGAGAACATTTTTTTTCATTAAGCAGTGAATTCGGAATTATCATCTCCGGAAGTCGAATGTTTCTACGTGCGCGGAGGCCCATAGCCCACATAATGGCGGCCCACCATTTTTTTTTCTGTGCGAAACTAGTAAATCAGTGAAAATTTGAGATCGACTTAAATTAATAACGAAATCGCTAGAGATGCACCAATATTGCACGTGGCAAAAGTTTTCCCTGAAAATTAAAGAAAAGGCAGAATATTAAATTGTACCTTTTTATAAATAGTTTATCTTGTTCGACAAAAAAATCACTCGAACATGTGCTTTGCATTTTCTCCATCGAGAAAATTTTTTTTCATTAAGCAGTGAATTCGGAATTATCATCGCCGGAAGTCGACTGTTTCTACGAGCGCGGAGGCCAATAGCCCACATAATGGCGGCCCACCATTTTTTTCTGTGCGAAACTAGTAAATCAGTGAAAATTTGAGATCGACTTAAATTAATAACGAAATCGCTAGAGATGCACAAATATTTGTATCTGGCAAAAGTTTTACCTGAAAATTCAAGAAAAGGCAGAATATTAATTTGCACCTTTTTTTAAATGGTTTATATTGTTCGACAAAAAAATCACTCGAACATGTGCTTTGCATTTTCTCCATCGAGAACATTTTTTTTCATTAAGCAGTGAATTCGGAATTATCATCGCCGGAAGTCGACTTTTTCTACGTGCACTGAGGCCCATAGCCCACATAATGGCGGCCCACCATTTTTTTTTCTGTGCGAAACTAGTAAATCAGTGAAAATTTGAGATCGACTTAAATTAATAACGAAATCGCTAGAGATGCACAAATATTGTATCTGGCAAAAGTTTTCTCTGAAAATTAAGGAAAAGGCAGAATATTAATTTGCACCGTTTTATAAATGGTTTATCTTGTTCGACAAAAAAATCACACGAACATGTGCTTTGTATTTTCTCCATCGAGAAAATTTTTTTTCATTAAGCAGTGAATTCGGAATTATCATCTCCGGAAGTCGAATGTTTCTACGTGCGCGGAGGCCCATAGCCCACATAATGGCGGCCCACCATTTTTTTTTCTGTGCGAAACTAGTAAATCAGTGAAAATTTGAGATCGACTTAAATTAATAACGAAATCGCTAGAGATGCACCAATATTGCACGTGGCAAAAGTTTTCCCTGAAAATTAAAAAAAAGGCAGAATATTAAATTGTACCTTTTTATAAATAGTTTATCTTGTTCGACAAAAAATCACTCGAACATGTGCTTTGCATTTTCTCCATCGAGAACATTTTTTTTCATTAAGCAGTGAATTCGGAATTATCATCGCCGGAAGTCGACTGCTTCTACGAGCGCGGAGGCCAATAGCCCACATAATGGCGGCACACCATTTTTTTCTGTGCGAAACTAGTAAATCAGTGAAAATTTGAGATCGACTTAAATTAATAACGAAATCCCTAGAGATGCACAAATATTTGTATCTGGCAAAAGTTTTCCCTGAAAATTCAAGAAAAGGCAGAATATTAATTTGCACCTTTTTATAAATGGTTTATCTTGTTCGACAAAAAAATCACTCGAACATGTGCTTTGCATTTTCTCCATCGAGATCATTTTTTTTCATTAAGCAGTGAATTCGGAATTATCATCGCCGGAAGTCCACTGTTTCTACGTGCACTGAGGCCCATAGCCCACATAATGGCGGCCCACCATTTTTTTTCTGTGCGAAACTAGTAAATCAGTGAAAATTTGAGATCGACTTAAATTAATAACGAAATCGCTAGAGATGCACAAATATTGTATCTGGCAAAAGTTTTCCCTGAAAATTAAAGAAAATGCAGAATATTAATTTGTACCTTTTTATAAATGGTTTATCTTGTTTGACAAAAAAAACACTCGAACATGTGCTTTGCATTTTCTCCATCGAGAACATTTTTTTTCATTAAGCAGTGAATTCGGAATTATCATCGCCGGAAGTCGACTGTTTCTACGTGCGCGGAGGCCGATAGACCACATAATGGCGATCCACCGTTTTGTTTTCTGTGCGAAACTAGTAAATCAGTGAAAATTTGAGATCGACTTAAATTAATAACGAAATCGCTAGAGATGCACAAATATTTGTATCTGGCAAAAGTTTTCGCTGAAAATTCAAGAAAAGGCAGAATATTAATTTGCACCTTTTTATAAATGGTTTATCTTGTTCGACAAAAAAATCACTCGAACATGTGCTTTGCATTTTCTCCATCGAGATCATTTTTTTTCATTAAGCAGTGAATTCGGAATTATCATCGCCGGAGGTCCACTGTTTCTACGTGCACTGAGGCCCATAGCCCACATAATGGCGGCCCACCATTTTTTTTCTGTGCGAAACTAGTAAATCAGTGAAAATTTGAGATCGACTTAATTTAATAACGAAATCGCCAGAGATGCACAAATATTGTATCTGGCAAAAGTTTTCCCTGAAAATTAAAGAAAATGCAGAATATTAATTTGTACCTTTTTATAAATGGTTTATCTTGTTTGACAAAAAAAAAACACTCGAACATGTGCTTTGCATTTTCTCCATCGAGAACATTTTTTTTTCATTAAGCAGTGAATTCGGAATTATCATCGCCGGAAGTCGACTGTTTCTACGTGCGCGGAGGCCGATAGACCACATAATGGCGATCCACCGTTTTGTTTTCTGTGCGAAACTAGTAAATCAGTGAAAATTTGAGATCGACTTAAATTAATAACGAAATCGCTAGAGATGCACAAATATTGTATCTGGCAAAAGTTTTCCCTGAAAATTCAAGAAAAGGCAGAATATTAATTTCCACCTTTTTATAAATGGTTTATCTTGTTCGACAAAAAAATCACTCGAACATGTGCTTTGCATTTTCTCCATCGAGAAAATTTTTTTTCATTAAGCAGTGAATTCGGGATTATCATCGCCAGAAGTCCACTGTTTTTACGAGCGCGGAGGCCAATAGCCCAAATAATGGCAGCCTACCATTTTTTTCTGTGCGAAACTAGTAAATCAGTGAAAATTTGAGATCGACTTAAATTAATAACGAAATCGCTAGAGATGCACAAATATTGTATCTGGCAAAAGTTTTCCCTGAAAATTCAAGAAAAGGCAGAATATTAATTTGCACCTTTTTATAAATGGTTTATCTTGTTCGACAAAAAAATCACTCGAACATGTGCTTTGCATTTTCTCCATCGATAACATTTTTTTTCATTAAGCAGTGAATTCGGAATTATCATCGCCGGAAATCGACTGTTTCTACGTGCGCTGAGGCCCATAGCCCACATAATGGCGGCCCACCATTTTTTTTCTGTGCGAAACTAGTAAATCAGTGAAAATTTGAGATCGACTTAAATTAATAACGAAATCGCTAGAGATGCACCAATATTGCACGTGGCAAAAGTTTTCCCTGAAAATTAAAGAAAAGGCAGAATATTAAATTGTACCTTTTTATAAATAGTTTATGTTGTTCGACAGAAAAAATCACTCGAACATGTGCTTTGCATTTTCTCCATCGAGAACATTTTTTTTCATTAAGCAGTGAATTCGGAATTACCATCGCCGGAAGTCGACTGTTTCTACGTGCGCGGAGGCCGATAGCCCACATAATGACAGTCCACCGTTTTGTTTTCTGTGCGAAACTAGTAAATCAGTGAAAATTTGAGATCGACTTAAATTAATAACGAAATCGCTAGAGATGCACAAATATTGTATCTGGCAAAAGTTTTCCCTGAAAATTCAAGAAAAGGCAGAATATTAATTTGCACCTTTTTATAAATGGTTTATCTTGTTCGACAAAAAAATCACTCGAACATGTGCTTTGCATTTTCTCCATCGAGAAAATTTTTTTTCATTAAGCAGTGAATTCGGAATTATCATCGCCGGAAGTCGACTGTTTCTACGAGCGCGTAGGCCAATAGCCCACATAATGGCGGCCCACCATTTTTTTCTGTGCGAAACTAGTAAATCAGTTAAAATTTGAGATCGACTTAAATTAATAACGAAATCGCTAGAGATGCACAAATATTGTATCTGGCAAAAGTTTTCCCTGAAAATTCAAGAAAAGGCAGAATATTAATTTCCACCTTTTTTTAAATGGTTTATATTGTTCGACAAAAAAATCACTCGAACATGTGCTTTGCATTTTCTCCATCGAGAACATTTATTTTCATTAAGCAGTGAATTCGGAATTATCATCGCCGGAAGTCGACTGTTTCTACGTGCACTGAGGCCCATAGCCCACATAATGGCGGCCCACCATTTTTTTCTGTGCGAAACTAGTAAATCAGTGAAAATTTGAGATCGACTTAAATTAATAACGAAATCGCTAGAGATGCACAAATATTTCATCTGGCAAAAGTTTTCCCTGAAAATTAAGGAAAAGGCAGAATATTAATTTGCACCGTTTTATAAATGGTTTATCTTGTTCGACAAAAAAATCACACGAACATGTGCTTTGTGTTTTCTCCATCGAGAACATTTTTTTTCATTAAGCAGTGAATTCGGAATTATCATCGCCGGAAGTCGACTGTTTCTACGTGCACTGAGGCCCATAGCCCACATAATGGCGGCCCACCATTTTTTTCTGTGCGAAACTAGTAAATCAGTGAAAATTTGAGATCGACTTAAATTAATAACGAAATCGCTAGAGATGCACAAATATTTCATCTGGCAAAAGTTTTCCCTGAAAATTAAAGAAAATGCAGAATATTAATTTGTACCTTTTTATAAATGGTTCGACAAAAATCACACGAACATGTGCTTTGCATTTTTCTCCATCGAGAACATGTTTTTTTTATTAAGCAGTGAATTCGGAATTATCATCGCCGGAAATCGACTGTTTCTACGAGCGCGGAGGCCCATAGCCCACATAATGGCGGCACACCATTTTTTTCTGTGCGAAACTAGTAAATCAGTGAAAATTTGAGATCGACTTAAATTAATAACGAAATCGCTAGAGATGCACAAATATTTCATCTGGCAAAAGTTTTCCCTGAAAATTAAGGAAAAGGCAGAATATTAATTTGCACCGTTTTATAAATGGTTTATCTTGTTCGACAAAAAAATCACACGAACATGTGCTTTGTGTTTTCTCCATCGAGAACATTTTTTTTCATTAAGCAGTGAATTCGGAATTATCATCTCCGGAAGTCGACTGTTTCTACGTGCGCGGAGGCCCATAGCCCACATAATGGCGGCCCACCATTTTTTTTTCTGTGCGAAACTAGTAAATCAGTGAAAATTTGAGATCGACTTAAATTAATAACGAAATCGCTAGAGATGCACCAATATTGCACGTGGCAAAAGTTTTTCCTGAAAATTAAAGAAAAGGCAGAATATTAAATTGTACCTTTTTATAAATAGTTTATCTTGTTCGACAAAAAAATCACTCGAACATGTGCTTTGCATTTTCTCCATCGAGAACATTTTTTTTCATTAAGCAGTGAATTCGGAATTATCATCGCCGGAAGTCGACTGTTTCTACGTGCGCGGAGGCCGATAGCCCACATAATGACGGTCCACCGTTTTGTTTTCTGTGCGAAACTAGTAAATCAGTGAAAATTTGAGATCGACTTAAATTGATAACGAAATCGCTAGAGATGCACAAATATTGTATCTGGCAAAAGTTTTCCCTGAAAATTCAAGAAAAGGCAGAATATTAATTTGCACCTTTTTATAAATGGTTTATCTTGTTCGACAAAAAAATCACTCGAACATGTGCTTTGCATTTTCTCCATCGAGAAAATTTTTTTTCATTAAGCAGTGAATTCGGAATTATCATCGCCGGAAGTCGACCGTTTTTACGAGCGCGGAGGCCAATAGCCCACATAATGGCGGCCCACCATTTTTTTCTGTGCGAAACTAGTAAATCAGTGAAAATTTGAGATCGACTTAAATTAATAACGAAATCGCTAGAGATGCACAAATATTGTATCTGGCAAAAGTTTTCCCTGAAAATTCAAGAAAAGGCAGAATATTAATTTGCACCTTTTTATAAATGGTTTATATTGTTCGACAAAAAAATCACTCGAACATGTGCTTTGCATTTTCTCCATCGAGAACATTTTATTTCATTAAGCAGTGAATTCGGTATTATCATCGCCGGAAGTCGACTGTGCGCGGAGGCCCATAACCCACATAATGGCGGCCCACCATTTTTTTTCTGTGCGAAACTAGTAAATCAGTGAAAATTTGAGATCGACTTAAATTAATAACGAAATCGCTACAGATGCACCAATATTGCATGTGGCAAAAGTTATCCCTGAAAATTAAAGAAAATGCAGAATATTAATTTGTACCTTTTTATAAATGGTTTATCTTGTTCGACAAAAAAATCACTCGAACATGTGCTTTGCATTTTCTCCATCGATAACTTTTTTTTCATTAAGCAGTGAATTCGGAATTATCATCGCCGGAAGTCGACTGTGCGCGGAGGCCCATAGCCCACATAATGGCGGCCCACCATTTTTTTCTGTGCGAAACTAGTAAATCAGTGAAAATTTGAGATCGACTTAAATTAATAACGAAATCGCTAGAGATGCACAAATATTGTATCTGGCAAAAGTTTTCCCTGAAAATTCAAGAAAAGGCAGAATATTAATTTCCACCTTTTTATAAATGGTTTATCTTGTTCGACAAAAAAATCACTCGAACATGTGCTTTGCATTTTCTCCATCGAGAAAATTTTTTTTCATTAAGCAGTGAATTCGGAATTATCATCGCCGGAAGTCCACTGTTTCTACAAGCGCGTAGGCCAATAGCCCACATAATGGCGGCCTACCATTTTTTTCTGTGCGAAACTAGTAAATCAGTGAAAATTTGAGATCGACTTAAATTAATAACGAAATCGCTAGAGATGCACAAATATTGTATCTGGCAAAAGTTTTCCCTAAAATTCAAGAAAAGGCAGAATATTAATTTGCACCTTTTTATAAATGGTTTATCTTGTTCGACAAAAAAATCACTCGAACATGTGCTTTGCATTTTCTCCATCGATAACATTTTTTTTCATTAAGCAGTGAATTCGGAATTATCATCGCCGGAAGTCGACTGTTTCTACGTGCGCTGAGGCCCATAGCCCACATAATGGCGGCCCATAATTTTTTGTTCTGTGCGAAACTAGTAAATCAGTGAAAATTTGAGATCGACTTAAATTAATAACGAAATCGCTAGAGATGCACAAATATTGTATCTGGCAAAAGTTTTCCCTGAAAATTAAAGAAAAGGCAGAATATTAATTTGCACCTTTTTATAAATGGTTTGTCTTGTTCGACAAAAATCACTCGAACATGTGCTTTGCATTTTTCTCCATCGAGAACATGTTTTTTTTATTAAGCAGTGAATTCGGAATTATCATCGCCGGAAATCGACTGTTTCTACGAGCGCGGAGGCCCATAGCCCACATAATGGCGGCCCACCATTTTTTTCTGTGCGAAACTAGTAAATCAGTGAAAATTTGAGATCGACTTAAATTAATAACGAAATCGCTAGAGATGCACAAATATTGTATCTAGCAAAAGTTTTCCCTGAAAATTCAAGAAAAGGCAGAATATTAATTTGCACCTTTTTATAAATGGTTTATCTTGTTCGACAAAAAAATCACTCGAACATGTGCTTTGCATTTTCTCCGTCGAGAACATTTTTTTTCATTAAGCAGTGAATTCGGAATTATCATCGCCGGAAGTCCACTGTTTCTACGAGCGCGGAGGCCAATAGCCCACATAAAGGCGGCCTACCATTTTTTTCTGTGCGAAACTAGTAAATCAGTGAAAATTTGAGATCGACTTAAATTAATAACGAAATCGCTAGAGATGCACAAATATTCCACCTTTTTATAAATGGTTTATCTTGTTCGACAAAAAAATCACACGAACATGTGCTTTGTGTTTTCTCCATCGAGAACATTTTTTTTCATTAAGCAGTGAATTCGGAATTATCATCTCCGGAAGTCGACTGTTTCTACGTGCGCGGAGGCCCATAGCCCACATAATGGCGGCCCACCATTTTTTTTTCTGTGCGAAACTAGTAAATCAGTGAAAATTTGAGATCGACTTAAATTAATAACGAAATCGCTAGAGATGCACCAATATTGCACGTGGCAAAAGTTTTCCCTGAAAATTAAAGAAAAGGCAGAATATTAAATTGTACCTTTTTATAAATAGTTTATCTTGTTCGACAAAAAAATCACTCGAACATGTGCTTTGCATTTTCTCCATCGAGAACATTTTTTTTCATTAAGCAGTGAATTCGGAATTATCATCGCCGGAAGTCGACTGTTTCTACGTGCGCGGAGGCCGATAGCCCACATAATGACGGTCCACCGTTTTGTTTTCTGTGCGAAACTAGTAAATCAGTGAAAATTTGAGATCGACTTAAATTAATAACGAAATCGCTAGAGATGCACAAATATTGTATCTGGCAAAAGTTTTCCCTGAAAATTAAAGAAAAGGCAGAATATTAATTTGCACCTTTTTATAAATGGTTTTTCTTGTTCGACAAAAAAATCACACGAACATGTGCTTTGTATTTTCTCCATCGAGAACATTTTTTTTCATTAAGCAGTGAATTCGGAATTATCATCTCCGGAAGTCGAATGTTTCTACGTGCGCGGAGGTCCATAGCCCACATAATGGCGGCCCACCATTTTTTTTTCTGTGCGAAACTAGTAAATCAGTGAAAATTTGAGATCGACTTAAATTAATAACGAAATCGCTAGAGATGCACCAATATTGCACGTGGCAAAAGTTTTCCCTGAAAATTAAAAAAAAGGCAGAATATTGAATTGTACCTTTTTATAAATAGTTTATCTTGTTCGACAAAAAATTCACTCGAACATGTGCTTTGCATTTTCTCCATCGAGAACATTTTTTTTTCATTAAGCAGTGAATTCGGAATTATCATCGCCGGAAGTCGACTGTTTCTACGTGCGCTGAGGCCCATAGCCCACATAATGGCGGCCCACAATTTTTTTTTCTGTGCGAAACTAGTAAATCAGTGAAAATTTGAGATCGATTTAAATTAATAACGAAATCGCTAGAGATGCACAAATATTGTATCTGGCAAAAGTTTTCCCTGAAAATTAAAGAAAAGGCAGAATATTAATTTGCACCTTTTTATAAATGGTTTATCTTGTTCGACAAAAATCACTCGAACATGTGCTTTGCATTTTTCTCCATCGAGAACATGTTTTTTTTATTAAGCAGTGAATTCGGAATTATCATCGCCGGAAATCGACTGTTTCTACGAGCGCGGAGGCCCATAGCCCACATAATGGCGGCCCACCATTTTTTTCTGTGCGAAACTAGTAAATCAGTGAAAATTTGAGATCGACTTAAATTAATAACGAAATCGCTAGAGATGCACAAATATTTCATCTGGCAAAAGTTTTCCCTGAAAATTAAGGAAAAGGCAGAATATTAATTTGCACTGTTTTATAAATGGTTTATCTTGTTCGACAAAAAAATCACACGAACATGTGCTTTGTATTTTCTCCATCGAGAACATTTTTTTTCATTAAGCAGTGAATTCGGAATTATCATCTCCGGAAGTCGAATGTTTCTACGTGCGCGGAGGCCCATAGCCCACATAATGGCGGCCCACCATTTTTTTTTCTGTGCGAAACTAGTAAATCAGTGAAAATTTGAGATCGACTTAAATTAATAACGAAATCGCTAGAGATGCACAAATATTGCACGTGGCAAAAGTTTTCCCTGAAAATTAAAGAAAAGGCAGAATATTAAATTGTACCTTTTTATAAATAGTTTATCTTGTTCGACAAAAAAATCACTCGAACATGTGCTTTGCATTTTCTCCATCGAGAACATTTTTTTTCATTAAGCAGTGAATTCGGAATTATCATCGCCGGAAGTCGACTGTTTCTACGTGCGCTTAGGCCCATAGCCCACATAATGGCGGCCCACAATTTTTTTTCTGTGCGAAACTAGTAAATCAGTGAAAATTTGAGATCGACTTAAATTAATAACGAAATCGCTAGAGATGCACAAATATTGTATCTGGCAAAAGTTTTCCCTGAAAATTAAAGAAAAGGCAGAATATTAATTTGCACCTTTTTATAAATGGTTTATCTTGTTCGACAAAAATCACTCGAACAAGTGCTTTGCATTTTTCTCCATCGAGAACATGTTTTTTTTTTATTAAGCAGTGAATTCGGAATAATCATCGCCGGAAATCGACTGTTTCTACGAGCGCGGAGGCCCATAGCCCACATAATGGCGGCCCACCATTTTTTTCTGTGCGAAACTAGTAAATCAGTGAAAATTTGAGATCGACTTAAATTAATAACGAAATCGCTAGAGCTGCACAAATATTTCATCTGGCAAAAGTTTTCCCTGAAAATTAAGGAAAAGGCAGAATATTAATTTGCACCGTTTTATAAATGGTTTATCTTGTTCGACAAAAAAATCACACGATTGCTTTGTATTTTCTCCATCGAGAACATTTTTTTTCATTAAGCAGTGAATTCGGAATTATCATCTCCGGAAGTCGAATGTTTCTACGTGCGCGGAGGCCCTTAGCCCACATAATGGCGGCCCACCATTTTTTTTTCTGTGCGAAACTAGTAAATCAGTGAAAATTTGAGATCGACTTAAATTAATAACGAAATCGCTAGAGATGCACCAATATTGCACGTGGCAAAAGTTTTCCCTGAAAATTAAAGAAAAGGCAGAATATTAAATTGTACCTTTTTATAAATAGTTTATCTTGTTCGACAAAAAAATCACTCGAACATGTGCTTTGCATTTTCTCCATCGAGAACATTTTTTTTCATTAAGCAGTGAATTCGGAATTATCATCGCAGGAAGTCGACTGTTTCTACGTGCGCTGAGGCCCATAGCCCACATAATGGCGGCCCACAATTTTTTTTTCTGTGCGAAACTAGTAAATCAGTGAAAATTTGAGATCGACTTAAATTAATAACGAAATCGCTAGAGATGCACAAATATTGTATCTGGCAAAAGGTTTCCCTGAAAATTAAAGAAAAGGCAGAATATTAATTTGCACCTTTTTATAAATGGTTTATCTTGTTCGACAAAAATCACTCGAACATGTGCTTTGCATTTTTCTCCATCGAGAACATGTTTTTTTTTATTAAGCAGTGAATTCGGAATAATCATCGCCGGAAATCGACTGTTTCTACGAGCGCGGAGGCCCATAGCCCACATAATGGCGGCCCACCTTTTTTTTCTGTGCGAAACTAGTAAATCAGTGAAAATTTGAGATCGACTTAAATTAATAACGAAATCGCTAGAGATGCACCAATATTGCACGTGGCAAAAGTTTTCCCTGAAAATTAAGGAAAAGGCAGAATATTAATTTGCACCGTTTTATAAATGGTTTATCTTGTTCGACAAAAAAATCACACGAACATGTGCTTTGCATTTTCTCCATCGAGAACATTTTTTTTCATTAAGCAGTGAATTCGGAATTATCATCTCCGGAAGTCGAATGTTTCTACGTGCGCGGAGGCCCATAGCCCACATAATGGCGGCCCACCCTTTTTTTTCTGTGCGAAACTAGTAAATCAGTGAAAATTTGAGATCGACTTAAATTAATAACGAAATCGCTAGAGATGCACAAATATTTCATCTGGCAAAAGTTTTCCCTGAAAATTAAGGAAAAGGCAGAATATTAATTTGCACCGTTTTATAAATGGTTTATCTTGTTCGACAAAAAAATCACACGAACATGTGCTTTGTATTTTCTCCATCGAGAACATTTTTTTTCATTAAGCAGTGAATTCGGAATTATCATCTCCGGAAGTCGAATGTTTCTACGTGCGCGGAGGCCCATAGCCCACATAATGGCGGCCCACCATTTTTTTTTTCTGTGCGAAACTAGTAAATCAGTGAAAATTTGAGATCGACTTAAATTAATAACGAAATCGCTAGAGATGCACCAATATTGCACGTGGCAAAAGTTTTCCCTGAAAATTAAAGAAAAGGCAGAATATTAAATTGTACCTTTTTATAAATAGTTTATCTTGTTCGACAAAAAAATCACTCGAACATGTGCTTTGCATTTTCTCCATCGATAACATTTTTTTTCATTAAGCAGTGAATTTGGAATTATCATCGCCGGAAGTCGACTGTTTCTACGTGCGCTGAGGCCCATAGCCCACATAATGGCGGCCCACAATTTTTTTTTCTGTGCGAAACTAGTAAATCAGTGAAAATTTGAGATCGACTTAAATTAATAACGAAATCGCTAGAGATGCACAAATATTGTATCTGGCAAAAGTTTTCCCTGAAAATTAAAGAAAAGGCAGAATATTAATTTGCACCTTTTTATAAATGGTTTATCTTGTTCGACAAAAATCACTCGAACATGTGCTTTGCATTTTTCTCCATCGAGAACATGTTTTTTTTATTAAGCAGTGAATTCGGAATTATCATTGCCGGAAATCGACTGTTTCTACGAGCGCGGAGGCCCATAGCCCACATAATGGCGGCCCACCATTTTTTTCTGTGCGAAACTAGTAAATCAGTGAAAATTTGAGATCGACTTAAATTAATAACGAAATCGCTAGAGATGCACAAATATTTCATCTGGCAAAAGTTTTCCCTTAAAATTAAGGAAAAGGCAGAATATTAATTTGCACCGTTTTATAAATGGTTTATCTTGTTCGACAAAAAAATCACACGAACATGTGCTTTGTATTTTCTCCATCGAGAACATTTTTTTTCATTAAGCAGTGAATTCGGAATTATCATCTCCGGAAGTCGAATGTTTCTACGTGCGCGGAGGCCCATAGCCCACATAATGGCGGCCCACCATTTTTTTTTCTGTGCGAAACTAGTAAATCAGTGAAAATTTGAGATCGACTTAAATTAATAACGAAATCGCTAGAGATGCACCACTATTGCACGTGGCAAAAGTTTTCCCTGAAAATTAAAGAAAAGGCAGAATATTAAATTGTACCTTTTTATAAATAGTTTATCTTGTTCGACAAAAAAATCACTCGAACATGTGCTTTGCATTTTCTCCATCGAGAACATTTTTTTTCATTAAGCAGTGAATTCGGAATTATCATCTCCGGAAGTCGAATGTTTCTACGTGCGCGGAGGCCCATAGCCCACATAATGGCGGCCCACCATTTTTTTTTCTGTGCGAAACTAGTAAATCAGTGAAAATTTGAGATCGACTTAAATTAATAACGAAATCGCTAGAGATGCACCAATATGGCACGTGGCAAAAGTTTTCCCTGAAAATTAAAGAAAAGGCAGAATATTAAATTGTACCTTTTTATAAATAGTTTATCTTGTTCGACAAAAAAATCACTCGAACATGTGCTTTGCATTTTCTCCATCGAGAACATTTTTTTTCATTAAGCAGTGAATTCGGAATTATCATCGCCGGAAGTCGACTGTTTCTATGTGCGCTGAGGCCCATAGCCCACATAATGGCGGCCCACAATTTTTTTTCTGTGCGAAACTAGTAAATCAGTGAAAATTTGAGATCGACTTAAATTAATAACGAAATCGCTAGAGATGCACAAATATTGTATCTGGCAAAAGTTTTCCCTGAAAATTAAAGAAAAGGCAGAATATTAATTTGCACCTTTTTATAAATGGTTTATCTTGTTCGACAAAAATCACTCGAACATGTGCTTTGCATTTTTCTCCATCGAGAACATGTTTTTTTTATTAAGCAGTGAATTCGGAATAATCATCGCCGGAAATCGACTGTTTCTACGAGCGCGGAGGCCCATAGCCCACAAAATGGCGGCCCACCATTTTTTTCTGTGCGAAACTAGTAAATCAGTGAAAATTTGAGATCGACTTAAATTAATAACGAAATCGCTAGAGATGCACAAATATTTCATCTGGCAAAAGTTTTCCCTGAAAATTAAGGAAAAGGCAGAATATTAATTTGCACCGTTTTATAAATGGTTTATCTTGTTCGACAAAAAAATCACACGATTGCTTTGTATTTTCTCCATCGAGAACATTTTTTTTCATTAAGCAGTGAATTCGGAATTATCATCTCCGGAAGTCGAATGTTTCTACGTGCGCGGAGGCCCATAGCCCACATAATGGCGGCCCACCATTTTTTTTTCTGTGCGAAACTAGTAAATCAGTGAAAATTTGAGATCGACTTAAATTAATAACGAAATCGCTAGAGATGCACAAATATTGTATCTGGCAAAAGTTTTCCCTGAAAATTAAAGAAAAGGCAGAATATTAATTTGCACCTTTTTATAAATGGTTTATCTTGTTCGACAAAAATCACTCGAACATGTGCTTTGCATTTTTCTCCATCGAGAACATGTTTTTTTTTATTAAGCAGTGAATTCGGAATAATCATCGCCGGAAATCGACTGTTTCTACGAGCGCGGAGGCCCATAGCCCACATAATGGCGGCCCACCATTTTTTTCTGTGCGAAACTAGTAAATCAGTGAAAATTTGAGATCGACTTAAATTAATAACGAAATCGCTAGAGATGCACAAATATTTCATCTGGCAAAAGTTTTCCCTGAAAATTAAGGAAAAGGCAGAATATTAATTTGCACCGTTTTATAAATGGTTTATCTTGTTCGACAAAAAAATCACACGAACATGTGCTTTGCATTTTCTCCATCGAGAACATTTTTTTTCATTAAGCAGTGAATTCGGAATTATCATCGCCGGAAGTCGACTGTTTCTACGTGCGCTGAGGCCCATAGCCCACATAATGGCGGCCCACAATTTTTTTTTCTGTGCGAAACTAGTAAATCAGTGAAAATTTGAGATCGACTTAAATTAATAACGAAATCGCTAGAGATGCACAAATATTGTATCTGGCAAAAGTTTTCCCTGAAAATTAAAGAAAAGGCAGAATATTAATTTGCACCTTTTTATAAATGGTTTATCTTGTTCGACAAAAATCACTCGAACATGTGCTTTGCATTTTTCTCCATCGAGAACATGTTTTTTTTTATTAAGCAGTGAATTCGGAATAATCATCGCCGGAAATCGACTGTTTCTACGAGCGCGGAGGCCCATAGCCCACATAATGGCGGCCCACCATTTTTTTCTGTGCGAAACTAGTAAATCAGTGAAAATTTGAGATCGACTTAAATTAATAACGAAATCGCTAGAGATGCACCAATATTGCAAGTGGCAAAAGTTTTCCCTGAAAATTAAGGAAAAGGCAGAATATTAATTTGCACCGTTTTATAAATGGTTTATCTTGTTCGACAAAAAAATCACACGAACATGTGCTTTGTATTTTCTCCATCGAGAACATTTTTTTTCATTAAGCAGTGAATTCGGAATTATCATCTCCGGAAGTCGAATGTTTCTACGTGCGCGGAGGCCCATAGCCCACATAATGGCGGCCCACCCTTTTTTTTCTGTGCGAAACTAGTAAATCAGTGAAAATTTGAGATCGACTTAAATTAATAACGAAATCGCTAGAGATGCACAAATATTTCATCTGGCAAAAGTTTTCCCTGAAAATTAAGGAAAAGGCAGAATATTAATTTGCACCGTTTTATAAATGGTTTATCTTGTTCGACAAAAAAATCACACGAACATGTGCTTTGTATTTTCTCCATCGAGAACATTTTTTTTCATTAAGCAGTGAATTCGGAATTATCATCTCCGGAAGTCGAATGTTTCTACGTGCGCGGAGGCCCATAGCCCACATAATGGCGGCCCACCATTTTTTTTTTCTGTGCGAAACTAGTAAATCAGTGAAAATTTGAGATCGACTTAAATTAATAACGAAATCGCTAGAGATGCACCAATATTGCACGTGGCAAAAGTTTTCCCTGAAAATTAAAGAAAAGGCAGAATATTAAATTGTACCTTTTTATAAATAGTTTATCTTGTTCGACAAAAAAATAACTCGAACATGTGCTTTGCATTTTCTCCATCGAGAACATTTTTTTTCATTAAGCAGTGAATTTGGAATTATCATCGCCGGAAGTCGACTGTTTCTACGTGCGCTGAGGCCCATAGCCCACATAATGGCGGCCCACAATTTTTTTTTCTGTGCGAAACTAGTAAATCAGTGAAAATTTGAGATCGACTTAAATTAATAACGAAATCGCTAGAGATGCACAAATATTGTATCTGGCAAAAGTTTTCCCTGAAAATTAAAGAAAAGGCAGAATATTAATTTGCACCTTTTTATAAATGGTTTATCTTGTTCGACAAAAATCACTCGAACATGTGCTTTGCATTTTTCTCCATCGAGAACATGTTTTTTTTATTAAGCAGTGAATTCGGAATTATCATTGCCGGAAATCGACTGTTTCTACGAGCGCGGAGGCCCATAGCCCACATAATGGCGGCCCACCATTTTTTTCTGTGCGAAACTAGTAAATCAGTGAAAATTTGAGATCGACTTAAATTAATAACGAAATCGCTAGAGATGCACAAATATTTCATCTGGCAAAAGTTTTCCCTTAAAATTAAGGAAAAGGCAGAATATTAATTTGCACCGTTTTATAAATGGTTTATCTTGTTCGACAAAAAAATCACACGAACATGTGCTTTGTATTTTCTCCATCGAGAACATTTTTTTTCATTAAGCAGTGAATTCGGAATTATCATCTCCCGAAGTCGAATGTTTCTACGTGCGCGGAGGCCCATAGCCCACATAATGGCGGCCCACCATTTTTTTTTCTGTGCGAAACTAGTAAATCAGTGAAAATTTGAGATCGACTTAAATTAATAACGAAATCGCTAGAGATGCACCACTATTGCACGTGGCAAAAGTTTTCCCTGAAAATTAAAGAAAAGGCAGAATATTAAATTGTTCCTTTTTATAAATAGTTTATCTTGTTCGACAAAAAAATCACTCGAACATGTGCTTTGCATTTTCTCCATCGAGAACATTTTTTTTCATTAAGCAGTGAATTCGGAATTATCATCTCCGGAAGTCGAATGTTTCTACGTGCGCGGAGGCCCATAGCCCACATAATGGCGGCCCACCATTTTTTTTTCTGTGCGAAACTAGTAAATCAGTGAAAATTTGAGATCGACTTAAATTAATAACGAAATCGCTAGAGATGCACCAATATTGCACGTGGCAAAAGTTTTCCCTGAAAATTAAAGAAAAGGCAGAATATTAAATTGTACCTTTTTATAAATAGTTTATCTTGTTCGACAAAAAAATCACTCGAACATGTGCTTTGCATTTTCTCCATCGAGAACATTTTTTTTCATTAAGCAGTGAATTCGGAATTATCATCGCCGGAAGTCGACTGTTTCTACGTGCGCTGAGGCCCATAGCCCACATAATGGCGGCCCACAATTTTTTTTCTGTGCGAAACTAGTAAATCAGTGAAAATTTGAGATCGACTTAAATTAATAACGAAATCGCTAGAGATGCACAAATATTGTATCTGGCAAAAGTTTTCCCTGAAAATTAAAGAAAAGGCAGAATATTAATTTGCACCTTTTTATAAATGGTTTATCTTGTTCGACAAAAATCACTCGAACATGTGCTTTGCATTTTTCTCCATCGAGAACATGTTTTTTTTATTAAGCAGTGAATTCGGAATTATCATCGCCGGAAATCGACTGTTTCTACGAGCGCGGAGGCCCATAGCCCACATAATGGCGGCCCACCATTTTTTTCTGTGCGAAACTAGTAAATCAGTGAAAATTTGAGATCGACTTAAATTAATAACGAAATCGCTAGAGATGCACAAATATTTCATCTGGCAAAAGTTTTCCCTGAAAATTAAGGAAAAGGCAGAATATTAATTTGCACCGTTTTATAAATGGTTTATCTTGTTCGACAAAAAAATCACACGAACATGTGCTTTGTATTTTCTCCATCGAGAACATTTTTTTTCATTAAGCAGTGAATTCGGAATTATCATCTCCGGAAGTCGAATGTTTCTACGTGCGCGGAGGCCCATAGCCCACATGGCGGCCCACCATTTTTTTTTTCTGTGCGAAACTAGTAAATCAGTGAAAATTTGAGATCGACTTAAATTAATAACGAAATCGCTAGAGATGCACCACTATTGCACGTGGCAAAAGTTTTCCCTGAAAATTAAAGAAAAGGCAGAATATTAAATTGTACCTTTTTATAAATAGTTTATCTTGTTCGACAAAAAAATCACTCGAACATGTGCTTTGCATTTTTTCCATCGAGAACATTTTTTTTCATTAAGCAGTGAATTCGGAATTATCATCGCCGGAAGTCGACTGTTTCTACGTGCGCTGAGGCCCATAGCCCACATAATGGCGGCCCACAATTTTTTTTCTGTGCGAAACTAGTAAATCAGTGAAAATTTGAGATCGACTTAAATTAATAACGAAATCGCTAGAGATGCACAAATATTGTATCTGGCAAAAGTTTTCCCTGAAAATTAAAGAAAAGGCAGAATATTAATTTGCACCTTTTTATAAATGGTTTATATTGTTCGACAAAAATCACTCGAACATGTGCTTTGCATTTTTCTCCATCGAGAACATGTTTTTTTTATTAAGCAGTGAATTCGGAATTATCATCGCCGGAAATCGACTGTTTCTACGAGCGCGGAGGCCCATAGCCCACATAATGGGGGCCCACCATTTTTTTCTGTGCGAAACTAGTAAATCAGTGAAAATTTGAGATCGACTTAAATTAATAACGAAATCGCTAGAGATGCACAAATATTTCATCTGGCAAAAGTTTTCCCTGAAAATTAAGGAAAAGGCAGAATATTAATTTGCACCGTTTTATAAATGGTTTATCTTGTTCGACAAAAAAATCACACGAACATGTGCTTTGTATTTTCTCCATCGAGAACATTTTTTTTCATTAAGCAGTGAATTCGGAATTATCATCTCCGGAAGTCGAATGTTTCTACGTGCGCGGAGGCCCATAGCCCACATGGCGGCCCACCATTTTTTTTTTCTGTGCGAAACTAGTAAATCAGTGAAAATTTGAGATCGACTTAAATTAATAACGAAATCGCTAGAGATGCACCACTATTGCACGTGGCAAAAGTTTTCCCTGAAAATTAAAGAAAAGGCAGAATATTAAATTGTACCTTTTTATAAATAGTTTATCTTGTTCGACAAAAAAATCACTCGAACATGTGCTTTGCATTTTTTCCATCGAGAACATTTTTTTTCATTAAGCAGTGAATTCGGAATTATCATCGCCGGAAGTCGACTGTTTCTACGTGCGCTGAGGCCCATAGCCCACATAATGGCGGCCCACAATTTTTTTTCTGTGCGAAACTAGTAAATCAGTGAAAATTTGAGATCGACTTAAATTAATAACGAAATCGCTAGAGATGCACAAATATTGTATCTGGCAAAAGTTTTCCCTGAAAATTAAAGAAAAGGCAGAATATTAATTTGCACCTTTTTATAAATGGTTTATCTTGTTCGACAAAAATCACTCGAACATGTGCTTTGCATTTTTCTCCATCGAGAACATGTTTTTTTTTATTAAGCAGTGAATTCGGAATAATCATCGCCGGAAATCGACTGTTTCTACGAGCGCGGAGGCCCATAGCCCACATAATGGCGGCCCACCATTTTTTTCTGTGCGAAACTAGTAAATCAGTGAAAATTTGAGATCGACTTAAATTAATAACGAAATCGCTAGAGATGCACAAATATTTCACCTGGCAAAAGTTTTCCCTGAAAATTAAGGAAAAGGCAGAATATTAATTTGCACCGTTTTATAAATGGTTTATCTTGTTCGACAAAAAAATCACACGAACATGTGCTTTGTATTTTTTCCATCGAGAACATTTTTTTTCATTAAGCAGTGAATTCGGAATTATCATCTCCCGAAGTCGAATGTTTCTACGTGCGCGGAGGCCCATAGCCCACATAATGGCGGCCCACCATTTTTTTTTCTGTGCGAAACTAGTAAATCAGTGAAAATTTGAGATCGACTTAAATTAATAACGAAATCGCTAGAGATGCACCACTATTGCACGTGGCAAAAGTTTTCCCTGAAAATTAAAGAAAAGGCAGAATATTAAATTGTACCTTTTTATAAATAGTTTATCTTGTTCGACAAAAAAATCACTCGAACATGTGCTTTGCATTTTCTCCATCGAGAACATTTTTTTTCATTAAGCAGTGAATTCGGAATTATCATCTCCGGAAGTCGAATGTTTCTACGTGCGCGGAGGCCCATAGCCCACATAATGGCGGCCCACCATTTTTTTTTCTGTGCGAAACTAGTAAATCAGTGAAAATTTGAGATCGACTTAAATTAATAACGAAATCGCTAGAGATGCACCAATATTGCACGTGGCAAAAGTTTTCCCTGAAAATTAAAGAAAAGGCAGAATATTAAATTGTACCTTTTTATAAATAGTTTATCTTGTTCGACAAAAAAATCACTCGAACATGTGCTTTGCATTTTCTCCATCGAGAACATTTTTTTTCATTAAGCAGTGAATTCGGAATTATCATCGCCGGAAGTCGACTGTTTCTACGTGCGCTGAGGCCCATAGCCCACATAATGGCGGCCCACAATTTTTTTTCTGTGCGAAACTAGTAAATCAGTGAAAATTTGAGATCGACTTAAATTAATAACGAAATCGCTAGAGATGCACAAATATTGTATCTGGCAAAAGTTTTCCCTGAAAATTAAAGAAAAGGCAGAATATTAATTTGCACCTTTTTATAAATGGTTTATCTTGTTCGACAAAAATCACTCGAACATGTGCTTTGCATTTTTCTCCATCGAGAACATGTTTTTTTTATTAAGCAGTGAATTCGGAATTATCATCGCCGGAAATCGACTGTTTCTACGAGCGCGGAGGCCCATAGCCCACATAATGGCGGCCCACCATTTTTTTCTGTGCGAAACTAGTAAATCAGTGAAAATTTGAGATCGACTTAAATTAATAACGAAATCGCTAGAGATGCACAAATATTTCATCTGGCAAAAGTTTTCCCTGAAAATTAAGGAAAAGGCAGAATATTAATTTGCACCGTTTTATAAATGGTTTATCTTGTTCGACAAAAAAATCACACGAACATGTGCTTTGTATTTTCTCCATCGAGAACATTTTTTTTCATTAAGCAGTGAATTCGGAATTATCATCTCCGGAAGTCGAATGTTTCTACGTGCGCGGAGGCCCATAGCCCACATGGCGGCCCACCATTTTTTTTTTCTGTGCGAAACTAGTAAATCAGTGAAAATTTGAGATCGACTTAAATTAATAACGAAATCGCTAGAGATGCACCACTATTGCACGTGGCAAAAGTTTTCCCTGAAAATTAAAGAAAAGGCAGAATATTAAATTGTACCTTTTTATAAATAGTTTATCTTGTTCGACAAAAAAATCACTCGAACATGTGCTTTGCATTTTTTCCATCGAGAACATTTTTTTTCATTAAGCAGTGAATTCGGAATTATCATCGCCGGAAGTCGACTGTTTCTACGTGCGCTGAGGCCCATAGCCCACATAATGGCGGCCCACAATTTTTTTTCTGTGCGAAACTAGTAAATCAGTGAAAATTTGAGATCGACTTAAATTAATAACGAAATCGCTAGAGATGCACAAATATTGTATCTGGCAAAAGTTTTCCCTGAAAATTAAAGAAAAGGCAGAATATTAATTTGCACCTTTTTATAAATGGTTTATCTTGTTCGACAAAAATCACTCGAACATGTGCTTTGCATTTTTCTCCATCGAGAACATGTTTTTTTTATTAAGCAGTGAATTCGGAATAATCATCGCCGGAAATCGACTGTTTCTACGAGCGCGGAGGCCCATAGCCCACATAATGGCGGCCCACCATTTTTTTCTGTGCGAAACTAGTAAATCAGTGAAAATTTGAGATCGACTTAAATTAATAACGAAATCGCTAGAGATGCACAAATATTTCACCTGGCAAAAGTTTTCCCTGAAAATTAAGGAAAAGGCAGAATATTAATTTGCACCGTTTTATAAATGGTTTATCTTGTTCGACAAAAAAATCACACGATTGCTTTGTATTTTCTCCATCGAGAACATTTTTTTTCATTAAGCAGTGAATTCGGAATTATCATCTCCGGAAGTCGAATGTTTCTACGTGCGCGGAGGCCCATAGCCCACATAATGGCGGCCCACCATTTTTTTTTCTGTGCGAAACTAGTAAATCAGTGAAAATTTGAGATCGACTTAAATTAATAACGAAATCGCTAGAGATGCACAAATATTGTATCTGGCAAAAGTTTTCCCTGAAAATTAAAGAAAAGGCAGAATATTAATTTGCACCTTTTTATAAATGGTTTATCTTGTTCGACAAAAATCACTCGAACATGTGCTTTGCATTTTTCTCCATCGAGAACATGTTTTTTTTTATTAAGCAGTGAATTCGGAATAATCATCGCCGGAAATCGACTGTTTCTACGAGCGCGGAGGCCCATAGCCCACATAATGGCGGCCCACCATTTTTTTCTGTGCGAAAATAGTAAATCAGTGAAAATTTGAGATCGACTTAAATTAATAACGAAATCGCTAGAGATGCACAAATATTTCATCTGGCAAAAGTTTTCCCTGAAAATTAAGGAAAAGGCAGAATATTAATTTGCACCGTTTTATAAATGGTTTATCTTGTTCGACAAAAAAATCACACGAACATGTGCTTTGTATTTTCTCCATCGAGAACATTTTTTTTCATTAAGCAGTGCATTCGGAATTATCATCTCCGGAAGTCGAATGTTTCTACGTGCGCGGAGGCCCATAGCCCACATAATGGCGGCCCACCATTTTTTTTCTGTGCGAAACTAGTAAATCAGTGAAAATTTGAGATCGACTTAAATTAATAACGAAATCGCTAGAGATGCACCAATATTGCACGTGGCAAAAGTTTTCCCTGAAAATTAAAGAAAAGGCAGAATATTAAATTGTACCTTTTTATAAATAGTTTATCTTGTTCGACAAAAAAATCACTCGAACATGTGCTTTGCATTTTCTCCATCGAGAACATTTTTTTTCATTAAGCAGTGAATTCGGAATTATCATCTCCGGAAGTCGAATGTTTCTACGTGCGCGGAGGCCCATAGCCCACATAATGGCGGCCCACCATTTTTTTTTCTGTGCGAAACTAGTAAATCAGTGAAAATTTGAGATCGACTTAAATTAATAACGAAATCGCTAGAGATGCACCAATATTGCACGTGGCAAAAGTTTTCCCTGAAAATTAAAGAAAAGGCAGAATATTAAATTGTACCTTTTTATAAATAGTTTATCTTGTTCGACAAAAAAATCACTCGAACATGTGCTTTGCATTTTCTCCATCGAGAACATTTTTTTTCATTAAGCAGTGAATTCGGAATTATCATCGCCGGAAGTCGACTGTTTCTACGTGCGCTGAGGCCCATAGCCCACATAATGGCGGTCCACAATTTTTTTTTCTGTGCGAAACTAGTAAATCAGTGAAAATTTGAGATCGACTTAAATTAATAACGAAATCGCTAGAGATGCACAAATATTGTATCTGGCAAAAGTTTTCCCTGAAAATTAAAGAAAAGGCAGAATATTAATTTGCACCTTTTTATAAATGGTTTATCTTGTTCGACAAAAATCACTCGAACATGTGCTTTGCATTTTTCTCCATCGAGAACATGTTTTTTTTATTAAGCAGTGAATTCGGAATTATCATCGCCGGAAATCGACTGTTTCTACGAGCGCGGAGGCCCATAGCCCACATAATGGCGGCCCACCATTTTTTTCTGTGCGAAACTAGTAAATCAGTGAAAATTTGAGATCGACTTAAATTAATAACGAAATCGCTAGAGATGCACAAATATTTCATCTGGCAAAAGTTTTCCCTGAAAATTAAGGAAAAGGCAGAATATTAATTTGCACCGTTTTATAAATGGTTTATCTTGTTCGACAAAAAAATCACACGAACATGTGCTTTGTATTTTCTCCATCGAGAACATTTTTTTTTCATTAAGCAGTGAATTCGGAATTATCATCTCCGGAAGTCGAATGTTTCTACGAGCGCGGAGGCCCATAGCCCACATGGCGGCCCACCATTTTTTTTTCTGTGCGAAACTAGTAAATCAGTGAAAATTTGAGATCGACTTAAATTAATAACGAAATCGCTAGAGATGCACCACTATTGCACGTGGCAAAAGTTTTCCCTGAAAATTAAAGAAAAGGCAGAATATTAAATTGTACCTTTTTATAAATAGTTTATCTTGTTCGACAAAAAAATCACTCGAACATGTGCTTTGCATTTTCTCCATCGAGAACATTTTTTTTCATTAAGCAGTGAATTCGGAATTATCATCGCCGGAAGTCGACTGTTTCTACGTGCGCTGAGGCCCATAGCCCACATAATGGCGGCCCACAATTTTTTTTCTGTGCGAAACTAGTAAATCAGTGAAAATTTGAGATCGACTTAAATTAATAACGAAATCGCTAGAGATGCACAAATATTGTATCTGGCAAAAGTTTTCCCTGAAAATTAAAGAAAAGGCAGAATATTAATTTGCACCTTTTTATAAATGGTTTATCTTGTTCGACAAAAATCACTCGAACATGTGCTTTGCATTTTTCTCCATCGAGAACATGTTTTTTTTATTAAGCAGTGAATTCGGAATAATCATCGCCGGAAATC
This sequence comes from Nephrocerus scutellatus, assembly GCA_947095585.1. Classification (NCBI taxonomy): domain Eukaryota; kingdom Metazoa; phylum Arthropoda; class Insecta; order Diptera; family Pipunculidae; genus Nephrocerus; species Nephrocerus scutellatus. Next base: position 71,054,449 of record OX352762.1, on the reverse strand, counting down.
GACTGTTTCTACGAGCGCGGAGGCCCATAGCCCACATAATGGCGGCCCACCATTTTTTTCTGTGCGAAACTAGTAAATCAGTGAAAATTTGAGATCGACTTAAATTAATAACGAAATCGCTAGAGATGCACAAATATTTCATCTGGCAAAAGTTTTCCCTGAAAATTAAGGAAAAGGCAGAATATTAATTTGCACCGTTTTATAAATGGTTTATCTTTTTCGACAAAAAAATCACACGATTGCTTTGTATTTTCTCCATCGAGAACATTTTTTTTCATTAAGCAGTGAATTCGGAATTATCATCTCCGGAAGTCGAATGTTTCTACGTGCGCGGAGGCCCATAGCCCACATAATAGCGGCCCACCATTTTTTTTTCTGTGCGAAACTAGTAAATCAGTGAAAATTTGAGATCGACTTAAATTAATAACGAAATCGCTAGAGATGCACAAATATTGTATCTGGCAAAAGTTTTCCCTGAAAATTAAAGAAAAGGCAGAATATTAATTTGCACCTTTTTATAAATGCTTTATCTTGTTCGACAAAAATCACTCGAACATGTGCTTTGCATTTTTCTCCATCGAGAACATGTTTTTTTTATTAAGCAGTGAATTCGGAATTATCATCGCCGGAAATCGACTGTTTCTACGAGCGCGGAGGCCCATAGCCCACATAATGGCGGCCCACCATTTTTTTCTGTGCGAAACTAGTAAATCAGTGAAAATTTGAGATCGACTTAAATTAATAACGAAATCGCTAGAGATGCACAAATATTTCATCTGGCAAAAGTTTTCCCTGAAAATTAAGGAAAAGGCAGAATATTAATTTGCACCGTTTTATAAATGGTTTATCTTGTTCGACAAAAAAATCACACGAACATGTGCTTTGTATTTTCTCCATCGAGAACATTTTTTTTCATTAAGCAGTGAATTCGGAATTATCATCTCCGGAAGTCGAATGTTTCTACGTGCGCGGAGGCCCATAGCCCACATGGCGGCCCACCATTTTTTTTTCTGTGCGAAACTAGTAAATCAGTGAAAATTTGAGATCGACTTAAATTAATAACGAAATCGCTAGAGATGCACCACTATTGCACGTGGCAAAAGTTTTCCCTGAAAATTAAAGAAAAGGCAGAATATTAAATTGTACCTTTTTATAAATAGTTTATCTTGTTCGACAAAAAAATCACTCGAACATGTGCTTTGCATTTTTTCCATCGAGAACATTTTTTTTCATTAAGCAGTGAATTCGGAATTATCATCGCCGGAAGTCGACTGTTTCTACGTGCGCTGAGGCCCATAACCCACATAATGGCGGCCCACAATTTTTTTTCTGTGCGAAACTAGTAAATCAGTGAAAATTTGAGATCGACTTAAATTAATAACGAAATCGCTAGAGATGCACAAATATTGTATCTGGCAAAAGTTTTCCCTGAAAATTAAAGAAAAGGCAGAATATTAATTTGCACCTTTTTATAAATGGTTTATCTTGTTCGACAAAAATCACTCGAACATGTGCTTTGCATTTTTCTCCATCGAGAACATGTTTTTTTTTATTAAGCAGTGAATTCGGAATAATCATCGCCGGAAATCGACTGTTTCTACGAGCGCGGAGGCCCATAGCCCACATAATGGCGGCCCACCATTTTTTTCTGTGCGAAACTAGTAAATCAGTGAAAATTTGAGATCGACTTAAATTAATAACGAAATCGCTAGAGATGCACAAATATTTCATCTGGCAAAAGTTTTCCCTGAAAATTAAGGAAAAGGCAGAATATTAATTTGCACCGTTTTATAAATGGTTTATCTTGTTCGACAAAAAAATCACAAGAACATGTGCTTTGTATTTTCTCCATCGAGAACATTTTTTTTCATTAAGCAGTGAATTCGGAATTATCATCTCCGGAAGTCGAATGTTTCTACGTGCGCGGAGGCCCATAGCCCACATAATGGCGGCCCACCATTTTTTTTCTGTGCGAAACTAGTAAATCAGTGAAAATTTGAGATCGACTTAAATTAATAACGAAATCGCTAGAGATGCACAAATATTGTATCTGGCAAAAGTTTTCCCTGAAAATTAAAGAAAAGGCAGAATATTAATTTGCACCTTTTTATAAATGGTTTATCTTGTTCGACAAAAATCACTCGAACATGTGCTTTGCATTTTTCTCCATCGAGAACATGTTTTTTTTTATTAAGCAGTGAATTCGGAATAATCATCGCCGGAAATCGACTGTTTCTACGAGCGCGGAGGCCCATAGCCCACATAATGGCGGCCCACCATTTTTTTCTGTGCGAAAATAGTAAATCAGTGAAAATTTGAGATCGACTTAAATTAATAACGAAATCGCTAGAGATGCACAAATATTTCATCTGGCAAAAGTTTTCCCTGAAAATTAAGGAAAAGGCAGAATATTAATTTGCACCGTTTTATAAATGGTTTATCTTGTTCGACAAAAAAATCACACGAACATGTGCTTTGTATTTTCTCCATCGAGAACATTTTTTTTCATTAAGCAGTGCATTCGGAATTTTCATCTCCGGAAGTCGAATGTTTCTACGTGCGCGGAGGCCCATAGCCCACATAATGGCGGCCCACCATTTTTTTTTCTGTGCGAAACTAGTAAATCAGTGAAAATTTGAGATCGACTTAAATTAATAACGAAATCGCTAGAGATGCACCAATATTGCACGTGGCAAAAGTTTTCCCTGAAAATTAAAGAAAAGGCAGAATATTAAATTGTACCTTTTTATAAATAGTTTATCTTGTTCGACAAAAAAATCACTCGAACATGTGCTTTGCATTTTCTCCATCGAGAACATTTTTTTTCATTAAGCAGTGAATTCGGAATTATCATCTCCGGAAGTCGAATGTTTCTACGTGCGCGGAGGCCCATAGCCCACATAATGGCGGCCCACCATTTTTTTTTCTGTGCGAAACTAGTAAATCAGTGAAAATTTGAGATCGACTTAAATTAATAACGAAATCGCTAGAGATGCACCAATATTGCACGTGGCAAAAGTTTTCCCTGAAAATTAAAGAAAAGGCAGAATATTAAATTGTACCTTTTTATAAATAGTTTATCTTGTTCGACAAAAAAATCACTCGAACATGTGCTTTGCATTTTCTCCATCGAGAACATTTTTTTTCATTAAGCAGTGAATTCGGAATTATCATCGCCGGAAGTCGACTGTTTCTACGTGCGCTGAGGCCCATAGCCCACATAATGGCGGTCCACAATTTTTTTTTCTGTGCGAAACTAGTAAATCAGTGAAAATTTGAGATCGACTTAAATTAATAACGAAATCGCTAGAGATGCACAAATATTGTATCTGGCAAAAGTTTTCCCTGAAAATTAAAGAAAAGGCAGAATATTAATTTGCACCTTTTTATAAATGGTTTATCTTGTTCGACAAAAATCACTCGAACATGTGCTTTGCATTTTTCTCCATCGAGAACATGTTTTTTTTATTAAGCAGTGAATTCGGAATTATCATCGCCGGAAATCGACTGTTTCTACGAGCGCGGAGGCCCATAGCCCACATAATGGCGGCCCACCATTTTTTTCTGTGCGAAACTAGTAAATCAGTGAAAATTTGAGATCGACTTAAATTAATAACGAAATCGCTAGAGATGCACAAATATTTCATCTGGCAAAAGTTTTCCCTGAAAATTAAGGAAAAGGCAGAATATTAATTTGCACCGTTTTATAAATGGTTTATCTTGTTCGACAAAAAAATCACACGAACATGTGCTTTGTATTTTCTCCATCGAGAACATTTTTTTTCATTAAGCAGTGAATTCGGAATTATCATCTCCGGAAGTCGAATGTTTCTACGTGCGCGGAGGCCCATAGCTCACATGGCGGCCCACCATTTTTTTTTCTGTGCGAAACTAGTAAATCAGTGAAAATTTGAGATCGACTTAAATTAATAACGAAATCGCTAGAGATGCACCACTATTGCACGTGGCAAAAGTTTTCCCTGAAAATTAAAGAAAAGGCAGAATATTAAATTGTACCTTTTTATAAATAGTTTATCTTGTTCGACAAAAAAATCACTCGAACATGTGCTTTGCATTTTTTCCATCGAGAACATTTTTTTTCATTAAGCAGTGAATTCGGAATTATCATCGCCGGAAGTCCACTGTTTCTACGTGCGCTGAGGCCCATAGCCCACATAATGGCGGCCCACAATTTTTTTTCTGTGCGAAACTAGTAAATCAGTGAAAATTTGAGATCGACTTAAATTAATAACGAAATCGCTAGAGATGCACAAATATTGTATCTGGCAAAAGTTTTCCCTGAAAATTAAAGAAAAGGCAGAATATTAATTTGCACCTTTTTATAAATGGTTTATCTTGTTCGACAAAAATCACTCGAACATGTGCTTTGCATTTTTCTCCATCGAGAACATGTTTTTTTTTATTAAGCAGTGAATTCGGAATAATCATCGCCGGAAATCGACTGTTTCTACGAGCGCGGAGGCCCATAGCCCACATAATGGCGGCCCACCATTTTTTTCTGTGCGAAACTAGTAAATCAGTGAAAATTTGAGATCGACTTAAATTAATAACGAAATCGCTAGAGATGCACAAATATTTCATCTGGCAAAAGTTTTCCCTGAAAATTAAGGAAAAGGCAGAATATTAATTTGCACCGTTTTATAAATGGTTTATCTTTTTCGACAAAAAAATCACACGATTGCTTTGTATTTTCTCCATCGAGAAGATTTTTTTTCATTAAGCAGTGAATTCGGAATTATCATCTCCGGAAGTCGAATGTTTCTACGTGCGCGGAGGCCCATAGCCCACATAATGGCGGCCCACCATTTTTTTCTGTGCGAAAATAGTAAATCAGTGAAAATTTGAGATCGACTTAAATTAATAACGAAATCGCTAGAGATGCACAAATATTGTATCTGGCAAAAGTTTTCCCTGAAAATTAAAGAAAAGGCAGAATATTAATTTGCACCTTTTTATAAATGGTTTATCTTGTTCGACAAAAATCACTCGAACATGTGCTTTGCATTTTTCTCCATTGAGAACATGTTTTTTTTTATTAAGCAGTGCATTCGGAATTATCATCTCCGGAAGTCGAATGTTTCTACGTGCGCGGAGGCCCATAGCCCACATAATGGCGGCCCACCATTTTTTTTTCTGTGCGAAACTAGTAAATCAGTGAAAATTTGAGATCGACTTAAATTAATAACGAAATCGCTAGAGATGCACCAATATTGCACGTGGCAAAAGTTTTCCCTGAAAATTAAAGAAAAGGCAGAATATTAAATTGTACCTTTTTATAAATAGTTTATCTTGTTCGACAAAAAAATCACTCGAACATGTGCTTTGCATTTTCTCCATCGAGAACATTTTTTTTCATTAAGCAGTGAATTCGGAATTATCATCTCCGGAAGTCGAATGTTTCTACGTGCGCGGAGGCCCATAGCCCACATAATGGCGGCCCACCATTTTTTTCTGTGCGAAAATAGTAAATCAGTGAAAATTTGAGATCGACTTAAATTAATAACGAAATCGCTAGAGATGCACAAATATTGTATCTGGCAAAAGTTTTCCCTGAAAATTAAAGAAAAGGCAGAATATTAATTTGCACCTTTTTATAAATGGTTTATCTTGTTCGACAAAAATCACTCGAACATGTGCTTTGCATTTTTCTCCATCGAGAACATGTTTTTTTTTATTAAGCAGTGCATTCGGAATTATCATCTCCGGAAGTCGAATGTTTCTACGTGCGCGGAGGCCCATAGCCCACATAATGGCGGCCCACCATTTTTTTTTCTGTGCGAAACTAGTAAATCAGTGAAAATTTGAGATCGACTTAAATTAATAACGAAATCGCTAGAGATGCACCAATATTGCACGTGGCAAAAGTTTTCCCTGAAAATTAAAGAAAAGGCAGAATATTAAATTGTACCTTTTTATAAATAGTTTATCTTGTTCGACAAAAAAATCACTCGAACATGTGCTTTGCATTTTCTCCATCGAGAACATTTTTTTTCATTAAGCAGTGAATTCGGAATTATCATCTCCGGAAGTCGAATGTTTCTACGTGCGCGGAGGCCCATAGCCCACATAATGGCGGCCCACCATTTTTTTTTCTGTGCGAAACTAGTAAATCAGTGAAAATTTGAGATCGACTTAAATTAATAACGAAATCGCTAGAGATGCACCAATATTGCACGTGGCAAAAGTTTTCCCTGAAAATTAAAGAAAAGGCAGAATATTAAATTGTACCTTTTTATAAATAGTTTATCTTGTTCGACAAAAAAATCACTCGAACATGTGCTTTGCATTTTCTCCATCGAGAACATTTTTTTTCATTAAGCAGTGAATTCGGAATTATCATCGCCGGAAGTCGACTGTTTCTACGTGCGCTGAGGCCCATAGCCCACATAATGGCGGTCCACAATTTTTTTTTCTGTGCGAAACTAGTAAATCAGTGAAAATTTGAGATCGACTTAAATTAATAACGAAATCGCTAGAGATGCACAAATATTGTATCTGGCAAAAGTTTTCCCTGAAAATTAAAGAAAAGGCAGAATATTAATTTGCACCTTTTTATAAATGGTTTATCTTGTTCGACAAAAATCACTCGAACATGTGCTTTGCATTTTTCTCCATCGAGAACATGTTTTTTTTTATTAAGCAGTGAATTCGGAATTATCATCGCCGGAAATCGACTGTTTCTACGAGCGCGGAGGCCCATAGCCCACATAATGGCGGCCCACCATTTTTTTCTGTGCGAAACTAGTAAATCAGTGAAAATTTGAGATCGACTTAAATTAATAACGAAATCGCTAGAGATGCACAAATATTTCATCTGGCAAAAGTTTTCCCTGAAAATTAAGGAAAAGGCAGAATATTAATTTGCACCGTTTTATAAATGGTTTATCTTTTTCGACAAAAAAATCACACGATTGCTTTGTATTTTCTCCATCGAGAACATTTTTTTTCATTAAGCAGTGAATTCGGAATTATCATCTCCGGAAGTCGAATGTTTCTACGTGCGCGGAGGCCCATAGCCCACATAATAGCGGCCCACCATTTTTTTTTCTGTGCGAAACTAGTAAATCAGTGAAAATTTGAGATCGACTTAAATTAATAACGAAATCGCTAGAGATGCACCAATATTGCACGTGGCAAAAGTTTTCCCTGAAAATTAAAGAAAAGGCAGAATATTAAATTGTACCTTTTTATAAATGGTTTATCTTGTTCGACAAAAATCACTCGAACATGTGCTTTGCATTTTTCCCCATCGAGAACATGTTTTTTTTTATTAAGCAGTGAATTCGGAATAATCATCGCCGGAAATCGACTGTTTCTACGAGCGCGGAGGCCCATAGCCCACATAATGGCGGCCCTCAATTTTTTTTCTGTGCGAAACTAGTAAATCAGTGAAAATTTGAGATCGACTTAAATTAATAACGAAATCGCTAGAGATGCACAAATATTGTATCTGGCAAAAGTTTTCCCTGAAAATTAAGGAAAAGGCAGAATATTAATTTGCACTGTTTTATAAATGGTTTATCTTGTTCGACAAAAAAATCACACGAACATGTGCTTTGTATTTTCTCCATCGAGAACATTTTTTTTCATTAAGCAGTGAATTCGGAATTATCATCTCCGGAAGTCGAATGTTTCTACGTGCGCGGAGGCCCATAGCCCACATAATGGCGGCCCACCATTTTTTTCTGTGCGAAAATAGTAAATCAGTGAAAATTTGAGATCGACTTAAATTAATAACGAAATCGCTAGAGATGCACAAATATTGTATCTGGCAAAAGTTTTCCCTGAAAATTAAAGAAAAGGCAGAATATTAATTTGCACCTTTTTATAAATGGTTTATCTTGTTCGACAAAAATCACTCGAACATGTGCTTTGCATTTTTCTCCATCGAGAACATGTTTTTTTTTATTAAGCAGTGCATTCGGAATTATCATCTCCGGAAGTCGAATGTTTCTACGTGCGCGGAGGCCCATAGCCCACATAATGGCGGCCCACCATTTTTTTTTCTGTGCGAAACTAGTAAATCAGTGAAAATTTGAGATCGACTTAAATTAATAACGAAATCGCTAGAGATGCACCAATATTGCACGTGGCAAAAGTTTTCCCTGAAAATTAAAGAAAAGGCAGAATATTAAATTGTACCTTTTTATAAATAGTTTATCTTGTTCGACAAAAAAATCACTCGAACATGTGCTTTGCATTTTCTCCATCGAGAACATTTTTTTTCATTAAGCAGTGAATTCGGAATTATCATCTCCGGAAGTCGAATGTTTCTACGTGCGCGGAGGCCCATAGCCCACATAATGGCGGCCCACCATTTTTTTTTCTGTGCGAAACTAGTAAATCAGTGAAAATTTGAGATCGACTTAAATTAATAACGAAATCGCTAGAGATGCACCAATATTGCACGTGGCAAAAGTTTTCCCTGAAAATTAAAGAAAAGGCAGAATATTAAATTGTACCTTTTTATAAATAGTTTATCTTGTTCGACAAAAAAATCACTCGAACATGTGCTTTGCATTTTCTCCATCGAGAACATTTTTTTTCATTAAGCAGTGAATTCGGAATTATCATCGCCGGAAGTCGACTGTTTCTACGTGCGCTGAGGCCCATAGCCCACATAATGGCGGTCCACAATTTTTTTTTCTGTGCGAAACTAGTAAATCAGTGAAAATTTGAGATCGACTTAAATTAATAACGAAATCGCTAGAGATGCACAAATATTGTATCTGGCAAAAGTTTTCCCTGAAAATTAAAGAAAAGGCAGAATATTAATTTGCACCTTTTTATAAATGGTTTATCTTGTTCGACAAAAATCACTCGAACATGTGCTTTGCATTTTTCTCCATCGAGAACATGTTTTTTTTTATTAAGCAGTGAATTCGGAATTATCATCGCCGGAAATCGACTGTTTCTACGAGCGCGGAGGCCCATAGCCCACATAATGGCGGCCCACCATTTTTTTCTGTGCGAAACTAGTAAATCAGTGAAAATTTGAGATCGACTTAAATTAATAACGAAATCGCTAGAGATGCACAAATATTTCATCTGGCAAAAGTTTTCCCTGAAAATTAAGGAAAAGGCAGAATATTAATTTGCACCGTTTTATAAATGGTTTATCTTTTTCGACAAAAAAATCACACGATTGCTTTGTATTTTCTCCATCGAGAACATTTTTTTTCATTAAGCAGTGAATTCGGAATTATCATCTCCGGAAGTCGAATGTTTCTACGTGCGCGGAGGCCCATAGCCCACATAATAGCGGCCCACCATTTTTTTTTCTGTGCGAAACTAGTAAATCAGTGAAAATTTGAGATCGACTTAAATTAATAACGAAATCGCTAGAGATGCACCAATATTGCACGTGGCAAAAGTTTTCCCTGAAAATTAAAGAAAAGGCAGAATATTAAATTGTACCTTTTTATAAATGGTTTATCTTGTTCGACAAAAATCACTCGAACATGTGCTTTGCATTTTTCCCCATCGAGAACATGTTTTTTTTTATTAAGCAGTGAATTCGGAATAATCATCGCCGGAAATCGACTGTTTCTACGAGCGCGGAGGCCCATAGCCCACATAATGGCGGCCCACAATTTTTTTTCTGTGCGAAACTAGTAAATCAGTGAAAATTTGAGATCGACTTAAATTAATAACGAAATCGCTAGAGATGCACAAATATTGTATCTGGCAAAAGTTTTCCCTGAAAATTAAGGAAAAGGCAGAATATTAATTTGCACTGTTTTATAAATGGTTTATCTTGTTCGACAAAAAAATCACACGAACATGTGCTTTGTATTTTCTCCATCGAGAACATTTTTTTTCATTAAGCAGTGAATTCGGAATTATCATCTCCGGAAGTCGAATGTTTCTACGTGCGCGGAGGCCCATAGCCCACATAATGGCGGCCCACCATTTTTTTTTCTGTGCGAAACTAGTAAATCAGTGAAAATTTGAGATCGACTTAAATTAATAACGAAATCGCTAGAGATGCACCAATATTGCACGTGGCAAAAGTTTTCCCTGAAAATTAAAGAAAAGGCAGAATATTAAATTGTACCTTTTTATAAATAGTTTATCTTGTTCGACAAAAAAATCACTCGAACATGTGCTTTGCATTTTCTCCATCGAGAACATTTTTTTTCATTAAGCAGTGAATTCGGAATTATCATCGCCGGAAGTCGACTGTTTCTACGTGCGCTTAGGCCCATAGCCCACATAATGGCGGCCCACAATTTTTTTTCTGTGCGAAACTAGTAAATCAGTGAAAATTTGAGATCGACTTAAATTAATAACGAAATCGCTAGAGATGCACAAATATTGTATCTGGCAAAAGTTTTCCCTGAAAATTAAAGAAAAGGCAGAATATTAATTTGCACCTTTTTATAAATGGTTTATCTTGTTCGACAAAAATCACTCGAACAAGTGCTTTGCATTTTTCTCCATCGAGAACATGTTTTTTTTTTATTAAGCAGTGAATTCGGAATAATCATCGCCGGAAATCGACTGTTTCTACGAGCGCGGAGGCCCATAGCCCACATAATGGCGGCCCACCATTTTTTTCTGTGCGAAACTAGTAAATCAGTGAAAATTTGAGATCGACTTAAATTAATAACGAAATCGCTAGAGCTGCACAAATATTTCATCTGGCAAAAGTTTTCCCTGAAAATTAAGGAAAAGGCAGAATATTAATTTGCACCGTTTTATAAATGGTTTATCTTGTTCGACAAAAAAATCACACGATTGCTTTGTATTTTCTCCATCGAGAACATTTTTTTTCATTAAGCAGTGAATTCGGAATTATCATCTCCGGAAGTCGAATGTTTCTACGTGCGCGGAGGCCCTTAGCCCACATAATGGCGGCCCACCATTTTTTTTTCTGTGCGAAACTAGTAAATCAGTGAAAATTTGAGATCGACTTAAATTAATAACGAAATCGCTAGAGATGCACAAATATTCCACCTTTTTATAAATGGTTTATCTTGTTCGACAAAAAAATCACACGAACATGTGCTTTGTGTTTTCTCCATCGAGAACATTTTTTTTTCATTAAGCAGTGAATTCGGAATTATCATCTCCGGAAGTCGACTGTTTCTACGTGCGCGGAGGCCCATAGCCCACATAATGGCGGCCCACCATTTTTTTTTCTGTGCGAAACTAGTAAATCAGTGAAAATTTGAGATCGACTTAAATTAATAACGAAATCGCTAGAGATGCACCAATATTGCACGTGGCAAAAGTTTTCCCTGAAAATTAAAGAAAAGGCAGAATATTAAATTGTACCTTTTTATAAATAGTTTATCTTGTTCGACAAAAAAATCACTCGAACATGTGCTTTGCATTTTCTCCATCGAGAACATTTTTTTTCATTAAGCAGTGAATTCGGAATTATCATCGCCGGAAGTCGACTGTTTCTACGTGCGCGGAGGCCGATAGCCCACATAATGACGGTCCACCGTTTTGTTTTCTGTGCGAAACTAGTAAATCAGTGAAAATTTGAGATCGACTTAAATTAATAACGAAATCGCTAGAGATGCAAAAATATTGTATCTGGCAAAAGTTTTCCCTGAAAATTAAAGAAAAGGCAGAATATTAATTTGCACCTTTTTATAAATGGTTTTTCTTGTTCGACAAAAAAATCACACGAACATGTGCTTTGTATTTTCTCCATCGAGAACATTTTTTTTCATTAAGCAGTGAATTCGGAATTATCATCTCCGGAAGTCGAATGTTTCTACGTGCGCGGAGGTCCATAGCCCACATAATGGCGGCCCACCATTTTTTTTTCTGTGCGAAACTAGTAAATCAGTGAAAATTTGAGATCGACTTAAATTAATAACGAAATCGCTAGAGATGCACCAATATTGCACGTGGCAAAAGTTTTCCCTGAAAATTAAAAAAAAGGCAGAATATTGAATTGTACCTTTTTATAAATAGTTTATCTTGTTCGACAAAAAATTCACTCGAACATGTGCTTTGCATTTTCTCCATCGAGAACATTTTTTTTTCATTAAGCAGTGAATTCGGAATTATCATCGCCGGAAGTCGACTGTTTCTACGTGCGCTGAGGCCCATAGCCCACATAATGGCGGCCCACAATTTTTTTTTCTGTGCGAAACTAGTAAATCAGTGAAAATTTGAGATCGATTTAAATTAATAACGAAATCGCTAGAGATGCACAAATATTGTATCTGGCAAAAGTTTTCCCTGAAAATTAAAGAAAAGGCAGAATATTAATTTGCACCTTTTTATAAATGGTTTATCTTGTTCGACAAAAATCACTCGAACATGTGCTTTGCATTTTTCTCCATCGAGAACATGTTTTTTTTATTAAGCAGTGAATTCGGAATTATCATCGCCGGAAATCGACTGTTTCTACGAGCGCGGAGGCCCATAGCCCACATAATGGCGGCCCACCATTTTTTTCTGTGCGAAACTAGTAAATCAGTGAAAATTTGAGATCGACTTAAATTAATAACGAAATCGCTAGAGATGCACAAATATTTCATCTGGCAAAAGTTTTCCCTGAAAATTAAGGAAAAGGCAGAATATTAATTTGCACTGTTTTATAAATGGTTTATCTTGTTCGACAAAAAAATCACACGAACATGTGCTTTGTATTTTCTCCATCGAGAACATTTTTTTTCATTAAGCAGTGAATTCGGAATTATCATCTCCGGAAGTCGAATGTTTCTACGTGCGCGGAGGCCCATAGCCCACATAATGGCGGCCCACCATTTTTTTTTCTGTGCGAAACTAGTAAATCAGTGAAAATTTGAGATCGACTTAAATTAATAACGAAATCGCTAGAGATGCACCAATATTGCACGTGGCAAAAGTTTTCCCTGAAAATTAAAGAAAAGGCAGAATATTAAATTGTACCTTTTTATAAATAGTTTATCTTGTTCGACAAAAAAATCACTCGAACATGTGCTTTGCATTTTCTCCATCGAGAACATTTTTTTTCATTAAGCAGTGAATTCGGAATTATCATCGCCGGAAGTCGACTGTTTCTACGTGCGCTTAGGCCCATAGCCCACATAATGGCGGCCCACAATTTTTTTTCTGTGCGAAACTAGTAAATCAGTGAAAATTTGAGATCGACTTAAATTAATAACGAAATCGCTAGAGATGCACAAATATTGTATCTGGCAAAAGTTTTCCCTGAAAATTAAAGAAAAGGCAGAATATTAATTTGCACCTTTTTATAAATGGTTTATCTTGTTCGACAAAAATCACTCGAACAAGTGCTTTGCATTTTTCTCCATCGAGAACATGTTTTTTTTTTATTAAGCAGTGAATTCGGAATAATCATCGCCGGAAATCGACTGTTTCTACGAGCGCGGAGGCCCATAGCCCACATAATGGCGGCCCACCATTTTTTTCTGTGCGAAACTAGTAAATCAGTGAAAATTTGAGATCGACTTAAATTAATAACGAAATCGCTAGAGCTGCACAAATATTTCATCTGGCAAAAGTTTTCCCTGAAAATTAAGGAAAAGGCAGAATATTAATTTGCACCGTTTTATAAATGGTTTATCTTGTTCGACAAAAAAATCACACGATTGCTTTGTATTTTCTCCATCGAGAACATTTTTTTTCATTAAGCAGTGAATTCGGAATTATCATCTCCGGAAGTCGAATGTTTCTACGTGCGCGGAGGCCCTTAGCCCACATAATGGCGGCCCACCATTTTTTTTTCTGTGCGAAACTAGTAAATCAGTGAAAATTTGAGATCGACTTAAATTAATAACGAAATCGCTAGAGATGCACCAATATTGCACGTGGCAAAAGTTTTCCCTGAAAATTAAAGAAAAGGCAGAATATTAAATTGTACCTTTTTATAAATAGTTTATCTTGTTCGACAAAAAAATCACTCGAACATGTGCTTTGCATTTTCTCCATCGAGAACATTTTTTTTCATTAAGCAGTGAATTCGGAATTATCATCGCCGGAAGTCGACTGTTTCTACGTGCGCTGAGGCCCATAGCCCACATAATGGCGGCCCACAATTTTTTTTTCTGTGCGAAACTAGTAAATCAGTGAAAATTTGAGATCGACTTAAATTAATAACGAAATCGCTAGAGATGCACAAATATTGTATCTGGCAAAAGGTTTCCCTGAAAATTAAAGAAAAGGCAGAATATTAATTTGCACCTTTTTATAAATGGTTTATCTTGTTCGACAAAAATCACTCGAACATGTGCTTTGCATTTTTCTCCATCGAGAACATGTTTTTTTTTATTAAGCAGTGAATTCGGAATAATCATCGCCGGAAATCGACTGTTTCTACGAGCGCGGAGGCCCATAGCCCACATAATGGCGGCCCACCATTTTTTTCTGTGCGAAACTAGTAAATCAGTGAAAATTTGAGATCGACTTAAATTAATAACGAAATCGCTAGAGATGCACCAATATTGCACGTGGCAAAAGTTTTCCCTGAAAATTAAGGAAAAGGCAGAATATTAATTTGCACCGTTTTATAAATGGTTTATCTTGTTCGACAAAAAAATCACACGAACATGTGCTTTGTATTTTCTCCATCGAGAACATTTTTTTTCATTAAGCAGTGAATTCGGAATTATCATCTCCGGAAGTCGAATGTTTCTACGTGCGCGGAGGCCCATAGCCCACATAATGGCGGCCCACCCTTTTTTTTCTGTGCGAAACTAGTAAATCAGTGAAAATTTGAGATCGACTTAAATTAATAACGAAATCGCTAGAGATGCACAAATATTTCATCTGGCAAAAGTTTTCCCTGAAAATTAAGGAAAAGGCAGAATATTAATTTGCACCGTTTTATAAATGGTTTATCTTGTTCGACAAAAAAATCACACGAACATGTGCTTTGTAATTTCTCCATCGAGAACATTTTTTTTCATTAAGCAGTGAATTCGGAATTATCATCTCCGGAAGTCGAATGTTTCTACGTGCGCGGAGGCCCATAGCCCACATAATGGCGGCCCACCATTTTTTTTTTCTGTGCGAAACTAGTAAATCAGTGAAAATTTGAGATCGACTTAAATTAATAACGAAATCGCTAGAGATGCACCAATATTGCACGTGGCAAAAGTTTTCCCTGAAAATTAAAGAAAAGGCAGAATATTAAATTGTACCTTTTTATAAATAGTTTATCTTGTTCGACAAAAAAATCACTCGAACATGTGCTTTGCATTTTCTCCATCGATAACATTTTTTTTCATTAAGCAGTGAATTTGGAATTATCATCGCCGGAAGTCGACTGTTTCTACGTGCGCTGAGGCCCATAGCCCACATAATGGCGGCCCACAATTTTTTTTTCTGTGCGAAACTAGTAAATCAGTGAAAATTTGAGATCGACTTAAATTAATAACGAAATCGCTAGAGATGCACAAATATTGTATCTGGCAAAAGTTTTCCCTGAAAATTAAAGAAAAGGCAGAATATTAATTTGCACCTTTTTATAAATGGTTTATCTTGTTCGACAAAAATCACTCGAACATGTGCTTTGCATTTTTCTCCATCGAGAACATGTTTTTTTTATTAAGCAGTGAATTCGGAATTATCATTGCCGGAAATCGACTGTTTCTACGAGCGCGGAGGCCCATAGCCCACATAATGGCGGCCCACCATTTTTTTCTGTGCGAAACTAGTAAATCAGTGAAAATTTGAGATCGACTTAAATTAATAACGAAATCGCTAGAGATGCACAAATATTTCATCTGGCAAAAGTTTTCCCTTAAAATTAAGGAAAAGGCAGAATATTAATTTGCACCGTTTTATAAATGGTTTATCTTGTTCGACAAAAAAATCACACGAACATGTGCTTTGTATTTTCTCCATCGAGAACATTTTTTTTCATTAAGCAGTGAATTCGGAATTATCATCTCCGGAAGTCGAATGTTTCTACGTGCGCGGAGGCCCATAGCCCACATAATGGCGGCCCACCATTTTTTTTTCTGTGCGAAACTAGTAAATCAGTGAAAATTTGAGATCGACTTAAATTAATAACGAAATCGCTAGAGATGCACCACTATTGCACGTGGCAAAAGTTTTCCCTGAAAATTAAAGAAAAGGCAGAATATTAAATTGTACCTTTTTATAAATAGTTTATCTTGTTCGACAAAAAAATCACTCGAACATGTGCTTTGCATTTTCTCCATCGAGAACATTTTTTTCATTAAGCAGTGAATTCGGAATTATCATCTCCGGAAGTCGAATGTTTCTACGTGCGCGGAGGCCCATAGCCCACATAATGGCGGCCCACCATTTTTTTTTCTGTGCGAAACTAGTAAATCAGTGAAAATTTGAGATCGACTTAAATTAATAACGAAATCGCTAGAGATGCACCAATATGGCACGTGGCAAAAGTTTTCCCTGAAAATTAAAGAAAAGGCAGAATATTAAATTGTACCTTTTTATAAATAGTTTATCTTGTTCGACAAAAAAATCACTCGAACATGTGCTTTGCATTTTCTCCATCGAGAACATTTTTTTTCATTAAGCAGTGAATTCGGAATTATCATCGCCGGAAGTCGACTGTTTCTATGTGCGCTGAGGCCCATAGCCCACATAATGGCGGCCCACAATTTTTTTTCTGTGCGAAACTAGTAAATCAGTGAAAATTTGAGATCGACTTAAATTAATAACGAAATCGCTAGAGATGCACAAATATTGTATCTGGCAAAAGTTTTCCCTGAAAATTAAAGAAAAGGCAGAATATTAATTTGCACCTTTTTATAAATGGTTTATCTTGTTCGACAAAAATCACTCGAACATGTGCTTTGCATTTTTCTCCATCGAGAACATGTTTTTTTTTATTAAGCAGTGAATTCGGAATAATCATCGCCGGAAATCGACTGTTTCTACGAGCGCGGAGGCCCATAGCCCACAAAATGGCGGCCCACCATTTTTTTCTGTGCGAAACTAGTAAATCAGTGAAAATTTGAGATCGACTTAAATTAATAGCGAAATCGCTAGAGATGCACAAATATTTCATCTGGCAAAAGTTTTCCCTGAAAATTAAGGAAAAGGCAGAATATTAATTTGCACCGTTTTATAAATGGTTTATCTTGTTCGACAAAAAAATCACACGATTGCTTTGTATTTTCTCCATCGAGAACATTTTTTTTCATTAAGCAGTGAATTCGGAATTATCATCTCCGGAAGTCGAATGTTTCTACGTGCGCGGAGGCCCATAGCCCACATAATGGCGGCCCACCATTTTTTTTTCTGTGCGAAACTAGTAAATCAGTGAAAATTTGAGATCGACTTAAATTAATAACGAAATTGCTAGAGATGCACAAATATTGTATCTGGCAAAAGTTTTCCCTGAAAATTAAAGAAAAGGCAGAATATTAATTTGCACCTTTTTATAAATGGTTTATCTTGTTCGACAAAAATCACTCGAACATGTGCTTTGCATTTTTCTCCATCGAGAACATGTTTTTTTTTATTAAGCAGTGAATTCGGAATAATCATCGCCGGAAATCGACTGTTTCTACGAACGCGGAGGCCCATAGCCCACATAATGGCGGCCCACCATTTTTTTCTGTGCGAAACTAGTAAATCAGTGAAAATTTGAGATCGACTTAAATTAATAACGAAATCGCTAGAGATGCACAAATATTTCATCTGGCAAAAGTTTTCTCTGAAAATTAAGGAAAAGGCAGAATATTAATTTGCACCGTTTTATAAATGGTTTATCTTGTTCGACAAAAAAATCACACGAACATGTGCTTTGCATTTTCTCCATCGAGAACATTTTTTTTCATTAAGCAGTGAATTCGGAATTATCATCGCCGGAAGTCGACTGTTTCTACGTGCGCTGAGGCCCATAGCCCACATAATGGCGGCCCACAATTTTTTTTTCTGTGCGAAACTAGTAAATCAGTGAAAATTTGAGATCGACTTAAATTAATAACGAAATCGCTAGAGATGCACAAATATTGTATCTGGCAAAAGTTTTCCCTGAAAATTAAAGAAAAGGCAGAATATTAATTTGCACCTTTTTATAAATGGTTTATCTTGTTCGACAAAAATCACTCGAACATGTGCTTTGCATTTTTCTCCATCGAGAACATGTTTTTTTTTATTAAGCAGTGAATTCGGAATAATCATCGCCGGAAATCGACTGTTTCTACGAGCGCGGAGGCCCATAGCCCACATAATGGCGGCCCACCATTTTTTTCTGTGCGAAACTAGTAAATCAGTGAAAATTTGAGATCGACTTAAATTAATAACGAAATCGCTAGAGATGCACCAATATTGCAAGTGGCAAAAGTTTTCCCTGAAAATTAAGGAAAAGGCAGAATATTAATTTGCACCGTTTTATAAATGGTTTATCTTGTTCGACAAAAAAATCACACGAACATGTGCTTTGTATTTTCTCCATCGAGAACATTTTTTTTCATTAAGCAGTGAATTCGGAATTATCATCTCCGGAAGTCGAATGTTTCTACGTGCGCGGAGGCCCATAGCCCACATAATGGCGGCCCACCCTTTTTTTTCTGTGCGAAACTAGTAAATCAGTGAAAATTTGAGATCGACTTAAATTAATAACGAAATCGCTAGAGATGCACAAATATTTCATCTGGCAAAAGTTTTCCCTGAAAATTAAGGAAAAGGCAGAATATTAATTTGCACCGTTTTATAAATGGTTTATCTTGTTCGACAAAAAAATCACACGAACATGTGCTTTGTATTTTCTCCATCGAGAACATTTTTTTTCATTAAGCAGTGAATTCGGAATTATCATCTCCGGAAGTCGAATGTTTCTACGTGCGCGGAGGCCCATAGCCCACATAATGGCGGCCCACCATTTTTTTTTTCTGTGCGAAACTAGTAAATCAGTGAAAATTTGAGATCGACTTAAATTAATAACGAAATCGCTAGAGATGCACCAATATTGCACGTGGCAAAAGTTTTCCCTGAAAATTAAAGAAAAGGCAGAATATTAAATTGTACCTTTTTATAAATAGTTTATCTTGTTCGACAAAAAAATAACTCGAACATGTGCTTTGCATTTTCTCCATCGAGAACATTTTTTTTCATTAAGCAGTGAATTTGGAATTATCATCGCCGGAAGTCGACTGTTTCTACGTGCGCTGAGGCCCATAGCCCACATAATGGCGGCCCACAATTTTTTTTTCTGTGCGAAACTAGTAAATCAGTGAAAATTTGAGATCGACTTAAATTAATAACGAAATCGCTAGAGATGCACAAATATTGTATCTGGCAAAAGTTTTCCCTGAAAATTAAAGAAAAGGCAGAATATTAATTTGCACCTTTTTATAAATGGTTTATCTTGTTCGACAAAAATCACTCGAACATGTGCTTTGCATTTTTCTCCATCGAGAACATGTTTTTTTTATTAAGCAGTGAATTCGGAATTATCATTGCCGGAAATCGACTGTTTCTACGAGCGCGGAGGCCCATAGCCCACATAATGGCGGCCCACCATTTTTTTCTGTGCGAAACTAGTAAATCAGTGAAAATTTGAGATCGACTTAAATTAATAACGAAATCGCTAGAGATGCACAAATATTTCATCTGGCAAAAGTTTTCCCTTAAAATTAAGGAAAAGGCAGAATATTAATTTGCACCGTTTTATAAATGGTTTATCTTGTTCGACAAAAAAATCACACGAACATGTGCTTTGTATTTTCTCCATCGAGAACATTTTTTTTCATTAAGCAGTGAATTCGGAATTATCATCTCCCGAAGTCGAATGTTTCTACGTGCGCGGAGGCCCATAGCCCACATAATGGCGGCCCACCATTTTTTTTTCTGTGCGAAACTAGTAAATCAGTGAAAATTTGAGATCGACTTAAATTAATAACGAAATCGCTAGAGATGCACCACTATTGCACGTGGCAAAAGTTTTCCCTGAAAATTAAAGAAAAGGCAGAATATTAAATTGTTCCTTTTTATAAATAGTTTATCTTGTTCGACAAAAAAATCACTCGAACATGTGCTTTGCATTTTCTCCATCGAGAACATTTTTTTTCATTAAGCAGTGAATTCGGAATTATCATCTCCGGAAGTCGAATGTTTCTACGTGCGCGGAGGCCCATAGCCCACATAATGGCGGCCCACCATTTTTTTTTCTGTGCGAAACTAGTAAATCAGTGAAAATTTGAGATCGACTTAAATTAATAACGAAATCGCTAGAGATGCACCAATATTGCACGTGGCAAAAGTTTTCCCTGAAAATTAAAGAAAAGGCAGAATATTAAATTGTACCTTTTTATAAATAGTTTATCTTGTTCGACAAAAAAATCACTCGAACATGTGCTTTGCATTTTCTCCATCGAGAACATTTTTTTTCATTAAGCAGTGAATTCGGAATTATCATCGCCGGAAGTCGACTGTTTCTACGTGCGCTGAGGCCCATAGCCCACATAATGGCGGCCCACAATTTTTTTTCTGTGCGAAACTAGTAAATCAGTGAAAATTTGAGATCGACTTAAATTAATAACGAAATCGCTAGAGATGCACAAATATTGTATCTGGCAAAAGTTTTCCCTGAAAATTAAAGAAAAGGCAGAATATTAATTTGCACCTTTTTATAAATGGTTTATCTTGTTCGACAAAAATCACTCGAACATGTGCTTTGCATTTTTCTCCATCGAGAACATGTTTTTTTTATTAAGCAGTGAATTCGGAATTATCATCGCCGGAAATCGACTGTTTCTACGAGCGCGGAGGCCCATAGCCCACATAATGGCGGCCCACCATTTTTTTCTGTGCGAAACTAGTAAATCAGTGAAAATTTGAGATCGACTTAAATTAATAACGAAATCGCTAGAGATGCACAAATATTTCATCTGGCAAAAGTTTTCCCTGAAAATTAAGGAAAAGGCAGAATATTAATTTGCACCGTTTTATAAATGGTTTATCTTGTTCGACAAAAAAATCACACGAACATGTGCTTTGTATTTTCTCCATCGAGAACATTTTTTTTCATTAAGCAGTGAATTCGGAATTATCATCTCCGGAAGTCGAATGTTTCTACGTGCGCGGAGGCCCATAGCCCACATGGCGGCCCACCATTTTTTTTTTCTGTGCGAAACTAGTAAATCAGTGAAAATTTGAGATCGACTTAAATTAATAACGAAATCGCTAGAGATGCACCACTATTGCACGTGGCAAAAGTTTTCCCTGAAAATTAAAGAAAAGGCAGAATATTAAATTGTACGTTTTTATAAATAGTTTATCTTGTTCGACAAAAAAATCACTCGAACATGTGCTTTGCATTTTTTCCATCGAGAACATTTTTTTTCATTAAGCAGTGAATTCGGAATTATCATCGCCGGAAGTCGACTGTTTCTACGTGCGCTGAGGCCCATAGCCCACATAATGGCGGCCCACAATTTTTTTTCTGTGCGAAACTAGTAAATCAGTGAAAATTTGAGATCGACTTAAATTAATAACGAAATCGCTAGAGATGCACAAATATTGTATCTGGCAAAAGTTTTCCCTGAAAATTAAAGAAAAGGCAGAATATTAATTTGCACCTTTTTATAAATGGTTTATATTGTTCGACAAAAATCACTCGAACATGTGCTTTGCATTTTTCTCCATCGAGAACATGTTTTTTTTATTAAGCAGTGAATTCGGAATTATCATCGCCGGAAATCGACTGTTTCTACGAGCGCGGAGGCCCATAGCCCACATAATGGGGGCCCACCATTTTTTTCTGTGCGAAACTAGTAAATCAGTGAAAATTTGAGATCGACTTAAATTAATAACGAAATCGCTAGAGATGCACAAATATTTCATCTGGCAAAAGTTTTCCCTGAAAATTAAGGAAAAGGCAGAATATTAATTTGCACCGTTTTATAAATGGTTTATCTTGTTCGACAAAAAAATCACACGAACATGTGCTTTGTATTTTCTCCATCGAGAACATTTTTTTTCATTAAGCAGTGAATTCGGAATTATCATCTCCGGAAGTCGAATGTTTCTACGTGCGCGGAGGCCCATAGCCCACATGGCGGCCCACCATTTTTTTTTTCTGTGCGAAACTAGTAAATCAGTGAAAATTTGAGATCGACTTAAATTAATAACGAAATCGCTAGAGATGCACCACTATTGCACGTGGCAAAAGTTTTCCCTGAAAATTAAAGAAAAGGCAGAATATTAAATTGTACCTTTTTATAAATAGTTTATCTTGTTCGACAAAAAAATCACTCGAACATGTGCTTTGCATTTTTTCCATCGAGAACATTTTTTTTCATTAAGCAGTGAATTCGGAATTATCATCGCCGGAAGTCGACTGTTTCTACGTGCGCTGAGGCCCATAGCCCACATAATGGCGGCCCACAATTTTTTTTCTGTGCGAAACTAGTAAATCAGTGAAAATTTGAGATCGACTTAAATTAATAACGAAATCGCTAGAGATGCACAAATATTGTATCTGGCAAAAGTTTTCCCTGAAAATTAAAGAAAAGGCAGAATATTAATTTGCACCTTTTTATAAATGGTTTATCTTGTTCGACAAAAATCACTCGAACATGTGCTTTGCATTTTTCTCCATCGAGAACATGTTTTTTTTTATTAAGCAGTGAATTCGGAATAATCATCGCCGGAAATCGACTGTTTCTACGAGCGCGGAGGCCCATAGCCCACATAATGGCGGCCCACCATTTTTTTCTGTGCGAAACTAGTAAATCAGTGAAAATTTGAGATCGACTTAAATTAATAACGAAATCGCTAGAGATGCACAAATATTTCACCTGGCAAAAGTTTTCCCTGAAAATTAAGGAAAAGGCAGAATATTAATTTGCACCGTTTTATAAATGGTTTATCTTGTTCGACAAAAAAATCACACGAACATGTGCTTTGTATTTTTTCCATCGAGAACATTTTTTTTCATTAAGCAGTGAATTCGGAATTATCATCTCCCGAAGTCGAATGTTTCTACGTGCGCGGAGGCCCATAGCCCACATAATGGCGGCCCACCATTTTTTTTTCTGTGCGAAACTAGTAAATCAGTGAAAATTTGAGATCGACTTAAATTAATAACGAAATCGCTAGAGATGCACCACTATTGCACGTGGCAAAAGTTTTCCCTGAAAATTAAAGAAAAGGCAGAATATTAAATTGTACCTTTTTATAAATAGTTTATCTTGTTCGACAAAAAAATCACTCGAACATGTGCTTTGCATTTTCTCCATCGAGAACATTTTTTTTCATTAAGCAGTGAATTCGGAATTATCATCTCCGGAAGTCGAATGTTTCTACGTGCGCGGAGGCCCATAGCCCACATAATGGCGGCCCACCATTTTTTTTTCTGTGCGAAACTAGTAAATCAGTGAAAATTTGAGATCGACTTAAATTAATAACGAAATCGCTAGAGATGCACCAATATTGCACGTGGCAAAAGTTTTCCCTGAAAATTAAAGAAAAGGCAGAATATTAAATTGTACCTTTTTATAAATAGTTTATCTTGTTCGACAAAAAAATCACTCGAACATGTGCTTTGCATTTTCTCCATCGAGAACATTTTTTTTCATTAAGCAGTGAATTCGGAATTATCATCGCCGGAAGTCGACTGTTTCTACGTGCGCTGAGGCCCATAGCCCACATAATGGCGGCCCACAATTTTTTTTCTGTGCGAAACTAGTAAATCAGTGAAAATTTGAGATCGACTTAAATTAATAACGAAATCGCTAGAGATGCACAAATATTGTATCTGGCAAAAGTTTTCCCTGAAAATTAAAGAAAAGGCAGAATATTAATTTGCACCTTTTTATAAATGGTTTATCTTGTTCGACAAAAATCACTCGAACATGTGCTTTGCATTTTTCTCCATCGAGAACATGTTTTTTTTATTAAGCAGTGAATTCGGAATTATCATCGCCGGAAATCGACTGTTTCTACGAGCGCGGAGGCCCATAGCCCACATAATGGCGGCCCACCATTTTTTTCTGTGCGAAACTAGTAAATCAGTGAAAATTTGAGATCGACTTAAATTAATAACGAAATCGCTAGAGATGCACAAATATTTCATCTGGCAAAAGTTTTCCCTGAAAATTAAGGAAAAGGCAGAATATTAATTTGCACCGTTTTATAAATGGTTTATCTTGTTCGACAAAAAAATCACACGAACATGTGCTTTGTATTTTCTCCATCGAGAACATTTTTTTTCATTAAGCAGTGAATTCGGAATTATCATCTCCGGAAGTCGAATGTTTCTACGTGCGCGGAGGCCCATAGCCCACATGGCGGCCCACCATTTTTTTTTTCTGTGCGAAACTAGTAAATCAGTGAAAATTTGAGATCGACTTAAATTAATAACGAAATCGCTAGAGATGCACCACTATTGCACGTGGCAAAAGTTTTCCCTGAAAATTAAAGAAAAGGCAGAATATTAAATTGTACCTTTTTATAAATAGTTTATCTTGTTCGACAAAAAAATCACTCGAACATGTGCTTTGCATTTTTTCCATCGAGAACATTTTTTTTCATTAAGCAGTGAATTCGGAATTATCATCGCCGGAAGTCGACTGTTTCTACGTGCGCTGAGGCCCATAGCCCACATAATGGCGGCCCACAATTTTTTTTCTGTGCGAAACTAGTAAATCAGTGAAAATTTGAGATCGACTTAAATTAATAACGAAATCGCTAGAGATGCACAAATATTGTATCTGGCAAAAGTTTTCCCTGAAAATTAAAGAAAAGGCAGAATATTAATTTGCACCTTTTTATAAATGGTTTATCTTGTTCGACAAAAATCACTCGAACATGTGCTTTGCATTTTTCTCCATCGAGAACATGTTTTTTTTATTAAGCAGTGAATTCGGAATAATCATCGCCGGAAATCGACTGTTTCTACGAGCGCGGAGGCCCATAGCCCACATAATGGCGGCCCACCATTTTTTTCTGTGCGAAACTAGTAAATCAGTGAAAATTTGAGATCGACTTAAATTAATAACGAAATCGCTAGAGATGCACAAATATTTCACCTGGCAAAAGTTTTCCCTGAAAATTAAGGAAAAGGCAGAATATTAATTTGCACCGTTTTATAAATGGTTTATCTTGTTCGACAAAAAAATCACACGATTGCTTTGTATTTTCTCCATCGAGAACATTTTTTTTCATTAAGCAGTGAATTCGGAATTATCATCTCCGGAAGTCGAATGTTTCTACGTGCGCGGAGGCCCATAGCCCACATAATGGCGGCCCACCATTTTTTTTTCTGTGCGAAACTAGTAAATCAGTGAAAATTTGAGATCGACTTAAATTAATAACGAAATCGCTAGAGATGCACAAATATTGTATCTGGCAAAAGTTTTCCCTGAAAATTAAAGAAAAGGCAGAATATTAATTTGCACCTTTTTATAAATGGTTTATCTTGTTCGACAAAAATCACTCGAACATGTGCTTTGCATTTTTCTCCATCGAGAACATGTTTTTTTTTATTAAGCAGTGAATTCGGAATAATCATCGCCGGAAATCGACTGTTTCTACGAGCGCGGAGGCCCATAGCCCACATAATGGCGGCCCACCATTTTTTTCTGTGCGAAAATAGTAAATCAGTGAAAATTTGAGATCGACTTAAATTAATAACGAAATCGCTAGAGATGCACAAATATTTCATCTGGCAAAAGTTTTCCCTGAAAATTAAGGAAAAGGCAGAATATTAATTTGCACCGTTTTATAAATGGTTTATCTTGTTCGACAAAAAAATCACACGAACATGTGCTTTGTATTTTCTCCATCGAGAACATTTTTTTTCATTAAGCAGTGCATTCGGAATTATCATCTCCGGAAGTCGAATGTTTCTACGTGCGCGGAGGCCCATAGCCCACATAATGGCGGCCCACCATTTTTTTTCTGTGCGAAACTAGTAAATCAGTGAAAATTTGAGATCGACTTAAATTAATAACGAAATCGCTAGAGATGCACCAATATTGCACGTGGCAAAAGTTTTCCCTGAAAATTAAAGAAAAGGCAGAATATTAAATTGTACCTTTTTATAAATAGTTTATCTTGTTCGACAAAAAAATCACTCGAACATGTGCTTTGCATTTTCTCCATCGAGAACATTTTTTTTCATTAAGCAGTGAATTCGGAATTATCATCTCCGGAAGTCGAATGTTTCTACGTGCGCGGAGGCCCATAGCCCACATAATGGCGGCCCACCATTTTTTTTTCTGTGCGAAACTAGTAAATCAGTGAAAATTTGAGATCGACTTAAATTAATAACGAAATCGCTAGAGATGCACCAATATTGCACGTGGCAAAAGTTTTCCCTGAAAATTAAAGAAAAGGCAGAATATTAAATTGTACCTTTTTATAAATAGTTTATCTTGTTCGACAAAAAAATCACTCGAACATGTGCTTTGCATTTTCTCCATCGAGAACATTTTTTTTCATTAAGCAGTGAATTCGGAATTATCATCGCCGGAAGTCGACTGTTTCTACGTGCGCTGAGGCCCATAGCCCACATAATGGCGGTCCACAATTTTTTTTTCTGTGCGAAACTAGTAAATCAGTGAAAATTTGAGATCGACTTAAATTAATAACGAAATCGCTAGAGATGCACAAATATTGTATCTGGCAAAAGTTTTCCCTGAAAATTAAAGAAAAGGCAGAATATTAATTTGCACCTTTTTATAAATGGTTTATCTTGTTCGACAAAAATCACTCGAACATGTGCTTTGCATTTTTCTCCATCGAGAACATGTTTTTTTTATTAAGCAGTGAATTCGGAATTATCATCGCCGGAAATCGACTGTTTCTACGAGCGCGGAGGCCCATAGCCCACATAATGGCGGCCCACCATTTTTTTCTGTGCGAAACTAGTAAATCAGTGAAAATTTGAGATCGACTTAAATTAATAACGAAATCGCTAGAGATGCACAAATATTTCATCTGGCAAAAGTTTTCCCTGAAAATTAAGGAAAAGGCAGAATATTAATTTGCACCGTTTTATAAATGGTTTATCTTGTTCGACAAAAAAATCACACGAACATGTGCTTTGTATTTTCTCCATCGAGAACATTTTTTTTTCATTAAGCAGTGAATTCGGAATTATCATCTCCGGAAGTCGAATGTTTCTACGAGCGCGGAGGCCCATAGCCCACATGGCGGCCCACCATTTTTTTTTCTGTGCGAAACTAGTAAATCAGTGAAAATTTGAGATCGACTTAAATTAATAACGAAATCGCTAGAGATGCACAAATATTTCATCTGGCAAAAGTTTTCCCTGAAAATTAAAGAAAAGGCAGAATATTAAATTGTACCTTTTTATAAATAGTTTATCTTGTTCGACAAAAAAATCACTCGAACATGTGCTTTGCATTTTCTCCATCGAGAACATTTTTTTTCATTAAGCAGTGAATTCGGAATTATCATCGCCGGAAGTCGACTGTTTCTACGTGCGCTGAGGCCCATAGCCCACATAATGGCGGCCCACAATTTTTTTTCTGTGCGAAACTAGTAAATCAGTGAAAATTTGAGATCGACTTAAATTAATAACGAAATCGCTAGAGATGCACAAATATTGTATCTGGCAAAAGTTTTCCCTGAAAATTAAAGAAAAGGCAGAATATTAATTTGCACCTTTTTATAAATGGTTTATCTTGTTCGACAAAAATCACTCGAACATGTGCTTTGCATTTTTCTCCATCGAGAACATGTTTTTTTTATTAAGCAGTGAATTCGGAATAATCATCGCCGGAAATCGACTGTTTCTACGTGCGCGGAGGCCCATAGCCCACATAATAGCGGCCCACCATTTTTTTTTTCTGTGCGAAACTAGTAAATCAGTGAAAATTTGAGATCGACTTAAATTAATAACGAAATCGCTAGAGATGCACAAATATTGTATCTGGCAAAAGTTTTCCCTGAAAATTAAAGAAAAGGCAGAATATTAATTTGCACCTTTTTATAAATGCTTTATCTTGTTCGACAAAAATCACTCGAACATGTGCTTTGCATTTTTCTCCATCGAGAACATGTTTTTTTTATTAAGCAGTGAATTCGGAATTATCATCGCCGGAAATCGACTGTTTCTACGAGCGCGGAGGCCCATAGCCCACATAATGGCGGCCCACCATTTTTTTCTGTGCGAAACTAGTAAATCAGTGAAAATTTGAGATCGACTTAAATTAATAACGAAATCGCTAGAGATGCACAAATATTTCATCTGGCAAAAGTTTTCCCTGAAAATTAAGGAAAAGGCAGAATATTAATTTGCACCGTTTTATAAATGATTTATCTTGTTCGACAAAAAAATCACACGAACATGTGCTTTGTATTTTCTCCATCGAGAACATTTTTTTTCATTAAGCAGTGAATTCGGAATTATCATCTCCGGAAGTCGAATGTTTCTACGTGCGCGGAGGCCCATAGCCCACATGGCGGCCCACCATTTTTTTTTCTGTGCGAAACTAGTAAATCAGTGAAAATTTGAGATCGACTTAAATTAATAACGAAATCGCTAGAGATGCACCACTATTGCACGTGGCAAAAGTTTTCCCTGAAAATTAAAGAAAAGGCAGAATATTAAATTGTACCTTTTTATAAATAGTTTATCTTGTTCGACAAAAAAATCACTCGAACATGTGCTTTGCATTTTTTCCATCGAGAACATTTTTTTTCATTAAGCAGTGAATTCGGAATTATCATCGCCGGAAGTCGACTGTTTCTACGTGCGCTGAGGCCCATAGCCCACATAATGGCGGCCCACAATTTTTTTTCTGTGCGAAACTAGTAAATCAGTGAAAATTTGAGATCGACTTAAATTAATAACGAAATCGCTAGAGATGCACAAATATTGTATCTGGCAAAAGTTTTCCCTGAAAATTAAAGAAAAGGCAGAATATTAATTTGCACCTTTTTATAAATGGTTTATCTTGTTCGACAAAAATCACTCGAACATGTGCTTTGCATTTTTCTCCATCGAGAACATGTTTTTTTTTATTAAGCAGTGAATTCGGAATAATCATCGCCGGAAATCGACTGTTTCTACGAGCGCGGAGGCCCATAGCCCACATAATGGCGGCCCACCATTTTTTTCTGTGCGAAACTAGTAAATCAGTGAAAATTTGAGATCGACTTAAATTAATAACGAAATCGCTAGAGATGCACAAATATTTCATCTGGCAAAAGTTTTCCCTGAAAATTAAGGAAAAGGCAGAATATTAATTTGCACCGTTTTATAAATGGTTTATCTTGTTCGACAAAAAAATCACAAGAACATGTGCTTTGTATTTTCTCCATCGAGAACATTTTTTTTCATTAAGCAGTGAATTCGGAATTATCATCTCCGGAAGTCGAATGTTTCTACGTGCGCGGAGGCCCATAGCCCACATAATGGCGGCCCACCATTTTTTTTCTGTGCGAAACTAGTAAATCAGTGAAAATTTGAGATCGACTTAAATTAATAACGAAATCGCTAGAGATGCACAAATATTGTATCTGGCAAAAGTTTTCCCTGAAAATTAAAGAAAAGGCAGAATATTAATTTGCACCTTTTTATAAATGGTTTATCTTGTTCGACAAAAATCACTCGAACATGTGCTTTGCATTTTTCTCCATCGAGAACATGTTTTTTTTTATTAAGCAGTGAATTCGGAATAATCATCGCCGGAAATCGACTGTTTCTACGAGCGCGGAGGCCCATAGCCCACATAATGGCGGCCCACCATTTTTTTCTGTGCGAAAATAGTAAATCAGTGAAAATTTGAGATCGACTTAAATTAATAACGAAATCGCTAGAGATGCACAAATATTTCATCTGGCAAAAGTTTTCCCTGAAAATTAAGGAAAAGGCAGAATATTAATTTGCACCGTTTTATAAATGGTTTATCTTGTTCGACAAAAAAATCACACGAACATGTGCTTTGTATTTTCTCCATCGAGAACATTTTTTTTCATTAAGCAGTGCATTCGGAATTATCATCTCCGGAAGTCGAATGTTTCTACGTGCGCGGAGGCCCATAGCCCACATAATGGCGGCCCACCATTTTTTTTTCTGTGCGAAACTAGTAAATCAGTGAAAATTTGAGATCGACTTAAATTAATAACGAAATCGCTAGAGATGCACCAATATTGCACGTGGCAAAAGTTTTCCCTGAAAATTAAAGAAAAGGCAGAATATTAAATTGTACCTTTTTATAAATAGTTTATCTTGTTCGACAAAAAAATCACTCGAACATGTGCTTTGCATTTTCTCCATCGAGAACATTTTTTTTCATTAAGCAGTGAATTCGGAATTATCATCTCCGGAAGTCGAATGTTTCTACGTGCGCGGAGGCCCATAGCCCACATAATGGCGGCCCACCATTTTTTTTTCTGTGCGAAACTAGTAAATCAGTGAAAATTTGAGATCGACTTAAATTAATAACGAAATCGCTAGAGATGCACCAATATTGCACGTGGCAAAAGTTTTCCCTGAAAATTAAAGAAAAGGCAGAATATTAAATTGTACCTTTTTATAAATAGTTTATCTTGTTCGACAAAAAAATCACTCGAACATGTGCTTTGCATTTTCTCCATCGAGAACATTTTTTTTCATTAAGCAGTGAATTCGGAATTATCATCGCCGGAAGTCGACTGTTTCTACGTGCGCTGAGGCCCATAGCCCACATAATGGCGGTCCACAATTTTTTTTTCTGTGCGAAACTAGTAAATCAGTGAAAATTTGAGATCGACTTAAATTAATAACGAAATCGCTAGAGATGCACAAATATTGTATCTGGCAAAAGTTTTCCCTGAAAATTAAAGAAAAGGCAGAATATTAATTTGCACCTTTTTATAAATGGTTTATCTTGTTCGACAAAAATCACTCGAACATGTGCTTTGCATTTTTCTCCATCGAGAACATGTTTTTTTTATTAAGCAGTGAATTCGGAATTATCATCGCCGGAAATCGACTGTTTCTACGAGCGCGGAGGCCCATAGCCCACATAATGGCGGCCCACCATTTTTTTCTGTGCGAAACTAGTAAATCAGTGAAAATTTGAGATCGACTTAAATTAATAACGAAATCGCTAGAGATGCACAAATATTTCATCTGGCAAAAGTTTTCCCTGAAAATTAAGGAAAAGGCAGAATATTAATTTGCACCGTTTTATAAATGGTTTATCTTGTTCGACAAAAAAATCACACGAACATGTGCTTTGTATTTTCTCCATCGAGAACATTTTTTTTCATTAAGCAGTGAATTCGGAATTATCATCTCCGGAAGTCGAATGTTTCTACGTGCGCGGAGGCCCATAGCCCACATGGCGGCCCACCATTTTTTTTTCTGTGCGAAACTAGTAAATCAGTGAAAATTTGAGATCGACTTAAATTAATAACGAAATCGCTAGAGATGCACCAAAATTGCACGTGGCAAAAGTTTTCCCTGAAAATTAAAGAAAAGGCAGAATATTAAATTGTACCTTTTTATAAATAGTTTATCTTGTTCGACAAAAAAATCACTCGAACATGTGCTTTGCATTTTTTCCATCGAGAACATTTTTTTTCATTAAGCAGTGAATTCGGAATTATCATCGCCGGAAGTCCACTGTTTCTACGTGCGCTGAGGCCCATAGCCCACATAATGGCGGCCCACAATTTTTTTTCTGTGCGAAACTAGTAAATCAGTGAAAATTTGAGATCGACTTAAATTAATAACGAAATCGCTAGAGATGCACAAATATTGTATCTGGCAAAAGTTTTCCCTGAAAATTAAAGAAAAGGCAGAATATTAATTTGCACCTTTTTATAAATGGTTTATCTTGTTCGACAAAAATCACTCGAACATGTGCTTTGCATTTTTCTCCATCGAGAACATGTTTTTTTTATTAAGCAGTGAATTCGGAATAATCATCGCCGGAAATCGACTGTTTCTACGAGCGCGGAGGCCCATAGCCCACATAATGGCGGCCCACCATTTTTTTCTGTGCGAAACTAGTAAATCAGTGAAAATTTGAGATCGACTTAAATTAATAACGAAATCGCTAGAGATGCACAAATATTTCATCTGGCAAAAGTTTTCCCTGAAAATTAAGGAAAAGGCAGAATATTAATTTGCACCGTTTTATAAATGGTTTATCTTTTTCGACAAAAAAATCACACGATTGCTTTGTATTTTCTCCATCGAGAACATTTTTTTTCATTAAGCAGTGAATTCGGAATTATCATCTCCGGAAGTCGAATGTTTCTACGTGCGCGGAGGCCCATAGCCCACATAATGGCGGCCCACCATTTTTTTCTGTGCGAAAATAGTAAATCAGTGAAAATTTGAGATCGACTTAAATTAATAACGAAATCGCTAGAGATGCACAAATATTGTATCTGGCAAAAGTTTTCCCTGAAAATTAAAGAAAAGGCAGAATATTAATTTGCACCTTTTTATAAATGGTTTATCTTGTTCGACAAAAATCACTCGAACATGTGCTTTGCATTTTTCTCCATCGAGAACATGTTTTTTTTTATTAAGCAGTGCATTCGGAATTATCATCTCCGGAAGTCGAATGTTTCTACGTGCGCGGAGGCCCATAGCCCACATAATGGCGGCCCACCATTTTTTTTTCTGTGCGAAACTAGTAAATCAGTGAAAATTTGAGATCGACTTAAATTAATAACGAAATCGCTAGAGATGCACCAATATTGCACGTGGCAAAAGTTTTCCCTGAAAATTAAAGAAAAGGCAGAATATTAAATTGTACCTTTTTATAAATAGTTTATCTTGTTCGACAAAAAAATCACTCGAACATGTGCTTTGCATTTTCTCCATCGAGAACATTTTTTTTCATTAAGCAGTGAATTCGGAATTATCATCTCCGGAAGTCGAATGTTTCTACGTGCGCGGAGGCCCATAGCCCACATAATGGCGGCCCACCATTTTTTTCTGTGCGAAAATAGTAAATCAGTGAAAATTTGAGATCGACTTAAATTAATAACGAAATCGCTAGAGATGCACAAATATTGTATCTGGCAAAAGTTTTCCCTGAAAATTAAAGAAAAGGCAGAATATTAATTTGCACCTTTTTATAAATGGTTTATCTTGTTCGACAAAAATCACTCGAACATGTGCTTTGCATTTTTCTCCATCGAGAACATGTTTTTTTTTATTAAGCAGTGCATTCGGAATTATCATCTCCGGAAGTCGAATGTTTCTACGTGCGCGGAGGCCCATAGCCCACATAATGGCGGCCCACCATTTTTTTTTCTGTGCGAAACTAGTAAATCAGTGAAAATTTGAGATCGACTTAAATTAATAACGAAATCGCTAGAGATGCACCAAT
Organism: Nephrocerus scutellatus; assembly: GCA_947095585.1. Lineage (NCBI taxonomy): Eukaryota > Metazoa > Arthropoda > Insecta > Diptera > Pipunculidae > Nephrocerus > Nephrocerus scutellatus. The sequence continues at coordinate 71,021,201 of OX352762.1, read as the reverse complement.
ATTGCACGTGGCAAAAGTTTTCCCTGAAAATTAAAGAAAAGGCAGAATATTAAATTGTACCTTTTTATAAATAGTTTATCTTGTTCGACAAAAAAATCACTCGAACATGTGCTTTGCATTTTCTCCATCGAGAACATTTTTTTTCATTAAGCAGTGAATTCGGAATTATCATCTCCGGAAGTCGAATGTTTCTACGTGCGCGGAGGCCCATAGCCCACATAATGGCGGCCCACCATTTTTTTTTCTGTGCGAAACTAGTAAATCAGTGAAAATTTGAGATCGACTTAAATTAATAACGAAATCGCTAGAGATGCACCAATATTGCACGTGGCAAAAGTTTTCCCTGAAAATTAAAGAAAAGGCAGAATATTAAATTGTACCTTTTTATAAATAGTTTATCTTGTTCGACAAAAAAATCACTCGAACATGTGCTTTGCATTTTCTCCATCGAGAACATTTTTTTTCATTAAGCAGTGAATTCGGAATTATCATCGCCGGAAGTCGACTGTTTCTACGTGCGCTGAGGCCCATAGCCCACATAATGGCGGTCCACAATTTTTTTTTCTGTGCGAAACTAGTAAATCAGTGAAAATTTGAGATCGACTTAAATTAATAACGAAATCGCTAGAGATGCACAAATATTGTATCTGGCAAAAGTTTTCCCTGAAAATTAAAGAAAAGGCAGAATATTAATTTGCACCTTTTTATAAATGGTTTATCTTGTTCGACAAAAATCACTCGAACATGTGCTTTGCATTTTTCTCCATCGAGAACATGTTTTTTTTTATTAAGCAGTGAATTCGGAATTATCATCGCCGGAAATCGACTGTTTCTACGAGCGCGGAGGCCCATAGCCCACATAATGGCGGCCCACCATTTTTTTCTGTGCGAAACTAGTAAATCAGTGAAAATTTGAGATCGACTTAAATTAATAACGAAATCGCTAGAGATGCACAAATATTTCATCTGGCAAAAGTTTTCCCTGAAAATTAAGGAAAAGGCAGAATATTAATTTGCACCGTTTTATAAATGGTTTATCTTTTTCGACAAAAAAATCACACGATTGCTTTGTATTTTCTCCATCGAGAACATTTTTTTCATTAAGCAGTGAATTCGGAATTATCATCTCCGGAAGTCGAATGTTTCTACGTGCGCGGAGGCCCATAGCCCACATAATAGCGGCCCACCATTTTTTTTTCTGTGCGAAACTAGTAAATCAGTGAAAATTTGAGATCGACTTAAATTAATAACGAAATCGCTAGAGATGCACCAATATTGCACGTGGCAAAAGTTTTCCCTGAAAATTAAAGAAAAGGCAGAATATTAAATTGTACCTTTTTATAAATAGTTTATCTTGTTCGACAAAAAAATCACTCGAACATGTGCTTTGCATTTTCTCCATCGAGAACATTTTTTTTCATTAAGCAGTGAATTCGGAATTATCATCGCCGGAAGTCGACTGTTTCTACGTGCGCTGAGGCCCATAGCCCACATAATGGCGACCCACAATTTTTTTTTCTGTGCGAAACTAGTAAATCAGTGAAAATTTGAGATCGACTTAAATTAATAACGAAATCGCTAGAGATGCACAAATATTGTATCTGGCAAAAGTTTTCCCTGAAAATTAAAGAAAAGGCAGAATATTAATTTGCACCATTTTATAAATGGTTTATCTTGTTCGACAAAAAAATCACACGAACATGGGCTTTGTATTTTCTCCATCGAGAACATTTTTTTTCATTAAGCAGTGAATTCGGAATTATCATCTCCGGAAGTCGGATGTTTCTACGTGCGCGGAGGCCCATAGCCCACATAATGGCGGCCCACCATTTTTTTTTCTGTGCGAAACTAGTAAATCAGTGAAAATTTGAGATCGACTTAAATTAATAACGAAATCGCTAGAGATGCACCAATATTGCACGTGGCAAAAGTTTTCCCTGAAAATTAAAGAAAAGGCAGAATATTAAATTGTACCTTTTTATAACTAGTTTATCTTGTTCGAAAAAAAAAATCACTCGAACATGTGCTTTGCATTTTCTCCATCGAGAACATTTTTTTTCATTAAGCAGTGAATTCGGAATTATCATCGCCGGAAGTCGACTGTTTCTACGTGCGCTGAGGCCCATAGCCCACATAATGGCGACCCACAATTTTTTTTTCTGTTTGAAACTAGTAAATCAGTGAAAATTTGAGATCGACTTAAATTAATAACGAAATCGCTAGAGATGCACAAATATTGTATCTGGCAAAAGTTTTCCCTGAAAATTAAAGAAAAGGCAGAATATTAAATTGTACCTTTTTATAAATAGTTTATCTTGTTCGACAAAAAAATCACTCGAACATGTGCTTTGCATTTTCTCCATTGAGAACATTTTTTTTCATTAAGCAGTGAATTCGGAATTATCATCGCCGGAAGTCGACTGTTTCTACGTGCGCTGAGGCCCATAGCCCACATAATGGCGGCCCACAATTTTTTTTTCTGTGCGAAACTAGTAAATCAGTGAAAATTTGAGATCGACTTAAATTAATAACGAAATCGCTAGAGATGCACAAATATTGTATCTGGCAAAAGTTTTCCCTGAAAATTAAAGAAAAGGCAGAATATTAATTTGCACCTTTTTATAAATGGTTTATCTTGTTCGACAAAAATCACTCGAACATGTGCTTTGCATTTTTCTCCATCGAGAACATGTTTTTTTTTTAAGCAGTGAATTCGGAATTATCATCGCCGGAAATCGACTGTTTCTACGAGCGCGGAGGCCCATAGCCCACATTATGGCGGCCCACCATTTTTTTCTGTGCGAAACTAGTAAATCAGTAAAAATTTGAGATCGACTTAAATTAATAACGAAATCGCTAGAGATGCACAAATATTTCATCTGGCAAAAGTTTTCCCTGAAAATTAAGGAAAAGGCAAAATATTAATTTGCACCGTTTTATAAATGGTTTATCTTGTTCGACAAAAAAATCACACGAACATGTGCTTTGTATTTTCTCCATCGAGAACATTTTTTTTCATTAAGCAGTGAATTCGGAATTATCATCTCCGGAAGTCGAATGTTTCTACGTGCGCGGAGGCCCATAGCCCACATAATGGCGGCCCACCATTTTTTTTCTGTGCGAAACTAGTAAATCAGTGAAAATTTGAGATCGACTTAAATTAATAACGAAATCGCTAGAGATGCACCAATATTGCACGTGGCAAAAGATTTCTCTGAAAATTAAAGAAAAGGCAGAATATTAAATTGTACCTTTTTATAAATAGTTTATCTGGTTCGACAAAAAAATCACTCGAACATGTGCTTTGCATTTTCTCCATCGAGAACAATGCTCGCCGGAAATCAACTGTTTCTACGAGCGCGGAGGCCCATAGCCCACATAATGGCGGCCCACCATTTTTTTTTCTGTGCGAAACTAGTAAATCAGTGAAAATTTGAAATCGACTTAAATTAATAACGAAATCGCTAGAGATGCACCAATATTGCACGTGGCAAAAGTTTTCCCTGAAAATTAAAGAAAAGGCAGAATATTAAATTGTACCTTTTTATAAATAGTTTATCTTGTTCGACAAAAAAATCACACGAACATGTGCTTTGTATTTTCTCCATCGAGAACATTTTTTTTCATTAAGCAGTGAATTCGGAATTATCATCTCCGGAAGTCGAATGTTTCTACGTGCGCGGAGGCCCATAGCCCACATAATGGCGGCCCACCATTTTTTTTTCTGTGCGAAACTAGTAAATCAGTGAAAATTTGAGATCGACTTAAATTAATAACGAAATCGCTAGAGATGCACCAATATTGCACGTGGCAAAAGTTTTCCCTGAAAATTAAAGAAAAGGCAGAATATTAAATTGTACCTTTTTATAAATAGTTTATCTTGTTCGACAAAAAAATCACTCGAACATGTGCTTTGCATTTTCTCCATCGAGAACATTTTTTTTCATTAAGCAGTGAATTCGGAATTATCATCGCCGGAAGTCGACTGTTTCTACGTGCGCTGAGGCCCATAGCCCACATAATGGCGGCCCACAATTTTTTTTTCTGTGCGAAACTAGTAAATCAGTGAAAATTTGAGATCGACTTAAATTAATAACGAAATCGCTAGAGATGCACAAATATTGTATCTGGCAAAAGTTTTCCCTGAAAATTAAAGAAAAGGCAGAATATTAATTTGCACCTTTTTATAAATGGTTTATCTTGTTCGACAAAAATCACTCGAACATGTGCTTTGCATTTTTCTCCATCGAGAACATGTTTTTTTTATTAAGCAGTGAATTCGGAATTATCATCGCCGGAAATCAACTGTTTCTACGTGCGCTGAGGCCCATAGCCCAAATAATGGCGGCCCACAATTTTTTTTTCTGTGCGAAACTAGTAAATCAGTGAAAATTTGAGATCGACTTAAATTAATAACGAAATCGCTAGAGATGCACAAATATTGTATCTGGCAAAAGTTTTCCCTGAAAATTAAAGAAAAGGCAGAATATTAATTTGCACCTTTTTATAAATGGTTTATCTTGTTCGACAAAAATCACTCGAACATGTGCTTTGCATTTTTCTCCATCGAGAACATGTTTTTTTTATTAAGCAGTGAATTCGGAATTATAATCGCCCGAAATCGACTGTTTCTACGAGCGCGGAGGCCCATAGCCCACATAATGGCGGCCCACCATTTTTTTCTGTGCGAAACTAGTAAATCAGTGAAAATTTGAGATCGACTTAAATTAATAACGAAATCGCTAGAGATGCACAAATATTTCATCTGGCAAAAGTTTTCCCTGAAAATTAAGTAAAAGGCAGAATATTAATTTGTACCGTTTTATAAATTGTTTATCTTGTTCGACAAAAAAATCACACGAACATGTGCTATGTATTTTCTCCATCGAGAACATTTTTTTCATTAAGCAGTGAATTCGGAATTATCATCTCCGGAAGTCGACTGTTTCTACGTGCGCGGAGGCCCATAGCCCACATAATGGCGGCCCACCATTTTTTTTTCTGTGCGAAACTAGTAAATCAGTGAAAATTTGAGATCGACTTAAATTAATAACGAAATCGCTAGAGATGCACCAAAATTGCACGTGGCAAAAGTTTTCCCTGAAAATTAAAGAAAAGGCAGAATATTAAATTGTACCTTTTTATAAATAGTTTATCTTGTTCGACAAAAAAATCACTCGAACATGTGCTTTGCATTTTCTCCATCGAGAAAATTTTTTTTCATTCGGAATTATCATCGCCGGAAGTCGACTGTTTCTACGTGCGCGGAGGCCGATAGCCCACATAATGACGGTCTACCATTTTTTTCTGTGCGAAACTAGTAAATCAGTGAAAACTTGAGATCGACTTAAATTAATAACGAAATCGCTAGAGATGCACAAATATTGTATCTGGCAAAAGTTTTCCCTGAAAATTCAAGAAAAGGCAGAATATTAATTTGCACCTTTTTATAAATGGTTTATCTTGTTCGACAAAAAAATCACTCGAACATGTGCTTTGCATTTTCTCCATCGATAACATTTTTTTTCATTAAGCAGTGAATTCGGAATTATCATCGCCGGACGTCGACTGTTTCTACGTGCGCTGAGGCCCATAACCCACATAATGGCGGCCCACCATTTTTTTCTGTGCGAAACTAGTATATCAGTGAAAATTTGAGATCGACTTAAATTAATAACGAAATCGCTAGAGATGCACAAATATTGTATCTGGCAAAAGTTTTCCCTGAAAATTTAAGAAAAGGCAGAATATTAATTTCCACCTTTTATAAATGATTTATCTTGTTCGACAAAAAAATCACTCGAACATGTGCTTTGCATTTTCTCCATCGAGATAATTTTTTTTCATTAAGCAGTGAATTCGGAATTATCATCGCCGGAAGTCCACTGTTTCTACGAGCGCGGAGGCCAATAGCCCACATAATGGCGGCCTACCATTTTTTTCTGTGCGAAACTAGTAAATCAGTGAAAATTTGAGATCGACTTAAATTGATAACGAAATCGCTAGAGATGCACAAATATTGTATCTGGCAAAAGTTATCCCTGAAAATTCAAGAAAAGGCAGAATATTAATTTGCACCTTTTTATAAATGGTTTATCTTGTTCGACAAAAAAATCACTCGAACATGTGCTTTGCATTTTCTCCATCGATAACATTTTTTTTCATTAAGCAGTGAATTCGGAATTATCATCGCCGGAAGTCGACTGTTTCTACGTGCGCTGAGGCCCATAGCCCACATAATGGCGGCCCACAATTTTTTTTTCTGTGCGAAACTAGTAAATCAGTGAAAATTTGAGATCGACTTAAATTAATAACGAAATCGCTAGAGATGCACAAATTTTGTATCTGGCAAAAGTTTTCCCTGAAAATTAAAGAAAAGGCAGAATATTAATTTGCACCTTTTTATAAATGGTTTATATTGTTCGACAAAAATCACTCGAACATGTGCTTTGCATTTTTCTCCATCGAGAACATGTTTTTTTTATTAAGCAGTGAATTCGGAATTATCATCGCCGGAAATCGACTGTTTCTACGAGCGCGGAAGCCCATAGCCCACATAATGGCGGCCCACCATTTTTTTCTGTGCGAAACTAGTAAATCAGTGAAAATTTGAGATCGACTTAAATTAATAACGAAATCGCTAGAGATGCACAAATATTTCATCTGGCAAAAGTTTTCCCTGAAAATTAAGGAAAAGGCAGAATATTAATTTGCACCGTTTTATAAATGGTTTATCTTGTTCGACAAAAAAATCACACGAACATGTGCTTTGTATTTTCTCCATCGAGAACATTTTTTTTCATTAAGCAGTGAATTCGGAATTATCATCTCCGGAAGTCGACTGTTTCTACGTGCGCGGAGGCCCATAGCCCACATAATTGCGGCCCACCTTTTTTTTCTGTGCGAAACTAGTAAATCAGTGAAAATTTGAGATCGACTTAAATTAATAACGAAATCGCTAGAGATGCACCAATATTGCACGTGGCAAAAGATTTCCCTGAAAATTAAGGAAAAGGCAGAATATTAAATTGTACCTTTTTATAAATAGTTTATCTTGTTCGACAAAAAAATCACTCGAACATGTGCTTTGCATTTTCTCCATCGAGAACATTTTTTTTCATTAAGCAGTGAATTCGGAATTATCATCGCCGGAAGTCGACTGTTTCTACGTGCGCGGAGGCCGATAGCCCACATAATGACGGTCCACCGTTTTGTTTTCTGTGCGAAACTAGTAAATCAGTGAAAATTTGAGATCGACTTTAATTAATAACGAAATCGCTAGAGATGCACAAATATTGTATCTGGCAAAAGTTTTCCCTGAAAATTCAAGAAAAGGCAGAATATTAATTTGCACCTTTTTATAAATGGTTTATCTTGTTCGACAAAAAAATCACTCGAACATGTGCTTTGCATTTTCTCCATCGAGAAATTTTTTTTTCATTAAGCAGTGAATTCGGAATTATCATCGCCGGAAGTCGACTGTTTCTACGAGCGCGGAGGCCAATAGCCCACATAATGGCGGCCCACCATTTTTTTCTGTGCGAAACTAGTAAATCAGTGAAAATTTGAGATCGACTTAAATTAATAACGAAATCGCTAGAGATGCACAAATATTGTATCTGGCAAAAGTTTTCCCTGAAAATTCAAGAAAAGGCAGAATATTAATTTGCTCCTTTTTTTAAATGGTTTATATTGTTCGACAAAAAAATCACTCGAACATGTGCTTTACATTTTCTCCATAGAGAACATTTTTTTTCATTAAGCAGTGAATTCGGAATTATCATCGCCGGAAGTCGACTGTTTCTACGTGCACTGAGGCCCATAGCCCACATAATGGCGGCCCACCATTTTTTTTCTGTGCGAAACTAGTAAATCAGTGAAAATTAGAGATCGACTTAAATTAATAACGAAATCGCTAGAGACGCACAAATATTGTATCTGGCAAAAGTTTTCCCTGAAAATTAAAGAAAAGGCAGAATATTAATTTGCACCTTTTTATAAATGGTTTATCTTGTTCGACAAAAAAATCACTCGAACATGTGCTTTGCATTTTCTCCATCGAGAACATTTTATTTCATTAAGCAGTGAATTCGGAATTATCATCGCCGGAAGTCGACTGTTTCTACGTGCGCGGAGGCCCATAACCAAAACCTTCTCTATAGAAAGCCCAACTCTACGCATACTAATGCTGTAAACCAGGACCAAACGCATGTGTGTTTGTGGGATGTGAATACAGTGTACAAAAAATAAGTAGTCGCAAAGAGCGAGAAACGTAAGATGTGGTAGTAGGAAACAGAAATATTTTATATGGATTTTGCTCTTTAGTTGATTACTAAATACAAATACGTTTGGTCTCAATCTAAGCATGTATCTGTGTACGATCGGAACAGTTGGGCTTTCTATAGAGAAGGTTTTGCCCATAACCCACATAATGGCGGCCCACCATTTTTTTTCTGTGCGAAACTAGTAAATCAGTGAAAATTTGAGATCGACTTAAATTAATAACGAAATCGCTACAGATGCACCAATATTGCACGTGGCAAAAGTTTTCCCTGAAAATTAAAGAAAATGCAGAATATTAATTTGTACCTTTTTATAAATGGATTATCTTGTTCGACAAAAATTACTCGAACATGTGCTTTGCATTTTTCTCCATCGAGAACATGTTTTTTTTATTAAGCAGTGAATTCGGAATTATCATCGCCGGAAATCGACTGTTTCTACGAGCGCGGAGGCCCATAGCCCACATAATGGCGGCCCACCATTTTTTTCTGTGCGAAACTAGTAAATCAGTGAAAATTTGAGATCGACTTAAATTAATAACGAAATCGCTAGAGATGCACAAATATTTCATCTGGCAAAAGTTTTCCCTGAAAATTAAGGAAAAGGCAGAATATTAATTTGCACCTTTTTATAATTGGTTTATCTTGTTCGACAAAAAAATCACACGAACATGTGCTTTGTATTTTCTCCATCGAGAACATTTTTTTTCATTAAGCATTGAATTCGGAATTATCATCTCCGGAAGTCGACTGTTTCTACGTGCGCGGAGGCCCATAGCCCACATAATGGCGGCCCACCATTTTTTTTTCTGTGCGAAACTAGTAAATCAGTGAAAATTTGAGATCGACTTAAATTAATAACGAAATCGCTAGAGATGCACCAATATTGCACGTGGCAAAAGATTTCCCTGAACATTAAGGAAAAGGCAGAATATTAAATTGTACCTTTTTATAAATAGTTTATCTTGTTCGACAAAAAAATCACTCGAACATGTGCTTTGCATTTTCTCCATCGAGAAGTCCACTGTTTCTACGAGCGCGGAGGCCAATAGCCCACATAATGGCGGCCTACCATTTTTTTCTGTGCGAAACTAGTAAATCAGTGAAAATTTGAGATCGACTTAAATTAATAACGAAATCGCTAGAGATGCACAAATTTTGTATCTGGCAAAAGTTTTCCCTGAAAATTAAAGAAAAGGCAGAATATTAATTTGCACCTTTTTATAAATGGTTTATATTGTTCGACAAAAATCACTCGAACATGTGCTTTGCATTTTTCTCCATCGAGAACATGTTTTTTTTATTAAGCAGTGAATTCGGAATTATCATCGCCGGAAATCGACTGTTTCTACGAGCGCGGAGGCCCATAGCCCACATAATGGCGGCCCACCATTTTTTTCTGTGCGAAACTAGTAAATCAGTGAAAATTTGAGATCGACTTAAATTAATAACGAAATCGCTAGAGATGCACAAATATTTCATCTGGCAAAAGTTTTCCCTGAAAATTAAGGAAAAGGCAGAATATTAATTTGCACCGTTTTATAAATGGTTTATCTTGTTCGACAAAAAAATCACACGAACATGTGCTTTGTATTTTCTCCATCGAGAACATTTTTTTTCATTAAGCAGTGAATTCGGAATTATCATCTCCGGAAGTCGACTGTTTCTACGTGCGCGGAGGCCCATAGCCCACATAATTGCGGCCCACCTTTTTTTTCTGTGCGAAACTAGTAAATCAGTGAAAATTTGAGATCGACTTAAATTAATAACGAAATCGCTAGAGATGCACCAATATTGCACGTGGCAAAAGATTTCCCTGAAAATTAAGGAAAAGGCAGAATATTAAATTGTACCTTTTTATAAATAGTTTATCTTGTTCGACAAAAAAATCACTCGAACATGTGCTTTGCATTTTCTCCATCGAGAACATTTTTTTTCATTAAGCAGTGAATTCGGAATTATCATCGCCGGAAGTCGACTGTTTCTACGTGCGCGGAGGCCGATAGCCCACATAATGACGGTCCACCGTTTTGTTTTCTGTGCGAAACTAGTAAATCAGTGAAAATTTGAGATCGACTTTAATTAATAACGAAATCGCTAGAGATGCACAAATATTGTATCTGGCAAAAGTTTTCCCTGAAAATTCAAGAAAAGGCAGAATATTAATTTGCACCTTTTTATAAATGGTTTATCTTGTTCGACAAAAAAATCACTCGAACATGTGCTTTGCATTTTCTCCATCGAGAAATTTTTTTTTCATTAAGCAGTGAATTCGGAATTATCATCGCCGGAAGTCGACTGTTTCTACGAGCGCGGAGGCCAATAGCCCACATAATGGCGGCCCACCATTTTTTTCTGTGCGAAACTAGTAAATCAGTGAAAATTTGAGATCGACTTAAATTAATAACGAAATCGCTAGAGATGCACAAATATTGTATCTGGCAAAAGTTTTCCCTGAAAATTCAAGAAAAGGCAGAATATTAATTTGCTCCTTTTTTTAAATGGTTTATATTGTTCGACAAAAAAATCACTCGAACATGTGCTTTACATTTTCTCCATAGAGAACATTTTTTTTCATTAAGCAGTGAATTCGGAATTATCATCGCCGGAAGTCGACTGTTTCTACGTGCACTGAGGCCCATAGCCCACATAATGGCGGCCCACCATTTTTTTTTCTGTGCGAAACTAGTAAATCAGTGAAAATTAGAGATCGACTTAAATTAATAACGAAATCGCTAGAGACGCACAAATATTGTATCTGGCAAAAGTTTTCCCTGAAAATTAAAGAAAAGGCAGAATATTAATTTGCACCTTTTTATAAATGGTTTATCTTGTTCGACAAAAAAATCACTCGAACATGTGCTTTGCATTTTCTCCATCGAGAACATTTTATTTCATTAAGCAGTGAATTCGGAATTATCATCGCCGGAAGTCGACTGTTTCTACGTGCGCGGAGGCCCATAACCAAAACCTTCTCTATAGAAAGCCCAACTCTACGCATACTAATGCTGTAAACCAGGACCAAACGCATGTGTGTTTGTGGGATGTGAATACAGTGTACAAAAAATAAGTAGTCGCAAAGAGCGAGAAACGTAAGATGTGGTAGTAGGAAACAGAAATATTTTATATGGATTTTGCTCTTTAGTTGATTACTAAATACAAATACGTTTGGTCTCAATCTAAGCATGTATCTGTGTACGATCGGAACAGTTGGGCTTTCTATAGAGAAGGTTTTGCCCATAACCCACATAATGGCGGCCCACCATTTTTTTTCTGTGCGAAACTAGTAAATCAGTGAAAATTTGAGATCGACTTAAATTAATACGAAATCGCTACAGATGCACCAATATTGCATGTGGCAAAAGTTTTCCCTGAAAATTAAAGAAAATGCAGAATATTAATTTGTACCTTTTTATAAATGGATTATCTTGTTCGACAAAAATTACTCGAACATGTGCTTTGCATTTTTCTCCATCGAGAACATGTTTTTTTTATTAAGCAGTGAATTCGGAATTATCATCGCCGGAAATCGACTGTTTCTACGAGCGCGGAGGCCCATAGCCCACATAATGGCGGCCCACCATTTTTTTCTGTGCGAAACTAGTAAATCAGTGAAAATTTGAGATCGACTTAAATTAATAACGAAATCGCTAGAGATGCACAAATATTTCATCTGGCAAAAGTTTTCCCTGAAAATTAAGGAAAAGGCAGAATATTAATTTGCACCTTTTTATAATTGGTTTATCTTGTTCGACAAAAAAATCACACGAACATGTGCTTTGTATTTTCTCCATCGAGAACATTTTTTTTCATTAAGCATTGAATTCGGAATTATCATCTCCGGAAGTCGACTGTTTCTACGTGCGCGGAGGCCCATAGCCCACATAATGGCGGCCCACCATTTTTTTTTCTGTGCGAAACTAGTAAATCAGTGAAAATTTGAGATCGACTTAAATTAATAACGAAATCGCTAGAGATGCACCAATATTGCACGTGGCAAAAGATTTCCCTGAACATTAAGGAAAAGGCAGAATATTAAATTGTACCTTTTTATAAATAGTTTATCTTGTTCGACAAAAAAATCACTCGAACATGTGCTTTGCATTTTCTCCATCGAGAAGTCCACTGTTTCTACGAGCGCGGAGGCCAATAGCCCACATAATGGCGGCCTACCATTTTTTTCTGTGCGAAACTAGTAAATCAGTGAAAATTTGAGATCGACTTAAATTAATAACGAAATCGCTAGAGATGCACAAATATTGTATCTGGCAAAAGTTATCCCTGAAAATTCAAGAAAAGGCAGAATATTAATTTGCACCTTTTTATAAATGGTTTATCTTGTTCGACAAAAAAATCACTCGAACATGTGCTTTGCATTTTCTCCATCGATAACATTTTTTTTCATTAAGCAGTGAATTCGGAATTATCATCGCCGGAAGTCGACTGTTTCTACGTGCGCTGAGGCCCATAGCCCACATAATGGCGGCCCACAATTTTTTTTTCTGTGCGAAACTAGTAAATCAGTGAAAATTTGAGATCGACTTAAATTAATAACGAAATCGCTAGAGATGCACAAATTTTGTATCTGGCAAAAGTTTTCCCTGAAAATTAAAGAAAAGGCAGAATATTAATTTGCACCTTTTTATAAATGGTTTATATTGTTCGACAAAAATCACTCGAACATGTGCTTTGCATTTTTCTCCATCGAGAACATGTTTTTTTTATTAAGCAGTGAATTCGGAATTATCATCGCCGGAAATCGACTGTTTCTACGAGCGCGGAGGCCCATAGCCCACATAATGGCGGCCCACCATTTTTTTCTGTGCGAAACTAGTAAATCAGTGAAAATTTGAGATCGACTTAAATTAATAACGAAATCGCTAGAGATGCACAAATATTTCATCTGGCAAAAGTTTTCCCTGAAAATTAAGGAAAAGGCAGAATATTAATTTGCACCGTTTTATAAATGGTTTATCTTGTTCGACAAAAAAATCACACGAACATGTGCTTTGTATTTTCTCCATCGAGAACATTTTTTTTCATTAAGCAGTGAATTCGGAATTATCATCTCCGGAAGTCGACTGTTTCTACGTGCGCGGAGGCCCATAGCCCACATAATTGCGGCCCACCTTTTTTTTCTGTGCGAAACTAGTAAATCAGTGAAAATTTGAGATCGACTTAAATTAATAACGAAATCGCTAGAGATGCACCAATATTGCACGTGGCAAAAGATTTCCCTGAAAATTAAGGAAAAGGCAGAATATTAAATTGTACCTTTTTATAAATAGTTTATCTTGTTCGACAAAAAAATCACTCGAACATGTGCTTTGCATTTTCTCCATCGAGAACATTTTTTTTCATTAAGCAGTGAATTCGGAATTATCATCGCCGGAAGTCGACTGTTTCTACGTGCGCGGAGGCCGATAGCCCACATAATGACGGTCCACCGTTTTGTTTTCTGTGCGAAACTAGTAAATCAGTGAAAATTTGAGATCGACTTAAATTAATAACGAAATCGCTAGAGATGCACAAATATTGTATCTGGCAAAAGTTTTCCCTGAAAATTCAAGAAAAGGCAGAATATTAATTTGCACCTTTTTATAAATGGTTTATCTTGTTCGACAAAAAAATCACTCGAACATGTGCTTTGCATTTTCTCCATCGAGAAAATTTTTTTTCATTAAGCAGTGAATTCGGAATTATCATCGCCGGAAGTCGACTGTTTCTACGAGCGCGGAGGCCAATAGCCCACATAATGGCGGCCCACCATTTTTTTCTGTGCGAAACTAGTAAATCAGTGAAAATTTGAGATCGACTTAAATTAATAACGAAATCGCTAGAGATGCACAAATATTGTATCTGGCAAAAGTTTTCCCTGAAAATTCAAGAAAAGGCAGAATATTAATTTGCTCCTTTTTTTAAATGGTTTATATTGTTCGACAAAAAAATCACTCGAACATGTGCTTTACATTTTCTCCATAGAGAACATTTTTTTCATTAAGCAGTGAATTCGGAATTATCATCGCCGGAAATCGACTGTTTCTACGAGCGCGGAGGCCCATAGCCCACATAATGGCGGCCCACCATTTTTTTCTGTGCGAAACTAGTAAATCAGTGAAAATTTGAGATCGACTTAAATTAATAACGAAATCGCTAGAGATGCACAAATATTTCATCTGGCAAAAGTTTTCCCTGAAAATTAAGGAAAAGGCAGAATATTAATTTGCACCTTTTTATAATTGGTTTATCTTGTTCGACAAAAAAATCACACGAACATGTGCTTTGTATTTTCTCCATCGAGAACATTTTTTTTCATTAAGCATTGAATTCGGAATTATCATCTCCGGAAGTCGACTGTTTCTACGTGCGCGGAGGCCCATAGCCCACATAATGGCGGCCCACCATTTTTTTTTCTGTGCGAAACTAGTAAATCAGTGAAAATTTGAGATCGACTTAAATTAATAACGAAATCGCTAGAGATGCACCAATATTGCACGTGGCAAAAGATTTCCCTGAACATTAAGGAAAAGGCAGAATATTAAATTGTACCTTTTTATAAATAGTTTATCTTGTTCGACAAAAAAATCACTCGAACATGTGCTTTGCATTTTCTCCATCGAGAAGTCCACTGTTTCTACGAGCGCGGAGGCCAATAGCCCACATAATGGCGGCCTACCATTTTTTTCTGTGCGAAACTAGTAAATCAGTGAAAATTTGAGATCGACTTAAATTAATAACGAAATCGCTAGAGATGCACAAATATTGTATCTGGCAAAAGTTATCCCTGAAAATTCAAGAAAAGGCAGAATATTAATTTGCACCTTTTTATAAATGGTTTATCTTGTTCGACAAAAAAATCACTCGAACATGTGCTTTGCATTTTCTCCATCGATAACATTTTTTTTCATTAAGCAGTGAATTCGGAATTATCATCGCCGGAAGTCGACTGTTTCTACGTGCGCTGAGGCCCATAGCCCACATAATGGCGGCCCACAATTTTTTTTTCTGTGCGAAACTAGTAAATCAGTGAAAATTTGAGATCGACTTAAATTAATAACGAAATCGCTAGAGATGCACAAATTTTGTATCTGGCAAAAGTTTTCCCTGAAAATTAAAGAAAAGGCAGAATATTAATTTGCACCTTTTTATAAATGGTTTATATTGTTCGACAAAAATCACTCGAACATGTGCTTTGCATTTTTCTCCATCGAGAACATGTTTTTTTTATTAAGCAGTGAATTCGGAATTATCATCGCCGGAAATCGACTGTTTCTACGAGCGCGGAGGCCCATAGCCCACATAATGGCGGCCCACCATTTTTTTCTGTGCGAAACTAGTAAATCAGTGAAAATTTGAGATCGACTTAAATTAATAACGAAATCGCTAGAGATGCACAAATATTTCATCTGGCAAAAGTTTTCCCTGAAAATTAAGGAAAAGGCAGAATATTAATTTGCACCGTTTTATAAATGGTTTATCTTGTTCGACAAAAAAATCACACGAACATGTGCTTTGTATTTTCTCCATCGAGAACATTTTTTTTCATTAAGCAGTGAATTCGGAATTATCATCTCCGGAAGTCGACTGTTTCTACGTGCGCGGAGGCCCATAGCCCACATAATTGCGGCCCACCTTTTTTTTCTGTGCGAAACTAGTAAATCAGTGAAAATTTGAGATCGACTTAAATTAATAACGAAATCGCTAGAGATGCACCAATATTGCACGTGGCAAAAGATTTCCCTGAAAATTAAGGAAAAGGCAGAATATTAAATTGTACCTTTTTATAAATAGTTTATCTTGTTCGACAAAAAAATCACTCGAACATGTGCTTTGCATTTTCTCCATCGAGAACATTTTTTTTCATTAAGCAGTGAATTCGGAATTATCATCGCCGGAAGTCGACTGTTTCTACGTGCGCGGAGGCCGATAGCCCACATAATGACGGTCCACCGTTTTGTTTTCTGTGCGAAACTAGTAAATCAGTGAAAATTTGAGATCGACTTAAATTAATAACGAAATCGCTAGAGATGCACAAATATTGTATCTGGCAAAAGTTTTCCCTGAAAATTCAAGAAAAGGCAGAATATTAATTTGCACCTTTTTATAAATGGTTTATCTTGTTCGACAAAAAAATCACTCGAACATGTGCTTTGCATTTTCTCCATCGAGAAAATTTTTTTTCATTAAGCAGTGAATTCGGAATTATCATCGCCGGAAGTCGACTGTTTCTACGAGCGCGGAGGCCAATAGCCCACATAATGGCGGCCCACCATTTTTTTCTGTGCGAAACTAGTAAATCAGTGAAAATTTGAGATCGACTTAAATTAATAACGAAATCGCTAGAGATGCACAAATATTGTATCTGGCAAAAGTTTTCCCTGAAAATTCAAGAAAAGGCAGAATATTAATTTGCTCCTTTTTTTAAATGGTTTATATTGTTCGACAAAAAAATCACTCGAACATGTGCTTTACATTTTCTCCATAGAGAACATTTTTTTCATTAAGCAGTGAATTCGGAATTATCATCGCCGGAAGTCGACTGTTTCTACGTGCACTGAGGCCCATAGCCCACATAATGGCGGCCCACCATTTTTTTTTCTGTGCGAAACTAGTAAATCAGTGAAAATTAGAGATCGACTTAAATTAATAACGAAATCGCTAGAGACGCACAAATATTGTATCTGGCAAAAGTTTTCCCTGAAAATTAAAGAAAAGGCAGAATATTAATTTGCACCTTTTTATAAATGGTTTATCTTGTTCGACAAAAAAATCACTCGAACATGTGCTTTGCATTTTCTCCATCGAGAACATTTTATTTCATTAAGCAGTGAATTCGGAATTATCATCGCCGGAAGTCGACTGTTTCTACGTGCGCGGAGGCCCATAACCAAAACCTTCTCTATAGAAAGCCCAACTCTACGCATACTAATGCTGTAAACCAGGACCAAACGCATGTGTGTTTGTGGGATGTGAATACAGTGTACAAAAAATAAGTAGTCGCAAAGAGCGAGAAACGTAAGATGTGGTAGTAGGAAACAGAAATATTTTATATGGATTTTGCTCTTTAGTTGATTACTAAATACAAATACGTTTGGTCTCAATCTAAGCATGTATCTGTGTACTCTCGGAACAGTTGGACTTTCTATAGAGAAGGTTTTGCCCATAACCCACATAATGGCGGCCCACCATTTTTTTTCTGTGCGAAACTAGTAAATCAGTGAAAATTTGAGATCGACTTAAATTAATAACGAAATCGCTACAGATGCACCAATATTGCATGTGGCAAAAGTTTTCCCTGAAAATTAAAGAAAATGCAGAATATTAATTTGTACCTTTTTATAAATGGATTATCTTGTTCGACAAAAATTACTCGAACATGTGCTTTGCATTTTTCTCCATCGAGAACATGTTTTTTTTATTAAGCAGTGAATTCGGAATTATCATCGCCGGAAATCGACTGTTTCTACGAGCGCGGAGGCCCATAGCCCACATAATGGCGGCCCACCATTTTTTTCTGTGCGAAACTAGTAAATCAGTGAAAATTTGAGATCGACTTAAATTAATAACGAAATCGCTAGAGATGCACAAATATTTCATCTGGCAAAAGTTTTCCCTGAAAATTAAGGAAAAGGCAGAATATTAATTTGCACCTTTTTATAATTGGTTTATCTTGTTCGACAAAAAAATCACACGAACATGTGCTTTGTATTTTCTCCATCGAGAACATTTTTTTTCATTAAGCATTGAATTCGGAATTATCATCTCCGGAAGTCGACTGTTTCTACGTGCGCGGAGGCCCATAGCCCACATAATGGCGGCCCACCATTTTTTTTTCTGTGCGAAACTAGTAAATCAGTGAAAATTTGAGATCGACTTAAATTAATAACGAAATCGCTAGAGATGCACCAATATTGCACGTGGCAAAAGATTTCCCTGAAAATTAAGGAAAAGGCAGAATATTAAATTGTACCTTTTTATAAATAGTTTATCTTGTTCGACAAAAAAATCACTCGAACATGTGCTTTGCATTTTCTCCATCGAGAACATTTTTTTTCATTAAGCAGTGAATTCGGAATTATCATCGCCGGAAGTCGACTGTTTCTACGTGCGCGGAGGCCGATAGCCCACATAATGACGGTCCACCGTTTTGTTTTCTGTGCGAAACTAGTAAATCAGTGAAAATTTGAGATCGACTTAAATTAATAACGAAATCGCTAGAGACGCACAAATATTGTATCTGGCAAAAGTTTTCCCTGAAAATTCAAGAAAAGGCAGAATATTAATTTCCACCTTTTTATAAATGGTTTATCTTGTTCGTCAAAAAAATCACTCGAACATGTGCTTTGCATTTTCTCCATCGAGAAATTTTTTTTTCATTAAGCAGTGAATTCGGAATTATCATCGCCGGAAGTCGACTGTTTCTACGTGCGCTGAGGCCCATAGCCCACATAATGGCGGCCCACAATTTTTTTTCTGTGCGAAACTAGTAAATCAGTGAAAATTTGAGATCGACTTAAATTAATAACGAAATCGCTAGAGATGCACAAATATTGTATCTGGCAAAAGTTTCCCCTGAAAATTAAAGAAAAGGCAGAATATTAATTTGCACCTTTTTATAAATGGTTTATCTTGTTCGACAAAAATCACTCGAACATGTGCTTTGCATTTTTCTCCATCGAGAACATGTTTTTTTTATTAAGCAGTGAATTCGGAATTATCATCGCCCGAAATCGACTGTTTCTACGAGCGCGGAGGCCCATAGCCCACATAATGGCGGCCCACCATTTTTTTCTGTGCGAAACTAGTAAATCAGTGAAAATTTGAGATCGACTTAAATTAATAACGAAATCGCTAGAGATGCACCAATATTGCATGTGGCAAAATTTTTCCCTGAAAATTCAAGAAAAGGCAGAATATTAATTTGCACCTTTTTATAAATGGTTTATCTTGTTCGACAAAAAAATCACTCGAACATGTGCTTTGCATTTTCTCCATCGAGAAAATTTTTTTTCATTAAGCAGTGAATTCGGAATTATCATCGCCGGAAGTCGACTGTTTCTACGTGCACTGAGGCCCATAGCCCACATAATGGCGGCCCACCATTTTTTTTCTGTGCGAAACTAGTAAATCAGTGAAAATTTGAGATCGACTTAAATTAATAACGAAATCGCTAGAGACGCACAAATATTGTATCTGGCAAAAGTTTTCCCTGAAAATTCAAGAAAAGGCAGAATATTAATTTGCACCTTTTTATAAATGGTTTATCTTGTTCGACAAAAAAATCACTCGAACATGTGCTTTGCATTTTCTCCATCGAGAACATTTTATTTCATTAAGCAGTGAATTCGGAATTATCATCGCCGGAAGTCGACTGTTTCTACGTGCGCGGAGGCCCATAACCCACATAATGGCGGCCCACCATTTTTTTTTCTGTGCGAAACTAGTAAATCAGTGAAAATTTGAGATCGACTTAAATTAATAACGAAATCGCTAGAGATGCACCAATATTGCATGGCCCACCATTTTTTTTTCTCCTGTGCGAAATTAATAAAGCAGTGAAAAATTGAAATCAATCTAACTTAATAACGACATCGCTAGAGATGCCCAAATATTGCATCTGGCAAAAGTTTTCCCTGAAAGTTAAAGAAAAGGCAGAACATTAATTTGCACTTTTTTATTGTTCCTTTTGTGCGACTAAAACCAAGCGATTATCATAATAACCCGATATCGGTAGAGATGCGCAAATAGTGTATCTTGCTAAATTTTGCCCCTGAAAAGAATAATAGGTTAATTGTGCACTTCGGCACCTAAATATAATAAAACAAAAGAAAAGGAAATCAGAAAAAGAAATTCTTATGCCTTTGACGAGGGCCCCTTGGCAGAAAAAAAAAGTCAGTTTATACTTTTTTTGTTCCCTTTCTGGGTTGTAACGGGCTACATAGGTAGCAAAATTGTCTAAAAAATCGGTGGTCAATAATTACCTTGTAATTGAACGCTTTGAAGTTCTTTCGTATATCTACCAAGGGCGGAACCCCATGAGTGCTAGGGAGAGTAATTTCAACCCCCAGAGAATGTTTTATTTATTATTAACCCCATTGCTTTCCAGAACATCGAACTCGTCAGCGCTGTCGGAGTGGGTGTATTGGATTTTTGGGTAAGTCAAGCCTAAACATTTTTAAATTCGAAATTATCTCTTAATTCTTTTATTGCATTCATGTCCGGGGTTTAATCGTCGGAATAATTCGAGTGGCTCAGGGGGTCCCCTCTTAAGTAGAATAATTTCGTATTACAAAATTTTCTTTATTTTCATTATCACTGTTAAGAAATACTTATTAGATTAAACACTAAGGATTTTTTTTTCTCGGTGGTTGTTAGATATATAACTATATATATATATTATTATTTTTTCTCTCAAAGTTAAAAAAAAAATATTGTTGTTTTCCTTTTTACTAGTAATATTGATTTCTAGTAAATACCTAGATAACTAAGGACTATTTAAATGGGTTTCTTTATCTTGGTTAAATAAATATTTTTATCAATTTTGGTTATTTTTTTCTTCTGGTAAATACATAGCTAAGTAAAGACTATTTAAATGGGTTTCTTTAACTTGGTTAAATAAATATCTTTATATTGGTTAAATAAATTTCTTTATCTTGGTTAAATAAATATCTTTAACTGGGTTAAATAAATATCTTTATCTTGGTTAAATAAATATCTTTATCCTGGGTAAATAAATTTCTTTATTTTGGTTAAATAAATATCTTAATATTGGTTAAATAAATATCTTTATTTTGGTTAAATGAAGATTTTTTTTTAAATTTTTTTATTTGTAAATACCTAATTAACTTAAGGTTAAATAGATGACTTTTTTTTGTATTATCTTTATAAGATAATTTTTTTTTCTATTAAGTTTGGGTTCCTGATATATATACAAATAAATTCATTAAATAAATGGTAAATTGTCACGTCGTAAGACTAAGACAAAAAAAAAATTATGACTTGTTAATTGGATGTTTGGTCGCAGCACCTCTCATATTCGGCTCTCCCCTCGGGTACCAGGGTTGCTTGCGGAGATCCCGCAATGAAGTACTTCATCCCTGCTGGATGAAAGTTTTTTTTTCTCTTGTTGCTTTCTAGTGCACGCATTATAATTTTTTTGTAATGAATAACTGATGTGGGTATGACTGGCAAGAACCCCCCCAAAACCCGACGAGCTAAGCAAGAGCACCGCTTGGCGTGCACGCCGCCGATCGTCATCCCCAAATCCCTAGAACACCTGGCTCGTAAAGTCGAGCTCTAGCACGAGAAAGATAAATGCATAAAAATCATTACAGTTCCTTCTTTTCACTCAACACATTTTAGCCGATTCTACACCATCGTTTCTTGCCGATTATTTAACAGGCTCCCTGCAAGCATACGAATCGTCAGAAAATTATATGTTTTCTTAAAAAAAAATAAGACTGTGGCTTCTTGATTTGAATCATTCCGAAATCGAAAATTTGTTGCTTTTTGTTACGTAAAGTAGTATTGTATTCTAAACTTTTTTGCTCTCACTACTAACTCTTTAAGTTGTTTTTCCCTTGCATTTTTTAATAAAGAGAAATATAAAATTAAATACTGTAAATGTAATTAAGTTCTTACTTTTGAAATTAATTTTTATGATAACCAACACATAATTGTAAAAAATTAGCTAAATACACCCCAGTATATATTTTCTTTTTACTACTAAGTATGTACTTTGAAGTGACATTTAATTCTAAATTTATATTACAAAATGTCACTAACTTTTTCTCTTTATTTATATGTTTACTATTATATAATAGATATTTTAATCACTTGATGTATAAAATCTTTGGTAAAATGATAAAAATGAAATAAATATGAATGAATGAATATGAAATCAATAAAATTGTGATTGTCAGTTACACCGTGAAAGAAGACACTTCGTTTTATTCAAGAATTATCCACTTCGAGTGTAACAAGTTCAAGTTCTTTTCACCCAACTCGTTGATAAGCCAACTAGGTATCCCGATACTTCAGGTCAATCAGATTTTTAGAT
This sequence comes from Nephrocerus scutellatus, assembly GCA_947095585.1. NCBI lineage: Eukaryota > Metazoa > Arthropoda > Insecta > Diptera > Pipunculidae > Nephrocerus > Nephrocerus scutellatus. Next base: position 70,998,860 of record OX352762.1, on the reverse strand, counting down.
TTATTTCTAACTTCTATGCCAATGAAATATTCAATTGATGTATCTACACCATTAGGACTTTCTGACCATGCTTTAGTAGTAGCCAAATTTTCAATAACACCAGCCATTATAGATCCTACTCATAAAAGGCTACTCTGGCACTATAAAAATGCTAACTGGGAGCACCTGAACCAATTTTATAGCTCATTTGATTGGTCAACCTGCTTTTCCAGCAATAATGCTGATGAAGCATCTCAACTTATCACGTCTACCATTTTGCTAGGAATGAAAAATTGCATTCATTCTTCATTTAAAAAGCAATACTCATAAGAATAAATGGTTTAACGAAAATTGCAGGTCAGCAGTCGCGTGTAAAAAAGCAGCCCATTTGGGCTACGTTAATTGCACTTCTGAAGTAAACCTTGTAAAGTTTCGAATAGCTAGAAACAGATCAAGCGCTATATTGAAAAGGTCAAAAATAATATATGACCTTAAGATTCGAGATACCATGCGATAAATTTTGAATTCTGATTCAAACAGTCGAAGGTTTTGGTCGTTTGCTGCATTGGTTAAAAAAAACTTTGCAGACAATAATTCGTCTATTCCGTCTTTATTTCTTAATGGTATTCATTATAGAACTGATATTGAGAAAGCTAATCTCTAAGCTTATCATTTCGCTGGTGCTTCTACCCTTCCTTTAACTAACCAAAGCCCTCCAATTCTCCCGAATCTAGGCCCAGGTATGTCTAAAACCTATTTCCGGAAACGGGTTGTTTCAAAGATTCTGAAAGAACTTGACCCCAATAAAGCGACTGGCCCCGACGGTATTCCGCCATTAGTATTGAAAAGTTTTCATCATACTTTGCCCAAACCGCTTAGCAAATTGTTTCATATCTCAATGCAGTCAGGTATTTTTCCATCAATTTGTAAAAGCAAATATTCAACCCGTTCCGAAAAAGGGTGATAAATCTGCACCTACGAACTACCGTCCTATTGCTTTGTTGTCGGTTCTATCTATGGTAATGGAATCTATCGTTAATTTCAGACTAATGAACTATCTGGATTCGAATGTTCGTTTATCCAATGTGCAGTATGGATTTCGTAAAAATCGCTCTTCAGGTGAACTAATGACGTGCATGACTCATTGTTTGGAGCGAAGCATTGAAAACCTAGGCGAATCAAGCGTTGTTTTCTTAGAAATTTCTAAAGCTTTTGATAGAGTTTGGCATGATTGTCTTATTAATAAGATTCGTGCACTGAACGTACACTCCTCTCTCATTACAGGGATTGAGAATTTTTTATGGAACCGTAAAATAAAGGTTGTATTAAATGGTATATCTTCAGCTTCACATGGGATCAATGCTGGCGTGCCTCAAGGGTCATCCTTGTCGCCCACGCTCTTCTTGATATATATCAACGACCTGTTGTCTTCTACAACCTGTGATATCCATTCATTTGCTGATGATACAACACTATCGGCTTCCATTGAGTTTGTCAGTCAAAGATAATGCAATTCTCGCTTTAATGGTTCTCGTGAATTAATGAATTTAACTATTCTGTCGAATATTCAAGTCATTCTCGATTGGGGCATTTCTAATAGAGTAGAATTTAAACCAAATAAATTCCAGTGTTGTCTTTTTTCTCAAAAGACAAATCAACATTACGTTTCACCTGTTATTAATGGTGCCCCTATTGCGAGATCAGATTAACTTAAGTTGTTAGGTTTAAAAGTATCAAGTGATCTTTCCTGGAAGGAACATTGAAATTTCATTCAAAATGAATGTTTAGCCAATGTTTGGGCTTCATAAGACGTTGTAACTTCTACTTCACTCCCTCTGAAGTATTAAGATTATATTAATCTTATGTTAGACCAATTTTAGAATTTAATTCATATGTGTGGGGTGGGGCTCCGAGATCGCATTTGGTTAACTGGATGGAATTCAGAATAGAGTTATCCGTTTGATAAACGATGTAACCATTACTTCGTCTCTTGATACTTTGGAGCACAGACGAAATGTAGGAGCATTATCTGTTTTCTACAAATTTTACAACGGTAGATGTTCTTTAGAAACCCGTTCTCTAGTTTCCAGGTCAGTAACATAAACACTCGTTTAAGGTCCAATCAACATAGATTTGCCTTAAAACTTTTTTCATGTAGAAACCAACACTTTAAATCCTCCTTTTTCCGAGAGTCTCTTCGATGTGGAATCAATTGGTCGAGCCCGTGTTTCCCGAATCTTATAAACTGCAGGCCTTCAAATTAGCCGTTAACAGCTTCCTGAAGGATAATGGATGAAGTATTCATAAGTTGTTTATTAATATAAAATATATATTTAAAAAAAAAATAAAAAATTTTATCAGTATTTTTTACATTATTTTTATAATTTGTAATATTTTCTTGGTCAAGGTTTTTTGTAGTTTTCCCTGACCATGATCCATTGATGAAAGCATTTGGACTCGCGTCGTTTTAGTTTCATGTTCGTTTTTTTGCATTGCTTTTTCAATGAATCAGAGAGAATTCTGAGAAAATTTAAGCCGGCTACAAACGTGAGGAATGTTATATATTGTAAATCACATTCCTTCGATTTTTATTTTATTTTGAATTTTAATAAAGGGCTTATTGCCGTGACGCAAGTCATTCAGGGAGTCCTCCATTGGTAATAAGTCTCTATAAAAAAAACTTGACTTCGATTTTCTTAAAGCGTGTAACAGGGCTATACACTGGTGCTAATTTAAATTCGTGAATCGTGCTATTTGAAGATACTTTGGCGTGTACTGAAGCCATATACTGGTACCATCATAATTACGCGAAAATTTTGATCCCGACAACGGCACAATTTTTACAATCTATCTGTAAAACTTCACTATCGGAAGATTGAACGTATACATTCATCATGGCTTCATTTGAAGAACTCGTCGTGGAACAATTGGCAGTTGGCCAAGAAATCCAGAGAGATATAGCCAATTTTAAAAAGATAGAAAAACAAAAAGGTTCTATTTTGAGGAGCGATTGCACCGGCTGCAAGATAATTGGGGGAAATTCGCAAAAACAGACAGAAAAATAAGCTGCTTTCGAATGTTCCTACTGATCGCGATTATTTCACGAAGGAATACTATTCGGAAATATCAACACTATGTGAAATATACAAGAAACGGTTCGAAGAGGCAATGGCGAACCTTGAAGATGCGAGTAGTGAAGGAGCTACTGGCGGTGAGAGAGGAATGGACCCAGCGCAACCAGCGCTATCAAAAATAGATCCAATAACGACATCGGCGGATAATACGATCTGAAGACAAAGGGCCGTAATAGATTCGTTGCGGAGAATGATCCAGGGATTATCTCTGAGCGAAGATCAACCCCCACAGTATCATGAGATAAATTTTAAACGATTGATCAACTGTGGCAGCAGGTTGAGTCCCTTAACTATTCCATTTGGATATTAGAGGAAGACCCAATGAAGTTCGGCTACAAACATACAGAATATGTCGAAATGGAAAGTTTGGTCCAAGAGAAATTGGTGACAATGGCAACCAAGATGCAATCATATGCTAGAGGAGGAGTTTCGGAAGACAATAGTACAGCTAAGCCGAACTCACTGAACCTACCAAAGGTCACCATTCCGAAGTTCGATGGTGACTACCTAAAGTGAAGACAATTTTTCGATCTATTTTCTCAAATGATCGACAAGCAACAGATACCCAAGTTTCAAAAAATGTGATATCTAAAAACTCATCTTAGTAGAGAAGCAGAAAATTTGATCCGGCACCTATCGTTATCAGAAGAGAACTACACAACCGCTTAGTCAACCCACAACAACGTTCGAATTCTAACATCAACACTAATACAAAAAATTCATGGGCAACCCAACCAAACACAAACTCAACCATCAGCGGCTGCTATCAAGGCTCTACACGATACCACTCATGAGTGCCTGCTAGCGTTAGGTAATCTAGGCATTAATACCTCAACGTGGGACCCTATTTTACTACACTTGCTGGTGTACCGATAGCAATCTCATGAACCAAGATCCGAAGACGAATTCATCGGTAACGCTAGCAGCATCCAAGGAGCGAGAAAGACAACAATACGTACTGCTCAACACAGCCATAATACGCTTAGTGGCTAACAATGGGCAGGTGATGGAATGTAGAGCTATATTGGATTCTGGCTCGCAGGTAAATTTGAATACCGAACGATTGGTGAAGAGATTAGGACTTCGCACAAGGACCGCATCAATCAGTATTCAAGGCATTGGCAACGAAAAAAGAGAATCCCATCACCGCATTAATACTACATTCAGTCAAGAATTAATGGCTTTAGTTCTCGATTGGAAACATTTGTTTTACCGCACATCATCACACCACAGCCTTCTCAATTTTTAAGCATTTCATCATGGGGAATACCAAAAAACATTCCACTTGCCGACCCAGCATTCCATCGGCCAGACAAGATTGACATCATACTTTGTGCCGAATTCTAACATCAATTGCTTTCCATTGGGCAGATACGCCTACAAGATGACCTAAATACCGTCTTTGGTTGGGTATTGGCTGGAAGGGTAGGCGAAGCACAACTTATAACAGCAGCATGTGGAATTTCCACTCACAACGACAATGATCTACACCAAATGGTCGAAGGTTTATGGAGCCTCGATGAGGTACAACCACTACGAACTCATTTATCCAGAAATGAAGAGTTGTGTGAAGCACACTTTGCACAAACCACCCGAAGGGGTAGTGATGGGCGCTTCGTTGTAAGACTGCCTTTCTGGGAAGACACAAGTAGACTTGGCGAATCTCAAGAAATTGCATTGAACAGGTTCCTAGCCTTAGAGAGGGCCCAACAGTGCAGGGTGAACTATTTTCACTTTTACTTCGATTTCGATTGCCTAGGTTTGTCTTTTGCACTGACATATAAAAAATGTACCGGCATATACTTATGCATCAAGATAACTCCGCCTTGTTTCCGTTGTGTGAGAAAGGGGGTGGTCTCAGAGTTGGTTTGCAAATTACGTCTGTTCACTCATAAAACATGACCAGACAGACGTGATTTAGCAGGGGACGGGGCGACCACCTCTCTTAACACGTAGGCAGCATGCCGGTCCCAAGCCCGGGTAAAGGAGGAGGGTTTGGGGTAACGGGGAAACCCTATCCTCAGGAAAATAATGTAGAGGAGTAAACCTCGACAGAATAAAAAATCCTAAATCCAGTGGTGAGACACGTGCGCCGAGGGATGAAAGGCCATGAGTTGTTGGTCGCTAGCACGGGATTTCGGATACCTGACAACCTCCAGTTTAAAGTGGCCTTCTCATGGTACACCGGGCTCTACAATGGGTGACATACTTTCCCGGATACTCGTGGGAATTATTAAAAATTCAAAAATAATTTATGAGACCGATGCATCTCCAATCGCATCAACCTTGGGACATTGTTCCTGACCTGATTCCCTTCCGACGGTCAATCAAGTGTTGACTTCAAACGCGGAGCCTGCCCATAGGCAGACCGTTGTTTTGTCGGTGGGGGGTGAGATCTCGACTGTCAACCCCGTGTTGACCACAACTTCTCGGTCTGCTCATGGGCAACCAAGAAAAATTCAGAGTGCGGATGGCTGTGCTTCAGGAGTCACATCCGTAACACGTAAAAGTGTTGGCAACAAGGGTGTGGATTCGAATACATCCGAGTCTGACACATCCGAAGTTTTCGACACCATTAGCGTCATCTCGGAGAAATCCGCTTGTTCCTCGGTTGTGATAACATTAGGGGGAATGCAGATCCAACAACAGGCTTATGTCAAGCTAACCTCGAGGGAAAAAAGGAGTTTTAAGCATGCTTTACGCATAGGAAAAAAAAGAGACAGTGCTCTTGCTTTTGCCAAAGCAGCGTCTCCCAATAAAAGCGTTGTTAAACGCGTCAGGTCGGAGGACCAGACACCACCCACATTGGCTGCTAAAAAGGCCAGATCAGTGCCCTCACCTGACATTCCCACTTTTAGTCAAGTGACCAGTGTTGTCAGGCTGGGGGTTGTCCCGATCGACCTGTCGAAGAAACCGCTGACAAAGGAGCAAATGACTCACCGTCAAGAAGCGGTTATCGACATCTCGATTGAAATGATCGGCTGCGGCGTTTGGCCGCGTTTCTCGTATCGTATCCGAAATCGAGATGGATGGTATTTATCTGTTCAGATAGTTCTACTGCTGGGTGGATGCGCTCGAACTTCGAAAAAATAAAAGCCAAGAGTGGACTGGATGTGACGTTAGCGGAAAAGGGATCCTTCCCGAAAACACATATCGTCCGTGGGTTCTTTCCACAAAGTCTTGAGCTCTCTTCAGAGAAGATTCTGGCTACCATCGAGGCCCAAAATTAAGGGTTGCATGCCATATCATGGAAGGTGGTACAGAGAAAGAAGGAAGGTGCGCTCCTTCACCTCATAACGGCCGTTGATGACGCCTCCATGGCTAGGCTTAAAGCCTACAAAGGCGTGCTAGGGTACCGCTTTGGTCAGATTAAGCTTATTCTTAAGAGCACCGACAAGAATTCAGCATCTGGCCTAAGTAACACAGACAGCTCCACTTGCAATGCCACGGAGCTAGCTAGTGGTTCCGAACCAGCGCCCGCGGTTCAGAAGGCTTCCTCTTCGGTCACCAGCTCTACCGGGCAGGTTGACCACAGCGAGTCCGGAACCTGCAAAACTAAGCTGGTATTGCGACCAGTTCCTTCGACCAGCAAGGCTACCAAGCCATCTGGTTCAAACCTCTTCAAAAATGGAAATAACGCAGCAAGAGCTGCACTTGCTCCAAAGAGTAAGTCGGGCAATGGAAGACCAACGGGTGAACCTAGCCAGACTGCCTGCCGCAGGGGTAAGGGCCCCAAGAAAGCGGTTCTAATACGGCAGGCCTTTTCTCAAAAGGAGGAAGGATGAGCACCATCAAGGAGTACAGGCGAATCTGCACCATGCTAAGGGGGCGTCCGCTACACTTAGTAACAGATTCGTTGAGGATAATATAGCACTTGGCCTCATTCAGGAGCCTTGGGCTATTAGCGGACAGGTGAAAGGTCTACAGGATGGGACAGGTAAGTTGATAGTAAAATGTGGGAAGGCAGTACCAAGGGCGGCCTGCCTTATCAGATCTAATATTAACTTTCTTCCCATTCCAGAATTTATAACAAAAGACCTAGTTGCCGTACTGGTGGAGGTTCCGACTGAGAGGGGGAAACAAAATATAGTATGTGGCTCAGCATACTTCCCCGGCGATGAAGAAAACATTCCGCCAAAGGAGGTGCAAGAACTAATAACGCACTGCAAAAATCGGAACATCCAATTCCTAATAGGGTGTGATGCCAATGCACACCATGAGGTCTGAGGCAGTAGCGGTATCAATCGAAGGGGTGAGTGTCTTTTAGATTATCTTATTAGTAATAATGTAGATATTTTAAATAAGGGCTCTAAACCAACCTTCATAAATGCGATTCGCGAAGAGGTATTAGATCTCACACTCGCAAGTCCATTTATCTCTAACTCTAATGAAAATTGGCATGTGTCAGACGGGCCTCGCTGTCAGACCATCAACACATCAGGTTTGACATTCCAGGCGCACTGGCACATGCCTCTCCTAGATATGATTCTAAGTCAACGGACTGGAATCTATATCGAGGACTAGTCCTCTCCAAATAAGACATGCTTGTCTTAACTATCGATTCCACAGAGGACCTAGACGAGGCAGCTTACCAAGTTAATTAATGTTACTTGCTTCCTATCATGGCAGTTGTGTCGTCAAAACCAACTTATGTAAACGTAAATTTCCCTGGTGGAATGACCAATTGGCCAAACTAAGGAGGAAGGTTAGAAGGCTCTTCAACTATGCTAAGCGTACGAAGAGTTGGGACGAATACAGGTTCACCCTCACAGAGTATAACTCTGAATTAAGACGATATAAACGGGCCACGTGGAGGAAACGTTGCGAGAACATTGCTGAGATTCCAACAACTGGACGAATCCACAAGGCACTTGTTAGGGATCAGACAAATTGTGTGGGTCTGTTGAAAAAACCGATGGCACCTACACGTCGGACCGTGAGGATACACTAAGAACGCTTCTTCAGCTTCATTTCCCCGGCTCGTATACCAGTGTACCACACACGAATTCGAACACGCATAACCGAAGGGTTTGCATCGCTAGTAGAACTAATAGTTTATCTGGTAATATTTTCACCCCAAATAAGGTTAGATGGGCAGTAGGCTCGTTCAAACTATTCAAAGCCCATGGTGGCGATGGCATCTTTCCTGCTCTTCTACAGAAGGTGATCGATGCGATCCTGCCAAGCTTGATTTTATTATTTATTTATTATTTTTTTGATTCAAAAAAAAAAAAAAAAAAACATAAAACCACCAACCCAGTGCAGTATCGGGGTGGTGCTCATAGTGCTAAAAGCGTGGCGTTGTATACCTGGTTTCCTTCTTTCCTTTGTCTCTCCTTTTTCTACTCGATCCCTGCTGAAGATGCTAGTGAATCGTTTTTGTTTATCTAACAACTCGATGACCTAGTGTTTTGGTTCACTACTCTGCAGAGAGGCGGGCAGTTTGTGTGATTGCTTTGTCAATCGCAGCGGTTTGTTTTGAGTGGTTTCATTGTTCCTTCGCATCACGGTTCGTCTTGATTCAGTCGGAGTGTGTCCAATATGACTGTGTGCGGATTCAGGGTTGACATGTGTAACATTCGTGGGCTTAGATCGAATCTCTCGGCCACGTGCGTCCATTTAGCAGACCACAAACCTGCTATTCTGGCACTAACAGAAACCCAGGTTAATGCTGATTCCGACGTTTCGGATTTTAGTTGGCCTGGTTACAACTTAGTGCCAGTATTTTTTCCCCACCGCGGTCTCGCAATATATGTACGTAGTGATATTGCTTACCAAACCCAAGCACATTTCAATCATTGTTCCAACGCGGAATTCAACTTCATTTGGCTCAAAGTCAAAGTGCGTAAGCATATCATTTACTACTGCTTCATATACAGAAGCCCCAATTTAGACAGTGTCTCAACTTGTAGTGAGTTAGATGCACTGTCCGACTCTATCACTAGAATTTTTTCAATTGATCCATTGTCTGAAATCGTAATTGCGGGAGATTTCAATATTCACAATTCTAGTTGGCTTCGCCATTCAGGCTTAACAACACCGCAAGGAAAGGATGTTGAGTTATTTGCTGATTTTAACCATCTCACTCAGCTTGTGAATGAGCCCACTCGAATTCCAGACATTGTTAGTCATAACGCTAATACCCTTGACTTGTTTCTTACTTCTCTTCCTAACAAATACACCGTCAGTGTATTATCGCCTCTAGGCTCTTCAGACCATTGTGTAGTATCAGCTAAATTCTCGTTGTCAAACCACACAGTTAAAGAAAAAACTCCTAAAAGAAAAGTATGGCTACAAAAGAAAGCCTCGATAATTTCTTTAGAAGCTATAACTGGCCACTTAACGCAAATAGTGGTGTGGATGCCACTTCTGATACGATCACTAACATAATCCTCGAGGGTATGAGACAATTTATCCCTTCCAGGACAAAGTGTATTAAACCGAAGGAAAATGCTTGGTATGACTTAAGCTGCAAAGAGGTTACTAGGAACCGTGAGGTATGCTTTCGGTTATATAAAAAAACCCCACTGTGGAAAACCGAACCAAATTTAGACGAGTCAGAAATGATTGCAATGCCTACCTTAAACGCGCAAAATTCGAATATGACCAAAAACTAAGGCAAAAAATACTTCAATGTCCCAAAGGAAGTAAAAATTTTTGGTCAATCGTGAAACGAATTAAAAATACTGCCTCGTCTTCAATTCCAACGCTTATTCACAATGACGTTCCAACTGTCAGCTCTATAGACAAGGCCAATCTGCTTGCTTCACATTTCGCAGCTAGCTCTACGCTGCCAGATAGCGCGTTGTCGCCGCCTGTACTTGAAAGAGTTGAATCCTCTATGGGACAGATTTACTTTCGTACTCGTCAAGTGGCTAGAGTATTAAATGATCTCAACATTCATAAATCTGCTGGGCCTGATGGCATTCCCGCTTTAGTTTTGAAGAGGTGTTCTTCAACGTTGGCATTGCCACTGCGCAGACTTTTCCATTTTTCTTATTCTTCTGGAGTCGTCCCAAGGAATTGGAAAACAGCCTATATCCAGCCTGTTCCTAAAAAAGGCGAAACCTCATCTCTTTCCTCATACCGACCCATTGCGCTAACATCCATACTCTCCAAGGTTATGGAAACCCTGATCAATCGTAAGCTTATGCAATACCTTGAATCACGTGAAATCCTTAGTGACCAGCAGTACGGTTTTCGTAGGCAGCGCTCTACAGGTGACCTGATGGCTTATCTCACTGAAAAGTGGAACCAGTCTATTCACAAATTTGGTGAAAGTAAAGTCGTTGCACTCGATATTTCCAAGGCATTTGACAGAGTCTGGCATCAAGCTCTTTTGTCGAAAATGACTGCTTATGGAATTAACAACACCCTGCTCGATTGGACTATGAACTACCTTTCTGACCGTTCAATCCAGGTCGTATTGGACGGATTCAAATCCAATGTCCACCGCATAAACGCCGGTGTTCCTCAAGGCTCTGTTTTATCTCCGACACTCTTTCTGATTTTCATTAATGATCTCCTATCCACCACCTCTAATCCAATCCATTCCTTCGCTGACGACAGTACTCTTAGCTTTTCATATGACTTCTCGCTTTCTGCGCGCCCCTCTTCGGCACAAGTGGGACTTGAACAAAAACGTATGTTAAGCACGTTAAATTCTGACCTTGACAGCATAACAAGGTGGGGACTACACAATAGAGTTGAATTTAACGCTTCTAAAACCCAATGCTGTCTTCTGTCGTCCAAGCGTAATTTAAACCCCCAAACTTTAACCATGAATGGATCTTGCATCAAAGAAACTGAAAAACTCTTAATTCTCGGTATGTGTGTCAACAACAAGCTTCGTTGGAATGACAACATATTTGTCATCGCCAAAAATGCTGCGAGATGCTTAGGTTTCCTAAAACGGTGCAAGATGTACTTCACTCCTTCAGATCTGGCTACTATTTATTTACAAGGCGTATATTCGCCCTAAACTTGAATACAACTGCATTGTCTGGGCAGGTGCTTCCAAGACCACATTGCATCTACTAGACAGAGTTCAGAACCGCGCGTTAAAACTTATTGGTGATGTACATATCGCGAAAACAATCGAATCGCTTGAACATCGTAGGAATGTTTCCTGCCTGTCACTGTTTTATCGCTTTTTCCACAAGCGGTGTTCAAAAGAAATATCCAGATGCATCCCGCCCATTCTTCAACCCATCCGTAATACCCGTGCCTCAACTCGAGCTCATGGGTCCACCATTAAGCCTATCTTCGGACGTACTAACCAATTCAGAGATTCCTTCTTTAGCCGCACGATAGTTATGTGGAATGAATTGCCTGATTCTGTGTTCCCGCATATATATGATCTGCAGTCGTTTAAGACACGTGTGCATAGACATCTCATCCTTTCCTCTCCCTAATTTCCTAACGCCCACGCTGTGCTAAGCATTATAAGGGTGCAAACCCCTTTAGCGTGTGTACATTATATAAAAAAAAAAAAAAAAAAAAAAGCTACAATTGGGGATGCATCCCTACTATCTGGAGACAGGTAAATGTGATTTTTATCCCCAAACCTGGCAATAGGCCAAGTGAGCTACCTAAATCATACAGACCAATAAGTCTAACATCTTTTGTCCTCAAAATCATGAAGAGACTTATTGAAGTTCATATCAGAGGCCGGCTAGAGGTGTCTGCTCCTCTGCACTCAAGTCAGTGTTGCGTACGCCCACATACCCACTACACCACCACTCCGTCTGCACCTGAAATAGACAAAAGAAAACAACCAAAAAACCTGATCAAGCCAGCTGATTTCTACCACAGTATTCACAATGACCACACAAGTAAAAATTTTTTTTTGATTTACAAAGCTTTTGCAAATCTATTGAACTATAGATGGGGTGTAGGGTGTATAAAGTCAATTAAAGCTTTTCTATTACTTAGTATGGTCAATAAGATGTGTGGATGTGAAGACTAGACATAGGAATGTGTGTGCTAAGGGGACCTCTATAGGTGTAGTAACTCTTTTCAAATCCATATTTTACATTCAAAAATGTAAATGTAACTACATTTATAACAACAAACGGAGAGAAGGAATTGGGTTTGAGTTTAATAGAAAAGGGAAAATAGAGATAATAATGTGAAAGAAAAGGAAAGATTTTGCGCTAAGAAAAAAATATATATAAGTCTTTCTAGAAAAGTCTTCTAGTCATTAGCGATTTAGAGTCTACCAAGAAAAAAAGAGAGTGGCAGTCGATTATTAGCGATCAGCGGATAAGTCACCCTCGGCGGTTTTTTTTCCTTGTTGAGACTAGTACATAAAACCTTTTTCTACAAATTTTTTTTTGTGAAACAATTTTCTTTAAAAAGTCAGATTTGAAAATCTTTAAATCGTTCATGAACTTATTAAGTGAATTTCATATATATAAATTGTTCATCACCTTTTTTAAACACAATCACATTTAAAAATCTTTAAATCGTTCATGAACTTGTAAAGTGAATTTTATATACAGGGTGTACAAGAATTCGTGGCACAAACGAAGCAGGGTAATAGTAATATAATTTAATATATTTTAATATAATTTTAATAGTTTATAATTTAATATAATATTAATTTATAATTTAGCAATTATTTTGTGGTGTACGTAGAGTTTTAAAACAGAGATACGTACTTTTGACCTTACATCACTTTACACACTGTAACCCTTGATCAAGCTACAATATCACTGTGGGTCTATTTTGGTAGAAAACTAAATCTTTAAGGTCAAAAAATGTAATTTTTTTTTAAATTCTTAAAACCATTACCGATATAAACGTCGTCAAAGTCAAAAAAAGAAAGGTTTTTTTAAAATTTTATTTTCAAACGCGATTATTTCGAAAAATGCTCTTGGATAATTTTTTTTGACAAATGCAGTATTAAAGCCCATTGAATTTTCTACAACTTCACCTCATAATATTTCTGCAATAGGTCAACAGGAACAGCATTAAAATTGAAAGTTTGTGAAATGATTGAAAACGTACTTTTGATCTTACATGCTTTACACCCTATAACACTTGAACACTTCCAGCTACAAAGTTACTGTTAATCTTTTTTGAAGGAAAATTAAATTTTTAAGATTAAACAATGTACATTTTTTAAATTATTTAAGCCATACCGATATTAAGATCGTCAAAGTCAAAATTTAAATTAAAAATAGAAATTGTATTTAAAAACGCGATTGTTTCGAGAAATTCTCTCGGATACATTTTTTTTGACAAATGTTATATTAAAGTGTGTTCAATTTCCTACAAATCCATTGCACAATGGTTGTGGATTCGGTCAACAAGAGCGAGATAGTGCAGAATGAGTTACTACTAGTACGTATACGAAGAGTAGCTTGCCGTCTTAGTGTTCTTTCAGCAACGGTGCAACAAAATTAACGTGGAATGGATGCACTCTTACCACTCCACTCCAGTGCATAATCTGCTTCAATTGACTTGCCTGGAATCACCTAATTTTCTGAGTGGACACATGAAAATGGAGTCGGTATGGCTTAAATAATTTAAAAAATGTACATTGTTTAATCTTAAAAATTTAATTTTCTTTCAAAAATGATCAATAGTGATCTTGTAGCTAGAAGCGTTTAAGAGTTACAGGGTGTGAAGTGATGTAAGGTCAAAAGTACGTATCTTCACATTGAAACGCTACGTACACCGCAGGGGTTGAAAATAGACCCCCCCTTTCCATACGATTTTTTTCACGAAATTAACCAAGGAATCATCCCTTTAAGTATTTGCCACCTTAACGGATACACCCTGTATACATTGTTCATCGCCTTTTTTAAACACAAGTGCATAAAGGGAAACGAGTTCCCAAATTAAAATATTTCAACAGCCGCCATCGGAATAAAATTGTGCAAAGAAAAAAAAAGGAAGAAAATTAATAGAAAAATTTTATATATATTGTTCATCATCTTTTTTACAAAAAGCCAACCGCCATCTTGGTGTCGGGATAAAATCGTGCAAAAATAAAAAAATAAAAAAAGAAAGAAAAGGAAAAGAAGTGTACGTGATCTGGCTATGATAGCTATCATATTGCCGCCCACAAAGTTTGTTATATATAGAAAATATATTAACCGGTTCAAATAAGCAAAGTACACCGAATGGTCAGTGGATCATAGTGCTAACTCCGTATCATCCAGCGCAAGAACCACCGATCGATCGAGAAGCAACTTTATTTCTCAAAGCCCAACCGAGCGAGAAACAACTTTATTTCTGGATACAAGCTTCCCAAACTATTTCTGTCATAAAAGAAAAACAGTGCTTTTCAAAACTTTAATTTAAAATTGAATTCAAAAAGTGGAATTTTAATAAATATTTTTTTTTTGTTGTCGCTCTACTAGCGTGTACGAAACTTTTAACGAGCATTAGTTTTTATACTTTTCTTCAGTAATTTTTTTTGGTATTAAATGCCCTTAATTGTGAAAACTGCACTTGGTAAATTAAAATAAGAATTAACTGAAAATTTACAGAAAATTACAGAACCTCAGCGAGATCCTGCCGGCAAGATATCTTTGAAGGATAATCAAGTAAGTCTCATTTGCATACCTTTTTTTTTGTTTTTACCTTTTGCTTCTAAGAGCAGTTTTTTTCTGCTTTTGTTTGCGAATTATTAATTACAATTATAATACAATACAATTACAAAGAGAAACAATCATAATACTTAGATTAACTAAATAATCATATAAAAAGAGAAAAATTCCATTTCATTTAAATATACTGATATATCTCATAATTCATATAAAAGAGAAAAAGAGAAAAATTCCATTTCATATAAATATACTGATGTACCTCATAATTACATTAAATAGTTGAATTTAGTAAATAATCACACAAACGATTCATATTCTCATCTCTGGAACTTATATAAACCTTGAGTGGTTAATTAGATCATTAGTATTTTTTGAATTCAAAGGACGAACGAACTGTCCAGCAAGTTTATATTTTAATAAAGTTTTTATAACGTTGTAAATGAAGAGGTCTTGAATTTTTTTTTGCCGTTGCCCAGTGGGTAGGAGATTATTACTCTTTTGTTGGCCTTACTCAATTCAACATGAGTGAGTAGACGTGCTGGTGAGGTTGTGCGGTTGGGGTCGATGATCCCGTGGTGGGTTCTTCAGCTTCTTTCAGATAATGACAGACGGATAGTGGAGTGATGTACTGAACGAAGTCGACCTTTCCTCGATGGTTTTGTGAGGGCTCGGTATAGATGCAACCAGGTCATTCCTTTTAGTTTTAATTGTTAGGTTGTAGGCAAAATTTTTCCTCTGAAGGAAAAATGCGGAAAAATTCCTTTTTTGAGCAAGTAACTTTTTTTTTTAGTTTTAACGTAGTTATAGGAAATAGAAATAGTTTAGAAATAAGTGTTTAAAAGGGAATGACCTGACTGTATTTAGACCGAGACATCCGCTTTTCCTCGTTCCTTCCTATCCCATATCCCAAGTTACTTTCTTTCCATTCCTTTTTTTTTCAATTAGTCGACACGATAAATTTTTTTGTTCATGAGGAGGTATCACTGGTAAGTGACATGGACCGCCCGTCCGACGAGCTAAGCCGAGCAACTGCGAGCGTGTCGCGACGTCCTTGCCAGTGGCAGAACCCCTAGTGGGACCTCTTACATAACAATTGGCGCCCAACGTGGGGCCTTACAAATTGCTTCTTGAAAGGCAGGAATTTCCAAAACTCCCTGGTTTTTGAAAAGTAATTGTAAAACAGCATTATCCCTTAAATTATATATAAACGTAGTTTAAATCCTTTCCGTTTTACATTAACACTTTTAATTAATTTCATTTTTTTTATTTACCTTTTTTCAATTTTTTTTTGCATTTTCATCACACCTTTCAATATGTTTCCCAGCAATTCTGGAATCCTATAACCCGTTTCCAACTACCAAGTACAGACCAGGACAGGACAATTTGGACGTCGACTGCTCTCCGGACGAGTTGGCAATTCCGATACATAGATTTTAATAAATCCTTAATTGTGGTGCTAACTCGTTTGGAGACCAAAGTAGTCATCGTTAATATTCGGTTAGGACAGTGAACTAGGAGCCTGACTCCGGTTCGCTTGACTACCGAATAGACACAGACGTGACAGGGGTGCAGTGGGCAGCCGTTACCATAAGTACAATTAGTATAGTAAATGTGGGTTCACTGCTCCCTTTGTCTAAAAGTAGAGGTTCTTCTCACTCTCGGCGAATCGGCCTCATCATAGAGGCTACTCTCCAGTGCTTTGAGTTGCAATTCGCCGGGATGAGACGAAACCTCTAGTGACCTAAGACGACTTTCCACAAAAACATCAAGGAAACCGACTACGACTCGACTCACAAGACTAGGACAGACCTACAAAGAATCTGAGAGTTGGAGACCATCACGGTGGGTCTACTCTAGCCGCACACCAACCCGCTTCAATAATTATAATATTATAAATTTTAAACAAACTTATAAACCTTTTTACATTTGTGAATTCCAAAAAAAAAATTATTCTTATCCAGAAAGAGAGGAGAAAACTCATTAAATTACTATTGGTTAACCAATAGAAAAATAAGGTTGGATATTTTCAATTCTAAAAGAGAATATATATAGTAAAGCACTTCTTTCTTTTCTTCAATTATTTTCAATTTCAACACTGAATCAATTGAGATAAAAACATATATATACAGGAAAAAAGGCACTCAGTGTCAAGTTTCCAAATTAGGAAAGAAAAAAATTGATAACTTCTTAAATATTGCGATTTCCCACATACGCGTAGATATATTGGTATATAGAAAAAAAAAATTTTTTAAGCATCCTACTGAGTTTAACCATCGTGAATGGAAAACCAGTGGAATCCTTCGGGAACAGCGCTTAAAGGCTTTCTCGCTAGAGTGACAACGCGGAGTCAAGTTCGAGGAACCAATAGTGGTCAAATTTCTCAAGCTAATCCCAAATCCCAGGCGAACCCGGTTGAGAGGCTTCTGCTTAATCAGGCTGATTTTCGGTCGTTTCCCCTAGAGGATACGAGGAAGTTGAAAGTTCCTTGTCACAGGCAACAGGACCTACGCGACAGGATGCCTGTAGAGAGGTCGCCTAATCGGGGGAATCCAATGAACAACCAAAATCGGAAGTTGGTAGTGTCCAAAGAGACACCGAAGAAGGTGTAGACGGAGCGGGATGTGGTCGACCTGCAAACCAGGGAAATAGGCAGGCATTAGAAGATAATCGGGAGCTGGTAAACTTCATCAACAGCATAGTAACGACCGCTGTACAGAAAAGTCAGGCTGATCTAATGGCTACTTTTACAGAGAATATGGGCGAAATGATGTCTGCATTTAAATCTAGTCTAGACACTCTCGGTAGTAGGTTAGATAGCGTAGAAAAGAAATCAGGCTCAACGATAGGAAACACAGGTAATGCCAATGGCGCAGTCGGTAGGGTGTCCATTGCGAACATCCAAACTTCTGAGCCGACTTCGACGCCGACCGCTGACCCCACGGGCAACAAGCCCAACATATTATTGTCACCGACTAGACATAATGAAACGGTACATAAAGACAAAAGCAACAGCATGCCACATTTCGCAGTGGCGAATTAAACGAAAAAAGGTTCTGCGACATGTATAACTGGGGGATAAAATTCGACGGCACCCCCAAGACAATGACGGTCGAAAGTTGTATCTTCCGAATTGAATCAATGTAAACAAAAAAGGGCTATACAAAAGCCCAACTTTTTGACAATATCTACCAACTGTTGTCAGACGCAGTCGAGCGTTGGTATTGGCAATTCATGGAAGAAAGGGCAAACGATGACCTACTAAACTACCACGACATAAAAACAGAATTAATAAGACACTTCAAGACTGCAGACTCAGACCATGACCTTATGAGAAAAATACTAGACCGTAGACAGCAACCGAACGGAGACTTCGACGATTACTGTTAATACATACGGGCGCTAAACCTACAGATGAAGAGCAGAATGTCTGAGCGAGATCTCGTTAGAATTCTCAGGGACAACATGAAAGATAGAATGAAGTCACTCATGTTTGGATGTACCTTGGACACCCTACATGAGTTAAGGGAAATATATAGAGAGGGTGAAAAACTACTCCAAACTCATTTAACGAGATTTCCCAGACATATAAATGAAATTGACACCGACGAAATAGACGAAATAACAGGAAGAGAACGTGACTTAGAAGATGTAGGGGAGGCTTGCGCTATAAGTGGCAATGTAAATCGTTGCAATGAAAGACGTAATAGGTTTTCTAAAAATATCCATACTAACGTTAATGTCAGTACAAAAACAAATCAGGGTACTTTGAGTAAAAGCGGCATGCCTGTTTTGTGTTGTCCGTCCAATTACCATCAAATGGTGTGTTTTAGATGCGGACAACAAAATATGCTCTGTAAAGAGGTACCACCAAAAGATCTGCCTTACAAGAGTTTACACCAACGTCTTTTAGAATATGAATCAATTAGAAATAGGATCTTTGCAATAGCCACTAAGAAGAAAGAGAGAAATTATAAAAAAATAATGAAATTACGTGAAAAATTTAGAACAAAGAAAACTACCCTTCGGGAACTAGAGTCTACCATACTAATGACAAATGATGACAACAGGCCATACGCTAAAGTCCGATTAGACGGTGTTGAGATGCTTGGACTGTTAGATAGCGGCGCGTCAGTGAGCTGTTTAGTCCAAGGAGCAGTGCAATTCCTAAAAGAAAGAAGTTTTAAAATGACAAAGTTTGACAAATGCATAAAAACAGCTGACGGAAATTCACAGGATGTAAAAGGACGTATAAAAATTCCTGGAATAATATGACAGAGGACTTGGACTTCTATGTAGTCCCAACCTAAATACAGACGCTCTACCTAGGAGTAAATTTTTGGAAAAGTTTCCAAGTGGCTCCAAACGTCATAGGGGAAATAAATATCGCTTCAGACCAAGTACATGACCCGACAATGAGAGTTCTGACACCTGCACAACAGAAGGTTCTCCAGGAGGTCAAAGCGAAATTCCAATCGTTCACTACCATAGGCATGGGTAAAACCAAGTTGGAGGAACTTGTGATCGAGGTCCCGCCGGAGGTAGAACCTATTAAGCAGAGACACTACCCAGTGTCCCGTGTAAACGAGGAACTGCTTTTTGCGGAGCTCGATCGCATGCTCGCTCTGGGGGTGATCGAGGAGAGCAAGAGCGCCTGGAGTTCTCCTGTTGTGTTGGTTCAGAAACCAGGCAAAAACCGTCTCTGCTTAGACTCCCGCAAAGTAAATGCGGTCACGAAGAAAGATGCTTATCCTCTATCCCACATAGAAGGACTGTTAAGTCGGCTGCAGGAAACAAGATTTATTTCTAATAGAATAGATCTTAAGGATGCCTTCTGGCAGATACCGAAGTCCAGAGAGAAAACAGCCTTCACAGTCGCTGGGCGACCATTGTATCAGTATACGGTGATGCCGTTTGGCTTGTGAATGCCGCTCGGAGGATGTGTCGGCTGATGGACAAGGTAATACCTTCTGACGTCGGCACCTATATTGACAAATCCTGATTTCAAGAAGCATTTCTACATCCAGTGCGACGCTAGTTCCACGGGTGTGGGAAGCGTCTTATTTCAAAAGGATGATGAACGCGCCGAACGTCCCATAGCGTTTTTGTCACAGAAGCTAAATAAGGCTCAACGGAATTACAGCGTGACTGAACTTGAACGCTATGCTGCCGTGATTAGCGAGAAGAAATTTAGAATATATGTGGAAGGATTACCCTTCACCATCATCACGGACCATGCTAGTATTAAGTAGCTAATGTCCCAAAAGGATTTAGCAGGCAGATTGGCGAGGTGGAGCCTGAAACTTCAGGCTTTCGATTTCAATATCGAACACCGCAAGGGTGTTCAAAATGTCGTTCCTGATGCTCTTTCGAGAGTACACATGGATGCAATTGAGAAGAGGCCAGACTTCATTGAGGCCCCCCTTAATTCACCATGCTTTGCCTCGAAGGAGTATCTGGACCTCAGAAAGACTTTCAAGGAACGTGAAACCACCTTACCGGATCTCTGTGTGTCGGACGGTTTTGTGTACAAACGCACTGAAGTCCGCACAGGAGATCTTATTCAAGAAAACCGTGCCTGGAAGCTCTGGGTGCCAACTGACTTGCGGGGGAGTTTGCTTGCCACAGCTCACCATGCAGAAGATCCGGACATGGTGGAATCCACAAGACGCTACAAAAATTAAGACAAAAATATTATTGGCCTAACATGATAGGGGACGTACAAAAGTTAATAAAAACCTGTGATATTTGTAAATGTACAGACAGTAAATAAACAGACCTCCAATGGGCAAGCAAACAGAAACAAAACGACCTTTTCAAAGACTTTACATTGACTTCTTTGGACCATACCCCCGGACGAAGAACGGAAATACTCAAATTTTTATAGTACTTGACCATAATTCCAAATATGTATTTTTAAAACCCCTAAGAAAGGCAACAGCAGAAGCAGTAGTTGACTTTTTAGAGGAAGGTATTTTTCACGTATTAGGTGTACCTGAATTTGTACACTCAGACAATGGTAAGCAATTTACCTTAGAATTGTTTACCGGCTTTCTAAAAACATATGGCGTCAAACATGTTAGGACTGCGGTGAATTCGCCACAAGCGAATTCCTCAGAGCGAGTCAATCGCTCTGTGTTATCAAAAATCAGGTCATACATAGGCAAAGATCAACGCAACTGGGACAGACATGTTAGCCATGCAGCCTTTTCACTTAATAGTGTAGCCCACGAAGCTACTAAACTGGAGCCATACTATTTAGTATTTGGCTTCCACATGGCACAGAATGGAAATGCATACGACGTAATGCGAAGACTCACGACTGTAAAAAGCTACAATTGATGCGTAATCAAACGTTTGAATGACTCAAGAAAGCACACGAAAAAGCTGAAAAGGTATATAACACCAGATGCCGCGACATAAAATACAAAGTGGGACAGATCGTTTATCTACGAAATTTCCGACAAAGCAATAAAGCCCTTAATTATAATGCCAAGCTAGCTCCTAAGTCCATCCAAAGTGTGGTTCTTAAGTGCATAGGCAACTCACTTTATGAGATTGGCAATACTTCAGGTGAAAAAGTAGGCGTGTTCACGCAAAGGATTTATTTGCTGCCTAATTTATCATACTGTTGCTCCTGCTGTTATCGCCAAGTATATGTGGATGTTTGTAGTAGTGCCAATTGTAGTATTTAAGTAGTATTTATTTATTTTATTTATTAATTTTTTTTTACAGACCTTATGTATCTATTTATATATTTTTTTATTTGTTTATTTATTTATTTATTTATATATTTATTTATTAGAATGTGTTTGTCAAATAACCCGACTAAACTGTGCAATATTTACATTCAAATAACCCGACTAACCTGTGCAATATTTACATTCAAATAACCCGACTAACCTGTGCAATATTTACATTCAAATAACCTGACTATCCTGTGCAATATTTACATTCAAATAACCTGACTAACCTGTGCAATATCTTAACTATTTTCTGTGACGTATTATATAAGATAACTAAAATTTGAGGTTAACTGTTATAGCAGTAGATCCCACACCTCATACTTTCCAAATAATATGAATAACTATGTAATCATAATATTACTCATAATACACATTCACAATATTACTCATACGCGCAGTCCTAATGGAAAATTCCATTCCTTATCTCTAATTCAGATCTAAGAAGTAAACATGTTTACATCTTCTAAATTCAAGGACAACCAGTTGTCCAATTGCGCATATATATTCTTATCTTGTTTACCAATTTCACAATATGATGAAATCATGTTGTTTACCATTTTGATACATTCTTATCTTGTTTACCAGATACACATCCTTATCTTGTTTACCATTTTGATACATTCTTATCTTGTTTACCATTTACACATCCTTATCTTGTTTACCAAATTCAAAGACATGTTCTAACATGAATAATTATTATCACATTTTGCGATCTAAGAGATCAACATGTTTACTCCGTAAATTCAAGATCAAAGTCCAACAGCTCAAAATAGTATTTAAGCTGCATGCAAATACACAAACAGTTCAGTTTAGCGATGGGAACTATCGAATAATTCCGACTATCGATAGTTGGTAACTGAACGATTTCAACTATCGAATAGTTTTATTTATTCATTCAAGTCCACAACATTTTTTATAAAGGGGGGGGGGGTAATATATTTCACCAGAGTTTTTTTTTGCTGTCAAGTTGTTCGTTTCCCTTAAAAACGAATTTACCGTAGAGCGAAAACAGATCTGTATATTTTGGGAGAGTTACCCCTCTCTAATCTAACACAATAAAAACACAAGCAACAAAGAAGTTACAAAATATTTTACACGAAGCATTAACAACTCTAATATTAAAATTAATTTAGAATTAAAACAGTACAGTATTTAATTCTAAACAGTTAACAGTTTAAAAAAACAACCCATAAAAATACAATTTTTCATGTAAATTCTCTAATAGGAGATGGGTATGTGTTAAAACTTGAAGAAAATCGAGCTAATTTTTAAAAAATTTATATGGGCACCCATCACCAAACTCGGACCTCAGGACCTCACTCCAAAAACTTTACAAAAAATTTTGTCCATCGGAGATACATATATATGTTTTTTAAAAATTTGTTGGGGCCCCATGACCCTCCAAACCATGTCTCCAAAAGTGTTGCCCATCGGAGATACACACGTATATAAAATTTAAAGAAAATCGGGTTAATTTTTTTGGGGCCCCACGACCCCGGGACCCAGGGTCTCCAAATTTTTTACAAAAAGTTTTGTCTATCGGAGAGACACATGTGTATTCAATTTGAAGAAAATCGGGTTAATTTTTTAAAAAAAAGTTATGGGGCCCCACGAACCCGGGCCCGGGGCCTCCAAATTTTTTACAAAAAGTGTTGTCTATCAGAAATACACATGTGTATTAAATTTGAAGAAAATCGAGTAAAATTTGTAAAATATTTGTAGGGGAGCCCACCGACCACGTGGCCCGAGGGTCCTCAAATTTTAATAGAAAGTTTTGCCATCGGAGATATGCATGTGAGCAAAATTTCAATAAAATCGGGCTATTGGAAGTGGGTTAAAAATTGATCGCAAGATTCCGTGACACAAATCCACAAACAAACAAACCCACAAACCCACGGACAAGTGAAGTTAATATAGAGAATTTAAAAAGCAAAAAAGGCGCAAAACACAAACAATAAACAACTCCGATTAAAAGTTAAATCAACTGAACTGAAGCTAACAAGTAGCAAGTTGCAACTACAACTAGCAGAAAATCATTCATTCAAAACAAAAACCATTCGAACATTTCCATCCGATAGTCCAAAGTCCAAACTAATGAAAAAATCATTCATTCAAAGCAAAACCATTCGAACATTTCCATCCGATAGTCCAAAGTCCAAACTAATGAAAAAATCATTCATTCAACCAAAAACCATTCGAACATTTCCATCCGATAGTCCAAAGTCCAAACTAATGAAAAAATCATTCATTCAAAGCAAAAACCATTCGAACATTTCCATCCGATAGTCCAAA
This sequence comes from Nephrocerus scutellatus, assembly GCA_947095585.1. Classification (NCBI taxonomy): domain Eukaryota; kingdom Metazoa; phylum Arthropoda; class Insecta; order Diptera; family Pipunculidae; genus Nephrocerus; species Nephrocerus scutellatus. The sequence continues at coordinate 70,975,151 of OX352762.1, read as the reverse complement.
GTCCAAACTAATGAAAAATCATTCATTCAACCAAAAACCATTCGAACATTTCCATCCGATAGTCCAAAGTCCAAACTAATGAAAAAATCATTCATTCAAAGCAAAAACCATTCGAACATTTCCATCCGATAGTCCAAAGTCCAAACTAATGAAAAAATCATTTTTTCAAAGCAAAAACCATTCGAACATTTCCATCCGATAGTCCAAAGTCCAAACTAATGAAAAAATCATTCATTCAACCAAAAACCATTCGAACATTTCCATCCGATAGTCCAAAGTCCAAACTAATGAAAAAATCATTCATTCAAAGCAAAAACCATTCGAACATTTCCATCCGATAGTCCAAAGTCCAAACTAATGAAAAAATCATTCATTCAACCAAAAACCATTCGAACATTTCCATCCGATAGTCCAAAGTCCAACATTAAATGAAAAATGGATACATACACAATTTTTGCAAAGCAGCCGTCGGCAGAATGCACACTGCACAGCACATGCAACAATGCAACATACACAAAAATCATTCAGCCAAAAAAAGTCGTACTATCCATAGTGAAACATTTGAATGATTTTTTTCATTCGAACGAATGCTTTATGAAAAATAGTAATTGAACGATTTTGATAACTATCGAATAAATGAACATTTTGCAACTATCGAATAAGTCGATAGTTTTTATTCGATAGTTCCCAACGTTAGTTCAGTTCAATACAGTTCCTAGTTGCAGTCAGTCTTAGTCAGTCGTCTTTCAATCAATCTTCAGTTTTAGTTCCCCATCAATTCCAAGTTGTGAATAAATTTAAGATTACTTTTGTAAAAATAACATTTTTTATCGTAAATATATTTTTCTTTTTTAAAAATATATTTCTTTGAGATAAAAATATAACTGGCGCAGTCGGTAGGATACGCTTAGTCAACTAAAGACTTACCTTTTTTTTTTAAAAAATTTAAAGTGCACCACCAAAACAAAAGGTGTTCGTTGAATTTAAGAAAGATCTTTAACAACGAATTCCTACAAAAGTAAAATAAAATTGAAAAAAGTATTTCATAACTTAATTTTATGAACAAATACTTAACAGAACTTATAAAAAATATTTCATAACTTTATTTTATGAATTTTTTTTTTAAAACACACTATATAAAAATAAATTAAAAAATAATTATACGTTATCAAAAAAATTAAAAGAAGAAATCAACAAAGGAATCAACAAAGAAAATTCAACAGTGGAAGTTAACAGTGAAAATTAAAAGAAGAAATCAACAAAGGAATCAACAAAGAAAATTCAACAGTGGAAGTCAACAGTGAAAATTAAAGAAGAAATTAATAAAGCAAATTATACAACAAAACAAGAAGACGAATCATCAAGTTCCACAAAAAGCAAATTATACAACAAAACAAGAAGACGAATCATCAAGTTCAACAAAAGCAAATTATACAACAAAACAAGAAGACGAATCATCAAGTTCAACAAAAGCAAATTATACAACAGCATCATCAAGATCATCAAAAAAAAACAAGGTTAATATAAGACTAATTTTTATTATTTTATATAAAAATATAATTATTTTATACAAAAACATATATTCAGATATATAAATTTATTTTAATACATATATATACATACATATATTAATTGAAACCAATATATAAAAGTGCTTTCTAAAGTGAATATTCATAAATATAAAAATAAATCAAAATGGCAATGGAAAATCAAGGAAATAGTGTGGTAATAAATCATATTAAATATTTAAATGCACTCCCATATTTTGACGGAAACCCAGACAATTTACTAACCTTTTCGAACTTAGTAGACAGAATTTGTTAATAAGAGTAACATACGACGACTTATCCAAATATTTATTTTCTGATATTATTAAAAGTAAATTAATTAAAAAAGCCAGGGAAGTCATAGAAATAAATACACAAGCCACTGCATGGAGCGACATTAAAGTTGTTTTACAAAATAACTTTAGTGAAAGACGTATTCCAGAAGAACTCTACGATGAGTTAAGAGGCGTAACTTTCAAAAATAACGTATTAGGATTTTATAATGAAATAAAAGACAAATTAAGAAAATTAAATAATAAAACTTTACTAATTTCTGGTCCAGGTGAAATATCAAACCAATGTTCATTAAATAATATACGCACAGCATTAACCGTTTTTAAAAGTAAAATACCCGAACTTATGAAAACCGTTTTAACCTGTAGAAATCCTGAAAGTCTTGAATCCGCAATCGACATATTAAGTCAAGGAGGTTACGTAGACCAATCTTATAATGAAATAAGTCATTATAACAATAGACAAACGCGTAACTATAACAATAACAAATACAATAATCAATTCCCTAATCAACAAGTAAATCAAAATAGAAATAGACAATATAATAATAACAGATACGAACAAAATTAAAATAGAAATAGAAAATCAAAATAGAAATGAACAATTTAAAAATAATAAATACGAACAAAACCAAAACAGAAACGAACAATTTAACAACAATAAGTATGAACAAAATCAGAATAGGAACAGACAATTTAATGACCACAGGTATGAACAAAGCCGAAATAGAAATTTACAATTTAATAACTATAGACATAATCAAAACCAGAACAGATATAGACAATCCAACAATAATTATAGATATGACAGTAGACAACAGAACTACAATAGATGTTCAAACGACATTCAAAATAATTTACCAAGTGTTCAAAAAAATCAAACTGTTGAACCCATGGATGTTAATCAATGTGAAACAAGCGAAAATTTTCACTCACGAGCCTCGGAGGTGATTTACCATATATAAAAATTAAATTTAATAAAAATCCACTAAAATTCATTATTGACACTGGAGCAACAAATTCAATCATTAATCCAGGTCTTTGTAACTCCAAATGGAAAGTACCAATAAATAAAATTCAAATTAAAACAATACATAATAATAAAATAAATGTAACAGAAAGAGTATCAGTTCCTCTTTTCAAAGAATTTGGCATTTCTGAGCAAAAAATCGACTTTTTGGTTTGTGCATTCCATGATAAATACGACGGTTTGATTGGCAATGACATACTGAAACGATTTAACGCTAAATTAGATTATAAACAAAATCTATTAGAAATAAATGGCCAAACAATACAAATCTTGTTCCAAAATTCAAAACAGCATATACACTTATTAGTGAACCAACAAAAAGGTTTAGCCTATCTCAAGACGAAGATGTTCTTGGAAGGTGAAGTTATTGCTGATGAAGGAATTTACAATGATGAAAATCATAAGATTGAAGTTCAAACAAATGTAAAATGCTAAGGCCCTATTGAAATAAGACCTAATCAAATCGAACAAGTATCCACTGAAAACTTTTGTATAATACTTGAACTTGAAAACATACCACTAATGAAGCAATTACGAACTCAACATTTAAACTTAGAAGAAAAGCAAAAATTATCAAAAATAACAAATCGATACTCAGATATCTTTTATCAAGAAGGTACAAACCTTACTTTTACAAATGCAATAAAGCATGAAATTCGTACAATCGATAATGTACCATTAAAAGTGAAATCATATAGGTACCCATATATACATAAAGATGAAGTCAAACAACAGATTCATGAACTCCTCGAAAATAAAATAATAAGACCGAGTTATTCGCCTTATTCCGCTCCTGTTTGGATCGTACCGAAGAAGGTCGACGCAAGCGGTAAACAAAAGTGGAGGCTTGTCATAGACTATCGTAAACTTAATGAAGTTACAATAGACGACAAGTACCCTCTGCCAAATATTGATGAAATATTAGATAAACTTGGAAGATGCCAGTATTTCACAACCCTTGATTTAGCTAAGGGATTTCATCAAATAGAAATTGAGGAAAAGGATGTTCACAAGACCGCCTTTAATGTAGAAGGAGGACACTATGAATTCTTACGAATGCCATTTGGACTGCAGACAGCCCCAGCGACATTTCAAAGACTTATGAATAATATCCTTAAGGATCATATTAATAATATCTGTTTAGTATATCTGGATGACATTATCATCTTTTCAACATCGTTACAAGAACATATAAATTCTATAAATATAGTTTTCAATTGTTTAAAAAAGGCTAATTTAAAGATTCAATTAGACAAATCAGAATTCTTAAAAAAGGAAACAGAATTCCTTGGACATATAGTAACACAAAAAGGTATAAAACCAAACCCTAAAAAAATCGAATGCGTGACAAAATTTCCCATTCCAAAAACGGTAAAACAAATTAAACAATTCCTAGGACTAACTGGTTACTATAGGAAATTTATTAAAGACTATTCATTGATAGCGAAACCAATGACATCATTTCTAAAAAAGGATGCAAAAATAAAAATTTCAGACATAAGATATCAAGAAAGCTTCAATACACTTAAAAAACTGTTAACACATGATCCAATCCTGACTTTACGAAGAAATTTACACTTACAACAGATGCTAGTAATTATGCGTTAGGCGCAGTACTTTCGCAAGATAATCATCCAATTTGTTATGCTAGCCCCACACTTAATGAACATGAAATTAATTACAGTACAATAGAAAAAGAATTATTAGCAATAATCTTTTCAACCAAATATTTCAGACCATATCTTTTCGGACGAAAATTCTTGATCGAAACCGATCATAAACCATTAACTTGGCTTTTCTCAATTAAAGAACCTAATTCAAAATTGTAAGATGGAGGTTAAAATTATCAGAATATGACTACGAAATTAAATATAAAAAAGGAACATTAAATAAAAACGCAGACGCTCTTTCAAGAATAGAAATAAATCTTAATGAAGAAAATGAAGACATCGAAAACATTAATCCATTTCCAATCACCAAATCTCCTCTAAACATATTTAAAAGACAAATAGCAATTCTTAAAACAAATTCTGGTTCTTTGCGTATAAAACAAATAAGAATTTTCAATAAACATAGAAAAGTAATATATCTTAAATCCTTAGATGCAGAAACTGTATTAACACTTTTGAAATCACATTTTAGCCCAAAATCTCTAAATTGCATCAACATAGAAAATGAAGAATTTCTTAAAACACTAGAAGATGTTTATAAAACGCATTTTGAAGCACAAAAGCAATTAAAAATAGTCCGAACTGAAATAATGCTAATAAACATAATAAATGAAGAAGAATTAGCAGAACTCATTTAAGAAGAACATCTTAGAATCAACCTTAGAGGAATTATAGAGGTTTACAAAGAATTACATTCAAAATATTACAATCCAAAACTCAATATCAGAGTCACTCAATTCATTAATAACTGCGAAATATGCAACTTAGAAAAGTATGAACGTAAGCCAATCAAGCATAAATATCAATTAACAGAAACACCCTCAGGTCCTAATGAAATTATTCACGCTGATGTATTCTATACACTCGAAGAACAAATTTTCGTTACATTCATCGACAAATTTAGCAAATTCGCACAAGCTATTAAAATTATAGCAAGAACTTGGACTGAATTCAAAAGAACCTTTCTTGTTCTACTTTCTACAATAGGATCAATAAATAAAATTATAGTCGACAACGAACTAGGATTCAAAGCTCTTCCACTAAGAGAATTTTTACAGAGCGAACAAATAGAAATCCACTATACTTCTAATAACAATCAAACATCTAATTCAGATGTAGAACGCCTACATAATACAATTAATGAACACATAAGATTACTAAAACATTTTACTCACACAAGCAAATTATTTCATTGTAGCATAATTGTTATTTAACGCGGAAACGGCGCGTAGTCGTGTTCTGAAACATTTAGTTCGTAAACGGACTGGTATTTTTCACAAAAGGCGGGAAGCGAGTTTTTCTCAGTTCTCGCCTTTTAATTTCTTCGCGCGATTTAAAAGCGAAGCGAAAATCGACAAAAGGCGAGAAAACTGAGCGAAAAAATAGTCGCCCATTTTTCTCTTTAGTAAAAATATAATAGATAATTCAATAATTGCATTAATATACATATTATAAAATGATATAATAAACCATATGCGGGTTTAAAGAATGCAATTACGGGATGATTTAATTCCTTTTGATGCCCTTAAAAGACCCTTTAAAATATATAAACATTCAATTAATTAACTATTGAATTTTCATATTTTATATTTTTAATTAATGGTTTTTAACCAACACAAAAATTAAAAATGTTCATGTAAATTCTCTAATAGGATATACACACGTGTTCAAAGATTGAATAAAATTGGGCTTTAAAATTTGGAATAAAATTCGATCGATTAAATCCGATGGCTAGCCAGCCAGCCACAATTTAAAAAACAAGATCTCCAGTACGTATTGCTTACCAAATTAGCACATAGCACAGGGTTATTAATTATGTCAATATTATTAATAATGACCAAATCATAAATCCGTTTTTACACCACTCTTAGCCTTATTAATCATTACCTCGTGCTATGCAATCAATTTAATGTCATTATCGGAAAACATTCAAATATTAATAACCGCGTATTTGTCTTAAAGCCAAAGAAAACGATTTCTTATCATGTGCTATGCAAGGTCAAAAATAAAAGCGAGTGCGAGTATAAATGCGTAGTGAAAAATCGCCTTTTCCCGCTTTTCGCCAAAAGTCGCTCAAAAAAACTCAATATCAGAGTCACTCAATTCATTAATAACTGCGAAATATGCAACTTAGAAAAGTATGAACGTAAGCCAATCAAGCATAAATATCAATTAACAGAAACACCCTCAGGTCCTAATGAAATTATTCACGCTGATGTATTCTATACACTCGAAAAACTCGTTACATTCATCGGCAAATTTAGCAAATTCGCACAAGCTATTAAACTTATAGCAAGAACTTGGACCGAATTCAAAAGAACCATTCTTGTTCTACTTTCTACAATAGGATCAATAAATAAAATTATAGTCGACAACGAACTAGGATTCAAAGCTCTTCCACTATGAGAATTTTTACAGAGCGAACAAATAGAAATCCACTATACCTCTAATAACAATCACACAATCTAATTCAGAAATAATTCAGATGTAGAACGCCTACATAATACAATTAATGAACACATAAGATTACTAAAACATGATCCTAACAAAGACAATGATACAGTCGAAGAAAAAATCTTAAAAATAATACGTTTCTATAATAACACTATCCATTCTACCACAGCTAAGAAGCCAATAGATTTTAAAAATGAAACTATAAAAAATGATGAATATAATTTAATTAAAGAAAAAATTCTAAAGAAAAAGCAAATTACTATCGATAAATTAAATATAGGTAGAGAAGAAGTAGAAATACAACCTGGAACAAATTTTATTAAAGAAACACGTGGTGAAAAAAAATCATACAAAGTTTAGGAAACTCGATACAGAGAAAATCGATGAAAATCATATAATTAATAAAGAATCTTCAAATATTACAAATCACACATAAAGCGTAAAAATAAATTTCAAACAATTGACTCTCCTTCAATTCAAGCGAAAAACAAAATTACTAAAAGGAAACCTTAGCACATTCCTATCTTTTACAGATGAATTCTCAGATCATAATTTTATTATTCTCAACAATACTATCCTTAATACACGGACAATCACTAGAGATACATGACTTAAATAACAACAATGGATACATGACAATTAAGAAAGACGATATTAATATTATTGAAAAATTCAACAAAATCCTTCATATTATAAATATAACAGAAATAGAAAATACAATGCATCACATAAACGAAAACATAAACTTAATAAAAATAAAAATCGGTACGACTAACCCAATGTTCAACACATTAGTACATAACTATAAACACTTAGAACAAAAAATATACAATCTCAGACCACATTCTAAAAATAAACGAGCACTCATGAATATATTAGGCACAGGACTAAAATACTTAGCAAGAACAATGGACTCACAAGATGAGATCGAAATAAAAACACAATTAGAAACCCTTACTACAAATAATAAAGAATTAATATCAGAAAGTAATAAACAAATCTCCTTTAATTCCAAAATCTCCCAACAAATAAAAGACATAACAGACCATATTCAAAAACAACAATTAAACATCACACAGTTTTTAAATAACATTAACATATTAAATAAAAACAATTTCAATAATTTACAAGACGAAATAAACTACATACGTTCAAAATATTTATCAAATTAATTACGATATAAATCTTTTTCGACACCATATAGACGACATAGAACAAATTATTTTAACAAGCAAACTTGGCATATTGACTAGAAACATTTTAACAAAAGAAGAACTTAGGCTAACAGAAGGTATACAAGGTTTTAAAGACACCAAGATAGCCGTAATATTTGAAAACAAACTTATAATAATAGTCCTATTAATACCAAAATACTCTAATATTTCCTATTCCACTGTTATTATCGAACCAATGCCAAACAAAAATAATAAAGCTCTATTGCTTGATGAAAGCATTTTTATTATAGATGAGAATATTATATCATATACCTTATATTTTAATAATAATCATTATAATTATCGCACTATCAATATATAAAATTAATAAGCGTAAAAACACCATTAAAATTGTAACTTCGTCGGAGCCCAGGCTAACGGGAGGGGGGGGGGGTGTTATAGCAGTAGATCCCACACCTCATACTTTCCAAATAATATGAATAACTATGTAATCATAATTGTATATATTCAATCATAATATTACTCATAATACACATTCACAATATTACTCATACGCGCAGTCCTAATGGAAAATTCCATTCCTTATCTCTAATTCAGATCTAAGAAGTAAACATGTTTACATCTTCTAAATTCAAGGACAACCAGATGTCCAATTGCGCATATTTATTCTTATCTTGTTTACCAATTTCACAATATGATGAAATCATCTTGTTTACCATTTTGATACATTCTTATCTTGTTTACCAGTTACACATCCTTATCTTGTTTACCATTTTGATACATTCTTATCTTGTTTACCATTTACACATCCCTTTGAATGCATAATCTCTTTTGAATCACCTTCTGTGCAAAATTCCAGTCCAGGTGTTAAATTACCTTATGTTACAGATGCAACAAAAATATGGGTTTTTTCAGCGATAACCCCATAATTTTACTCACACAAGCAAATTATTTCATTGTAGCATAATTGTTATTTAACGCGGAAACGGCGCGTAGTCGTGTTCTGAAACATTTAGTTCGTAAACGGACTGGTATTTTTCACAAAAGGCGGGAAGCGATTTTTTCTCAGTTCTCGCCTTTTAATTTCTTCGCGCGATTTAAAAGCGAAGCGAAAATCGACAAAAGGCGAGAAAACTGAACGCAAAAATAGTCGCCCATTTTTCTCTTTAGTAAAAATATAATAGATAATTCAATAATTACATTAATATACAGATTATAAAATGATATAATAAACCATATGCGGGTTTAAAGAATGCAATTACGGGATGATTTACATAATTCCTTTTGATGCCCTTAAAAGACCCTTTAAAATATATAAACATTCAATTAATTAACTATTGAATTTTCATATTTTATATTTTTAATTAAAAATGTTCATGTAAATTCTCTAATTGGATATACACACGTGTTCAAAGATTGGATAAAATTGGGCTTTAAAATTTGGAATAAAATTCGATCGATTAAATCCGATGGCTAGCCAGCCAGCCACAATTTAAAAAACAAGATCTCGAGTACGTATTGCTTACCAAATTAGCACATAGCCCAGGGTTATTAATTATGTCAATATTATTAATAATGACCAAATCATAAATCCGTTTTTACATCACTCTTAGCCTTATTAATCATTACCTCGTGCTATGCAATCAATTTAATGTCATTATCGGAAAACATTCAAATATTAATAACCGCGTATTTGTCTTAAAGCCAAAGAAAACGATTTCTTATCATGTGCTATGCAAGGTCGAAAATAAAAGCGAGTGCGAGTATAAATGCGTAGTGAAAAATCGCCTTTTCCCGCTTTTCGCCAAAAGTCGCTCAAAAAAGGCGACTCGCTGTGTGCAAAATACCAGTCCAGATGCGACCACTGCGGTTGCCAAAAAAGTAAAGAAAACGACAAAAATTAGGAATGGAGGAAACAAGAAAAGTCAAAAAATTTCATGGACAAGTTTTCCCGCGACGGAAAAATATCTTCCTTGTTATTACCCTTCTCTCTTTCACTTATAGAGTTCCAGATTTTATTGAAGGACTTTTTACCGTGTAGATTGGGTCCAACTGAATTTTTATTATTTTTGTTTATGCGCTTTATCCGGTTGCGGATGTCCCGTAAAAAATGGAAGTGATCGGGCACCTGGACCAATGGGCTCCCATATAATTTTTTTTTCAATCGTGCTATATAGCGGCATCAGATTACCCCATACTATAATGACTGTGTTCCTGTGAACAGCGCTGGGGCCTAACCACCGACTCCGCCGGCGTTCGTTGTTATTCGCTTATTTATTTCCGCTTCGCATCTTAGTACCACACCACAAAGAACGCAACGCTATAAGCGAATTTTTGTGCACTGACTTATCACAGCACTGACTTCACTGACTTATCACTGTCAAATATTGAAGTTTAAGGTTATTGAAGTGTAATGTTAATAGTAGAAAATACATTGTTATTATTAATAATATAATAATTAAGAATTATTTTACACAATTTATCATTGAACCCCAATTTTCATTAATAAATTAATAACATAACCTAAATAAGTTAGTTTTACTATTTTAAAATGATTTGGTGTATAATTAAAAATACACGTTATTTTCTAACAAAAATTATCTTTTCTTTTATAAATACATAAACAAATTGTTTTATATAAATGTATATTAAAATTATGTACTTACATTTTAAGACCAAAAATTATGTCAGGCGAACAACAACGCCAAAAAATACAAAGCGTTTATAATATCGCTTGACATTGAAAATGAACGAGTTAGTTTTTTTAGTACCAAATTATTGTAAATTTATATTTATTTAGTAGGAAAATCGCAAAAGCGAACCAGCAACGAACGCCGGCGAAGTCGGTGGTAAGGCCCCTGCTCTACGGTTTGAACCACAAAAGCAGGCAGTGCTTCGCATGTTATTTGGTTATTTGGTTATTAAAGAAATTACAAGAAAAATTTTAATTTTTATGGGCTGCTTTTTTTAATTAACTTTATTAATATTAGTTGTAACAACTTTATATGTACTTATGCCATAGATATTTCTGCCATCATAAATAAATTGAAGTTATGTTTAAGCGTAAAGTTATAGGTATTTTATATTTTATCTATTTTTATCATTACTCTATATAAGAATATATTATAATGCTTTAAGTTGTATTATTGAATAATTTAAGTTTTTCTGTAGGTTACAATGCATGTGGGAAATTACTGCGATTCTAACATTTTTTAATAAGCAATCGGTGATAATGGATGTTTATCTTGTATTTTTTCACGCTCTTTAGGAATAAGCAAACTGACCTGTATGAATTGTAATTATAAATATTTAAATTTTGGAAATAAAAAATATTAATTTTTTTTATTAGTTTACCTGAAAAGATTTTGCAATTTTTCAGAGAGTAAGCCTTTCCTTTTGTAGTGATATGGAATGCATTAAATTTCTTAACGTTGCGCCAACCCCCTTACTTGAAATAGTGGAATCAAAGATTAATCGATTTTCTGGATGTGCATCCAAACACTTTTGGTAACGTAACTAAAGTATTTAATATTAATTAGTTGGAACATTATTTTAGTATATTATAGTTACCTTGCACGCAGCTTCCAATGTTTTGCATAAAGGCCCACTAGACGGTTCGCAATGAAATATATGAGCTATAAATTTTTCTTGCGCCGTATACATTATAAAAGCGAATTTTTTAAAATTTTTCCCAATTCCCAAAAAACTTAAATATCGAACTCTGCATTCGACAATAATTTTTTTGTTATCCTAATAAATAGCTAAATTAAAAAAAAAACATGTGAAGAATAAAATTCTTACTGCTGAACTGTAAACAGTTATACTACTGGGCGCAACGGCGATATTAACATTTTTCCAATGCTCAGGTTTGGTATTTGCTACCACATAATCAATTGCACTATTAAGAATATCCATGCCTGTAGGTTGCGATACTTCCTGGTATCCGAGATACTGTGCTTTCAATAATTTTTTCGTCTCCTCCATCGGCGTTGGAAAGAATTGCGCTTAAAAATTTTAAAAATTGGTGGTTGTAACTAATTTAATACTTTAACAATAGCTTACATTGCCCACTCAAATTTGTACGATCTGTTAGCAAATCTGTTGGACGTCCTAATACACCGATATTTGCATTAGTGAAACATATGCTGCTTGCATCTAACTGCATGGATCGTTCAATCATTATCCGTTTACAAATGTCTCTAATGGATTTTACACAACAACGTTTTTGTTAAATTCAATAGAAAGTTATAAAATAGTGATATAAAAATTACCGTAAAGTGTTAGAGATTACTCTAGCTGCTGTGTCGCACCGGAATACATGGCACATGTGAACTCGTGTCAGTCTGTCACGAGCAACATATGCAAAATCTCTGAAAAGCGAGAAACATATAATGGGTTTGTTTAAAATTATCTTTATCTGACTATACTAGTCGTCTGGCGTGCTGCATAATAGTTGTTGCTTCACTGCTAAATGACGAGTATACTCGTCGTGTGCTTAAGAGCGGAAATTATTATACGTCGACTCTTGACGCTCCAATTTGGGTTGATTGTAATTCGCTATGAAATATGTTTATATCCGTAAAGATGGAAATTATTTAAAAAGATTAACGAACATTTTATGAATGTAGTAATAACATTTTTTTCATTTGTTCATATAATTCACAATAGCTTAAAGAAATGGAAATTGTGTCTACATGCCCACGAAAACATAACGTACTGTGTGTACTTTCTTAAATGATGAAAATTTTTGAATTCGGGATTTTTTCAGATTAACCCATTTCCATATCTCCGGTTTTAGAAAAGGCGAAAAACAAAAAAATTCTGTCTGTCAGTGTCCACTCTACAGCCCAGACGGGGGATGGGGATGAAAATTCATATTAAACTTTTTACATAATTTGGGAGGTCCCAGTTGATTTTGGCGGAAATCGGCCAACCGGAAGTGGGAGTTTTCTTATGAGAAATATGTTAAGTGCAAAAGAAATTAAAAAAAAATAAAAAAAAAATTAATAAATAAAAATAAAAAAAAATAAATAAATAAATAAAAATAAAATAAAAAAAAATAAATAATTAAAAAACCAATAAAAATAAAAATTTTCGTGTAAATTCTCTAATTGATACACAATGTGCAAAGTTTGCATAAAATCGGGTAACATTTAAAAAAAAATTTGGGAGCCCCCATTTTGACAAAAGTGTTTCTATCGGACATACACATGTGTATAAAATTTAAAGAAACTCGGGCTAATTTTAAGAAACTTATATGGAAGCCCCTCGTACCTGGGGCTACATTCAAATTTTTACAGAGTTGGTTGCTGATTAAGTTTGTACGAGAGGTGACCAGACATGATTAGCGATAGACAGGGTGCCAACCTCTCCTTAGCACGAAGGTGGCAGGGCGGTTCCAAGCCCAGAAAAAGGAGGAGGGTTTGGGGTAACCCTATCCTCAGGAAAATAATGTACAGGAGTAAACCTCGATAGATAGATAGATATGAGCGGCTCGTTGTATTGTCAGAGGCTTCTGTGCCCCTGATGGTCATCCCAGTTGTGACCTTAACCTCGGGATGTACTTCTGTGCCAACCGAAACCACGTCGGGGCCTGATTCTCTCTCGACGGTCAATCAAGTGTTGACTTCAAACTCGGATCCTGCCCGTAGGCAGCCCGTTGTTTTGTCGGTAGGGGACGGGCTCTCGACTGCCAATCCTGTATTGACCCCAATTTCTCGGTCTGCTCATGGGCAGCCAAGAACAATTCAGAGTGCGGATGGCGGTGCTTTAGGAGCCACATCCGCATCTCGAAACAGTGTTAGCAACAAGGGAGTGGATTCGAATACATCCGAGTCTGATACATCCGAAATTGTCGACACTATTAGCGTCATCTCGGAGAAATCCGGATGCTCCTCTGTTGGGAAAGCATTAGTTCGAATGCAGATCCAACAACAGAAGGAGTCTTACGTTAAACTAAACTCGTGGGAAAAAAGGCGCTTCAAGCATGCTTTACGCATAGGCAAGGAAAGAGAAAGTGCTCTTGCCTTTGCCAAAGCTGTACCTACCTTTAAGAGCGTAGTTAAACGCATCAGGTCAGAGGACCAGACACCACCTACATCGGCCACTAAAAAGGCCAGAGCAGGGCCCTCACCTGACTTTTCCACTTTTTGTCAAGTGGCCAGTGCTGTCAGGCTGGGGGTAGTCCCGATCGACCTGTCAAAAAAATCGCTAACAAAGGAGCAAATGGCTCATCTTCAAGAGACGGTTATCGACAACTGGATTGAGATGATCGGCTGTGGTGTATGGTCGCGTTTTTCCGGGTCGTATCCGAAATCGGGATGGATAGTTTTCATCTGTTCAGACAGTGCTACTGCTGGATGGATGCACTTCGAGAAGATAAGAGCCAAGAGTGGACTGAATGTGACGTTAGTGGAAGATCTTTCCCGAAAACACATATCGTCCGTGGGTTCTTTCCACAGAGTCTTGAGCTCTCTTCAGAGAAGATTCTGGCAACTATCGAGGCTCAAAATGCAGAGATGCATGCCATATCATGGAAAGTAGTACAGAGGAAGAAGGAAGGTGCACTCCTTCACCTTATACTAGCGGTTGATGACGCCTCCATGATTAGGCTTAACGCCTGAAAAGGTGTGATAGGCTATCGCTTTGGCCAGATTAAGCTGATCCTTAAGAGCAGCGACAAGAGTTCAGTATCTGAACAGGGTACCTCAAACACAGATAGCTTGACATGCAATGCGACTGAGCATGCTAGTCAGGGCGGTTCCGAACCAGCGCCCGCGGTACAGATTGTGAAGGCAGCCTCTTCGGTCACCAGCTCTACTGGGCAGGTTGTTCATGGCGGGTCCGGAACCTGTACAACTAAGCTGATATCACGGTCAGATCCTTCGACCAGCAATGCCACTAAGCCTTCTGGTCAAAGCTGTTCCAAAAATGGAACTACCGCAGCAAGAGCTGCACTTGCTCCAAATAATAAGAGTAAGTCGGGTAGGGTCAGACCAGTGGGTCAACCGAGCCAGACTGCCTGCCGCAGGGGTAAGGGCCCCAAGAAAGCAAGACTAAACCGGCAGGCCAAATCTCAACAGGAGGAAGGATGAGCACCATCAAGGTGTTACAGGCGAATCTGCACAATGCTAAGGTGGCGTCCGCTACACTTAGCAAACGATTCGCCGAGGATATCATAGCACTCGGCCTCATTCAGGAGCCTTGGGCTATTAGCGGACAGGTGAAAGGTCTACAGGATGGGACAGGTAGGTTGATCGTAAAATGTGGGGAGGCAGTACCCAGGTTCCGACTGAGAGGGGAAAACAGAATATCGTATGTGCCTCAGCATACTTCCCCGGCGATGAAAAAAACATTCCGCTAACAGAAGTGCAAGAGCTCATTGTGCACTGTAAAAACCGGAACATTCAATACCTAATAGGGTGTGATGCCAATGCACACCATGCGGTCTGGGGCAGTAGCGGTATCAATCGAAGGGGTGAGTGTCTTTTAGATTATCTTCACACACGAATTCGAACACGCATAACCGCAGGGTTTGCATCGCTAGTAGAACTAATAGTTTATCTGGTTAGATTTTCACCCCAGATAAGGTTAGATGGGCAGTAGGCTCGTTCAAACTATTCAAAGCCCCTGGTGGCGATGGCATCTTTCCTGCTCTTCTACAGAAGGCGATCGATGCAATCCTGCCAAGCTTGATTTTATTATTTAGAGCAATCTACAATTGGGGATGCATCCCTACTATCTGGAGACAGGTAAATGTGATTTTTATCCCCAAACCTGGCAATAGGCCTAGTGAGCTACCTAAATTATTGGTATGTATGACCAATAAGTCTAACATCTTTTGTCCTCAAAATCATGAAGAGACTTATTGATGTTCATATCAGAGGCCGGCTAGAGGTGTCTGCTCCTCTGCACTCAAGTCAGTTTGCATACAGAAAAGCCAAAAGCACAGAAGGTGCACTCTACTATATTGTTAAAAATATAGAAGGAACCTTTAGGTCCAAGGAGGTAGCTTTGTGTGAATTCCTTGACATTGAAGGCGCTTTCGATAACACTGGCTACGAATCAATAGAGAGAGCAATTAGTAGCAAGCGTATCGAAGACTCGACCAATCAGTGGATTAGGGCTATGCTCGAAAGTCGAGATATTACTTCCTCCTCAGGAGTGTCGTGGAGTGGAGTGTCGGTGTCTGTGACCGCAGTTAAGGGTTGTCCCCAAGGAGGAGTCCTTTCTCCCCTTCTGTGGTCACTAGTCATAGACAATCTTCTAGTTGATCTACCGCCAGATGGGGCTACATCGCCATTGGCATTAAAAGTTATCGTAGGGCTTTCGCCCCTGCAAATCTTCATTAGGAAGACGGCCGCTAGATGCGCTATAAAGCTGCAACTAGAATATAAGTATAAACCAGGCGACCATGTGGGACACTTCAAAATTCTCAACTCAATTCCCGAAAGAGACATGTTCTGCACAATAACCGACTTTATGGTCAGGAAGCACTGTTTCGGTAGGTTATTTGAAGTAGAAATTTTAGACCGTGCAACCTGTCTAATGGTGTTCCGGAACTAGACGCTAGTGGTCTGGTTTGGTTCACTGATGGCTCGAAGATAGAATCTGGAGTTGGTGCTGGCGTCTTCGGACCCAATACAAAGGTCTCGATACCAATGGGAAAAAGTCCTATGGTCTTCCAGGCTGAACTCCATGCCATAGAGATCTGCGCTAGGATAAACCTTAGTAAAGGCGTTAAGGGCGCGAGAATATATATCTATTCAGATAGTCAGGCAGCACTCAAAGCTCGGTCGTCCAATTTAATGGACTCGTTAACAGTTAAAAGCTGCTACGATGCACTGCAATCTTTGGCCAGACACAACAGGGATAAACTCGGTTGGGTGCCTGGTCATCGAGGAATTGCAGGCAACGAAACTGCAGATGAACTAGCTACGGCTGGTTCGGAATCTGCGTTCATAAGACCTGAACCCTTTTGTGCAGTCAACTGGAGTGCCGCCACAAAACTGATCAACTGTTGGGAAGGCAAACTTCGCCTGGCTCAATGGTAAAATACCCCGGGGCTGAGGCAATCCAAACAACTGATCAGACCCTTCTCATATAAAGAAATCCTGAATTTAGATAAAGGCAGCATTAGGAAGTGAGTTTTCTAACTGGTCATTGTGGCTTAAGGTATCATCTTAACAAAATTGGTGTGGGCTCAGGGACAGAATGTAGGTTCTGTGTAGAGGATGATTAATCATCCGAGCACATTCTCTGTGAATGCCCAGCACTTATTTGGTTGGGGAGACGCATATTCAATAAGAAAATATGCCCGACTACCTACCAAGGACATTCTGTCTTTCATTAGGAAAGTTGTATGTCTCTTAGACAATTAATGCCCTATTAATACAATAGATCTTATAGGTCGCAGTGTCAGTCACTTGGACTAGGGTAATTTAAAAAAAAAATAATAAAGAAAATCGGATACATTTTTTAAAATTTTTATGGGACCTTCCGACACAGGGGTCCGATCACGCCAAAATTTTTACAAAAAGTGTTGTCAATCGGAGATACATCTGCGTATAGAATTTGAAGAAAATCGGGTACTTTTTTTTACAAAATTTGAATTGGCACTCCCCAGACCACGAGGACCGATCACTTCCAAATTTAAACTAAACTGTTGTCCATCGGAGGCACACATGAAGATTCCGGCCCCGACCGTAAAAGAAAGTCGTATTGTGGTCACACCTCAATTTTTTTAATTTATGTTACTTAATTTTATTTAATTCTCAATTTCGTACATTTGCCTCAAATTAAAGTGTAGATAATTAGCTATCTATTTTTGAAAGCTACAATTTATATTGTTATAAAATAATTTCCAAGTTCAAATCTTTGAATTTAATTCATTTATTCAAGAAGCAAACATACATCATACATGTTGCTTTTACTAAACGACCAATTTCTACAGTTTAAAAGGCAAATGGGTAGGCGGTCAGCCATCAGCAGAGGAGGGCGAATAAGTGCGATCAAACCTCCAAGTGGTGGCCGCTGGTAATTTTCCTACAGTACAGGAAAAGCGAAATGATCGAGCTAGTCCCTTCAAAGTAAGGTTGGCGCGTAAAAAACCATATTACGGAATCCAAAATCAGTCTGGGATATACTTATGAACTACTACGACCACGGCAACGAAAACGGCTAAACGATTTAAGAATTTTCTCATGGAACGTACGCTCACTGTATAAAGCTCGAGCTGCATAGCAGCTAGCCGATACCCTGTCCAAATATAATGCTGACATAACAGCAATTCAGGAGATGCGATGGACGGGGAATGGTGTCTTACAAAAATCAGAATATGACATATATTACAGCTGTCATGCAAGACATCATGTGCTCGGGGTGGGGTTTCTTGTCAGAAAAAGAATGAAACCTACCATTATCGGCTTTAAAGCAGTAAATGAACGGCTATGCGCCCTTCGCGTGCGGGGCAGATTTAAAAACATAAGCCTCATAAACGTTCACGCACCTACAGAGGATTCCCCAGATGATGAACAAGAAGAATTCTTTCGAACGGAAACTCCATGCCTGTCCTCAGTATGACGTAAAAATCATTATGGGGGATATGAATGTCAAAATAGGTAGGGAGCTAGTATTTAGGCATACATTGGCACCCATAGCTTACACGAGAACACTTATGACATGTTCTCCGAGCTCCGAGCGCGGATTGCATCATCAAGAAAGACAGCATCCGCGAATCAGATTCGAGTCAACACGGCTGCCCTTCGTAACGAAGAGACCAGAAACAAGTACGGTCAAGCGATAGGACTCACCCTAAATGCAGGAATAGTAAGTCCTGGGGCTGAGATGCCGGGTGTAGAAGAGAAATGGACACGCCTTAAGAATTCTGTCATTAGTATAAGACTCCACTAATGACCGAAGACCATACTATGCTGCCGGCACCAAGCATAGACGAAATTAGCAGAGCGATAAATCGGCTCAAAAATAACAAGCCCCGGGATCTGATGGCATCCCAGCGGAGCTAATTAAACCAGGAGGCCCCGCAATGCACCAAGCAATTCATGAACTAATAGTGCAAGTATAGGAGTAAGAAGCGATGTCAGAAGACTGGCGAAGAGGCATCCTGTGCCCCATACATAAGAAAGGAGATATCACAACCTGCAGCAATTATCGTGGTATCACGTTGTTGAGTAGTGCGTATACGATTTTCTCCTCTATCCTTCAAGACAGGATAGCCCCATACGCTAAAGGGATCATTGGTCCATACCAGTGTGGCTTCATCCCAGGCAATCAATAACTGATCAGATTTACACCCTTAGGCAGGTGATGAAAAAATGTCTTAGAGTTTCAAAACTCACTACACCATCTTTTTATCGATGGTAGAAACGAAGAAAACCGAGAAACTGCACACAAATGAGAGCAAAACAAGGTACATGGTGGCCACGTCAGCGAGTAAAAGATCCAACATTGGTCCCTCAATTCAGATAGTGGAGCGCGAATTTGTAACAGTGCTGTGCAATCCTATAACTATCTCGGCTCAACTGTAGCAGCCGATAACAGCATGGAACCAGAAATACGCGTACGGTTGCTTAAAGCCAACAAAGCCTAATATAGTCTGTCAAGACTCTTCAAATCCAGGAATTTAATCATAACATCCAAGCTGCTGGTATATAAGACAATGGTCATACCAATACTTACATATGGATCCGAGACTTGGGTGCTTAGCAAAAAGCATTCTGACCTCTTAGCCGCGTTCGAGAGAAAAGTCTTACCGAGAATTGTTGGCCCCGTATGTGAGGAAGGACAATTCCGGAGACTTTATACTGATGAGGTCTACGAGATTTACCGCAATGTCGACATCGTGAAGAAAATTAAGTTCGGTAGGTTCCGGTGGGCAGGAACCCTAGCTCGCATGAGCGAAGAGGATCCTGCTCGGAAAGTCCTTTGCGGTAGGATTTATGGAACACGACAGCGAGGCCGGCCAAGCCTACGCTGGAAGGATGGGGTAAAACAGGACGCTCAGAGTTTAGGGATGCCAAATTGGATGACTTCGGCCCGAAATCGGGACCGGTGGAAAGATTTTTTGCGGGAGGCCAGGACCGGACACCGGTTGTAGGCTGTAGGCAAAGGCAGCAGTAGCAGTAGGTAACAAAGCTAGCAGAGCAAAGTACCGAAAAAGAGTTTCACAACTACTGGGCATGTTTATTTGGTTCTCTTTATGCTATGTAACTTGATCTTAATGTGAACACTTAGTAATGAAGAAATGATTAAAGAAAAGTTAAGTCAAAAGCAAACGCAACAGTAGCAGTAGTCAAACGGAACAGAACAGATCACCAATAGAGACTTTCACTACAACTGCACATGTTTGTTTGGTAACTTGATCGTACTGTGATTAACAAGTTACCCAATGCGGAACTGTTTCTTTGAGGAGCATATGACGTATAATATCATGTGGTGTCACCTCGATGACCCACATGTGAGATCGCAACAGCATGTTGGTATTTTGCATGTTGGCATGTTGTAATTTGTTTCTGTGACCCTCGTGCCTCGCTCAATCACAGTGTCAGAATAATCTGTGGCAACAAAGACAGTCACTGATAAACGATAGGGAATTCAGAGAACGTATGTGTGTGCTAGCGTTGGTAACTATCGAATAAAAACTATCGACTTATTCGATAATTGCAAAATGTTCATTTATTGGAAAGTTATCAAAATCATTCAATTACTATTTTTCAGAAAGCATTCGTTCAAACAATCGAATGAAAAAAAAACCCTTCAAAGGTTTCACTATGGATAGTCCGGTTTTTGACGTGACAACGTCTCACTACAAGGTTTATTGTTAAATGTCCTCTGTTATGTTACTATTTTAACAGATTTTAAGTCACTTTTTTAACATTTTTTATGTCTTCTGTTGTCACTATTTTAACAGATTTTAGGTCACTTTTTAAAATTTTTTATGTCCTCTGTTATGTCACTATTTTAACAGATTTTAAGTAACTTTTTTAAAAGTTTTTTTGTCTCGTTATGTCACACTTTTAATATCCACTGGAATTTGGTCATTGGGAACTATAACTTTTTGAACTAAGGCATTTCTCAAGCGATTCGCATGAAATTCGATATGTAGGGCAATTCTGGCATATGGTTATTATGGTCTGGGATATCAGGAACAAAGCAATTTATCAAGCGATTCGCATGAAATTCGGTATGTAGGGCTAAGATGCAACTATAAAACTTTTTCATATGGCAATTCTGGAATATGCTGATTATGGTCTTTAATTTCAGGAACAAAGCAATTTATCAAGCGATTCGCATGAAATTCGGTATGTAGGTAAGATGCGACTATAAAACATTTTCCTATGGCAATTCTGGAATGTGGTCATTATGGTCTGCAATTTCGGGAACAAAGCAATTTATTAAGCGATTCGCATGAAATTCGGTATGTAGGACTAAGGTGCGGCTATAAAACTTTTACCTATGGCAATTCTGGAATATGGTCATTACGGTCTGGAATTTCAGAAACAAAGCAATTTCTCAAGCTATACGTGTGAAATTCAGATGTAGGACGAAGATGCGACTATAAAACTTTTTCCTATGACAATTCTGGGATATGGTCATTATGGTGTTGTTACTCGTTTGCTTTATTATTATTTGTTTTTGATGTTATTATTATTAACTGAATATATAAATATATATATATGTATGTATAAAGGGTATATTTGTGTATGTACTGGTAGTCGACAAGATAATGCGTCAATGTTTTGAGGAATAAATATCTTTAGATATTATTCCGAGGTCTCCCTTGCTATGTAAAAATAATTAAAATATTTTTATTGGTATGTTCGTCAAGCAGGAAGTAAATGTGTGAGTTTGTATGTAAAAAAATGTTCAAAGTGTAATGTGACTTTGTGTGTACGCCAAGCAGAGACTGCAGTCAGCTACTTCGCATTTTGGATCGAGATCTAAGCAAAGCAAGTAACTTTGCATTCTGGATCGAGATCCAAGCAAAGCGAGTAATTGAAAGTAAAAGATACGTTCCTTTTGGTTGTAACTTTAACTCTTCTTTGCAGACCGGACTAATGTCACATGCAAAGTGTGTTGAAAGTAAAAGATACAGCTCTTTCGGGTGTAAGTTTAACTCTGCTTTGCAGACCGGACTAATGTCACATGCAAAGTGTGTTGAAAGTAAAAAAGTTACTCCTTTCGGGTGTAAGTTTAACTCTGCTTTATTCAACGAAAATCTTCTCCTTTTATACTATTTCTTATAACTAAAAATATATGAATATCTTAGGTACATAAAGGTTTGCATATTTTACATTATGTGTGCTCGATATCGATGCACTTGGAATTCCTTAGAATAGGGCACAATGCATGTGACTGAATCGGTAAACTACATTTCTTTGTTTGGTTATTCTGTGTGTTTGATAATTTAGATATTTAGATTAGGGAGATTTTTATGTAACAATTCCTCCCTTCTTTAGATATGAGGATATGTATTGTTATTTTTATTATTTATTTTATTTTAAATTCACACAATATATTTATATATTTTTTTTTTTGTAAAATACAAGAAAATTGTTTTCGTTTTGTGTTCTTGTGTAGCTTATTCTAACGATATATGCAAGATATATGTCTTCTGTCTTTGTTTTTATCTATTGTAATTAATTCAGGCGGTATTGGTGTCCTCTTTAGGTACCGCTATGTCTGTAATTTTTTCATGTAATTTTTTTTTATTGAGACAGTATTTAAAGTTAATTCATTTTTGTTTACTGACTTTTTAGTTAATTTAAACGCATCTAGTAATGCTTATTTTTATTTTTTGTTTGTTTTTTACGATATATGTTAAATATATGTCTTCTGCCTTTGTTGTTTAAATTTTATTACAGGCGATATTGTTATCCTCTTTGGGTACCGCTTTTTTCTGTATTTGTTCATTTGCATTTTTTTTTTTTTTCGAGACAGGTAATTTTGCTTCAGCTTTAGTAACCTAATTTTAATGTTACGAACATTGCAGTGGGGTTATGTTATTCATAGTAAGGCTTTAAACGGTTGTTATGTACTACTATTTGTTTTCAACCTAACTTGATAGTTGTGTTACCGGGCCCTTTAACTGCCGTAACAGAATAAGGTCCCCTCCAAATAGGTGCTAATTTGCCCTTACGATTTTCGGTTTTGATGAGCACCTTATCTCCTATATGAAAATTATGTGGTCTTACCATTTTATCATAATAACCTTTTGTTTGCTGGCTAGTAAATTAAGTTTCGCTATTGAATATGTTTTTGAAGTTTATGTCTCAACATGTGGTAATAACTCTCGTGGTTATAAAGAGGTTCAGGTTCTCGTTTTAAGTTAGATGGTATCTCAGGTGAGAAACCATAAAGGCAATCCATTGGTGTTAATTTGGTGCTGTCATGAACACTACTATTGTACACAAATGCGGCCGTTCTTAGATATTGATCCCAGGATTTAGGATTTTCGTCGACTATAGTACATATGTATTCTACCAGTGGCCGATGGGCTCGTTCCAAAGCTCCATTTGACTGTGGGTGGTACGCTGATGATTGCAATTTCTTTATTTTTAACAACTTACACAGCCCTTTAAAAAGGCCACTAAGGAAATTTGTCCCCTGGTCTTTTACTATCTTATGGGAATACCGTACCGTGTAATTATTTGGTCGAAGACTACTTGAGCTACTGTTTGAGCCTCTACATTTGGTATGGCATAGCAATCAAAGAATTTTGTTAGATTATCCTGGAAGGTTAATATGTACAGGTTTTCGGAAAAAGATTGGTCCAAAGGTCCTACGATATCTAGATACACTTTATCAAAAGGTTTTTCGGCGATATCTGTGATGACCATTGGCATGGCCTTCAAGGTTTGGCATTTTTTACACCGTTTAATATATTTCTTAATATCTTTGAGCATGTGTCGCCACCAATACTTTTTACGAATTCTTTTGTATGTTTCTATCACTCCCTGATGACCACCGAAAGGGGAGTCATGATAATCTTTTAATATTGTTTTAATTTCCTCGGGTTTATATTGATTTTACTATTTATTTGTATGTCAGTTTGTGATTGATTTTCTAAACTGTCCAGGAGTTCTTTAATTATTTCTTTTTCGTATCCTTTTTCTGATAGTCTTTTTTCACTTCCTAATTTAGGATTCTGGGCTTCTAATCTTGTAACAGCATTACATTGAAAACCGTCTTTAGACTTATTCTCGAATTGTTTGTTTTTGAGTGTCTTGATTGTGGGTGTTGCCGTTGGTGTGTCCTTTTGTACACTTTCCTGTGGAATTCGACTGAGAGCGTCGGCATTGGTATTGAATTTGCCTGGCTTGTACTCAATTCTGTAATCAAATTCAGACAACTTGTGGTGGAAACGTATGTCGAGTTGTAGGGTTTTTGACATTAAAAATTCCTTTTAACGGCTTGTGGTCAGTGTAGACCGTAAATTGTCGCCCTTGGAGGTAACATCGAAAATTTTTGGTAGCCCATACAATGGCTAACAACTCGTTTTCTATTGTTGAGTAATTGCGTTCGGCTTTATTCAGAGTACGACTAGCGTAAGCAATGTGTTGGTCTTTACCAACGTCTCCCTGTGAAAGTACAGCTCCGATTGCTTCGCCGCTTGCGTCAGTGGTGAGGTTAAAAGGTTGGGTAAAATCGGGATAAATCAGAAGAGGAGGTGAGACTAAACGTTGTTTGATTTGATGGAATGCATTTTGACATTTTTCTGTCCATGTAAACTTTACGTCTTTGCGGAGAAGATTGGTCAGTAGTCGCACTATTTTAGAAAACTGTGGGATAAATTTACGGTAGTAATTAGCAAGCCCCAAAAAATACTGTACTTGTCTTATTGTTCGCGGAACAGGAAAGTTTTGAACGCAGGATGTCTTGCTGGGGTCTGGAAGTGCTCCTTTTTCTGTGCATATATGTCCCAAATAAACGACTTCCTTTTGCAGGAACTTGCACTTTTCCGGCTGCAATTTGAGATTATGTTCTCCTAATTTGTCAAAAACCTTTTTTAGTTCCATCATCATCCAGATATACTAAACATTCAAGTCTCCTTTTGGTCCAAACGGCATGCGTGTGAACTCATAATGTCCGTAATTAGTGCTAAAAGCTGTTTTGGCCCGATCTTTAACATCCATTAAAACTTGGTGATAACTGCTGGCAAGATCGAGCGTAGAAAAGTTACGGGAATGACCGAGCTGGTCTAGAATATCCTCTATTCGAGGTAGGGGATAAGCATCGCCGATTGTTTTTTCGTTGAGCTTACGAAAATCGACCACAACTCTCCACCTTCTTTGTGTAAGCCTCCCTTATTATTATATTATACTCAATATGTATTTTTACTTACAATTACTCATTTATACTTATTATTATATTACATTCAATATGTATTTATACTTACATACTCATTTATACTTATTATTATATTACACTCATTATGTATTTATACTCACAATTACTCATTTATACTTATTATTATAAATACTCAACCTCACATTACTCATTTTATGTACTCACCTTTTATACCAACCATTACAAATGAACAGACTCGCAGTCGGCAACAACGAGTTAACTAGTAAAGTCGAACCTTTTTTTGTTGTTTGCGGCACAAGCCGAATGTTAAAAGAAAAGTTGAAATAAAATAAAATAATCTTAAAAATGTTAACCTGTTTAATTATTTTGATTAAGAACTCACAACACCATCTGGGCCCGCCTTTTTGGGAACTACGAGAAGGGGTGAGTTCCACGGGCTTTTACTAGGTTGGACTATGTCATTTTCAAGCATTCCCTCAGTTGATCATTGATAACTTGTTTCTGTATCTCGGGAAGTCTATACATTTTTTGATTTATAGGCGGTTGGTCTATCACCAGCAGTATTTCATGCGTTATGGCCCTGGTGTATGTTAGTTAGTTTTGTCAGTATCGTCATGAGAATTTTTTTCCTCGCTTGATTTACTTTGCTTGTCCTCGGTTTTCATGGGTACTAGTATGTAGTCTTTTACCGGGATCAGTTGTAAAGTTAAATTAGTGACATTTACAGGCTTTGTGGTCACATTTATTGCACCTATTAAAGCTCTTTGGCCTGGTGGCAATATACTGTTGGACAGGAAGACTCCATTGCCAATTTCTTGTGATAGGCAGAGCATTTCTTCCTCTAAATCTATTGGAATGGCGATGACCATTTGTGATCGTGCAGGTGTGCTTAGGTGTTGATTTAGCACTATTTCCACTTACCTTAATTATTCATGGGTGTTATTAGATGCTGTTTTTGGAACTTTGTTATCGCATCGCATCGTTGAGGTTATGCAGCCAGCTTCTTGTGTAGAAAAAGCCTTGGAGATGATACAAGCGGTTTTTGCAACCTCTTCGGGTCTCGCTTTGTATGTAGTTGGTCCCACTTCGACTGCCCTTTTGCGACATAAATTGCTGTCAGTGTAGTTCATAGGTATGTTGAACTCTTCAGAGTTAGACATTTCTCTTGACCTGACCTTATTTTGGGTGATATTAATATCTATTTTGGGTACTTCATTATCTGTATGCATCGTTGGGTTATGCAGCCAGCTTCTTGTGTAGAAAAAGCCTTGGAGACGCTACAAGCGGTTTTTGCAACCTCTTTGGGTCTCGCTTTGTATGTAGTTGGTCCCACTTTGACTGCCCTTTTGCGACACGGATTTCTGTCATTGTAATTCAGGGGGACGCTGAACTCTTCAGAGTTAGTTTCCATGCGAGGAAACTTTAGTAGTTGCTCAAGTCACTTTACGTTACAATTTTGTGACAGGAAATCATTTCCTAATAATCCGTCTTCAGATAGCCAAGGTATATTGCGTAATACTTGAAAATTGCAGGGTATTTGAGTTTTCAAATTGAAATTACCCTGGCAACTCCCTAAAGTATTTCCAGTTCCGAAAGGTGTTTGTATTGTACATGTATTTTTCTATTTATTTGTCTTTCTGGTGATATCACTTTTTCTGTGATAATGCTTACCTCAGCGCCGGTGTCCGCTACTAGTTTTAAATTGCCGTTTAAGCCTATATCTAATGGAAGCTTAACTGTAGGGACTTTAGTTTTTGGTTGCTGGGAATTCCCTTAATTTAGATTTTTATTAAAGGTTGTCGAGCCGGAGAACTTCGTCTCGACCGCGAATCGTTTCCCTGATTTTTCTGTTCCCACCGGGTCTTTAGCTGACATTCCGCAATCGCATTTTCTGCTCATATTAAAAACTGGGTCTGTTCTGATTTGCTTTAATTGTGTGGATTCCGGTGCCTGTGTCTGAATCATTTATGTGTTGTTTTAAACGGAGACAATCACGAATATCATGATTGTTCATTTTTGCAATTATTACAGAAAGGAGTATTTTTTCTTGTGAAACAATCGCTATAGGTATGCCCATTTTTGTGACAAAAACTATGCTAGCAGTATTTGGTTGAGAGACTTTGGAGTTGCTAAAACGCACCTTTTGACTTTGCGACTGCGGGACCTTGGTGTTATGTAAACTAGAATTCGGGCTAAATGGAACTGCTTGTGGGGTCATGTGATTGGGATTGTGTAAAACTGTTGTTTTCAAACATGGGTCCAGGAATCAGAAAACTATTAGTATATGTACAATTTCTAGGAAGTTGGAATGTAGGATATAAGGGCAAATTGGGGTTTTGTTGTGTGTGAAAAACTGATTGTTGAAGTCTTTCCATGTCTAACGTCTTTTGTATTAGTGTGTCTAATGTCTCGTCCCCTATGGTTAGTAGATACTGACAAAGATAAGGGTTTCTGACACCGCTTTTTAGTGCATTCTTGGCAAAGTCCTCAAACTGTGATTTCACAGCTGGAGCTGACGCACTACTATACTTTTGGTCTGCCGCTTCCTTGCGCATCCTTGCGGTAAAAGCGATGAGCGTTTCTAAAGGGTGTTGTCTAATGGTTATTAGTTTATTTACCAATTCTTGATAAGTTTCCCTATGTAAATAATTCCGATTGAGAAGATTTTCGGCTTCCTCGAAAGAGGTTATTGGGTTTGACGCTACTAGTAGGTAAGCCTCACCCCGCAGTCTTGTTGCAAATATTTGAACAACCGCTTGGTGTTCTTCTTTTGGTAAACATTCTAATACTTTCTTACAGCACCCTAAAAAGGTCTGTAGTTCAGTACTTACCGAGAATATGGGGACTAACTGAGCCGTAAGTTTGGCAATTTTACAATAATCGACGGACATTTTAAAGATTGCTTTATTTTTTTCGTTGTTTGAAAATTTAATTAATAATTCCTGTTCAGATTCAGGAATTTATATATCTAGCCAATTAAGAATTTCCCTACTTTTGTCTAAATCGCTGATACTGCCTGAAACTTCTCAGATATCTCCCTTACTACTTTCTATGTTTTCTAAGAAACTTTTTAATTCTTTTTTGAACTCCTAAGTGCTTTTTTAAAATTTTTCTATGACACTTAGTCTTTGTTTTATATATATATATATATATATATATATATATATATATTAAGGGTATATTTGTGTATGTACTGGTAGTCGACAAGATAATGGGTCAATGTTTTGAGGTTTAAATATCTTTAGATATTATTCCGAGGTCTCCCTTTAAATTATTTTGTATATTTTGCTATGTAAAAATTATTAAAATATTGGTATGTTCGTCAAGCATGAAGTAATATGTGTGAGTTTGTATGTACAAAAATGTTCAAAATGTAATGTGACTTTGTGTGTACGCCAAGCAGAGCCTGCAGTCAGCTACTTTGCATTCGTAACTTTAACTCTTCTTTGCAGACCGGACTAATGTCACATGCAAAGTGTGTTGAAAGTAAAAGATACCGTCCTTTCGCGTCATTTCGGAAAAGGAGCAATTTCTTAAGTTGTGTGTTTGCGCACAAATAAATAAAAATCAAAACATGTGCAAGCAAACGGTTCGCGCGATCGGCCGATCATTAAGTGCAAAGTGCAATGTGTGTGTCCGTGTGCCCCATCCTCAACAGCGCAGCTAAAGAACTTAGTGAAACATAAATGTCGTATGTTTTGCATTCTTTAGCAATTAGAATAACGGATGGCGATTGTTTGTTTCTTCTTTTGAGACATACTTACTCTTTTCAATTCGGTTAAAAGAAGCGGTAAGTTGTGTTTTTTGTGTTTGTTTTTTTGTAGTTATGTGTTAATTTAGAGTGGTTCTCAGCAGCATACGTGGGCTGAGAACGAATTCTTTCGCTGTGTTTACATATGTAAATGTCCATAGACCAGCAATTCTGGCACTAAGTGAAACTCAGGTATTTGATAATTCTGATACATCGGAATTTAATCTGCCTGGTTATAACTTGGTGCCATTATTTTTCCCTCGACGCGGACTCGCAATTTATGTCCGGAGTGATGTTGCGTTTCAGCTTTTGCCTCAATTTAGTCAAAGTTCCAATCCGGAAATCAATTTCATTTGGCTCAAAGTAAAGGTACAAGAGCCCAACATCTACTACTGTTTCCTTTACAGAAGCCCCCACTTAGACAATATTTCAACTCAGAGCGAGTTTGATGTTTGATTCAATCTGAAGAATTGACACAAAACTTCGTAAAAATGAAACCGTCATTGCGGGCGATTTCAATGTACATACACAATTCTGGGTGGCTTCGCCATTCTGGGCAGACAACACCCGAAGGAAGGTGTGTTGAGTTCCTCGCTGAGTTTAATAACCTTACTCAGCTTGTAAATGAGCCAACACGAATACCTGACATTGCAAATCATTCCGCAAACACCCTTGACTTCTTCCTTACCTCTCTTCCTGATAAATACTCCGTCGATGTATTATCGCCTTTAGGCTCGTCAGACCATTGTGTAGTATCAGCTAATTTCTCGTTAATAAACCACGTAGTGAGAGAAAAAACTCCCAAAAAACAGTATGGCAATACGAGAAAGCCATTTCGGACGGCCTTTACAACTTCTTTGGGTCGCTATTGTTTCGCGATAGCAACGTGAATGCCGCCGCTGATGCAATCACAAACATCATTCTTATTGGTATGAGAAAGAATCAAAAATACAGCCTCGTCGTCGGTTACAACGCTCATTTTTAATAATATTCCAATTGTCAGCTCTGTAGACAAAGCTAATCTGTTTGCTGCGCATTTCGCAGCTAGCTCCACGCTTCCAGATTGTGCTGTGCTGCCTCCTGCACCTCTATGGGACAGATATTTATTCGTACTCGTGCAGTTGCTAGTTTTAGTTTTAAGCGATCTCAACCCTCACAAATCCGCTGGGCCAGATGGTATTGCCCCATTAGTTCTGAAGAGGTGTTCTTTCAAGCTGGCATTACCATTGCTTAAGCTTTTCCATCTATCATATTCTTCTAGACTCTTTCCGAGAAGTTGGAAAACAGGCTTTGTCCAGCTCATACCCAAAAAAGGCGAGCCGTCGTGTCCTTCTTCGTACCGACCCATAGCACTTACATCCATTCTTTCCAAGGTCATGGAAACGCTGATCAATTTTCAGCTTAAGAAGTATCTTGAAACCAACGAAATCCTTAGTGACCGGCAGTATGGATTTCGTGGGCAACGTTCGACTGGTGATTTGATGGTATATCTCACCGAACAGTGGAACCGGTCTTTGCATCAATTTGGAGAAAGCAAAGCTGTTGCACTCGATATTTCTAAGGCATTTGAGAGAGTTTGGCATCAAGCTCTTTTGTCCAAATGCGTGCTTATGGAGTCGATGATAAACTGTTTTACTGGATTAGAAGCTATCTTTTGGACCGCTTAATACATGTTGTATTGGATGGTTTCAAGTCTAAAGTTCATTACTTAAATGCTGGCGTTCCCCAGGGTTCTGTTTTGTCCCCGACACTCTTTCTCATTTTTATTAATGATCTCTTATCTTCTTCTTCTAATCCAATTCACTCTTTCGAGGCCGACAGCACTCTCAGATCCTCATATAAGTTTGAGGAACGTCCCTCCACTTCTCATGTGAAACTCAAACAACTTCGTATGTTAAGCACGTTAAATTCTGACCTTGATAGCATAATACAATGGGGAGAAAACAATCGAGTAGAATTTAACGCTTTAATGCTGTCTACTGTCGTCTAAGCGAATCCTAAATCCCATGCCATTATCCATGAATCGCACTTGCATGGAGGAAACTGTAAATCTCGCACTTAGCTTGTGCGTTACCGAGAAGCTTGGTTGGAGGAACCACATATTTACCTTCGCCAAAAATGCTGCGAAATGTTTAGGTCTTTTAGCCCGGTGCAAGAAATATTTCACTCCCTATGATCTGGCTACTATATACAAGGCTTTTATTCGCCATAACCTTCAGTTCAATTTCAATATCTGGTCTGGTGCGCCTAAAACTACTTTGCATCAGCTAGATATAATTCAAAACCGCGCGATAAAACTTATCGGTGACGCAAAGATAGCGAAATCAATAGATTCGCTTGAACACCGTAGGAACGTTTCCTGCTTGTCACAGAAATAGCCAGCTGCATGCCACCTCTCCTTGAATTCAACCGCAATACTCGTGGCGCTCTAAATGCTCATGAGTTTACCCTTAATATCATCTTCGGGCGTATAGTTAAATTCAGGGATTTGTTCTTCAGCCGTACAACACGTATGTGGAATGCTCTGCCAAGCTCTGTCTTCCCACATCACTATGATCCACAGGCATTCCAAACACAAGCTCATAGACAACATCTCCTCTTTTCTCCTCCTTTTCCTTAACGCCCACGCTGTGCCAACCATATAGGGTGCGAACCCCTTGAAGCGTGAGCGAATTATAATAAAAAAAAAAGGGACTCGTGCCTTTTTATTTAATCGTAATATTGCCCACAACGTCAAATAATTTCACTCCAACCGCGCGTAAAGATTACACGCACTTATTTCTTAACGTGAGAGCTTTTACCTACTAATATCGACGCAACTGCATAACTTTGTTTGGGCGCAATATTTAATATGTACCTACCTCACAATAAGTGGTTATGAACATTTAAATCCGCTTAACAATTATTTGTTCTATTGTATGTGATGTGATTGATGATAATGTATGTGATGAGCTACGGTGCCAGTCGTAGGATTGTCCTCTTTTTAGTATTTAGTGTAGAAGAAAAATTTCTTTAATCATTTCTACATAACTATGTGTTAATAAAATCATACTTGCGATGATTTTCATTATTCATTATTCTTCATTACTAAATTTCAATAACATATAATCAAGCTCATAGCTTGATCAGAACGAAACAAACATGAAGTGCAGTAGTAGTGATAGTATAGTCTCTGTTTGTTTTTTATCGGTGCTCTGCTCCACTCGTTCTATCAACATAGCATAAAGTGATACAATGCAGTCGTGACACAGGAAAAAATACTACCATAAGTTACAAAAAAGAGGCATATAAGAATAACAACTTGCAAGCTACCTTGCTGCTATTATTTTTCTTTTGGCTTGTCTTATCTTTACTCATGAGTGCAGTAACTAGAGTAAATCATCATCATATTTGGCTCTACAACCGGGGTCTAATATACCAGCAGCTTGCATGTTATGGTTAAATTCCTGGATTTTAAGTCTTGACAGACTATAGTAGGCTGCCTAAGGTTGTAAATCTCATCGTCTATGCTTGTTGGCGGCAGCATAGTGTGGTCTTCGGTCATTGGTGGAGCCTCCAATTCCTCAGTTAGCTATTGGCTAATTAAGAAACTCATGAAAGTGCTCTTCCTATCGCTCTAAGATGCCTTTGAGATCAGATTACCCTCTTTGTCTTTGCAGTATGTGCAACGCGGTGTATATTGCGTCATACCGCGGAATCTTTGGTAGAACTTCCGCGCCTAGTGCGTTCCTCACTCTATAATGTTCTAGTTCACGGACGAGATTCTTCTCCCAGGCTGCTTTCTTTCGCCGGTGAACTGTTTTTTCATATCTTCTGAGCCCTTTATATTCATCTTCGCGCGCCCGCGTTCTATGAGATTGTTGCATTGCTCGGTACGCAACATTCTTACGTTCAGTCGCTAGCTTACATTCGTCATCGAACCAGTCGTTCCGATCTCTACGACTACTGCCTAAGATGGAGTCAGGTACTTATGACAGTACTCTAAAGGCGTGTCCATTTATCTTCTACGCCCGGCATCTCAGCACAGGACTATTCCTGCATTTAGGGCGAGTCGTATCGCTTAACCGTACTTGTTTCTGGTCTGTTCGTTGCGAAGGGCAGCCGTGTTGACTCGAATCTGATTCGCGGATGCCGTCTTTCTTGATGATGCAATCCGCGCTCGGAGCTCGGAGAACATGTCATTAGTGTTCACGTGTAAGCTATGGGTGCCATTGTACTACCTGAATACTGGCTCCCTACCTATTTTGGCATTCGTATCCTTCAGAATGATTTTTACGTCATACTGAGGACAGGCATGGAGTTCCCTTTCGACTGATTCAAAGAATTTTTCTTTTTCATCATCTGGGGAATCCTCTGTAGGTACGTGAACGTTTTTGAGGCTTATGTTTTTAAATCTGCCCCGCACGCAAAGGGTGCATAGCTGCTCATTTACTGCTTTAAAGCTGATAACGGTGGGTTTCATTTTTTTGCTGACTAGAAACCCGACCCCGAGCACATGATGTCTTGCATGACAGCTGTAATAAAAGTAATATTCCGATTTTTGTAAGACACCATCCGTCCATCGCATCTCCTGAATTGCTGTTATGTCAGCAATATATTTGGACAGCTCGAGCTCTATACAGTGAGCGTACGTTCAATGAGAAAATTCTTATATCGTTCAGCCGTTTTCGTTGCCGTGGTCGTCGTCGTTCATCAGTGTAGACGCGGCTGATTTTGGGTTCCGTAATATGGTTTTTTTTACGGGCAAGGTTATTAGCCTCGCGCCAACCCTACTTTTAAGGGACTAGCCCGATCATTTCGCGTTTCCTGTACTGGAGGAAAATTACCAGCGGCCACCAGGTTGCGGTTTGATCGCACTTTTACCAGTCAGAGATAGTTGCGGCCACATGCATTTCTGAAGCATTCTGTGTTATTCGCCCCAGTCTGCTGATGGCTGACCGCTAACTAGAGTAAAAAAACCCTTCGATTAATAACAGAAATGAGAGATCCTTGCAAAAGAAATTTAATGATAAATAATTGGCCTGTATGCTTCAAAGCGACATTCTTCGATGCTCGTCTGATACCATTTCGATGCATGTTTTAGTGCTGCTTACTTCATTTCACTTCAAATTTAATTTAAAACTACTCAAGTTTTTTATGAGTTGAAAACAACAACTGCTTTACTGTGTTTGAGCAGTGAAAATTGAAATGCTGTAGTAACTAAGGTAATTTTAAAGAAAAAAACCAAACTTAATGAAAATAATTGAATTTTACTTATTCTTATTTAATTTCGCAGCAGGTGTTGTTGATGGCTTGACGGCTGATGATAGAGAGAGCCCAAGAAATATAATTTTATCATTTAAAGCAAAAAATGTATCAACACGCTATTGCAATTATTACTGGATTTGACATATGTACTTAATGAATATGAAATTAATGCAAGTATACATTTGACATACTTAATGATATGAAATTAATGCAAGTATACACCAACCTGTCAGCCGTCATTTGTGACATATAAGTATTTTTCAATTATGAATTCATAATCAATATATATATAAATCAATTGCTGTTCGTAAGACTGGCTAAAACTCGAGTACAGCTGAACCGATTTGGCTAATTTTGGTCTTAAATTATTTGTGGAAGTCCAGAAAAGGTTTAAAAGGTGAATTCAGCCCCGCTGGTGGCGCTGGTATCGTTTTTTCTGAAAATTCTTAATTATGGAACGATTTGTCTCAAATTCACACCATATGTAGCAAAGCGCCCGGGAACAGCTAGTTTAATAAATAAATCTAATTACAATGATGTTTCTTAATTTCAGATTTGTGAATCAAGTAACTATCATTTAATTACAACGAAAGATGAGTATATTTATATTAAATATGTTGATTTATGAAGTAATATTTTTTTCCCTTTTAGATTCTGGAAATACTCTGAATTGGATGCGGCTCAATTTTGATGGAACAACACCAATGCAGGAAAATATACAAATGTGTATCAACAGTGAGTTTTGTGTAATCGTTGCAATCCAATAACTTGTCGTTAAGTGACACCCCATTCGAAGATAGACATGACCCATCGAACACAACCCTTAATTTCGTGGTTTCGCTGTTATGTTTCCAGATGCCGTGATGAGGTAAATAACACACATCCATGGTCTAGTTCTTCAGGTGATAATTTGGTCCTAATGATTCGTATTCTTTCATAAACTCGCCATATAGTTGTCCGAAGACTGGATTTGTTGTCATTTTGCGCTCCATAGCCAATAATCTATGTTTGGCTGCTATATAAGTATTGCCCAGGTTTGGCATACCGATCTTAAATGGGAGTTTGACAATAAGCCTTCCGGAGTTATCTCGTTTCGTTGTAGTCTTAAAATGAAGCTCGCAGTTATGTTCCTCTTCGTTCCATACATTCTCCGTACCAACTGCTCCCAGTTCCCAGAATCGTGTGAGTATGACATCTAAATTTATGTCATCCTGTAATGATATATGAACATTCCGTAATACTCCGATGTCATCATTTTGTTTGCCCTCTGATTGACCTGAGATTACCCAACCAAAGATCGTCTCTTGTGCTATTGGTAGTGTTGGTGAGATGATCAAATTACCTTGTTTTAATACGTTAAAAAAATAATCAGCGCCGATCAGGATATCAATATTTTTCTTATTAAAGTACGTTGGATCAGCTAATTGAAGATCATTAAATTGACTGGCAGTTTGATTCTCAGAGGGTTCATATTGTGATGTTGTAGTTATATGGCCAAGGATGAATGCCGAATTTCAATGGAATCATTGAATCTAGAACGAATCACAACAGAAGTTTTACCTTTAGTATTTGTGCAGGAAGTTGCAAGTCCACCAACAATAATGTTAGCTCTTTGACGCGGTAATTGTAATTTTTTTATGCAATGTTCGGAAATAAATGATATTTGCGAACCTGAGTCCAACAATGCGCTACACTCGTGTGAACCACCGAAACGATCAAGTATATTTACTATGGCTGTGGGTAATATAGCATACCCTGTACGTGCCTAATTAGTCTTCGCGCTGTCGTCCTATTGGCTGAGCGCTTCGTTCTTCTTGATGAACATTACCTGACTGGTATGATCCGCTTACTTTTGGTGCAAATGACTGTTCGTTTCGGATTACACTGCCTCAATGTTATTGGTTTGCTTTGATGTGGTTTACTGGCTTCACATGGTTCCAAGGCATCACAACGCTTATCAATGAACTTAAGAAATTCTTGGAATGTCGGTTGCTGTTTGCTATCGGTTGAAAATACCCAGGCTTGCTGCGTCTCAGCATCAGTTTTCATTAGCAAAATGTGTAATAGCCAATGATCTCGCGTTTCAGCATCCTTCCCCATGGCTAGAAGTCCCCGAACAACCTGGTCAGCAACGTTATATTGATTTCTCAACTTCTTAGCGGATCTCTCTTTTAAAGGTTGTATATCAAAGAATGTTTGAATAAAATGGCTTATGGCGATATTCCTTTTATCGTAGCGATCACAAATTTTAGACCATGCAGCTTTATAATTTGCATCTGAAATAGTCAATTGGCGTATGAGCTCAGCAGGCTCACCCTTCGGGCAGTTTCTTAAATATTGAAACTTTTCAACGTCTGCTAGATATGTTTTGTTAATGTTTTCTATAGCGAAAAACTGTTTTGTTGCCCGCTTGTGGAATTAAACAACGCTGATATGCTAGTTGAATGTAACTCGTTTCTATTTACCAAAATTACTTTCTTTTATACTTAAATTACTTAAATCAAAGTACATGCTAAAGAGGTCTGATTTGTAAATAACTAGGTTTAAAGTGCTAAATTAACAAAAAGGCGTATGTAGGTTATAGGTGATTAATTAACAATAAAATATGTGTAATACATAAAGTACATAGAGAAATTCAGAATAGGGTCACTGTTTACGATGAGTTTGTTGCTATTGCCACAGCCGATAATGCGATTCGCGGTATTATGCAAAGTAATGCATAATTGCTTAATTCGCATATCGTAATATTCAACATACTCCCCCCGTTGAAGCATTCAACATAAATTGTCTGGTTGTGTTCCACCGAGTTGAAACTGGACCCTTTTTGCTGGCTCAGGTTTAGTTGTAGACCTTTTACTACGTCGTTGTATGGCAAACATTATTACGATCGCCGCTACTATGGCTACCGTGACGTAGCAAACAGCAAAATGATGAATGTCTCTGCAATCAAATTTCCTCGGAAGTTCTTGTTGTTCCTTCATTTGATGTATTGCCGACTGCAAATTTGTTATTGCGTGTGAATTATTTTGGGCAATTAATATGTGTGGCTTTAACGTTTCTTCTTGTTGCTGGATATGAGTGTTAATGATGTTTTCACTCATATTTAGGGAAGGAATAAAAGATTGATTTATTCTGCTACTGTACTGGTTATGAGCACTTATAGTTAGGGTGTCATGTTTGATCACACAATTTTGCCGAAATCTTAAAACTCCTACTTCGGCTATTGTTATTTGAAAGGTTGTTGTGCCACATACCACATTAAGAGTGCAGCTTTGATCCAATACGTAAATCCACGCGTTGGAGTCATATAGCGGTATCCAGAAACGATTTTCCTTTCTTGAGTTAAGTACGCAGCTTATCTCAATCGAGTCAACTCGGTTGAATAGTTGAACTTCGCATTGCTTGGGGCCAGCGTCTTTGTGATAACTGGCGTGTCTTTGTCTGCATATGTGTTTCCCCTGGAAGGTAGGGGTGCATGCAGCTAACTCATTTGCAGAGATATCGTAATATTGATCCCTATGCAAATTTACGGCAAGAAACTCAGTGTGGGATGCTATACACACAAATCCTTTGTTATGCTTGATTGGTACTGGCACAACTTGATATCAAATGGTTCCTTGCTTAGTAATGGTAGTTTTAACAGAAAAACTACGCTGCTCTCTGTTACTCGGGACTGTGCTGTCATTAAGCTGTAGAACTGTAGTAGGTTTAAGTGATCAGAGTCTCCTGGTATTCGTAGTGTTATCGGAAGGTTGTCCCGAATGTTATTCAGTTCTGTCTTTAATTGGTCTGGTGTTACTAAAAGAGGGTTAATCTTCCCATTACGACAATCTGTTAGCACGTCGAGGATTATAGATTGAGTTCTTTGATATCTGGACATGATAAATGAAGTATAGATTGACAAAGCATTAAATTTTTCGAGAACATTTTGCCCAGCAACAATTCTGTTGGTGCCAAGGATTCTGTTGTTGATCTCATCCAAAAGGTTATCGATGATATGGAACTGCTTGTTGGTAAATTCGCTATCCTTTCGCATAATGTTTTCAGTTGAGTCCAATATCGATGTTTGATTCTTTATTAGTTGAAGCAAATATCGTTCGTTTGTTATGGATTCTTTGATTGTTCTTTCCATTAGATCAGCATATTCCTGGTCAAGTATGCCAAATGCCTTGTTGGCTATTGTCCCAATGAAGTCGAATGGAGAGCGTCTCATACGGGTTCTGTCAGGGTATCCATGAGTCTTTATTAACAGATCATTAACGTCTTTTATTGTGTTCATTTGTTGTTAAAATTGATCGGCTATGGTGGTACAATACTTGCTGCACTCAGTCATCGTATTGCATATACCTTTGTGTCGTTTCAGTTGTTCTACTAACATGGAAGCTTCCTGTCGATAGGTTGTAGATCGTAGTATATGCCTATGCTCCAAGAGTCAGTGGCTAGTTCAGCTTGACCAATGTTTTCAAAGTATATCCCGGGTGGTTTGTTAAAAGGGATGATCTCCACTGGTGATAGAGAAAAAGGTCTGACATACCAATACCGTCCATAATGACAGTATGAGATTGAATTTCATGAATTCCGAGTTAACACCCTTGGGGTGGGTGTTATTACGGTTTTCTGATTTTTGTTCTTTGCTGAGCTTGGTACGTCTCATCGCCTCAGTATTCTGTAGCCAGTTGGAGTTTATGGGCAAGATTTTTCGTTTCCTTGATGGCCGTTGAAGTGCTGGATGGTGGATTTTCAGATGAGATGTACTTATTGCTGTTGCCTGCTGCGGTAGCCTTGCAAGCGGAGGCAGCCAAGGTGGTGCATTTTTTATCTCTTCACTAAGGACTACTTTACTATCGATGTGGGTAGGGGAGCTGATTTGGGGAGATTTATCTTCTGTGGGTAAAGGACACACCTTGTAAACAGCTCGTCTGAAAGTGCCCTTTGCCGTCATCACTTCCACAACTCTGGTCAGACCATCAGCTCCCTTGTGTTCCTTTAATATCCTTCCTTCAAGGGAGGTATGTTGTCTTCCATTAGTAACACTATAGTGCCTGGATGAATAGTCTTATTCTTCTGATGCCATTTTGTTCGGGATTGTAGCTCATGTAAATATTCCTTTGTCCAGCGCTTCCAAAATTGATTTTGTAGTAGTTTAACTAATTCCCATCTTTTGGTAAGAGTGGTTGGCATTTCCTTTGCGTACGGATTGACAACTGAGGTGAGAGGCTCGCCAATCAAAAAATGTCCTGGTGTCAGTGCTTGCGGATCATTGGGATTAGTCGACAAGCTGGTAAGTGGTCTGGAATTTAAAATTCCTTCTATCTATTCTAGGGTATGAAGTTCTTCATGGGTGAGTGAAGCCCTTAGTGTTATTCTATTCAGATGATACCTCGCCGATTTCACTGCAGCTTCCCATAATCCTCCAAAATGAGGTTATGTTGGTGGAATGAAGCACCATTCCTTTCTCCAGCGCTTCCAAAATTGATTTTGTAGTAGTTTAACTAATTCCCATCTTTTGG
Source organism: Nephrocerus scutellatus (assembly GCA_947095585.1). Lineage (NCBI taxonomy): Eukaryota > Metazoa > Arthropoda > Insecta > Diptera > Pipunculidae > Nephrocerus > Nephrocerus scutellatus. The sequence continues at coordinate 70,935,146 of OX352762.1, read as the reverse complement.
TAAGAGTGGTTGGCATTTCCTTTGCGTACGGATTGACAACTGAGGTGAGAGGCTCGCCAATCAAAAAATGTCCTGGTGTCAGTGCTTGCGGATCATTGGGATTAGTCGACAAGCTGGTAAGTGGTCTGGAATTTAAAATTCCTTCTATCTATTCTAGGGTATGAAGTTCTTCATGGGTGAGTGAAGCCCTTAGTGTTATTCTATTCAGATGATACTTCGCCGATTTCACTGCAGCTTCCCATAATCCTCCAAAATGAGGTTATGTTGGTGGAATGAAGCACCATTGAATTTGTTCTTCCGAGCACCTTTTTTTTAAAGCTGAGAGCCAGAGAGAGAGCTGTTGCCTCTACTGTGTTTTTCTGACTATCTAAAATGTTGATCCTTGCTGTTGCTAGAAAAACGCAGGATGTCTCTTCCCTTTCATGAAATGCAGCATTGGTTGATGCACGCTGAAGATCTTTGGAGGGAATGGGCTTATCATTTTCTTTCTGAGCACCAAAGTGCAACAGAGTATTGTGTTTCTGTTGGCACCTTAAACATGTTCCTGATTTGCAGTCGCGGTATGCGTGACCGGACTTAAAGCAATTTAGGCAGAGCTTTAGGTCTCGTACCTTAAAATTTCGTTCTTGTGGAGACATTTGTAGGAACCTCTTACATTTCGCTAACATGTGAGAGGCGTCTTTACATAAGTGGCACGTCCTTTCATTTTCTGTTGTGATTAAACAATTTGACTTGTTGTTTAATCTTTGGAAAGGTCTTTCCCTTCTATCACCAAGGGCTTCTAACATCTGGAAGTGTTTCTCCAAAAACGCTAGAAATGTTGAAACTTGCGGTACTTCACGGGGATTGGTCAAGGACTGCTCAAACAACCGGTGGCTTTCTGGATCCAACTTCTTTGGCATCAGGTGTAATACTAATGCGTCCCAACTGGATGTTTCGATGCCAAGGTTGCCAATACCAAGCAATGCTTCCTTCAATCTATCATGCATTTTTTTTAGTCCACCTACGGACACTGCGTTAAGGACTGGTAGAGCCACGAATTTTTGTATGAACGCTGAGACGATTAGACGCTTATTTTCATAGTGGTCCTTTAGAATTGTCCAGGTGGTTTCATAACTCTCCCCGGTTATCGGGAGCTGTTGAATCAGACGTGCAGCATCTTCTGTCACGTTTGCCTTCAAGTAACATCTTTTGCGAAAGGCATATGCTTTGTTGATGTATGAGTTGCTGGAAGAATTCTGCAAACTGCCTCCATTGTAAATAATCTCCATGCAGATTAATTGTTGGTACTCGAGCAGTAGTCTCGATACCTGGTTGTGCTATGTTTGGACTTCCTGACGTCCTTCTTTCCATTAGCGCCTTAAGGATCGAGTACTACAGCTCTTACCACTGGTGGGGGAAACTCTGTATTATGCACCGATCACGTCGGGGTCACCAAATGTTTTCTATAGCGAACAACTGTTTTGTTGCCCGCTTGTGGAATTAAACAACGCTGATATGCTAGTTGAAATTAACTCGTTTTTATTTACCAAAATTACTTTATACTTAAATTAGTTAAATTAAAGTACATGCTAAAGAGGTCTTATTTGTAAATAACTAGGTTTAAAGTGCTAAATTAACAAAAAGGCGTATGTAGGTTATATTAAAGTGTGTAATTGACATAAAGTGCATTTGTATGTCAGTATTGCCAATAATGCTAAAGTGATTAATTAACAATAAAATATGTGTAATACATAAAGTACATAGAGAAATGCAGAATTGGGTCATTGTTTACGATGAGTTTGTTGCTATTGCCACAGCCGATAATGCGATTCGCGGTATTATGCAAAGTAATGCATAATTGCTTAATTCGCATATCGTAATATTCAACAGTTATGAACGGATGCCACGAATAGATCCTTAAAGCTGTGGAATTCCTTATAATTTCCATCAAAACTTGGCACGTTTAACCTTGGAAGCCTTGCAGTGAAATGCGGTTCTTCTGATGACTGATTTAATGACGTTGACATTGTAGTTGTAATTTTAGATAAAAACTCGTTCTGCTGTGCCGTTGTACGTGCCATAATTTCATTGAATTGATCGATTATTGAAACACTTGCTTTGCCGAGAGTGGAGAGAAAATCACTTAACTTCACCTTTAAACTTAAATATTTTGACTCGATTTCATCAATTTCAGATGCGCAATCTAATGCAGTTAGTTTCGCATCTGCTTCTTGAAAAGCATTAAACGCACGCTCTAACAATTCCATACGAGATGACACTTCATTTAACTTAGAATCTTTGTTCATGGTTTCCACAAATGATGCAATACATGTAATGCTGCCCTTGGCTTGACCTCGGTTTGTAGTCCAGTCTTTTATCTTCTCTGACGCCATCTTACTATCGACCTTTAATCTTATTGGAAATTATCTCCATGCACTCCGGTACTCAAGTCTCCGTGTGGTTATTTTTCGACGAAACGATCTCAACTCGTGGATTCACTTACAAAATCTTACAGCTTATTGTTCTTAAATATGTGTGGATCGGTAAGAACACGTGCTTAAATTGTTCCAACCCGGTTCTAAGGACCATGAAAATTGATATGCTGTATTAACTAAAGTAATTTTAAAGAAAAAAAACCAATGTACAAACTTAATGAAAATAATTTAATTTTACTTATTCTTATTTGATTTCGCAGCAAGTGTTGTTGATGGCTTGACGGCTGATGATAGAGAGAGTCCAAGAAATGTAATTTTATCATTTAAAGCAAAAAATGTATCAACACGCTATTGCAATTATTACTGGATTTGACATATGTACTTAATGAATATGAAATCAATGAAAGTATACATTTGACATACTTAATGAATATGAAATTAATGCAAGTATACAACAACCTGTCAGCCGTCATTTGTGACATATAAGTATTTTTCAATTATGAATTCATAATTTAATAAATAAATCTAATTACAATGATGTTTCTTAATTTCAGATTTGTGAATCAATTAACTATCATTTAATTACAACGAAAGATGAGTATAATTTATATTAAATATGTTGATTTATGAAGTAATAATTTCTTTCCCTTTTAGATTCTGGAAATACTCTGAATTGGATGCGGCTCAATTTTGATGGAACAACACTAATGCAGGAAAATATACAAATGTGTATCAACAGTGAGTTTTGTGTAATCGTTGCATTAAATTTTGTTATTCAAGAACTACAGTTGTTGTGCGTTTTCTATTAATTGTCCTTAAACTTGATAACTTTATGCTATGGCTGTTTGGAAATGGACGATGGATTTAAAATAATAATAATGAGTATTCTTTACTCATGAACAAGCAGTAATATGCAATATACAATATGCACCCACCTCACAATAAGTGGTTATGAACATTTAAATCAGCTTATTTATTATTTATTTTATTTAATGTGATGAACTACGATGCCAGTCGTAGGACTGTCTTCTTTTTTTATTACTATAGAAGAAAAATTTCTATAATAATCTCAACATTACTAAGCGTCATCATTTCGCGTCATGATTTTCATTGTTCAAACTAATAAGGCTTGACAATGAATCGACATTCATCACGAAAGCACTAAACTGTGCAGCTTATAAAACTTTACTCTATGTTCAACTTGATAGGAGAATTACATTAGCCATGAATGTGCAATGCGTTTTTAAATTCTCTACACCTACGAGTATTTACTTCGTGTATGGCAGACAACCAAATCTTGTGATACATTTTTAATCCACTTCCTAAAACCTGATTTCAATTAAACTTTGCATACACGTATGTATATCTCCGATGACAACACCAAACAACCCAAAATATCAGTGATGAAAAACGTTTCGTGTAACGTTATGTAAAAACGTAATAACGTAATGAACATTTAAAAATAGTGTCAAAAAAGTTACAAATTTAAAAATCTGTTACATAACGAAATCCGTACCGTTATGACAGTTTTTTTATTTCTGTTATTTCTTTACGCGCAGTAACAGATAAATACGAATTTATAATAAATACATATATTGTTTGTTCATCGACAATTTTGGGCTGTGTGAATATACCTTTATTCCTTTAATGAATAACCTCAGGTGATGGGCATGTCGCACATGTTGTTCTGGCATTAGCCTTACATGTTCGTGCCTCGATCCGGATATTCTGCAGTGTTTCAGGATAAGAACAAAAAAATACATAAGGACGGTTATAAGCAAAAAAGTTTAGAGAAATTCGGTGCTATCGGAATTAAAAAACCGTTAGAACCCTAAGCAACGATTTTAAGAAATAACGTTATAACGTATAGAAACGGAATTTTTGATCTTTATATAACGTTATAACTAACGTTTCGAATTTAAATTATATTTTGAAACGGAAGGCCGTCCGTTTTTCATCACTGCAAAATATGAATCCACAATTTATGTCAAACATTTGCAGCAGTCGTAATCGAAGTTCTCTATCATTGCTCTGCTCTACTCTTTCAAAATTGCATAAAATGATACAGTGTTTTCTGATAGAGAAAAAAATACTACAAATGTTACAAAATAAAGGCATATATGTACCATTTACAAGTTGGAAGCCACGTTGCTATTGCTTGGTTTTGGTCAAAATCCTCTACAGACATTCATCAATAACCAGTTCGTGAGCACTAAGCGTGCAGCTCATAAAATTTTAAAAACTTTACTGTAGGTTCAACTTGACAGCATAATTACATTGGCCATGAATGTGCATCGATTTTGTTAATTCTCTACGCCTTTTGAAGTGAAAACGTCTCACTACAAGGTTTAAAGGGTACATGTATAAAAACTCAAATGTTAAATGTCAGATGTTAAGGAACGTTTTTAACAGATGTTAAGTTACGTTTTTAACAGATGTTATGTTGCGTTTTTAACAGATGTTATGTCAAACTTTTAATATCCACTGGGATTTGGTCATGAGAAACTAGAATTTTTTGAACTAAGCAATTTCTCAAGCGATTCGTATGAAATTCGGTATGTAGGACTAAGATGCGACTTTAACAATTGTTCCTATGGAAATTCTGTGATCATTATGGTCTGGAATTTCTGGAACAAAGCAAATTTTCCAGCGATTCACATGAAATTCGGAATGTAGGACTAAGATGCGACTGCAAGATTTCTTCCTATAGAAATTCTGGAATATGGTCATTATGGTCTGGAATTTCTGGAACAAAGCAATTTCTCCAGCGATTCGCATGAAATTCGGAATGTAGGACTAAGATGCGACTGCAAGACTTCTTCCTATGAAAATTTTAGAATATGATCATTATGGTCTGGAATTTCTGGAACAAAGCAATTTCTCCAGCGATTCGCATTAAATTCGGAATGTAGGACTAATATGCGACAATAAGACTTCTTCCTATGGAAATTCTGGAATATGATCATTATGGTCTGGAATTTCTGGAACAAATTAATTTCTCCAGCGATTCGCATGAAATTCGGAATGTAGGACTAAGATGAGACTGCAAGACTTCTTCCTATGGAAATTTTGGAATATGATCATTATGGTCTGGAATTTCTGGAACAAAGCAATTTCTCCAGCGATTCGCATGAAATTCGGAATGTAGGACTAAAATGCGACTGCAAGACTTCTTCCTATGGAAATTCTGGGATACGATCATTATGGTCTGAAATTTCAGGAACAAAGCAATATCTCAAGCGATTCGCATGAAATTCAGAATGTAGGACTAAGATGCGACTGCAAGATTTCTTCCTATAGAAATTCTGGAATATGGTCATTATGCTCGGGAATTTCTGGAACAAAGCAATTTCTCCAGCGATTCGCATGAAATTCGGAATGTAGGACTAAGATGCGAATGCAAGACTTCTTCCTATGGAAATTCTGGGATACGATCATTATGGTCTGCAATTTCAGGAACAAAGCAATATCTCAAGCGATTCGCATGAAATTCGGAATGTAGGACTAAGATGCGACTGCAAGACTTCTTCCTATGAAAATTTTAGAATATGATCATTATGGTCTGGAATTTCTGGAACAAAGCAATTTCTCCAGCGATTCGCATGAAATTCGGAATGTAGGACTAAGATGAGACTGCAAGACTTCTTCCTATGGAAATTTTGGAATATGATCATTATGGTCTGGAATTTCTGGAACAAAGTAATTTCTCAAGCGATTCGAATGAAATTCGGAATGCAGGACTAATATGCGACAATAAGACTTCTTCCTATGAAAATTCTGGAATATGATCATTATGGTCTGGAATTTCTGGAACAAAGCAATTTCTCAAGCGATTCGCATGAAATTCGAAATGTAGGACTAAGATGCGAATGCAAGACTTCTTCCTATGGAAATTCTGGGATACGATCATTATGGTCTGCAATTTCAGGAACAAAGCAATATCTCAAGCGATTCGCATGAAATTCGGAATGTAGGACTAAGATGCGACTGCAAGATTTCTTCCTATAGAAATTCTGGAATATGGTCATTATGGTCTGGAATTTCTGGAACAAAGCAATTTCTCCAGCGATTCGCATGAAATTCGGAATGTAGGACTAAGATGCGAATGCAAGACTTCTTCCTATGGAAATTCTGGGATACGATCATTATGGTCTGCAATTTCAGGAACAAAGCAATATCTCAAGCGATTCGCATGAAATTCGGAATGTAGGACTAAGATGCGACTGCAAGATTTCTTCCTATAGAAATTCTGGAATATGGTCATTATGGTCTGGAATTTCTGGAACAAAGCAATTTCTCCAGCGATTCGCATGAAATTCGGAATGTAGGACTAAGATGCGAATGCAAGACTTCTTCCTATGGAAATTCTGGGATACGATCATTATGGTCTGCAATTTCAGGAACAAAGCAATATCTCAAGCGATTCGCATGAAATTCGGAATGTAGGACTAAGATGCGACTGCAAGATTTCTTCCTATAGAAATTCTGGAATATGGTCATTATGGTCTGGAATTTCTGGAACAAAGCAATTTCTCCAGCGATTCGCATGAAATTCGGAATGTAGGACTAAGATGCGAATGCAAGACTTCTTCCTATGGAAATTCTGGGATACGATCATTATGGTCTGCAATTTCAGGAACAAAGCAATATCTCAAGCGATTCGCATGAAATTCGGAATGTAGGACTAAGATGCGACTGCAAGATTTCTTCCTATAGAAGTTCTGGAATATGGTCATTATGGTCTGGAATTTCTGGAACAAAGCAATTTCTCCAGCGATTCGCATGAAATTCGGAATGTAGGACTAAGATGCGAATGCAAGAGTTCTTCCTATGGAAATTCTGGGATACGATCATTATGGTCTGCAATTTCAGGAACAAAGCAATATCTCAAGCGATTCGCATGAAATTCGGAACGTAGGACTAAGATGCGACTGCAAGATTTCTTCCTATAGAAATTCTGGAATATGGTCATTATGGTCTGGAATTTCTGGAACAAAGCAATTTCTCCAGCGATTCGCATGAAATTCGGCATGTAGGACTAAGATGCGAATGCAAGACTTCTTCCTATGGAAATTCTGGGATACGATCATTATGGTCTGCAATTTCAGGAACAAAGCAATATCTCAAGCGATTCGCATGAAATTCGGAATGTAGGACTAAGATGCGACTGCAAGATTTCTTCCTATAGAAATTCTGGAATATGGTCATTATGGTCTGGAATTTCTGGAACAAAGCAATTTCTCCAGCGATTCGCATGAAATTCGGAATGTAGGACTAAGATGCGACTGCAAGACTTCTTCCTATGGAAATTCTAGGATACGATCATTATGGTCTGCAATTTCAGGAACAAAGCAATATCTCAAGCGATTCGCATGAAATTCGGAATGTAGGACTAAGATGAGACTGCAAGATTTCTTCCTATAGAAATTCTGGAATATGGTCATTATGGTCTGGAATTTCTGGAACAAAGCAATTTCTCCAGCGATTCGCATGAAATTCAGAATGTAGGACTAAGATGCGACTGCAAGACTTCTTCCTATGAAAATTTTAGAATATGATCATTATGGTCTGGAATTTCTGGAACAAAGCAATTTCTCCAGCGATTCGCATTAAATTCGGAATGCAGGACTAATATGCGACAATAAGACTTCTTCCTATGGAAATTCTGGAATATGATCATTATGGTCTGGAATTTCTGGAACAAATCAATTTCTCCAGCGATTCGCATGAAATTCGGAATGTAGGACTAAGATGAGACTGCAAGACTTCTTCCTATGGAAATTTTGGAATATGATCATTATGGTCTGGAATTTCTGGAACAAAGCAATTTCTCCAGCGATTCGCATGAAATTCGGAATGTAGGACTAAGATGCGACTGCAAGACTTCTTCCTATGGAAATTCTGGGATACGATCATTATGGTCTGCAATTTCAGGAACAAAGCAATATCTCAAGCGATTCGCATGAAATTCGGAATGTAGGACTAAGATGCGACTGCAAGATTTCTTCCTATAGAAATTCTGGAATATGGTCATTATGGTCTGGAATTTCTGGAACAAAGCAATTTCTCCAGCGATTCGCATGAAATTCGGAATGTAGGACTAAGATGCGAATGCAAGACTTCTTCCTATGGAAATTCTGGGATACGATCATTATGGTCTGCAATTTCAGGAACAAAGCAATATCTCAAGCGATTCGCATGAAATTCGGAATGTAGGACTAAGATGCGACTGCAAGACTTCTTCCTATGAAAATTTTAGAATATGATCATTATGGTCTGGAATTTCTGGAACAAAGCAATTTCTCCAGCGATTCGCATGAAATTCGGAATGTAGGACTAAGATGAGACTGCAAGACTTCTTCCTATGGAAATTTTGGAATATGATCATTATGGTCTGGAATTTCTGGAACAAAGCAATTTCTCAAGCGATTCGAATGAAATTCGGAATGCAGGACTAATATGCGACAATAAGACTTCTTCCTATGGAAATTCTGGAATATGATCATTATGGTCTGGAATTTCTGGAACAAAGCAATTTCTCAAGCGATTCGCATGAAATTCGAAATGTAGGACTAAGATGCGAATGCAAGACTTCTTCCTATGGAAATTCTGGGATACGATCATTATGGTCTGCAATTTCAGGAACAAAGCAATATCTCAAGCGATTCGCATGAAATTCGGAATGTAGGACTAAGATGCGACTGCAAGATTTCTTCCTATAGAAATTCTGGAATATGGTCATTATGGTCTGGAATTTCTGGAACAAAGCAATCTCTCCAGCGATTCGCATGAAATTCGGAATGTAGGACTAAGATGCGAATGCAAGACTTCTTCCTATGGAAATTCTGGGATACGATCATTATGGTCTGCAATTTCAGGAACAAAGCAATATCTCAAGCGATTCGCATGAAATTCGGAATGTAGGACTAAGATGCGACTGCAAGATTTCTTCCTATAGAAATTCTGGAATATGGTCATTATGGTCTGGAATTTCTGGAACAAAGCAATTTCTCCAGCGATTCGCATGAAATTCGGAATGTAGGACTAAGATGCGAATGCAAGACTTCTTCCTATGGAAATTCTGGGATACGATCATTATGGTCTGCAATTTCAGGAACAAAGCAATATCTCAAGCGATTCGCATGAAATTCGGAATGTAGGACTAAGATGCGACTGCAAGATTTCTTCCTATAGAAATTCTGGAATATGGTCATTATGGTCTGGAATTTCTGGAACAAAGCAATTTCTCCAGCGATTCGCATGAAATTCGGAATGTAGGACTAAGATGCGAATGCAAGACTTCTTCCTATGGAAATTCTGGGATACGATCATTATGGTCTGCAATTTCAGGAACAAAGCAATATCTCAAGCGATTCGCATGAAATTCGGAATGTAGGACTAAGATGCGACTGCAAGATTTCTTCCTATAGAAGTTCTGGAATATGGTCATTATGGTCTGGAATTTCTGGAACAAAGCAATTTCTCCAGCGATTCGCATGAAATTCGGAATGTAGGACTAAGATGCGAATGCAAGACTTCTTCCTATGGAAATTCTGGGATACATACGATCATTATGGTCTGCAATTTCAGGAACAAAGCAATATCTCAAGCGATTCGCATGAAATTCGGAATGTAGGACTAAGATGCGACTGCAAGATTTCTTCCTATAGAAATTCTGGAATATGGTCATTATGGTCTGGAATTTCTGGAACAAAGCAATTTCTCCAGCGATTCGCATGAAATTCGGCATGTAGGACTAAGATGCGAATGCAAGACTTCTTCCTATGGAAATTCTGGGATACGATCATTATGGTCTGCAATTTCAGGAACAAAGCAATATCTCAAGCGATTCGCATGAAATTCGGAATGTAGGACTAAGATGCGACTGCAAGATTTCTTCCTATAGAAATTCTGGAATATGGTCATTATGGTCTGGAATTTCAGGAACAAAGCAATATCTCAAGCGATTCGCATGAAATTCGGAATGTAGGACTAAGATGCGACTGCAAGATTTCTTCCTATAGAAATTCTGGAATATGGTCATTATGGTCTGGAATTTCTGGAACAAAGCAATTTCTCCAGCGATTCGCATGAAATTCGGAATGTAGGACTAAGATGCGACTGCAAGACTTCTTCCTATGGAAATTCTAGGATACGATCATTATGGTCTGCAATTTCAGGAACAAAGCAATATCTCAAGCGATTCGCATGAAATTCGGAATGTAGGACTAAGATGAGACTGCAAGATTTCTTCCTATAGAAATTCTGGAATATGGTCATTATGGTCTGGAATTTCTGGAACAAAGCAATTTCTCCAGCGATTCGCATGAAATTCAGAATGTAGGACTAAGATGCGACTGCAAGACTTCTTCCTATGAAAATTTTAGAATATGATCATTATGGTCTGGAATTTCTGGAACAAAGCAATTTCTCCAGCGATTCGCATTAAATTCGGAATGCAGGACTAATATGCGACAATAAGACTTCTTCCTATGGAAATTCTGGAATATGATCATTATGGTCTGGAATTTCTGGAACAAATCAATTTCTCCAGCGATTCGCATGAAATTCGGAATGTAGGACTAAGATGAGACTGCAAGACTTCTTCCTATGGAAATTTTGGAATATGATCATTATGGTCTGGAATTTCTGGAACAAAGCAATTTCTCCAGCGATTCGCATGAAATTCGGAATGTAGGACTAAGATGCGACTGCAAGACTTCTTCCTATGGAAATTCTGGGATACGATCATTATGGTCTGCAATTTCAGGAACAAAGCAATATCTCAAGCGATTCGCATGAAATTCGGAATGTAGGACTAAGATGCGACTGCAAGATTTCTTCCTATAGAAATTCTGGAATATGGTCATTATGGTCTGGAATTTCTGGAACAAAGCAATTTCTCCAGCGATTCGCATGAAATTCGGAATGTAGGACTAAGATGCGAATGCAAGACTTCTTCCTATGGAAATTCTGGGATACGATCATTATGGTCTGCAATTTCAGGAACAAAGCAATATCTCAAGCGATTCGCATGAAATTCGGAATGTAGGACTAAGATGCGACTGCAAGACTTCTTCCTATGAAAATTTTAGAATATGATCATTATGGTCTGGAATTTCTGGAACAAAGCAATTTCTCCAGCGATTCGCATGAAATTCGGAATGTAGGACTAAGATGAGACTGCAAGACTTCTTCCTATGGAAATTTTGGAATATGATCATTATGGTCTGGAATTTCTGGAACAAAGCAATTTCTCAAGCGATTCGAATGAAATTCGGAATGCAGGACTAATATGCGACAATAAGACTTCTTCCTATGGAAATTCTGGAATATGATCATTATGGTCTGGAATTTCTGGAACAAAGCAATTTCTCAAGCGATTCGCATGAAATTCGAAATGTAGGACTAAGATGCGAATGCAAGACTTCTTCCTATGGAAATTCTGGGATACGATCATTATGGTCTGCAATTTCAGGAACAAAGCAATATCTCAAGCGATTCGCATGAAATTCGGAATGTAGGACTAAGATGCGACTGCAAGATTTCTTCCTATAGAAATTCTGGAATATGGTCATTATGGTCTGGAATTTCTGGAACAAAGCAATCTCTCCAGCGATTCGCATGAAATTCGGAATGTAGGACTAAGATGCGAATGCAAGACTTCTTCCTATGGAAATTCTGGGATACGATCATTATGGTCTGCAATTTCAGGAACAAAGCAATATCTCAAGCGATTCGCATGAAATTCGGAATGTAGGACTAAGATGCGACTGCAAGATTTCTTCCTATAGAAATTCTGGAATATGGTCATTATGGTCTGGAATTTCTGGAACAAAGCAATTTCTCCAGCGATTCGCATGAAATTCGGAATGTAGGACTAAGATGCGAATGCAAGACTTCTTCCTATGGAAATTCTGGGATACGATCATTATGGTCTGCAATTTCAGGAACAAAGCAATATCTCAAGCGATTCGCATGAAATTCGGAATGTAGGACTAAGATGCGACTGCAAGATTTCTTCCTATAGAAATTCTGGAATATGGTCATTATGGTCTGGAATTTCTGGAACAAAGCAATTTCTCCAGCGATTCGCATGAAATTCGGAATGTAGGACTAAGATGCGAATGCAAGACTTCTTCCTATGGAAATTCTGGGATACGATCATTATGGTCTGCAATTTCAGGAACAAAGCAATATCTCAAGCGATTCGCATGAAATTCGGAATGTAGGACTAAGATGCGACTGCAAGATTTCTTCCTATAGAAGTTCTGGAATATGGTCATTATGGTCTGGAATTTCTGGAACAAAGCAATTTCTCCAGCGATTCGCATGAAATTCGGAATGTAGGACTAAGATGCGAATGCAAGACTTCTTCCTATGGAAATTCTGGGATACATACGATCATTATGGTCTGCAATTTCAGGAACAAAGCAATATCTCAAGCGATTCGCATGAAATTCGGAATGTAGGACTAAGATGCGACTGCAAGATTTCTTCCTATAGAAATTCTGGAATATGGTCATTATGGTCTGGAATTTCTGGAACAAAGCAATTTCTCCAGCGATTCGCATGAAATTCGGAATGTAGGACTAAGATGCGAATGCAAGACTTCTTCCTATGGAAATTCTGGGATACGATCATTATGGTCTGCAATTTCAGGAACAAAGCAATATCTCAAGCGATTCGCATGAAATTCGGAATGTAGGACTAAGATGCGACTGCAAGACTTCTTCCTATGAAAATTTTAGAATATGATCATTATGGTCTAGAATTTCTGGAACAAAGCAATTTCTCCAGCAATTCGCATTAAATTCGGAATGCAGGACTAATATGCGACAATAAGACTTCTTCCTATGGAAATTCTGGAATATGATCATTATGGTCTGGAATTTCTGGAACAAATCAATTTCTCCAGCGATTCGCATGAAATTCGGAATGTAGGACTAAGATGAGACTGCAAGACTTCTTCCTATGGAAATTTTGGAATATGATCATTATGGTCTGGAATTTCTGGAACAAAGCAATTTCTCCAGCGATTCGCATGAAATTCGGAATGAAGGACTAAGATGCGACTGCAAGACTTCTTCCTATGAAAATTCTGGGATACGATCATTATGGTCTGCAATTTCAGGAACAAAGCAATATCTCAAGCGATTCGCATGAAATTCGGAATGTAGGACTAAGATGCGACTGCAAGATTTCTTCCTATAGAAATTCTGGAATATGGTCATTATGGTCTGGAATTTCTGGAACAAAGCAATTTCTCCAGCGATTCGCATGAAATTCGGAATGTAGGACTAAGATGCGAATGCAAGACTTCTTCCTATGGAAATTCTGGGATACGATCATTATGGTCTGCAATTTCAGGAACAAAGCAATATCTCAAGCGATTCGCATGAAATTCGGAATGTAGGACTAAGATGCGACTGCAAGATTTCTTCCTATAGAAATTCTGGAATATGGTCATTATGGTCTGGAATTTCTGGAACAAAGCAATTTCTCCAGCGATTCGCATGAAATTCGGAATGTAGGACTAAGATGCGAATGCAAGACTTCTTCCTATGGAAATTCTGGGATACGATCATTATGGTCTGCAATTTCAGGAACAAAGCAATATCTCAAGCGATTCGCATGAAATTCGGAATGTAGGACTAAGATGCGACTGCAAGACTTCTTCCTATGAAAATTTTAGAATATGATCATTATGGTCTGGAATTTCTGGAACAAAGCAATTTCTCCAGCGATTCGCATGAAATTCGGAAGGTAGGACTAAGATGAGACAGCAAGACTTCTTCCTATGGAAATTTTGGAATATGATCATTATGGTCTGGAATTTCTGGAACAAAGCAATTTCTCAAGCGATTCGAATGAAATTCGGAATGCAGGACTAATATGCGACAATAAGACTTCTTCCTATGGAAATTCTGGAATATGATCATTATGGTCTGGAATTTCTGGAACAAAGCAATTTCTCAAGCGATTCGCATGAAATTCGAAATGTAGGACTAAGATGCGAATGCAAGACTTCTTCCTATGGAAATTCTGGGATACGATCATTATGGTCTGCAATTTCAGGAACAAAGCAATATCTCAAGCGATTCGCATGAAATTCGGAATGTAGGACTAAGATGCGACTGCAAGATTTCTTCCTATAGAAATTCTGGAATATGGTCATTATGGTCTGGAATTTCTGGAACAAAGCAATTTCTCCAGCGATTCGCATGAAATTCGGAATGTAGGACTAAGATGCGAATGCAAGACTTCTTCCTATGGAAATTCTGGGATACGATCATTATGGTCTGCAATTTCAGGAACAAAGCAATATCTCAAGCGATTCGCATGAAATTCGGAATGTAGGACTAAGATGCGACTGCAAGATTTCTTCCTATAGAAATTCTGGAATATGGTCATTATGGTCTGGAATTTCTGGAACAAAGCAATTTCTCCAGCGATTCGCATGAAATTCGGAATGTAGGACTAAGATGCGAATGCAAGACTTCTTCCTATGGAAATTCTGGGATACGATCATTATGGTCTGCAATTTCAGGAACAAAGCAATATCTCAAGCGATTCGCATGAAATTCGGAATGTAAGACTAAGATGCGACTGCAAGATTTCTTCCTATAGAAATTCTGGAATATGGTCATTATGGTCTGGAATTTCTGGAACAAAGCAATTTCTCCAGCGATTCGCATGAAATTCGGAATGTAGGACTAAGATGCGAATGCAAGACTTCTTCCTATGGAAATTCTGGGATACGATCATTATGGTCTGCAATTTCAGGAACAAAGCAATATCTCAAGCGATTCGCATGAAATTCGGAATGTAGGACTAAGATGCGACTGCAAGATTTCTTCCTATAGAAATTCTGGAATATGGTCATTATGGTCTGGAATTTCTGGAACAAAGCAATTTCTCCAGCGATTCGCATGAAATTCGGAATGTAGGACTAAGATGCGAATGCAAGACTTCTTCCTATGGAAATTCTGGGATACGATCATTATGGTCTGCAATTTCAGGAACAAAGCAATATCTCAAGCGATTCGCATGAAATTCGGAATGTAGGACTAAGATGCGACTGCAAGATTTCTTCCTATAGAAATTCTGGAATATGGTCATTATGGTCTGGAATTTCTGGAACAAAGCAATTTCTCCAGCGATTCGCATGAAATTCGGAATGTAGGACTAAGATGCGAATGCAAGACTTCTTCCTATGGAAATTCTGGGATACGATCATTATCGTCTGCAATTTCAGGAACAAAGCAATATCTCAAGCGATTCGCATGAAATTCGGAATGTAGGACTAAGATGCGACTGCAAGATTTCTTCCTATAGAAATTCTGGAATATGGTCATTATGGTCTGGAATTTCTGGAACAAAGCAATTTCTCCAGCGATTCGCATGAAATTCGGAATGTAGGACTAAGATGCGAATGCAAGACTTCTTCCTATGGAAATTCTGGGATACGATCATTATGGTCTGCAATTTCAGGAACAAAGCAATATCTCAAGCGATTCTCATGAAATTCGGAATGTAGGACTAAGATGCGACTGCAAGACTTCTTCCTATGAAAATTTTAGAATATGATCATTATGGTCTGGAATTTCTGGAACAAAGCAATTTCTCCAGCGATTCGCATGAAATTCGGAATGTAGGACTAAGATGAGACTGCAAGACTTCTTCCTATGGAAATTTTGGAATATGATCATTATGGTCTGGAATTTCTGGAACAAAGCAATTTCTCAAGCGATTCGAATGAAATTCGAAATGCAGGACTAATATGCGACAATAAGACTTCTTCCTATGGAAATTCTGGAATATGATCATTATGGTCTGGAATTTCTGGAACAAAGCAATTTCTCAAGCGATTCGCATGAAATTCGAAATGTAGGACTAAGATGCGAATGCAAGACTTCTTCCTATGGAAATTCTGGGATACGATCATTATGGTCTGCAATTTCAGGAACAAAGCAATTTCTCAAGCGATTCGCATGAAATTCGAAATGCAGGACTAATATGCGACAATAAGACTTCTTCCTATGGAAATTCTGGAATATGATCATTATGGTCTGGAATTTCTGGAACAAAGCAATTTCTCAAGCGATTCGCATGAAATTCGGAATGTAGGACTAAGATGCGACTGCAAGGCTTCTTCCTATGGAAATTCGGAATGTAGGATTAATATGCGACTGTAAGAATTGTTCCTATCGAAATTCTGGGCTATGGTCTTTAGGAAATGGAATTTCTGAAACTGAGCCGTTTCTCAAGCGACTTGTGCCTTCTAGTTTAATCGTTATATCACCCACAACGTCAAAGAAATTACACTCCAACCGCGCGTAAATATTACATGCACTCATTTTTTTAACAGCTCTTACTTCGCCTACTACTATCGACGCAACTGCATGTGTTTGGGCAGTGATATGCAATATCCAATGTGCAATATGCACCTACCTCACAATAAATTGTTATGAACATTTAGATCAGCTTATAAATTATTTATTCTGTTGTATTTGATGTGATTGATGATGATGTATGTGATTTCAATGACATACAATCAAGCTCATAGCTTGAGCAGAACGAAACAAACATATGCAGTAGCAGGCTGCGGTCAAGAATTCATCCGCTGCACAGTTTATGCTGCATGTTGGTCAAAAATTCACTTTTCAAAGAAAAATCGACTGCGCAGTTTACGCAGCCACTTTAAATTGGATGCAAATAGCAAAAAGTAAATGTCAAATTGTCGCCCTTCAAGCAGACTGTAAGTCGGTTTAAAATGTAGCCGCAATTTCGTGTATACCGACTGCCTGCCATTATTTTGTGCAGCACAAGTTGCGCAGCTATTTAATTCTTTACCGCAGCCGTACTGATAGTATAGTCTCTGTTCATTTTCTATCGGTGCTCTGCTCTGCTCGTTCTATCACCATTGCATAAAGTTATACAGTGCTCTCGTGTTGGTCGTATTACAGAAAAAAAAAATATTACTATAAATTACAAAAAAAAGGGCATATAACAATAAAAACCTGCAAGCTTCCTAGCAACTATTTCCTTTTCTTTTCGCTTATCTTATCCTTACTCATGTTTACAGTAACTAGAGTAAATAACTCTTCGATCAATAACAGAAGGGAGAGAACCATGCAAAAGAAATTTAATGATGAATACTTGGCCTGCATGTTTCAAAGCGACATTCTTCTCTCTTCAAATTTCATTTCTCTTCAATTTATTTTAAAATTACTCAATTTTTTTTATAAATTGAAAAACAAAGCTACATTCATGTTGTTTAGACTCCTCCAGCCACACATTTTATCATTTTGTATATTCTTATCAGTAATGCATTTATTAATATAGTTTTGTATTTTCTTATCAGTAATGCACTTCTTCATATTTGGTATATTCTTATCTATACTGCATTTTGTCATGTATTTTTGTATCTTCTTATCTCTAATGCATTTCTTCGTATTTTGTGTATTCTTATCTATAATACATTTTGTCACGTATTTCGTATGTTTATTCTCTTTAAGGCATTTGGTATGTTTTTATCTCTAACGTATTTTGATAACATAAGAGTATTTCTTATGTTGCAGTAACATTTTTTATTTTTTTCACGATTATTTAGTACTTAAGCAACTGCATTTGTAAAATAAATTGAGTTGTAAGATATCATTCAAGACCAAACGTCTTTTATTTCTTCACGATTTGAACTCGGTTTATGTGCCGTTGTTAGTAGTCTATACAACCTAACTCGGTTTATGTGCCGTTGTTAGTAGTCACTACAACCTAACTCGGTTTATGTGCCGTTGTTAGTAGTCTCTACAACCTAACTCGGTTTATGTGCCGTTGTTAGTAATCTCTACAGCCAAACTCGGTTTATGTGCCGTTGTTAGAATTTCATTTATTTACAAATATCAAACGAGATATTTTTCATTGGTGACCTCGACGTGATCAGGACCTGATTATGACAGATTTAGAAATCTTAGCCGAGCTGCAATCCGCTGCTGGCGGAGAAGTGCAGCGAATAATATCTAACTATCGGAAGGATTCAGTGACTCGGAAAGATGCACCGTATTATGCCGAAAGGAATCGTCGCCTTCAAAATGCTTGGGACAAATTTGAAGAGTTGGACTCAAAGTTACGAGGACTTTCAGGAGTAGATCTATCTCATGCGTACTTCACGGAGGACTACTATCAAAATATTAAAACAATGTACGAACAACATGCAACTCACTTCCAGGCAAAGGCACAAGAGTTGTATGCTATAACAGATAAGCAAGACGCCACTAGCGGAGTCGGCATATCCGCCGATTCACAGACATGCAATCAAGGTGGTGCACATAAGATAAGAAGTTTACTCCTCCAGCTATTCCAGTTAATCCTAACGACGACTCCATGCAAAAGACAATTAGAGGTCAACGACGAGGAGTAGCGAGTCTTCAACGACTGCTTAACACTCTCTCCGACGAACCAGAATCCAAATCGCTATGTCAGTTTCAATTAACTGCCATTGCGAATCAATGGAAAGAAGTCGAAGAGTACGACCGAACCATATGGGAGTTGTCGGATGACCCAGTTGCTGCAGGGTACGACAGTCAATGCTACAACGATCTTGAGACAAAAGTTCAACACTGGCTCATTTTATTGTCGGCAAGGTTAGAGAACCTAACAACTCTAAACCAGACGACACATAATCAACAAAGCATCAACCAGGCATTAACTATGCCATCTCTGCCGAAGCTCACTCTCCCCAAATTTTACGGGGATAATCTAAAGTGGCGCCAATTTCACGATCTCTTTTTGGAGTTGGTCCACAAACAACACATACCAAATTGTCAAAAGATGTGGCATTTGAAAGCCAACTTAACAGGTGAAGCAGAACGACTTGTGAGGCATTTTTCATCATCACAAGAAAATTACAACGCCGCTTGGCAAACACTTCAAGATCGCTACAACAACAAAAGAGTGCTTATTGCTACATGGATCTAATGCTAATGTCACAGCCAAGTTATGCCAACGGAAACTCATCTGCAGCCAACCTTAAAACGTTGCATGACACCACTAAGGAGTGCCTACTAGGGCTACAAAACCTAGACGTTATTACAGACGGATGCGACCCATTGTTAATACACATATTAATTAAGAAACTAGACCGTTCTACACATATTCTCTTTGAACAATCATTATTGAATCCAAAGGAGCCTCATGGCATCGACCAATTTTTAACGTTTATTGAGACACGTTTCCAGTCGTTAGAAGCGTTGGGAACAAACACTACATCAGTAGTTTCAACAAGTCATTAAGACACCTGCATCGCATGCAAACAAAGGCATCGACTTTACTACTGCAATGCCTTCAAGAAGTTGAGTCAACTTGAGCGTCTCAAGTGTTTCAAGTGTAACCAAAAGCATCACACCATGTTACACCTACAGTCAGATTATAAACATAAAGGAGAAACTGTCACAGCTGTGAACTCAACTAGTGATGTATCAACACCTAAAGATAATTCAGTGACATTAGCAGCTTGTGATGATGAAGAACCGCAGTTATACACTCTTGGGCACCGCAATAGTAAAACTGGTAACCAATGAAGGGAACGAACTTGAATGCCGTGCTCTCTTAGACTCTGGATCTCAAGTGAACATAATAATGGAGCGAACTATGAAACGTCTTAAGGCGGCCACAAGCTTCGACAAGATGGTCATTCAAGGAATTGGACAAGGGAAGCGAGAATCAACTCGAAGAATAGACATTAAGCTACTCTCCAAACTGAACGGATTCGACATAAGATTCCCAAAATATCAAGCTTGCTGATCCACAGTTTAACGCACCAGGAAAAATTGACCTATTATTGGGAGCGGAACTCCATTCGCAACTAATGTCAATTGGTCAGATTAAACTAGCTGACAATCTACCTACGCTACAAAATACAGTTTTTGGATGGATAGTCAGGGGAAGGGCTGAAAATGGTCGACTAAATTCAGCAACTTGTTGTATTAACTGTATCACTGATGAAATTAAGACTAGTCAGTTAATTGAAAAGTTTTAGAAATTGGAAGAATTAGGCCCGCTGGAAGCTAATGCAACTGTCTCCGAGAAGCAATGTGAACTTCAGTTTAATCAGTTAGTTAAGAGGGACGAAAAAGGTCGCTTTATTGTAGCACTACCATTCAAGGATGATCCAAAATGTCTGGGTGAATCCAAGCAGATCGCTCTCAATCGATTTGTTGCTATGGAAAAAAGGTTTTCCAGAGACCAGCAGCTGAGGACTTAATATTCTAAGTTCATGGAGAAGTACCTCGCACTGGGCCACATGAAGGAATTGAACTTACATAGCATTCCATCACCGCACTATTTTCTTCCACACCACTGCGTCCTAAAGCCTGAAAGCAGCTCCACTAAACTACGAGTAGTCTTCGATGCATCAAGCACAACTTCCACCAGGTATTCTCTCAACGACCTACTGAATACAGGGCCAACTGTGCAAAGTGACTTGTTCGCCGTTTTATTACGTTTTCGCCTACCAAGATTTGTCTTCACCACTTTTATTGAAAAATGTACCGGCAAATCCTTATTCAGCAAGAGGATCAAAAATATCAATTGATCCTGTAGAGAAACCACCCGCAGGAGACTATGCGATGTTATCAGTTATCAACAGTCACATACGGAACCAGATCTGCTCCATACCTGGCCACAAAGTGTCTGCAGCGATTGGGACAAGAAAATATCACCAGTCATCCACTCGGATCACAGACGTTCCTAAAAAACTTCTACGTAGATGACGGCATGCCGGGATCCGACAGTCTTGCAAGCGCTAAGGAAATGCAGCGACAATTAAATACAATTTTAAGGGGAGCTGGATTCAACTTGCGAAAATGGTGTGCAAATCATCCACAACTGTTGGAAGGAATTTCGCCAGAGGATAAAGAATTAGATCTGGACTTGATTCAAGGGTAGAAAATACCATCAAAACCTTGGGTTTATCTTGGCTGCCTAGCTCTTCCAATAGAATTGCACAGAAAATGGACATCGTTCCGCAACAGTTTGAAACTACTTAATAACGTTCGTGTTCCTCGCCACGTCTTTGAGCATGAAGTTCCAAAAACAATACAGCTACACTTTCGCTGATGCTTCTGAGAAGGCTTATGGTGCAGTGGTCTACATGCGGTCTATCCACAAAGAAGAAAGAGTCTTCGTCCGATTACTTTGTGCAAAATCCAGAGTTGCTCCAGTTCAACGTCAGACTATACCTAGCCTGGAGCTGTGTGCAGCGCTACTAGCCACTGATTTATCCTTGCGAGTTAAAAAGGAATTACTCTTCGAAGAAATTCCAACGTTCTTCTGGACCGATTCAGAGATCGTTCTGTGTTGGATAAATTCCAAGGCTGGACTTACTAATAAAGGAGCAAAACGGCAGGAAATATTTGTCGCTAATAGGGTGGCAAAAATTCAAGAAAATTCATCAGTTCAACAATGGCATCATGTAGCATCTAAGGACAATCCTGCAGACATACTGTCACGGGGATTGGCCCCAGAAAAAATAGCGGCATGCAGCATGTGGTTATACGGGCCTCTTTTTCTTCATGGAAAGGATTCAATCTGGCCGCTGCCATACTCCAAGGAACTAGACGACCGAGGTTAGCGATGACTGGTTGTACAAAATTAATCATGGGAAATAGCTTTAAGAGGCTACTCCACATTGTCGGTTATATAAAAAGATTCATCAACCACACCAAGAGGCGAGGTGAAGCTCGTGCCACCCAAAAACTTCTCACACCTGGGGAATTGGATGACGCCTTGTTTAACATTATACGCACCATGCAAGAGGTGGATTTCAAAGATTCACGTACACAGCTGAAAATGCACGGATAAGTCAGCAATAGCACTCCGATCAAAGGGTTGTATCCTTTCCTAAATAACAACGGAATAATCCGGGTTGGTGGACGGATTCAATCATATAATTTAACATATGATGCCAAACAACAAATGCTTCTGCCATACGCCGACACTGTCACTAAGCTGATAGCCCAGTCAGTGCATGTGGACCACAAACAACGCTAGCTCATTTGAGGCAAAGATTTTGGCCATTAAAAGGAAAACTAGTAACACGATCAGTTGTTCAGCATTACCTATTTTTGTGGACCCATCTGGATCCACTACAAGATAAGGGGTAAAATGCCCCAGACGGCGTACATTGCCATATCATGCAAACAAAGGCATCGACTTTAACTACTGCAATGCCTTCAAGAAGTTGAGTCAACTTGAGCGTCTCAATTTTGTGAAAAGAAACAACCTCTGTGTTGTAGACACGATTAAATTAATTTTCCTTTTTTTAATATTTTCGTTTGTTGTTAACCAGAAATTAATTATATTGTACTTGCATATGTAAACGCAAACTGGCACATGTAAACAAAAAAAATCTAAAAATGTAAGAACGTCAATGTACAACCAACTTCATTTTTCATTTTTCATCTTACTTTTTTCTCTAATCTGTGCGAATTAAAAAACGTGTTGTTTTTTCTCATAAAAAATTTTTTGTTTAAAATTGTATTGTATGCAGCATTGCATAATCTTTTTACATATAATCAAGATTACAAGCAGTACGAACTAGCTGACCCATACTTTTACAAAGGCTACGAAATCGATATCATAATGGGGGCAGACAATTTTTTTGAGATACGATCTGAAGGAAAAATCATTACCGAAAACAAGTTAATACTGCAAAATACCAAGTTAGGATGGATAATCGCTGGTAAGGCAACTGAAGTACTAACCAAACAATCCATTACCATTACGGTTAATAAAAGCTAAGACAATCTGGACAATTTATTGCGTTGCTTTTTGGAAATCGA
Source organism: Nephrocerus scutellatus (assembly GCA_947095585.1). NCBI lineage: Eukaryota > Metazoa > Arthropoda > Insecta > Diptera > Pipunculidae > Nephrocerus > Nephrocerus scutellatus. Next base: position 70,911,886 of record OX352762.1, on the reverse strand, counting down.
AAACATAACAATAATCCAACCACAATTATCTCATGAAGAAAAATTATGTGAGAAACATTTTTCAGAAACTTATGGAAATTATGGAATCAAAGTAGGCTTAACATTTAAAATAGCACCGTCGGTACTAGGCGATTCGTATCCAAAGGCTGTCCAGAGAATGCATTCCATTGAGCGACGATTTCTAAAAAACCATCTTCTTCTTTATGTCCTATATCCCCTTGTGGGTCCTAGGGCCTCTACTACGCCTACGCGCCATCGCGTGCGGTTCCTGGCAATAAGCTTCAGCTCTCTCCAACTCTTCCCCAATTGCCGTGCCTCCTCTTCAACTGTTCTGCGCCAGAACGGGTCGTCCGAGAAATAGACGACCCGTTCTTCTACCATCCTGAGATAACGGGTTCCATTGCATTGCGTAGTTTGCTATGGAACTGTTGCCTTTTCGGAGTGTATGACCAATCCACTGCCATTTCCGTCGTTGGATCGTTGTGCTTATTGGTTCCTGACCCGTTATCTGGTAAAGATGTTCGTTAGAGATACGATTAGGCCAAAAAACCATTAAGATGTTCCGTAGGCACCTATTTACGAATGTTTGTAATCTTTTTGTGATAGTAGCGGTCACCTTCCAAGTGCTGCACCCATACAACAGCACAGATTCAACATTTGAGCGGAACAGTCGCAGCTTGGTGTTTAAGCTGATCGCATTGCTTCGCCATATCATGGACATCCTTCCAAACACCGATTTTGCTTTGCCGATTCGGTTGACAATGTCCTGTTCGGTTCCACCTTCGGTCGAGACAATACTCCCAAGATATTGGAAACTCTCTACTCTCTCTACCGGCTGTCCAGCAATGTTAACATGAGTAAGTAAGTTAGTGCCGAGGTTGATGATTTTGGTTTTGGCAGTATTAATCTTCAAACCCACAACATTTGCCTCCCTCTCCACATTTGTTGTCATTTGGTGCAGCTCCATAATTCTGTGTGAGAGTAAACAAACGTCGTCAGCGTAATCCAGATTTTTGAGTTGAGATGTAAGAGTCCAACGAATTCCTCCGTTTCCAGTAGATAAAGCTGCGCGAAGTACATCGCTAATCACCAACAAAAAAAGTATCGGCGATAGAATGCAACCTTGTCGTACCCCACTTAGGATCTCGAATTCCTCCGACAGCTTTCCTCTATGTAGCACATGACATTTAGAGCCCTCATAGGTTGCTTTAACAATAGCTATTAGTTTATCGGGTATACCTCTCCTGCGCAAGGCGAGCCAGATAAACTGTCTGTTGACACTGTCAAACGCCTTCTCAAAATCGATGAACAGTAGGTGCAGTGGTGACCGGAATTCAACGCACTGTTCAATAATGATCCGCTGGGTGTTTATGTGGTCTACACAGGAGGATCCAGTGCGGAAACCTGCTTGTTCGGCATCGAGTGTATCTTCCAGATGTTCCTTAATACGCTCAAGTACTACTTTGGCTATTACTTTTGCAACTGCAGGGAGAACGCAAATGCCTCTCCAGTTTTCGCACTCCATATCGACTACCTTTTTAGGAAGCTTGACAATCATTCCCTTCTTCCACTCGTCAGGGAATATTTCTACCTCCCAAGCTCTCTCTACAAGAGGATATAAAAGCTCTGCTGATGTCGTTGGAGCTGCACGCAGAAGCTCTGCGGGTATACCATCTAGTCCTACCGACTTGTTGTTCTTTAGTGCGCTAATCGCGGTAGCGATCTCGTCTTTACTGGGAGTTGAGGTGCGAATTCGGGAAATTGTTACTTCCGGCAGCTCCGTTTGATTTAGGTGCATATCGTTAGCAAATACACGGTTAAGGACCGTAGAGAAATGCTCCTTCCATCGCTTGAGCTGATCCTCATCTGAAACGAGTACGGCACCATCTAGGCCTTTCACCGGATGTTGGCTAGAGCGGTGACCACCTGTCAGCTCTTTGGTGATTCTGTAAACGGTTCTGCTATCACACCTGCTCGCTGCTTCCTCTGCTTCTGAGGCCAGGTTGTTAATATAGTTACGCTTGTCACGTCTTACACTACGCTGCACTTCTCTCATTTTTCTTCGATACATGGACTCTAGCTCGCTCCTCGCTGCTGCTGGGATATCTACAATACGAGATTTAAGTAGCTTACGTTCTTCAATCCGCCTCCAGGTATCTTCGGTAAGCCACGTGCTAGGCATTCGGATGATATTGCGGATTCTATGAACTGATGCAGTACGTAACTGGACAGTAGCTACCATAAGGTGATGATCACGTAACATACCCATGTCGGCTCCTCGTCTGTTTCGGATGTCAAATAGATTTGATGGTCGATTTGGTTGGATGATGTTTGCCTGTCAGTTGACACCCAGCTGACCTTGTGGCATGTCTTATGCTCAAACATGGTGCCTCCTATGACAAGGTTGTTGGTGTTGCAGAAATCAACAAATCTTTCACCATTGTCATTTCGTTCGCCGAGACCGTGCTTCCCAATCACATGCTTTAGTCCTTCATTGTCGTTGCCAACCTTGCCATTCAAGTCCCCCATCACGATGACGATATCTCCGTTCGGCGTTGCGTTGAATACAGCGTTTAGTTTACTGTAGAAGTTGTCCTTTTCATCCTCAGTCGAGGGATTCGTTGGGGCGTAGCATTGTATGATCGTGACGCGCCGTACTCTAGTCCGAAATCTGGCCGATAAGATCCTATCACTATGCGGGTGCCAGGAAATTAGGCCTCTACGTGCTGTTGGCGTTAGCAGCAGACCCACTCCAGATTCACGGGGACTGCCAGAGGGTTTGCCAGAGTAGAGTAGCACAGTGTTACACGTTGGGGATTGGTACTCTCCCGCGTCGAACCATCTTACTACACTCACTCCCAGTATGTCCATATTGTATCGAAGAAACTCACGTTCCAGTTAAAGAAATCTGGAATTTTGAGGTCCTTCACTCCCAGAGTCAAGGAGCGTCCTCACATTCCAGAAACCAATCTTAGTCCGGGTACAATAGCCAAAAGTCGTCATTATTCGATCATTACTTATCCGAGGCGTTGTTTCAGTTTCAGTAGCGGGTATTATTCGGTACCGCAGGGTGCTAGCCCACGTTACCTAGACTAGAAACGCTAGACCGTTCGCACTTGCAGTTTTAGCCTACATGTATAAGGATTTATACACATAGTTGCTCGGGGACCACCACGAGAAGGTAGAGCAAGCACTACATCACGAACTTGATTGTTGCGCTACTGGCCCAAACCAGTTTTGAGCAGTCAGTAGTTTCCCGATCAATCGCAATGCAGATCATGAAATGCAAAACCATGAGTTCGCAAAAATGTACAAGAACTTCATGCGAGAATACCTTACACTGGGGCACATGAAGGAAGTTGACCGCAATAGAGAAATAAATGATGAACACCAATATTATTTACCACATCATGGTGTTATAAAAAGCACAAGTGCAACGACCAAATTAAGAGTTGTCTCGATGGATCTTCAAAGACAACTACCGGAAAGTCTTTGAATGATTGCCTAGCGGTCGGACCGACCGTACAATCAACGCTCTATGACATTCTTTCTCGCTTCAGAACATTCAAAGTAGCAATCTCAGCTGACATCGAGAAAATGTATCGCCAGGTGCTCATAGCAGACGATGACACCAAATTTCCATCCAAGCAAGTCATTTACCACTTATGCTCTGCAAACCGTTACCTATGGCACAAGCTACCTAGCCACTCGAGCAGTCAATGAAGCAGCAGACAAATTTATCGAAAGGTTCCCGCAGGCGGTCAGTCGCATCAAAACAGATATGTACGTCGACGATCTGATGACTGGGGCAAATACCTTAGAAGAAGCCTATCGCCTAAAAAATCAAATACAGTCCATGCTATCGAAATCAGGATTTCAACTTCGAAAATGGCTATCCAATGAACGGGCACTGAATGCTAGTATTGAACCCACCAACAAATCAAAAATATTCAAATCAGAGGAATCTTCAAACGATACGACTAAAGTTTTAGGGCTACATTGGGATCCTGTAAGCGACTGCTTCAAATTCAAGGCGCATATGGATGAATTACCCACCACTACAAAATGAGGTATTTTATCCGAGGCAAGTCGAATATTCGATCCCCTAGGATGGCTGGCATCCGTCACAGACCAACTCAGAAAGCAAAATTGTGTTGCATGGATTTTCGGACGCCTCAAAACAAGCCTATTCAGCAGTCGTATACAGTAAAATCACGAACGAAAATGGAGAATCCTTCGTCAAATTTTTATCATCCAAAACCAAAGTTGCTCCAGTCAAGCAACTGTCAATTCCACGACTGGAATTACGCGGAGCATTGTTAGTAAGCAAGTTATTAATAAATGTTAAGCAAGCGTTGAAGACCGAAGTTACCGAAATATTCGTATGGACCGATTCCACAATAGTGTTGGATTGGTTAAACACACACCCCAGCAAATGGAACACCTTTGTTGGTAATAGAACCGGTGTGATTCTTACGAACTTCAACAGGTCCCAATGGAGACACATAAATTCTGAGGATAACCCGGCAGACTGTGCATCCAGGGGGCTCGATCCGGACAAATTGAAGCATTTTAAGCTGTGGTGGAACGGTCCAGAATGGCTCATTATCAAAGAAGATTGGCCAGAAAACAAAGCAAATCACCCAAGGACCACAGAAGAATTAAGCAGTCAGTCGTTGAAGGTTCAAATTCTCCAATCCAGTGTAGTAGACGACCTGATTACAAATGTATCTAGTTTTAATTCCATTCTACGAATCCTTGCGTATACATATCGGTACATCAATTTAAAACTGAAACGAATTTCAAAGAGCCCCATTCAATCATACCTTGAAGTGCATGAAATACAAAAATCGCAACAAATAGTTTTCCGTCATATTCAAGCCAAATATTTCGCGATTGAAATACAGCTGATCAAATCTCAGAAAGAAATTCCCGCTTCAAGTAGAATCAGATACTTCAAACCGTTCATCGACGAGTTGGGATTACTCCGTGTCGGCGGAAGAATCACAAATGCAAATATTTTATACGACACAAAACACCCAATACTACTCACCGCCCAAGACAAATTAGCAGAAACCATTGTCAGAGAACATCACGTAACGCATCTACACGTTGGACCAACTTTACTGATGGCCACATTACGAAACAAATATTGGATACTGGAAGCCAGAAATCTAGTTCGAAAGGTGGTACACAACTGCGTGACATGCATCAAACACCGAGCAAAACCCCTCGAACAAGTCATGGGTCAACTACCAAATCCAAGGGTCGAGTTAGTAAGACCATTCTATAAGGTCGGTGTCGATTACGCTGGACCATTCCAAACATATATCACCAGAGGTAGAGGCCACAAACCCCGCAAAAGTTATATTTGTATATTTGTTTGTCTCGCCACAAAAGCCGTTCACATCGAGCTCGTATCCGACCTCACATCCGATGCATATCTAGCAGCACTCAAGAGGTTCGTCTCTCGAAGAGGAATTTGTAAAGAGATTCACAGCGATAACGGCACTAATTTCATTGGGACACGCAATCATATATCCCATTTCTTCACATTATTGAAACAAAACATTAATTTAATTACAAATTTTTTATTGGCAGATCAAATAACGTTTAAGATGATCCCTCCTAGCGCACCACATTTCGGCGGGCTTTGGGAAGCCGCCGTAAAAAGCATAAAACACCACCTACATCGAGTTACAAATGGACATATCCTCACCATAGAGGAGATGACAACATTGATCGTTCAAATCGAGGCAATGCTTAATTCGCGACCACTTTGCATTCTCTCGGATGATGACATGGACTATCTAACCCCTGCACATTTTTTAATTGGGCGATCATCAACTCAACTTCCAGATGAAGACTTAACGGACGTCAAATTATCTAGCCTATCCAGATGGCAATTAGTACACCAAATTAATCAACATATCTGGCGTAGATGGCACCTCGAATATTTAACCAGCCTACAAAAATCAAATAAATGGCACAAGACTCAGCAAAATTTAAACATCGGCAACATAGTATTGGTGAAAGATGACAACTTACCTCCATGTAAATGGTTGTTGGGAAAAATATCGAATCTATATCCTGGCACAGATGGAAACATCAGAATCGTGGCCGTGCAAACAAAGAATGGAACCTTTAAGCGGCTTATCCACAAGCTGTGTCTACTTCCAATAGATTGAATCAGTTGATTCAATGCGGCCGGCATGTTGTAGACACGATTAAATTAATTTTCCTTTTTTTAATATTTTCGTTTGTTGTTAACCAGAAAAACGCAAACTGGCACATGTAAACAAAAAAATGTAATGTAAGAACGTCAAAGTACAACCAACTTCATTTTTAAATTCTCTATATTAACTTCGCGTGCACGTGGCTGGCTGGTTGGCTGGCTGGCTGATCAGATTTTCTGATCAATTTTTAGCCCACTTCCCATGGCCCGATTTTATTGAAATTTTACACACATGTGACAATACTTTCTATTCAAATTTGAGGCCCCTCGGACCTCCCATACAAATATTTTACAAAATTTGCCCGATTTTCTTTAAATTTTGTACACATGTGTGTCTTCGATGGAAAACACTTTTTGTAAAAATTTGGAGCGATCGGCCCCTTGGGGACCCCAATATACAATTTTTAAATATCGCTATATCGCATCAGATCACGACAAAGTCTGAGCTCTGTGCTTTGTGAGCAGCGCTGTTCGCTGCCGCTGCGTGTGTGTGTGTGTGTGTGTGTGTGTGTGTGTGTGTGTGTGTGTGTGTGTGTGTGTGTGTGTGTGTGTGTGTGTGTGTGTGTGTGTGTGTGTGTGTGTGTGTGTGTGTGTGTGTGTGTGTGTGTGTGTGTGTGTGTGTCCGATTAGAGAATTTACAAGAAAAATTTTAATTTTTATGGGTTGTTTTTTTCATTTTTCATCTTACTTTTTCCTCTAATCTGTGCGAATTAAAAAACGTGTTATTTTTTCTCATAAAGAATTTTTTGTTAAAAATTGTATTGTATGCTTAATGCAGCATTGCATAATCTTTTTACATATAATCGCCAAATGAAATACTGATACCAAAAAATCGATTACTACGAATTAAGTACAAATAAAGGAAAACATAATTATTACAACAAAATTTTTGGAATTACCCTTTTGTATCGGGCCTCGGCTTGGTAACAAACACTCTGCATCAATTGCCTGCAATCTGGGCGTGGGTCGGCTACATGTTCTGCTCGGATCTGTTTCAAGTGTAACCAAAAGCATCACACCATGTTACACCTACAGTCAGATTATAAACATAAAGGAGAAGCTGCCACAGCTGTGAACTAACTACTGATGTATCAACACCTAAAGATAATTCAGTGACATTAGCAGCTTGTGATGACCAAAAGAACCGCAGTTATACACTCTTGCGCACCGCAATAGTAAAACTGGTAACCAATGAAGGGAACGAACTTGAATGTCGTGCTCTCTTAGACTCTGAATCATAAGTGAACATAATAACGGATTTTTTGCTATGGAAAAAGGTTTTCCAGAGACCAGCAGCTGAGGACTCAATATTCTAAGTTCATAGAGGAGTACCTCGCACTGGGCCACATGAAGGAATTGAAATTACATAACATTCCATCACCGCACTATTTTCTTCCACACCACTGCGTCCTAAAGCCTGAAAGCAGCTCCACTAAACTGCGAGTAGTCTTCGATGCATCAAGCACAACTTCCACCGGGTATATTCTCTCAACGACCTACTGAATACAGAGCCGACTGTGCAAAGTGACTTGTTCGCGATTTTATTACGTTTTCGCCCACCAAGATTTGTCTTCACTACGGATATTGAAAAAATGTACCGGCAAATCCTTATTCAGCAAGAGGATCAAAACTATCAATTGATCCTGTGGAGAAACCACCCGCAGGAGACTATTCGATGTTATCAGTTTTCAAAATTCACATACGGAACCAGATCTGCTCCATACATGGCCACAAAGTGTCTGCAGCGATTGGGACAAGAAAATATCACCAGTCATCCACTCGGATCACAGACGTTGCTAAAAAACTTCTACGTAGATGAAGGCATGACGGGATCCGACAGTCTTGCAAGCGCTAAGGAAATGCGGCGACAATTAAATACAATATCAAGGGGAGCTGGATTCAACTGGATTCAGCTGGTGTGCAAATCATCCACAACTGTTGGAAGGAATTTCGCCAGAGGATAAAGAATTAGATCTGGACTTGATTCAAGGGTAGAAAATACCATCAAAACCTTGGGTTTATCTTGGCTGCCTAAATCGGACCAATTCCGCATTAGGGCGACTTGGAATAACAACGACCGTGTCACTAAACAAATAGTAAGCTAAGATCTGGCTCGTTTGTTCGATCCACTTGGACTCATGGCCGTCACGTCACGGCCGTGGTCGTCACGGCAAAAATATTTGCGCAGAATCTCTGGGAACTTAAGTTGCAATGGGATGAAGCTCTTCCAATAGAATTGCACAGAAAATGGACATCGTTCCGCAACAGTTTAAAACTACTTGATAACGTTCGTGTTCCTCGCCACGTCTTTGAGCATGAAGTTCCAAAAACAATACAGCTACACTTTCGCTGATGCTTCTGAGAAGGCTTATGGTGCAGTGGTCTACCTGCGGTCTATCCACAAAGAAGGAAGAGTCTTCGTCCGATTAATAATAATAATAATATTTGGCGCGACAGACCATTGCGGTCCAAGGGCTAACTTCTCGCGACCATTTGTGCTGCACATGTTAATTTTTTGGACACAAATGGAAGGGACCTACAATTTAAGGCCGGATCCGAACGGCGAATTGAGAAGCTTCCGTGACAAGGTATTAATTACTCTCGGAACGTTTGTCACCCATTCGCGAGAGGTGGGACACCGTGAAAAATACTTTTGGTGTTGCTGGGATTCGAACCTAAACCTCCTGCGCAGCAGCCATGTGCATTACCACTGAGCCACGGCACCCACCTTCGTTCGATTACTTTGTGCAAAATCCAGAGTTGCTCCACTTCAACGTCAGACTATACCTAGCCTGGAGCTGTGTTCAGCGCTACTAGCAACTCGAAGAAATTCCAACGTTCTTCTTGACCGATTCAGAGATCGGTTTGTGTTGGATAAATTCCAAGGCTGGACTTACTAATAAAGGAGCAAAACGGCAGGAAATATTTGTCGCTAATAGGGTGGCAAAAATTCAAGAAAATTCATCAGTTCAACAATGGCATCATGTAGCATCTAAGGACAATCCTGCAGACATACTGTCACGGGGATTGGCCCCAGAAAAAATAGCGGCATGCAGCATGTGGTTCTACGGGCCTCTTTTTCTTCATGGAAGGGAATCACTCTGGCCGCTGCCATACTCCAAGGAACGACCGAGGTTAGCGATGACTGGTTGTACAAAATTAATCATGGGAATAGCTTTAAGAGGCTACTCCACATTGTCGGTTATATAAAAAGATTCATCAACCAAACCAAGAGGCGAAGTGAAGCTCGTGCCACCCAAATACTTCTCACACCTGGGGAATTGGATGACGCCATTTTTAACATTATACGCACCATGCAAGAGGTGAATTTCAAAGATGCACGCACGTACACAGCTGAAAATGCACGGATAAGTCAGCAATCCGATTAAAGGGTTGTCACCTCTCCTAGATAACAACGGAACAATCCGCTTTGGTGGACGGATTCAATCATCTAATTTAACATATGATGCCAAACACCAAATGCTTCTGCCATACGCCGACCCTGTCACTAAGCTGATAGCCCAGTCAGTGCATGAAGGGCATATGCATTGTGGACCACAAACAACGCTAGCTCATTTGAGGCAAAGATTTTGGCCATTAAAAGGAAAACTAGTAACACGATCAGTTGTCCAGCATTGCCTTAAGTGTGCAAAGGCCAAACCCAAACTATTTTCTCAGATAATAGGTAACTTACCATACCATAGGGTCATAGGGCCCTACCATCCAGACCATTCATTAATTCGGGAGTCGATTTTTGTGGACCCATCTGGATCCACTACAAGATAAGGGGTAAAAAGCCCCAAAAGGCGTACATTGAACTCAACTACTGATGTATCAACACCTAAAGATAATTCAGTGACATTAGTAGCTTGTGATGACCAAAAGAACCGCAGTTTTTGGATGGATAGTCATGGGTAGGGCTGAAAATGGTCGACTAAATTCAGCAACTTGTGGTATTAACTGTGTCACTGATGAAATGAAGACTAGTCAGTTAATTGAAAAGTTTTGCAAAATCCAGAGTTGCTCCACTTCAACGTCAGACTATACCTAGCCTGGAGCTGTGTTCAGCGCTACTAGCAACTCGAAGAAATTCCAACGTTCTTCTTGACCGATTCAGAGATCGGTTTGTGTTGGATAAATTCCAAGGCTGGACTTACTAATAAAGGAGCAAAACGGCAGGAAATATTTGTCGCTAATAGGGTGGCAAAAATTCAAGAAAATTCATCAGTTCAACAATGGCATCATGTAGCATCTAAGGACAATCCTGCAGACATACTGTCACGGGGATTGGCCCCAGAAAAAATAGCGGCATGCAGCATGTGGTTCTACGGGCCTCTTTTTCTTCATGGAAGGGAATCACTCTGGCCGCTGCCATACTCCAAGGAACGACCGAGGTTAGCGATGACTGGTTGTACAAAATTAATCATGGGAATAGCTTTAAGAGGCTACTCCACATTGTCGGTTATATAAAAAGATTCATCAACCAAACCAAGAGGCGAAGTGAAGCTCGTGCCACCCAAATACTTCTCACACCTGGGGAATTGGATGACGCCATTTTTAACATTATACGCACCATGCAAGAGGTGAATTTCAAAGATGCACGCACGTACACAGCTGAAAATGCACGGATAAGTCAGCAATCCGATTAAAGGGTTGTCACCTCTCCTAGATAACAACGGAACAATCCGCTTTGGTGGACGGATTCAATCATCTAATTTAACATATGATGCCAAACACCAAATGCTTCTGCCATACGCCGACCCTGTCACTAAGCTGATAGCCCAGTCAGTGCATGAAGGGCATATGCATTGTGGACCACAAACAACGCTAGCTCATTTGAGGCAAAGATTTTGGCCATTAAAAGGAAAACTAGTAACACGATCAGTTGTCCAGCATTGCCTTAAGTGTGCAAAGGCCAAACCCAAACTATTTTCTCAGATGATAGGTAACTTACCATACCATAGGGTCATAGGGCCCTACCATCCAGACCATTCATTAATTCGGGAGTCGATTTTTGTGGACCCATCTGGATCCACTACAAGATAAGGGGTAAAAAGCCCCAAAAGGCGTACATTGAACTCAACTACTGATGTATCAACACCTAAAGATAATTCAGTGACATTAGTAGCTTGTGATGACCAAAAGAACCGCAGTTTTTGGATGGATAGTCATGGGTAGGGCTGAAAATGGTCGACTAAATTCAGCAACTTGTGGTATTAACTGTGTCACTGATGAAATGAAGACTAGTCAGTTAATTGAAAAGTTTTGGAAATTGGAAGAATTAGGCCCGCATTCTCCGAGGAGCAATGTGAACTTCAGTTTAATCAGTCAGTTAAGAGGGACGAAAAAGGTCGCTTTATTGTAGCACTACCATTCAAGGATTATCCAAAATGTCTGGGTGAATCAAAGCAGATCGCTCTCAATCGATTTGTTGCTATGGAAAAAAGGTTTTCCAACTCAAGTCTCAAGGGAACATAATAACGGAGCGAACTATCAAACGTCTTAAGGCGGCCACAAGCTTCGACAACATGGTCATTCAAGGAATTGGACAAGGGAAGCGAGAATCAACTCGAAGAATAAACATTAAGCTACTATCCAAACTGAACGGAATCGACACAAGGTTGGAAGTCTTTATCCTACCTCAAATCGTTCCGCCACAACCATCACAGAATCTTGCTATTGACAAATGGCCCATTCCCAAAAATATCAAGCTTGCTGATCCACAGTTTAACGCACCAGGAAAAATTGACCTATTATTGGGAGCGGAACTCCATTCGCAACTAATGTCAATTGGTCAGATTAAACTAGCTGACAATCTACCTACGCTACAAAATACAGTTTTTGGATGGATAGTCATGGGTAGGGCTGAAAATGGTCGGCTAAATTTAGCAACTAGTGGTATTAACTGTGTCACTGATGAAATGAAGACTAGTCAGTTAATTAAAAAGTTTTAGAAATTGGAAGAATTAGGCCCGCTGGAAGCCAATGCAACAGTCTCCGAGAAGCAATGTGAACTTCAATTTAATCAGTCAGTTAAGAGGGACGAAAAAGGTCGCTTTATTGATGATCCAAAATGTCTGGGTGAATCAAAGCAGATCGCTCTGAATCGATTTGTTGCTATGGAAAAAGGTTTTCCAGAGACCAGCAGCTGAGGACTCAATATTCTAAGCTCATAGAGGAGTACCTCGCACTGGGCCACATGAAGGAATTGAACTTACATAACATTCCATCACCGCACTATTTTCTTCCACACCACTGCGTCCTAAAGCCTGAAAGCAGCTCCACTAAACTGCGAGTAGTCTTCGATGCATCAAGCACAACTTCCACCGGGTATTCTCTCAACGACCTACTGAATACAGAGCCGACTGTGCAAAGTGACTTGTTCGCCATTTTATTACGTTTTCGCCTACCAAGATTTGTCTTCACTACTGATATTGAAAAAATGCACCGGCAAATCCTTATTCAGCAAGAGGATCAAAAATATCAATTGATCCTGTGGAGAAACCACCCGCATGAGACTATTCGATGTTATCAGTTATCAACAGTCACATACGGAACCAGATCTGCTCCATACCTGGCCATAAAGTGTCTGCAGCGATTGGGACAAGAAAATATCACCAGTCATCCACTCGGATCACAGACGTTGCTAAAAAAAACTTCTACGTAGATGACGGAATGACGGGATCCGACAGTCTTGCAAGCGCTAAGGAAATGCAGCGACAATTAAATACAATTTTAAGGGGAGCTGGATTCAACTTGCGAAAATGGTGTGCAAATCATCCACAACTGTTGGAAGGAATTTCGCCAGAGGATAAAGAATTAGATCTGGACTTGATTCAAGGGTAGAAAATACCATCAAAACCTTGGGTTATCTTGGCTGCCTAAATCGGACCAATTCCGCATTAGGGCGACTTGGAATAACAACGACCGTGTCACTAAACAAATAGTAAGCTAAGATCTGGCTCGTTTGTTCGATCCACTTGGACTCATGGCCGTCACGTCACGGCCGTGGTCGTCACGGCAAAAATATTTGCGCAGAATCTCTGGGAACTTAAGTTGCAATGGGATGAAGCTCTTCCAATAGAATTGCACACAAAATGGACATCATCCCGCAACAGTTTGAAACTACTTGATAACGTTCGTGTTCCTCGCCACGTCTTTGAGCATGAAGTCGTCCGATTAATAATAATAATAATATTTGGCGCGACAGACCATTGCGGTCCAAGGCCTAACTTCTCGCGATAATTTGTGCTGCACATGTTTTGGACGCAAATGGAAGGGACCTACAATTTAAGGCCGGATCCGAACGGCGAATTGAGAAGCTTTCCGTGACAAGATATTCATTACTCTCGGAACGTTTGTCACCCATTCGCGAGAGGTGGGACACCGTGAAAAATACTTTTGGTGTTGCTGGGATTCGAACCTGAACCTCCTCCGCAGCAGCCATGTACATTACCACTGAGCCACGGCACCCACCTTCGTCCGATTACTTTGTGCAAAATCCAGAGTTGCTCCACTTCAACGTCAGACTATACCTAGCCTGGAACTGTGTGCAGCGCTACTAGCAACTGATTTATCCTTGCGAGTTAAAAAGGAATTACTCTTCGAAGAAATTCCAACGTTCTTCTGGACCGATTCAGAGATCGGTTTGTGTTGGATAAATTCCAAGGCTGGACTTACTAATAAAGGAGCAAAACGGCAGGAAATATTTGTCGCTAATAGGGTGGCAAAAATTCAAGAAAATTCATCAGTTCAACAATTGCATCATGTAGCATCTAAGGACAATCCTGCAGACATACTGTCACTGGGATTGGCCCCAGAAAAAATAGCGACATGCAGCATGATGTTCTACGGGCCTCTTTTTCATCATGGAAAGGAATCACTCTGGCCGCTGCCATACTCCAAGGAACTAGACGACCGAGGTTAGCGATGGCTGGTTGTACAAAATTAATCATGGGAATAGCTTTAAGAGGCTACTCCACATTGTCGGTTATATAAAAAGATTCATCAACCACACCAAGAGGCGAAGTGAAGCTCGTGCCACCCAAATACTTCTCACACCTGGGGAATTGGATGACGCCTTGTTTAACATTATACGCACCATGCAAGAGGTGAATTTCAAAGATGCACGTACACAGCTGAAAATTCACGGATAAGTCAGCAATCCGATCAAAGGGTTGTCACCTTTCCTAGATAACAACGGAATAATCCGCTTTTGTGGACGGATTCAATCATCTAATTTAACATATGATGCCAAGGGGTAAAAAGCCCCAAAAGGCGTACATTGAACTCAACTACTGATGTATCAACTCCTAAAGATAATTTAGTGACATTAGCAGCTTGTGATGACCAAAAGAACCGCAGTTATACACTCTTGGGTACTGCAATAGTAAAACTGGTAACCAATGAAGGGAACGAACTTGAATGCCGTGCTCTCTTAGACTCTGGATCTAAGGTGAACATAATAACGGAGCGAACTATCAAACGTCTAAAGGCGGCCACAAGCTTCGACAAGATGGTCATTCAAGGAATTGGACAAGGGAAGTGAGAATCAACTCGCTACGCTACAAAATACAGTTTTTGGATGGATAGTCATGGATAGGGCTGAAAATGGTCGACTAAATTCAGCAACTTGTGGTATTAACTGTGTCACTGATGAAATGAAGACTTGTCAGTTAATTGAAAAGTTTTGGAAATTGGAAGAATTAGGCCCGCATTCTCCGAGAAGCAATGTGAACTTCAGTTTAATCAGTCAGTTAAGAGGGACGAAAAAGGTCGCTTTATTGTGGCACTACCATTCAAGGATGATCCAAAATATCTGGGTGAATCAAAGCAGATCGCTCTCAATCGGTTTGTTGCTATGGCAAAAAAGGTTTTCCAGAGACCAGCAGCTGAGGACTCAATATTCTAAGTTCATGGAGGAGTACCTCGCACTGGGCCACATGAAGGAATTGAACTTACATAACATAGTACATAACATAGTAAGCTAAGATCTGGCTCGTTTGTTTGATCAACTTGGACTCATGGCTCCAGTGGTCGTCACGGCAAAAATATTTGCACAGAATCTCTGGGAACTTAAGTTGCAATGGGATGAAGCTCTTCCAATATAATTGCACAGAAAATGGACATCGTTCCGCAACAAATTGAAAATACTTGATAACGTTCGTGTTCCTCGCCACGTCTTTGAGCATGAAGTTCCAAAAACAATACAGCTACACACTTTCGCTGATACTTCTGAGAAGGCTTATGGTGCAGTGGTCTACCTGCGGTCTATCCACAAAGAAGTAAGAGGAAGAGAGAAGGAAGATTGGCCCCAGAAAAAATAGCGGCATGCAACATGTGGTTCTACGGGCCCCTTTTTCTTCATGGAAAGGAATCACTCTGGCCGCTGCCATACTCCAAGGTACTAGACGACCGAGGTTAGCTTTAAGCAATCCGATCAAAGGGTTGTCACCTTTCCTAGATAACAACGGAATAATCCGCTTTGATGGACGGATTCAATCATCTAATTTAACATATGATGCCAAACACCAAATGCTTCTGCCATACGCCGACCCTGTCAATAAGCTGATAGCCCAGTCAGTGCTATGGACCACAAACAACGCTAGGTAATTTGAGGCAAAGATTTTTGCCATTAAAAGGAAATCTAGTAACACGATCAGTTGTTCAGCATTGCCTTTAGTGTGCAAAGGCCAAACCCAAACTATTTTCTCTGATGATGGGTAACTTACCATACCAAAGGGTCCAACCAGCCAGACCATTCATTAATTCGGGAGTAGATTTTTGTGGACCCATCTGGACCCACTACAAGTTAAGGGGTAAAAAGCCCCAAAAGGCGTACATTGCCATATTCTGCTGTTTTGCGACAAAGGCTGTCCACATGGAGCTTGCTAGCGACTTGACGACTGACACTTTAATCGGTGCCTTAAAACGTTTCATTGGAAGAAGAGGGCATTGTCAAAATCTATTCAGCGACAATTCTACCAAATTTACCAAAAGAAGCCGTATATTCTAAACTAGCTCGAATCCAGATATCGAAAATCTGTAGTGACAAGAGAATCACCTTCCACACAATTCCACCAAGAACACCACACGTTGGAGGTCTGTGGGAAGCCGCAGTAAAGTTAGCCAAACATCTGCTACTTAGAAGCGTCTCAACTGCATCTCTCACGTGTGAGGAATTAGAAACGGCCATCATAGAAATCGAATCCATTTTGAACTCACGGCCAATCACGCCTATGTCAGAAGATCCAGCAGATTTAGCAGCCCTTACACCAGGACACTTCTTGATTGGTGAACCACTGACAGCTCAAGTCGACCAAGGGAGCCAACCAGCAAATATCAGTCTCCTTAAGCGATGGAAACAGATACAACAAATCAAACAGGACTTTTGGAACCGGTGGTCAAGGGAATATCTGAATGAACTTCAATGCAGGTACAAGTGTAAGAAACAGTGTCAAAATGCCAAACCAGACACGATGGTCCTTATTAAGGACGATAATCTACCGGTTATGCAATGGCCGCTTGGACGAATCATTAACACTTACACGGGCGATGATGGCTTGGTCCGCGTAGCAGACATCAAAACATCAAAGGGAGTTATACGACGAGCCATTCATCGCTTGGCACCTCCTTCCGGTGGATACAGATATTGGCACTAAACAGGATGACCCAAAACAACAAGATGATAATGAACATAGCTCAGAAAAGAAAAGAAATCCAAGCATTAATGATGATTCCAAACAGGCACACAAGAGAATAAAGATGTCTCAGGGATCCTTTTTCACAACAATGCTTATAGTTTGCTTGATATTACCAGTAGCTCTCAACAACCCCATCAGGATAGAAAACCTGAGTCCACATCCTGGCATACACTTCGACAACATCGGAGCAGTAAACTTTATCACAACAGAATGGGATCTAATTATATATTACGATCTAAGACCTTATTGGACAGAGATGAAAAACCTTGTCAACGGTACACTTGCATTACGTCATTTATGCCAACAGATGCAGCAAAAAGACATGTGCAATGAAAGCATCAGTATCTTCGAGCACACTGAAAGGGAACTTCGACTGGACAATAGCCTATTTTTAACCAGAAGAAAAAGAGGCGCTGTTAATATCATCGGAAAAGTGGCAATGCGCTTTTTGGAGTACTGGGCTCAAAATATGCAGACCAAATGTCTCTCACAATCAATACAGTTCAGGAGAGTGAAAATTACTTAAAGATGCTTTACGCAAATCGAACCTTAGTAATTGACTCCACATTGAACATCATGAAACGGGATCATTTGGCCACAGAGAAAAAATTTAAGTCGTTTGACAATCGAGTTAATTCACTAATTAACAGAATTTTAGACAACGAATTAGGAATTCATCAGATTAAGATCTTCCAGCTTTTCACATCTCTCGCTCTTCAAATGACGGTCATGTCCTCGAATCTCTACCGAATACAATCATCAATGCTTGACGCCTTGGCAGATACACACCATGGCAGGATTCATCCCTTGCTGCTCTCTCCATCATAACTAAGGCAAGAATTATCAAAAATAAAGCAGCATCTTCCAGCAACAATACAGTTACCTGTAGACCAGGAAGATCTCCCCAAGGTCTATAAACTGCTGTCTGTAAGTGGAGGAAACAGCAGCAACCACGTTATCTTCAAAATTACCCTGCCTCTCATAAACCAGGATCAGTTCAACCTCTACAAGGTAATCCCAATCCCAATTATGGAAAAGAAAAACCTTTTGGCGATCAATCCATGCACGACGTATATGGCAATCAATACAGCCAGAGAATCTGAGCTAGCAGCTTGCAAAATAGTGAAGAAAGGATATATATGTACAGCGTCACAGCCAATATATCTAAAGGGCGCGGAGTTTTGTTCCTGTGAGATTCATCTCTTCAACAATGTTACGCAAGAAAACTGAAAACTCAGAGAAGTGGCAAATAGTCCAGTATGGATCCAATTGAATCACCCAAACAAATGGATCTACGCCATGAAATCAAGGAGTCAACGTAATCTGTGGCACCAAAAGATCTCCAATCGACTTAAACGGCTCTGGGTTGCTGCAGTTGGAGCCACAGTGTGTGGTTAAACAAGATGTCATTACCATACAAGGGCACCATATCTATCCAAGCAGCATCGTCAAGCTATCAGAAATATTACCACCAAGGCTGTCACCACCAGTATTGGAAACAGTTGATCTATACAAACCACAACTACAAGAGCTAATGGCCTTGCAGGAGCTCGTCAAGACGCAGAACTCATGGAACTGCCACATCAAGTCAACACCAATGCTGTTCACCACTTTATCATAAATTAAATGGCATTGGGACTAGTCATCACTATCACATGTCTGTTGTTATGGAAAAATTTCATCACCACTTCAACCGGACAAAAGGGCCAATTCCGCAACCCAAACAGAATACAAATCAGGACTTTACTGTTCATATATAAAACATAATTATTTTTTTGTTTCTTTTTTGTTTTGAATTATCATTCAACGTGTATATTCTTATCAGTAATGCATTTATTAATATATTTTTGTATTTTCTTATCAGTAATGCACTTATTCATATTTGGTATTTTCTTATCTATACTGCATTTTGTTACGTATTTTTGTATCTTCTTATCTATAATGCATTTCTTCATATTTTGGTATGTTCTTATCTCTAACGTATTCTGATAACATAAGAGTATCTCTTATGTTGCAGTAACATTTTTTATTTTTTCTCACGATTATTTAGTATTTAAGCAACTGCATTTGTAAAATAAATTGAGTTGTAAGATATCATTCAAGACCAAACGTCTTTTTTTTCCTCCCGATTTTAACTCGGTTTATGTGCCGTTGTTAGTAGTCTCTACAACCTAACTCGGTTTATGTGCCGTTGTTAGAGTCTCTACAACCTAACTCGGTTTATGTGCCGTTGTTAACAGTATCTACAACGTAACTCGGTTCATGTGCCGTTGTTAGTAATCTCTACAGCCTAACTCGGTTTATGTGCCGTTGTTAGAATTTCATTTATTTACAAATATCAAACGAGATATTTTTCCCCTGTGTTTGGGCAGTGATATGCAATATCCAATATGCAATATGCACCCACCTCACAATAAATTGTTATGAACATTTAGATCAGCTTATAACACACCGTTTTCGGTGTCGCCGAGACGAATAGTGCTGGTAGTACACTCCTATGGGTGAGTTATATTCCCGCAGGGGGTGGGTGATCGATGTTAGTGTTGATTCTATGGTTTTCGGTGTCGCTGAGTTGAATGGTGATGGTAAGACAGGATGGGGTCGATAACGGAGGTGTGGTGACCGATATTAGTGTAGATTCGATGGTTTTCGGGGTCGCTGAGTTGAATGGTGATGGTAAGACAGCGCTTGAGGGATGGGGTCGATAACGGAGGTGGGGTGACCGATATTAGTGTCGATTTTATGGTTTCCGTGGTCGCTGAGTTGAATGGTGATGGTAAGACAGCTCTTGGGGGGATGGGGTCGATAACGGAGGGGGTTGGGGTGGGGGGGGGGGTGACCGATATTAGTTTCGATTCCATGGTTTTCGGGGTCGCTGAGTTGAATGGTGATGGTAAGACAGCTCTAGGGGTATGTGGTGATAACTGAGGGGGTGGGTGACCGATATTAGTGTCGATGTTATGGTTTCCGTGGCCGCTGAGTTGAATGGTGATGGTAAGACAGCTCTTGGGGGTATGGGGTGATAACTGAGGGGGGGGGGGTGACCGATATTAGTGTCAATTTCATGGTTTCCGTGGTCGCTGAGTTGAATGGTGATGGTAAGACAGCTCTTGGGGTGATGGGGTCAATAACGGAGGGGGGGGGGGTGACCGATATTAGTGTCGATTCTATGGTTTCGGGGTCGCTGAGTTGAATGGTGATGGTAAGACAGCTCTTGGGGGATGGGGTCGATAACGGAGGGGGGGGGGGTGACCGATATTAGTGTCGATTCTATGGTTTTCGGGGTCGCTGAGTTGCTTTAAGACAGCTCTAGGGGGATGGAGTCGATAACTGAGGGGGAGGGGGTGACCGATATTAGTGTCGATTTTATGGTTTTCGGTGTCGCTGAGTTGAACGGTGATTTGATCTCCAATTTTTTACTACAGATTCTCGACTCGCCAAAACTTTGCAACGGCACAAGACTGTGCGTAAAAGAGATACCGAGAAATATAATAGAAGCGACTATCTTCACAGAAAAGGGACAGTGTAAAACAGTTTTAATCCCACGGATAAAAATCATTTCGACGGATCTACCTTTTAAATTTAATTTCTAGTAAAACTTTTTGATGACGATCAATAAGTCGGACAGTTTATTAAGTACTGAGGAGTATAGATTTGAGATCGTCGTGTTTTTCCCACGGACAGTTTTATTTATTCTTGAAGGTGAAACTAAAAACATTGTATACAACTAAGTTTGTTTTAAATTAATTTTATGTATGTTTATTTAATTTTTTTTTATAATTTGAATACTATAGCTATAATTTAAAATATATTTTTTAAATTTTTTTTAATAAAAACTGTAATTTTACCTTATAGATAGATATCATCCTCTACCCCTGCCTAATAGAAGATTGGGATGAATAAATACCTGGGCAACGCCGGGTAATCAGCTAGTAATTTATATATAATGTGATGTGAAGATGATGTATGTGATGAGCTACGGTGCAAGTCGTAGCACTGTCATATTTTTTTATTATACTAACGAAAACAGTTTTAGACCTTTCTTTGGACGTACCATCAATTCAAACATTCCTTTTTTAGCCGCTCAAAAATGTTGTGGAATGAATTGCCCGACTCTGTATTTCCGCATGTGTATGATATTCAGTCATTTAAGATACATGTGATTATGGATTGGCAAAGTTTATATTGAAATTACCGTGCAATATAATTAGTATTTTACCCCAATTTTTTTTGGCCAATAAAGCTGCACCCTCTGAAATATACTCGTATGCCGTCTAAACGTCACAATAGACCATGTTAGCCCGTAAACCAAAACCCTCTCTAGAGAAGTAGTAGTGTAGTATAGTATTTGTTGGTTGGTTCTCTAATCAACTCACCTTACATTACTATGTAATTGAATTGAATTAAAAGGTTTAAACTCGGAAATTATTTTATAACAACATAAACTGGAAAACATACATAAAAATTAAATACAATTAAATAAAAAAAATAAAAATGTGTAAATGACACAGCCTACCCAGCTCTTTTTACTTCGCGTTCAGATGTGTTTGTGATCAATTAAAAAAACAGTACTACTAGTATGTTACATATAAAGAGGCATATACAATTTAGAAGTTGCAAGCTACCTTGCTACTTTTTCCATTTCTTTTGACTTGTCTTTTCTATATTAATTTCTACAATACTAAATGTCAATAACATTCAAGTTAGTAGCGATAGTATACTCTCTGTTGTTGGGTTCTCTCAATAACATTCATTTTACATAACATGAGCAGAACGAAAAAAATATGTGCACTAGTAGCGATAGTATAGCGTGTAAATGTTTGTAACCGTTGTCACGCTCAAAACCATCGCTGCCGTGTAGACGACACAGCCTACCATTTCTTTTTTGAATTCTCTATATTAACTTCACTTGCCCGTGGCACGGATGTCGGTCGACAGTCGTGGAATCTTGCGATCAATTTTCAACCCACTTCCCAAAGCACGATTTTATTGAAATTGCACACATGTGTATTTCCGGCCACAACACTTTCAATTAAAATTTGAGGCCACTCGGGCCAACGGGTCGGTGGGCTCCCATACAAATATTTTACAAAATTAAGTAGATTTTTTTCAAATTTTATACGCATGTATATCTCCGATAGACAACACTTTTGGTTAAAATTTTGGAGACCCCGGGCCCCGGGTTCGTGGGGCCCCATAAATTTTTTTTAAAAAAATTAGACCGATTTTCTTCAAATTTTAACACATAGCCATCTCTTATTAGAGAATTTACATGAAAAATTTTAATTTTTATAGGTTGTTATTTTACTTTGGCTTTTGAGGTTTGAGCTTTGACTGAATGATTTTTGTTTTGTGCATGTCCGTGCACTCTGGCGATGGCTGCTCTGCAAAAATTGTGTATGTATCCATTTGTCATTTAATGTTCAACTATCGGATGGACATTTTCGAATGGTTTTACGTTTAAACAAATGATTTTTTCATTCGTTTGGACTTTGGACTATCGGTTGCAAATGAATGGTTTTACGTTTGAATAAATGATTTTTTAATTCGTTTGGACTTTGGCAGCAAACACGTTCCTTTAATTTGGAGGTTCCCTGATATACCTAATGGTTTTGTCTCATTTCTACGTAGATGCCGTTTGTTGTTCCAACGGTGAAATTAGTTTTTGCCTCATGTGGAGTTATTGTATTCCCCCCGATTGGTTGGCTTCCCCCTCGGTAGGTTGCTCGTTTCCCATTGCTAGTACTCTGTCATTCCAAGTTTAATTGTTTCTAAATGGATTTCTATTTTGTCTGACTTATGGTTATGGTTTATTTGATTCTGGTTGCTTGGTCTATTGTAAGTATTGAAATTCTTATTGTTATTATTATTGAAGTTGTTCTGTCTGTACCTATTGTTGTAGTTGCTCCGGTACTAAGAAGTGTTGTTTTGTGTTGGTTGTACAAATCTAGTCCTATTGTTATTTCTTTGATTGATTCTGTTTTATATTTTGGTACGAGTCTTCTCTGATTTGGATTTAAGTTATTTTGGTAAAAATAAAAAATAGGAATCTATTTTTAAAGTATCGTTCGTTATTAAACGCGAATCTTCCCAGGTTTGAAAATCTGGATTGGCATAAATTGTTAGTGTTCTGTCCTTGAGTGTATCTATTGTCAATGTATCTATTGTCGATGTATCTAATAGGGTTCGTGGTGAAGGTAGAACTTTGATCTATTTCTAGCAAATGTTGTATTGCGTCCTTCAACTTCGTATGTCGGGCGCTGTCATGCACTATCTTTAGTCTATCGTTTACTCCCTTTTTTAGGAATGCTAAACCGCGTCTATCATTTGCTACCGTGACTGTTTCGCGTGTTGTTTCGCCGTGGCAAGCTACTTCGAGTTCCGTCATTTGCGATATTAGGTTTTCGATATTAGTCACGAACTCGTGAATTGGGCGATTTCCCTGATAAGTACGATTTAATTGGGTTTGTATTGACTCAATCGTTTCTTTAGGTCCGCATTTTTCTATTAAAGTTCTTTTTAGCGATGCGATGTCTTTTGGCTTTAGATTAAAAAATTCTGTGAGGGCTTTTCCTTGAATCTTGCATTTTAAAAGGAATTTTACTAAGGTGGGTTTAGACTCTTCCATAAGTGTGTCATGGTAAAACTCTACGTAGTTCATAAAATCGCGGATGTGTTCGGCCCTTTTGCTATCCTCTTCACAATTGAGGGTTGGCAACTTTTGCGCTAGGCTAAAATTGAAAGAATATGCCCTTTTGATAGCGACTGTTTGTAGACTATTACTAACTATTGATCCTGACTGTTGTTTTAAAATTTTTGCGGTTGCTACTAAGTGTTTTAAATTTACCAATTCTCTGAGCAGGTATCTTGATCTATTTTTAAATTCTCAATATTAACTTCGCATGCACGTGGCTGGCTGGCTGCCTGGTCAGATTTTCTGATCAATTTTTAACCAACTTCCCAAAGCCCGACTTTATTGACTTTATTTGCACACATGTGTATTTCCGGTGACAATACTTTCTATTAAAATTTGAGGCCCCTCGAACCTCGGGTTCTGGGGGCTCCCATACAAATATTTTACAAAATTTACCCGATTTTCTTTAAATTTTGTACACATGTGTGTCTTCGATGGAAAACACTTTTTGTAAAAATTTGGAGTGATCGGCCCCCTGGGGACCCCCATATACAATTTTTAAATATAGGTATATCGCATCAGATCACGGCAAAGTCTGAGCTCTGTGTGCAGCGCTGTTCGCTGCCGCTGCGTCATTTGGTGGATGATTTTGCCACAAAACGAGCACGCAGTGTGTGTGTGTGTATCCCCGATTAGAGAAATTACAAGAAAAATTTTAATTTTTATGGGTTGTTTTTTGAATGTTGTTTACAAAAAGAGATCCAAAGTTCCTGGATCTGATCTAATTTTCTCTTTACTTCCTCTTTTCTCATTCTATTGGGTGATTTTTTAAGGCTGTCTGGCAGGTTTTGAGTACGTTTAGGACACTAGTTGGGGAAATCTCATTAGATCAAGAGACAAGAATTAAAAATTATCCTACCTTTACATGACTACTATGTGTAGTATAAAAAAAATTAATTGGAAAAGTGTTGTTTCTTACTCTTTTTAAATATATATTTTATTACAAAAGTTGTTGTTTATATCTATATTCTTATTTATAGAAAAAAATGCTGTTTCTCTATTTATACCTTGGCTGGTCGCCGCTCTAAATGTTTAATTGTATCGGCTATTATTTTTCGCCTATAACGTTGTAGTCCCTGATATATGAACCCAATGATTAGTGCGGTTATGAATATTAATAAAACACTGCAGCAGTCATATCCGTCGGTTTTTCTGCCTGAAAGTTAGGTGCTGCTACTAGTTGGGGTCCGGTGTTTATTATCTCCTTGCTTTCCTTTGCTCCCATTGCACCAGTTTTTTGCTCGAGTGGATACTTCGTAGAACAGATTATGGAACTGCTTCGCTTCCTTTTGTTTTCTTCGGTCAGCTGCCCGCTTTTCCTTTCTTTTCCCCCGGAGTTGTAGAAGGAAATTGTCCTTGTGGTGCTGGATTGGCCAGGAATGTTGACCAGTCTCTTTAGTCCCGCTAGTTCTTTACTAGGCTTGACGCGCAGGCCTCCTCTGGTTGTTTTTTGCTTAACTGGTGGTGTTACGAGAGGTTTCTCTGGTGTTCTTTTTGCTGTCCTTCGCCTATATTCTTCGAGGACACATCCTGATTTCTTCTTTTTAGGCGCCACTTGTGTATTGGTTTCTGGTTTGATTATCTTTCCTCTTTATAATGTCTTTGATATTAAAATTTTGTTTTGTTGTAAAAATTGTTACGTTAATTTGGAGGAGTACAAATCGTGAACAAAATTTTGTAGTTATTTTAGATAATACTAGCTGACCCGACAGACGTTGTCCTATCCAACTTTCAATAAATTTGTTTGTGATCGTTTTGTGAACTTGTGAAAAGCTATTTGTTTTGTTTTGTTTTTTTTTTTTTTTTATATTTTTATATAGAGACTTATTGCCAAGGGAGGACTCCCTGAATGACTTACGTCACGGCAATAAGTTGGGCTAAGCCCTTTATTAAATTCAAAATAATATAAAAATCGAAGGAATGTGATTTACAATATATCACATAACTCACGTTTGTAGCCGGTTTCAATTTATTTTCTCAGAATTCTCCCTGATTCATTTAAAAAGCAATACCAAAAACGAACACGAATTTAGAACGACGCGAGTCCATATACTTTTATCAATGAATCATGGTCATGTGAGGAAAAATTCTGTCACACTAAATTTTCCCACACGACTGGGAGTTACATTTATTTTCTTTATTTTATAATCACAATGAAATTGATGAACAATAAAATTTAAGAGAACATTTCAAAACAAATAGAATTTCATTTCTCTTAGCCTCCCAACTTTCACAAATAGAGCGAGAGCAATTTGATTTCGCCGTTTTTTAGATTTCCCCTCGTTTTGGCAACTTTCGAACATCCACACAGAAACTCTTAATGTACGAAACTTATATTAAGAAGGGGGGGAAAGAGACGGAGAACCACCGACGCAGCACTCGCATGGGAGAGCAGAATACTGAGGAGGAGTCATGACTAAGTCACAGAAACCGGCAAACCATAGAGATGGTGGCAAATGTAAACAACCACCACCACCCCAGTGTGAGAACGAGCAGATCACCACACACACAGCCGACAGGGTTCACCGAAAATCAACCTATCAGGATCGAAAGCTGATAAAAGAAAACACCAACAACAAAAGAGCGACATACCGAACAGCGCAATAATAGACGAGCCGAGCAACACCAACCAAACGAGCATGCCTATTGCAACATACCAACAACAACCCGAAATATGCAGCCAAACAACACCAAGATCATAGAAGCCGAGCAACACCAACCGAACGAGATTACCTATTGCAACACCCGAAAAGTACCAACAACAGAAGAGCGATATACCGAACAACACAGCAACAGCAACCCGAAAACGCTACCGAACAACAACAAAACCCACGCACAGAACTGAGCCACGAACAACAACAAAACCCACGCACAGAACTGAGCCACGAACAACAACAAAACCCACACACAGAGCTGAGCCACGCAACGCAACCCAAATGAATTTACATATTGCAAACAAATTTTCGCACCAAGACACAACAACAACAAACAACACGATGAGCAGAACAACAGTACACTGACAAACAAAGCAAAACCCAAATTATGCTTTGATTTCTGCAACGTAGGAATACAACAACAACAGGTACAGAGCTGGACAAAACCATACAAAAATCGAATGATTTAACGGAACAACAAAACACAATGAGCATAGCAACAACGGGATCTCGGACCGACCGTGGGAACCAAACAACATCGATCGTCCCACGGTTCAGAGATAACAGGACCTTTCCAACCGATTCAAAACCATATAAAAGGCAGGAAATTCCGGCAACCAGTCTTCTTTCCTTCCCTGTGATTCCTAGTACTAGCAACTCGCTTAGTAGTTCCTCGCATTAATGGTTCAAGAGAGATATCCTTACCATTACGTCCAAACGCTTCACGCTAGACTCAGTAATTCCTCGCATTGATGGTTCAAGAGAGATATCCTTACCATTACGTCCAAACGCTTCACGATAGACTCAGTAATTCCTCGCATTAATGGTTCAAGAGAGATATCCTTACCATTACGTCCACACGCTTAACGCAAGATATTCGTCGCATTAATGGTTCAAGAGAGATATCCTTACCATTACGTCCACACGCTTAACGCTAGAAATTCATCGCATTAATGGTTCGAGAGATATCCTTACCATTACGTCCACACGCTTAACGCTAGAAATTCGTCGCATTAATGGTTCAAGAGAGATATCCTTACCATTACGTCCACACCCCTAACGCTAGATATTCGTCGCATTAATGGTTCAAGAGAGATATCCTTACCATTACGTCCACACGCTTAACGCTAGAAATTCATCGCATTAATGGTTCAAGAGAGATATCCTTACCATTACGTCCACACGCTTAACGCCAGAAATTCGTCGCATTAATGGTTCAAGAGAGATATCCTTACCATTACGTCCACACGCTTAACGCTAGAAATTCGTCGCATTAATGGTTCAAGAGAGATATCCTTACGATTACGTCCAGACGCTTAACGCTAGAAATTCGTCGCATTAATGGTTCAAGAGAGATATCCTTACCATTACGTCCACACGCTTAACGCCAGAAATTCGTCGCATTAATGGTTCAAGAGAGATATCCTTACCATTACGTCCACACGCTTAACGCTAGAAATTCATCGCATTAATGGTTCAAGAGAGATATCCTTACGATTACGTCCACACGCTTAACGCTAGAAATTCGTCGCATTAATGGTTCAAGAGAGATATCCTTACCATTACGTCCACACGCTTAACGCTAGATATTCGTCGCATTAATGGTTCAAGAGAGATATCCTTACCATTACGTCCACACGCTTAACGCCAGAAATTCGTCGCATTAATGGTTCAAGAGAGATATCCTTACCATTGCGCCCACGCTTAACGCCAAACCTAAGCAAACATTGATGCTACAGCCAAAGGGGTACAAAGGCCCCACCGCTAGTACAACGACACCGCGCTCGCCATCCACATAGTCAACACCAACGCCCCCGGTACTACGCTTCGCCAGCATATATACACCGCCGCCGAGGATACGACCGGATATCATAAACATTACACTTGAATTTACACAAATAAATAATTGTTAACTGAAAGAAGAGAATAAAAGATCGAATTCCATTCCCCAAACAAATAAATTCTTTTTATTGTAACGACCCTATAAACAAAGAACCCTGGTCACACTGAGTTTTACCCCGGCTGGAAAACCTCGTTACAATTGGCGCCCGAGCAGGGACCCTGGAATTTAGTAAGAATACACTAATAAAGTCAAAAATCTAATAATACCAGTATAAAACCAAGATGGTTAAGACCAGTTGGATATATACGTTATCGAAAGAGGAGCTGAAGAACTACATGAGCGAGTTCAGACTAGACAACAGCGGCGCACTAGAGAGTTGAGGAAGAGATTATCCAACTACGTCTCAGGACGAGACGTCACGTCTGAGGACGAAACACGCCTGAGCGAATTAGAAGAGAAACACAGACGCAGCCCATCGTCAATTCCCCTACTAACTTTGGACCTATCGGAAGCTAGAGGGAGCGACGATCCAAAGGCAGCCATCAGAGCAGCATCGCCGATACTATCTGAAGTAGCTCTGACACGAAACAGGACCGAGACGGCGACTATATCATACGCCCAGATAATGGACCAAGTAAGGAAATGGTCGGTAAAGTACGATGGAGGGAAGGAACGTCTTCAGTTTATTGAAAGGCTGGAAGAACTCGCCGACGCCTACTGCGTAAACAAGGACCTCCTGCCCAGAACTATGCCTGAACTACTCCGCGACCGTGCGTTGTTGTGGTTCCGCAACAATAACCAAAAATGGGATAATTGGAAAGCATTTACAACGGACTTTCTACAGTTCTTCCTGCCACCAGGTTCTGGGAACACTTGGACAACGAAATTCGCCAGCGCCAGCAAAAACCGAAGGAACGTTTTAAAGACTTCGTAATCGTGATGCAAAACCTAATGAGGTACGCGCATTACACTAGTGTACAGCAGGTCGAGAGGATTTTTCGGAATTGTCGACAAGAATACCAGTATTACATCCGGAGGAAGAACTTCAAAGACCTACACGAGCTCATCGGCCTGGCAGAAGACTTCGAAGGCATCGCCGGAACAACGGAACCCATTAGACCTCCACCTCGACCCAGACAACCCGAAAGGAACTTCATGGTGGCGCAGAACGCGGAAGCACGGATAAACGTCAGGACGGCCTGCCTGCGATGTGGCCAGGACGGACACATGAGACGGGACTGTCGCAACCCCCAAATCCTCTTCTGCTGGGACTGCGGCCTGCGAAACATTCGGAATGTAGAATGCAGCCGAAAACGTGTCGAACGGTCGGGAAACGGACAAGGGGACCGCCGGAACCGAGGTGCCACGGAACCCCCAAGACCGACACCTCATACCCAGTAAATTTTCTTGCATTCGATTCCAATCGGATATTCGCTACCATCACCCTAGGCGGAACGCTTGTAAAAGCCACAATCGACACCGGGGCCACCAAGAGTTTTGTAAGCGAACGTTTTGCGGAGGGGCGAAGGGGCACAACCAAAAGTTTACCCGTTGATGTGACCGTCCGAATGGCCGAAGGAACACCCAAACTGATTCGAGAGGCCCTACAGCTAGATGTGAGGATAGGGAATAGAGAGATCCAGTTTTCGTTCCTGATCCTCCCAGATGCAATGGATGATGTGATCCTGGGATTGGACTTTTTGTCACGGGCGGAGGCCCGTCTAAGCTGCGGCGGTCAGACAGTACAACTGCAACACGGAGCAGAGCCCGCAGAACACATCCGCCAATGCACCATCGCTCAGACAACACAACGTACAGACGAGGAAAAGCTTGCAGCTTTCCTACACCAGGAGTTCAAAAGGTTCGACCAGCTACCCGCAGTTTCCAATATCACCAAACACCGAATTATCATGCAGGACGAACGCCCAATAAAGCAACGTTACTTCCCCCGAAACCCAGCGATGCAGGAAATAATCAACAAAGAAATTGACGAGTTATTGGAAAAGGGGTGCATCGAACCCTCACATAGCCCCCACAGCGCGCCCATAGTTCTCGTACGGAAAAAGACAGGCAAGTGGAGGCTCTGTATTGACTATCGGGAGCTCAATGCAAGGTCGGTGCCAGATGCATACCCTCTGCCACGGATACAACACATTTTGGAAAAGCTTCGCGGTGCCAAGTTCATCAGCAGCCTAGATCTACGAAATGGATACTGGCAGATACCCATGGAGAAGAGGAGCAAACAGTACACTGCCTTCACAGTGCCCGGTCGTGGCCTGTTCCAGTGGCGCGTAATGCCGTTCGGACTGCACTCGGCCCCCGCGACATTCCAGCGAGCGCTCGATCGAGTCATCGGACCGGAAATGGAGCCTCACGCGTTTGCATACCTCGACGACATAGTCGTTATCGGGAGGACATTCGAAGAGCACATGGAGAACCTGCGAAAGGTATTCAGACGGCTGCAGATGGCCAACTTAACGATCAATCCCGACAAATGCGAGTTCTGCAAAACGGAGATACGATACCTGGGACATGTAGTCAGCAGCAAAGGTATACACACTGATCCATACAAAGTAGCGGCTATCAAGGAGCTCCAACCACCCCGAAGTGTTCGAGAAGTGCGTCGGTATTTGGGCATCGCTTCGTGGTACCGACGTTTTGTCCCAGACTTCGCCGAGACCGTACGACCAATGACAAATTTGCTAAAGAAAGGGAAGCACTGGAAGTGGGGAGAAGAACAACAGAAGGCATTCGAAACTCTCAAGGAAAAACTCACCGAGGCTCCGATCCTGGCGTGCCCCGACTTTTCCCAGAAATTTTCTCTCCAAACCGATGCAAGTGACTACGGGTTGGGGGCAGTCCTCACCCAAGAAATCGATGGCAACGAACGGGTCATAGCGTATGCCAGCCGGCACCTGAACCCCGCAGAGAAAAACTACTCTCCGACCGAAAAGGAGTGTCTGGCCATCATATGGGGAATTAAGAAGATGCGTGCGTATGTCGAAGGTTATCAGTTTACGGTGGTAACAGACCACCTCTCCCTCAAGTGGCTTAACTCCATATCCAGACCTTCGGGACGGATCGCACGATGGGCACTAGAACTACAGCAATATACGTTCGATATACAGTACAGGCGAGGCAAACTCAACGTCGTCGCAGACGCGCTGTCAAGACAGCCGCACGAAACGCTGATGACAGCCTGCGAGGAACACGCGGAACAACCAAACTGTCACTGGCTGCAAAACAAGATACATCAAGTCAAAGAGAACCCAGCTAAATTCCCGGATTACGTGATTGAAGGCCAGCAGTTATACCGACATATAGGTCAGCGCGCGGGAGACGAGGACACAGCACCGTGGAAGCTGTGCGTACCAAGTACGCTTCGAAGTCGAGTGCTACAGGAGAACCACGACAGCGCATCAGCAGGACACCTGGGAATTCGAAAGACCACAGCGCGAATATGTGGTCGGTATTACTGGCCGGGCATGTTTCGCGACATTCGTCAGCACGTAAAAAGGTGCGAAAGTTGTCAGCGTTACAAGCCCAGCCAACGGCAGGCAGCAGGGAAAATGCTTACACAAGTAGCCGACGAACCATGGGCCACGTTGTGCAGCGACTTCGTTGGACCACTTCCTAGATCCAAACACGGGAATACTATGCTTTTAGTTTTCTTCGACCGGTTTTCAAAGTGGGTCGAACTAATCCCCATGCGAAGGGCAACGACGGAAGGGGTCCAAAAGGCGTTCCGCGAATACTGGCTCGGTATGGTATCCCAAAGATCCTAATTACAGACAACGGGGCACAATTCAGCAGCAGAGGATTTCGTCGGTTCCTGGAGGCCATGGGTGTTCGCCAACAGTTCACGGCGCCATATACCCCCCAAGAGAACCTTACTGAACGAGCCAATCGAACTGTCAAAACCATCATCGCCCAACTGTCAGGGGCACAACAGCGCACTTGGGACGAAAAACTACCCGAAGTCATGCTGGCCATAAACTCCAGCATCCCGGATTCAACGGGGTACAGCCCAGCCTTTTTGACGCAAGGAAGAGAACCACGCCTCCCGCATGCGTTGTATGACGAAATAACTCCCGGGACAGGCACGTTAATCAAAGCTCCCGAAGATCGAGAGGCCGATATGAAGGAGATCTTCGAGGTAGTGCGACGAAATCTGGAGCGAGCAGCTAAGGACCAAGCCCGCCACTACAACTTAAGGCGACGTCCCTGGAAACCAGAGATTGGGAAACTAGTTCTAGTCAAGCAACATCATCTATCAAAGGCGGCAGAAGGATTCGCCAGTAAATTAGCTCCGAGATACGATGGACCCTATTGCGTAATGGATTTCGTCTCACCAGTCATCGTAAGATTAAGAAAGCAAGGACAGACTAAGGATCGCACTGCACACGTAAATGAGTTAAAAAACTTCCATGAAAACTGCCCACAGGAAATAGAAAAGACAAACCGCATCACAACAACAATTCCCCTTCACACACAACAGCGACACGAAGACACTACAATGAAACATCCCGAAAACAAACACCAGAACGATCGGCATATTACGTCGCATAGCTGGCGAACAGGGAACAAGAACGTCAAACACAGCGTCGCACAACCTAGAGCACAAGGTAATGGACATACGACAATTAATTCCAAAAAAACAGCCACAGTGGGAAGCAAAAACCTAACAAGGAGAGACCACATATAGGGTGTTTCATTAGGTGCGCTTCAACTTTTCTCCGATAGGGACGGCGAACGACGCCATATTTTTTATTGTTCTTTTGTCATTTGGAAACTTCATTAGTATACATTTCATCATGGAACGCTACACATGTGAACAGCGATTGCAAATCGTGCAAATTTTTTATCAAAATAATCGTTCTGTTGCCGCTACTTTAAGAGCATTACGGCCATTTTACGGTCCATTTAACAAGCCAGCCCGTTCGACAATCGATTTTACGTAAAGATCTTGGCCTACATCCGTATAAGATCAAGCTGACACAACAACTAAAGCCGTTTGACCATTTGAAGCGACGCCGATTCGTGAATTGGGCTCAAGAGCAAATCGAAAATTATGCAGATTTTCACCGAAAAATCATCTTCAGCGATGAGGCTCACTTCGTAAAACGTGCACGCGGTGGTCATGCAAAAGAAATCGAGTTTCATACTTAAATTTATCATATGTATATGTTCAAATTCGTTAATAAAAAAAAAAGTTAGTTCAAAAATCGAACAGTTTGTGTTTTATTCAAAAAAAAAGTTGAAGTGCTCGAAGTGAAAAACCCTATACATACCAAATGCACGACTGCACCCTCAACATTATCCCCGAAGCCCAAGCAACACGTCGAGATTGTCCCGATTCTCCCACGAGGCAAACGGCATTTGACGACATCAGCATCAAATCAAGCACTAAACCAAGAGTAACAAAACCGTTGGAACACGTGATGCTAGTTTAACACTAGTTCCCGAATACAGGCACATCAGAGAGTTGAGTATGAGGAAAATCAACGGAACACAGGTCCCGTAACTTGTTTTCGTGCTGAGTAAAAATTAATCAAGGAAAATAGTCACAAGTGATCATCGATCATCTCCAGACACCTAAAGTAAAGAAAGCAAAGAAAGCAAATTTACCAACGATGTCCAAACACGGAAACACTCAGGAGGCACCAAAACCAACCGACGAGGTCGTACACCGCATCGTACTGGTAAAGAAGACAGGCAGCTGGGCCATCAAGACGGCAGCCGACGAAGTCAAGCTTGAGCAAATAATTTGCAGGTACCCCCTCGGACCCAGGAGCATCGTCGTCCGGCTAGAAGACTACTGTCGACTCAGGCCAGGAGTTTTCCTTAACGACGTTCTAGTGGAAGTCGGTCTAGGCTGGATGCTGGGAAAATTGGCCGAAGACATGCAACGCAGGATCCAAATTTGCAGCACTTTTCTTGTCTCGAAAATGCAGCAATACCAGCCAACGCCACAAGAGGACGAAGAGACCGTGGCCAGGAGACGGAGTGCACTAGTAAGCCGGTGGGACCGCCACTTCAAATTCATCCAGAGCGACCTAGCCATAGTGCCCGTGTGTGACCGCGAGCACTGGTATCTCGTGGCGGTCACCAACCCGGGTATTCCGGACTGCGCCACGGTCGACGTATACGATTCCCTAGCGACAGCACGGCGAGACGAAGTGGTGCAGATAATAAGAGGATATGCCATTCAGCAACAGCGGACGAAGGGACGCCACAGGACCTGGCAAGAGTTCCAGCACTGCTTCCGGAGCAACTACATGGAAATCCCGCAACAACCCAACTTGACCGACTGTGGGGTATTTCTCCTGGAAGCCGCAGAGAAAGTCATGACATGGGGTATTACAAGGACCGAATCACCAGCAAAAAAAATGTCATTGGAAAGCGCCATGGGAAAAAGAGCTACAATTGCCAGTGTAATCAAGGAACACACGGACCCATCCATAAGACTCCCCGACATTGGCCTGAGCGACGGCAAAAGAGGGAACAACAATCGAGAGGCCAACCACAGGGGTAGGACTCGAACGCCACGCCACAGCAATAGAAGCCGCAGTCCTAGGAGTCGCCACCGACGTTATGAAAGCAGCAGTAGTAGCAGCAGCAGCAGTAGAAGCAGCAGCAGCAGTAGTAGCAGCAGCAGCAGTAGTAGCCGCAGCAGCAGCAGCAGTAGTAACCGCAGCAGCAGTACCAACAGCAGTAACAGCAGCCGCCACAGCAAGAGCAACGGTAACGACAGTGGCAACAACAAAGACGACACCCTAAACAGCGAGAACAATGGCATGGATATCAGCAGTACATACACACCACCACCGAGGCCGAAACCAGGAGTCGAACACCACACCACCCCAAGCATGGAGAGCGAACGAGGCGACGCACTGTCGCTTACAGGGAGCGACATCATCCAAGGCAGCGAAACAACCACAGAAGCCTGGCCCCACGAATTGCAAGCGAGGATAATTGCGGAAAAAGCAAAAATAAGAACGGGGAACCTCCGCCGTCTACAGTTCTTCCACCACCAGGGAGACACGCGTTTCAGTGTTATGGTGACCCGGAAGGGACAGGTCAGCGTCCGCCGGAGCAACAGGGAGGTGTGAGGAAATTATTTTATAATCACAATGAAATTGATGAATAATAAAATTTAAGAGAACATTTCAAAACAAATCGAATTTCATTTCTCTTAGCCTCCCAACTCTCACAAATAGAGCGAGAGCAATTTGATTTCGCCGTTTTTTAGATTTCCCCTCGTTTTGGCAACTTTCGAACATCCACACAGAAACTCTTAATGTACGAAACTTATATTAGGAAGGGGGGGGGGGGGGAAGAGACGGAGAACCACCGACGCTGCACTCGCATGGGAGAGCAGAATACTGAGGAGGAGTCATGACTAAGTCACAGAAAACGGCAAACCATAGAGATGGTGGCAAATGCAAACAACCACCACCACCCCAGTGTGAGAACGAGCAGATCACCACACACACAGCCGACAGGGTTCACCGAAAATCAACCTATAAGGATCGAACGCTGATAAAAAAAAAACACCAACAACAAAAGAGCGACATACCGAACAGCGCAATAATAGACGAGCCGAGCAACACCAACCAAACGAGTATGCCTATTGCAACATACCAACAACAACCCGAAATATGCAGCCAAACCACACCAAGATCATAGAAGCCGAGCAACACCAACCGAACGAGATTACCTATTGCAACACCCGAAAAGTACCAACAACAGAAGAGCGATATACCGAACAACACAGCAACAGCAACCCGAAAACGCTACCGAACAACAACAAAACCCACGCACAGAACTGAGCCACGAACAACAACAAAACCCACGCACAGAACTGAGCCACGAACAACAACAAAACCCACACACAGAGCTGAGCCACGCAACGCAACCCAAATGAATTTACATATTGCAAACAAATTTTCGCACCAAGACACAACAACAACAAACAACACGATGAGCAGAACAACAGTACACTGACAAACAAAACAAAACCCAAATTATGCTTTGATTTCTGCAACGCAGGAATACAACAACAACAGGTACAGAGCTGGACAAAACAATACAAAAATCGAATGATTTAACGGAACAACAAAACACAATGAGCATAGCAACAACGGGATCTCGGACCGACCGTGGGAACCAAACAACATCGATCGTCCCACGGTTCAGAGATAACAGGACCTTTCCAACCGATTCAAAACCATATAATTCCGGCAACCAGTCTTCTTTCCTTCCCTGTGATTCCTAGTACTAGCAACTCGCTTAGTAGTTCCTCGCATTAATGGTTCAAGAGAGATATCCTTACCATTACGTCCAAACGCTTCACGCTAGACTCAGTAATTCCTCGCATTGATGGTTCAAGAGAGATATCCTTACCATTACGTCCAAACGCTTCACGCTAGACTCAGTAATTCCTCGCATTAATGGTTCAAGAGAGATATCCTTACCATTACGTCCACACGCTTAACGCAAGATATTCGTCGCATTAATGGTTCAAGAGAGATATCCTTACCATTACGTCCACACGCTTAACGCTAGAAATTCATCGCATTAATGGTTCAAGAGAGATATCCTTACCATTACGTCCACACGCTTAACGCCAGAAATTCGTCGCATTAATGGTTCAAGAGAGATATCCTTACCATTACGTCCACACGCCTAACGCTAGATATTCGTCGCATTAATGGTTCAAGAGAGATATCCTTACCATTACGTCCACACGCTTAACGCTAGAAATTCATCGCATTAATGGTTCAAGAGAGATATCCTTACCATTACGTCCACACGCTTAACGCCAGAAATTCGTCGCATTAATGGTTCAAGAGAGATATCCTTACCATTACGTCCACACGCTTAACGCTAGAAATTCGTCGCATTAATGGTTCAAGAGAGATATCCTTACGATTACGTCCACACACTTAACGCTAGAAATTCGTCGCATTAATGGTTCAAGAGAGATATCCTTACCATTACGTCCACACGCTTAACGCTAGATATTCGTCGCATTAATGGTTCAAGAGAGATATCCTTACCATTACGTCCACACGCTTAACGCCAGAAATTCGTCGCATTAATGGTTCAAGAGAGATATCCTTACCATTACGTCCACACGCTTAACGCTAAAAATTCATCGCATTAATGGTTCAAGAGAGATATCCTTACGATTACGTCCACACGCTTAACGCTAGAAATTCGTCGCATTAATGGTTCAAGAGAGATATCCTTACCATTACGTCCACACGCTTAACGCTAGATATTCGTCGCATTAATGGTTCAAGAGAGATATCCTTACCATTACGTCCACACGCTTAACGCTAGATATTCGTCGCATTAATGGTTCAAGAGAGATATCCTTACCATTACGTCCACACGCCTAACGCTAGATATTCGTCGCATTAATGGTTCAAGAGAGATATCCTTACCATTACGTCCACACGCTTAACGCTAGAAATTCATCGCAATAATGGTTCAAGAGAGATATCGTTACCATTACGTCCACACGCCTAACGCTAGATATTCGTCGCATTAATGGTTCAAGAGAGATATCCTTACGATTACGTCCACACACTTAACGCTAGAAATTCGTCGCATTAATGGTTCAAGAGAGATATCCTTACCATTACGTCCACACGCTTAACGCTAGATATTCGTCGCATTAATGGTTCAAGAGAGATATCCTTACCATTACGTCCACACGCTTAACGCCAGAAATTCGTCGCATTAATGGTTCAAGAGAGATATCCTTACCATTACGTCCACACGCTTAACGCTAGAAATTCATCGCATTAATGGTTCAAGAGAGATATCCTTACGATTACGTCCACACGCTTAACGCTAGAAATTCGTCGCATTAATGGTTCAGGAGAGATATCCTTACCATTACGTCCACACGCTTAACGCTAGATATTAGTCGCATTAATGGTTCAA
Organism: Nephrocerus scutellatus; assembly: GCA_947095585.1. Lineage (NCBI taxonomy): Eukaryota > Metazoa > Arthropoda > Insecta > Diptera > Pipunculidae > Nephrocerus > Nephrocerus scutellatus. Next base: position 70,873,800 of record OX352762.1, on the reverse strand, counting down.
GAGAGATATCCTTACCATTACGTCCACACGCTTAACGCCAGAAATTCGTCGCATTAATGGTTCAAGAGAGATATCCTTACCATTGCGCCCACGCTTAACGCCAAACCTAAGCAAACATTGATGCTACAGCCAAAGGGGTACAAAGGCCCCACCGCTAGTACAACGACACCGCGCTCGCCATCCACATAGTCAACACCAACGCCCCCGGTACTACGCTTCGCCAGCATATATACACCGCCGCCGAGGATACGACCGGATATCATAAACATTACACTTGAATTTACACAAATAAATAATTGTTAACTGAAAGAAGAGAATAAAAGATCGAATTCCATTCCCCAAACAAATAAATTCTTTTTATTGTAACGACCCTATAAACAAAGAACCCTGGTCACACTGAGTTTTACCCCGGCTGGAAAACCTCGTTACAATTGGCGCCCGAGCAGGGACCCTGGAATTTAGTAAGAATACACTAATAAAGTCAAAAATCTAATAATACCAGTATAAAACCAAGATGGTTAAGACCAGTTGGATATATACGTTATCGAAAGAGGAGCTGAAGAACTACATGAGCGAGTTCAGACTAGACAACAGCGGCGCACTAGAGAGTTGAGGAAGAGATTATCCAACTACGTCTCAGGACGAGACGTCACGTCTGAGGACGAAACACGCCTGAGCGAATTAGAAGAGAAACACAGACGCAGCCCATCGTCAATTCCCCTACTAACTTTGGACCTATCGGAAGCTAGAGGGAGCGACGATCCAAAGGCAGCCATCAGAGCAGCATCGCCGATACTATCTGAAGTAGCTCTGACACGAAACAGGACCGAGACGGCGACTATATCATACGCCCAGATAATGGACCAAGTAAGGAAATGGTCGGTAAAGTACGATGGAGGGAAGGAACGTCTTCAGTTTATTGAAAGGCTGGAAGAACTCGCCGACGCCTACTGCGTAAACAAGGACCTCCTGCCCAGAACTATGCCTGAACTACTCCGCGACCGTGCGTTGTTGTGGTTCCGCAACAATAACCAAAAATGGGATAATTGGAAAGCATTTACAACGGACTTTCTACAGTTCTTCCTGCCCACCAGGTTCTGGGAACACTTGGACAACGAAATTCGCCAGCGCCAGCAAAAACCGAAGGAACGTTTTAAAGACTTCGTAATCGTGATGCAAAACCTAATGAGGTACGCGCATTACACTAGTGTACAGCAGGTCGAGAGGATTTTTCGGAATTGTCGACAAGAATACCAGTATTACATCCGGAGGAAGAACTTCAAAGACCTACACGAGCTCATCGGCCTGGCAGAAGACTTCGAAGGCATCGCCGGAACAACGGAACCCATTAGACCTCCACCTCGACCCAGACAACCCGAAAGGAACTTCATGGTGGCGCAGAACGCGGAAGCACGGATAAACGTCAGGACGGCCTGCCTGCGATGTGGCCAGGACGGACACATGAGACGGGACTGTTGCAACCCCCAAATCCTCTTCTGCTGGGACTGCGGCCTGCGAAACATTCGAAATGTAGAATGCAGCCGAAAACGTGTCGAACGGTCGGGAAACGGACAAGGGGACCGCCGGAACCGAGGTGCCACGGAACCCCCAAGACCGACACCTCATACCCAGTAAATTTTCTTGCATTCGATTCCAATCGGATATTCGCTACCATCACCCTAGGCGGAACGCTTGTAAAAGCCACAATCGACACCGGGGCCACCAAGAGTTTTGTAAGCGAACGTTTTGCGGAGGAGCGAAGGGGCACAACCAAAAGTTTACCCGTTGATGTGACCGTCCGAATGGCCGAAGGAACACCCAAACTGATTCGAGAGGCCCTACAGCTAGATGTGAGGATAGGGAATAGAGAGATCCAGTTTTCGTTCCTGATCCTCCCAGATGCAATGGATGATGTGATCCTGGGATTGGACTTTTTGTCACGGGCGGAGGCCCGTCTAAGCTGCGGCGGTCAGACAGTACAACTGCAACACGGAGCAGAGCCCGCAGAACACATCCGCCAATGCACCATCGCTCAGACAACACAACGTACAGACGAGGAAAAGCTTGCAGCTTTCCTACACCAGGAGTTCAAAAGGTTCGACCAGCTACCCGCAGTTTCCAATATCACCAAACACCGAATTATCATGCAGGACGAACGCCCAATAAAGCAACGTTACTTCCCCCGAAACCCAGCGATGCAGGAAATAATCAACAAAGAAATTGACGAGTTATTGGAAAAGGGGTGCATCGAACCCTCACATAGCCCCCACAGCGCGCCCATAGTTCTCGTACGGAAAAAGACAGGCAAGTGGAGGCTCTGTATTGACTATCGGGAGCTCAATGCAAGGTCGGTGCCAGATGCATACCCTCTGCCACGGATACAACACATTTTGGAAAAGCTTCGCGGTGCCAAGTTCATCAGCAGCCTAGATCTACGAAATGGATACTGGCAGATACCCATGGAGAAGAGGAGCAAACAGTACACTGCCTTCACAGTGCCCGGTCGTGGCCTGTTCCAGTGGCGCGTAATGCCGTTCGGACTGCACTCGGCCCCCGCGACATTCCAGCGAGCGCTCGATCGAGTCATCGGACCGGAAATGGAGCCTCACGCGTTTGCATACCTCGACGACATAGTCGTTATCGGGAGGACATTCGAAGAGCACATGGAGAACCTGCGAAAGGTATTCAGACGGCTGCAGATGGCCAACTTAACGATCAATCCCGACAAATGCGAGTTCTGCAAAACGGAGATACGATACCTGGGACATGTAGTCAGCAGCAAAGGTATACACACTGATCCAGACAAAGTAGCGGCTATCAAGGAGCTCCAACCGCCCCGAAGTGTTCGAGGAGTGCGTCGGTATTTGGGCATCGCTTCGTGGTACCGACGTTTTGTCCCAGACTTCGCCGAGACCGTACGACCAATGACAAACTTGCTAAAGAAAGGGAAGCACTGGAAGTGGGGAGAAGAACAACAGAAGGCATTCGAAACTCTCAAGGAAAAACTCACCAAGGCTCCGATCCTGGCGTGCCCCGACTTTTCCAAGAAATTTTCTCTCCAAACCGATGCAAGTGACTACGGGTTGGGGGCAGTCCTCACCCAAGAAATCGATGGCAACGAACGGGTCATAGCGTATGCCAGCCGGCACCTGAACCCCGCAGAGAAAAACTACTCTCCGACCGAAAAGGAGTGTCTGGCCATCATATGGGGAATTAAGAAGATGCGTGCGTATGTCGAAGGTTATCAGTTTACGGTGGTAACAGACCACCTCTCCCTCAAGTGGCTTAACTCCATATCCAGACCTTCGGGACGGATCGCACGATGGGCACTAGAACTACAGCAATATACGTTCGATATACAGTACAGGCGAGGCAAACTCAACGTCGTCGCAGACGCGCTGTCAAGACAGCCGCACGAAACGCTGATGACAGCCTGCGAGGAACACGCGGAACAACCAAACTGTCACTGGCTGCAAAACAAGATACATCAAGTCAAAGAGAACCCAGCTAAATTCCCGGATTACGTGATTGAAGGCCAGCAGTTATACCGACATATAGGTCAGCGCGCGGGAGACGAGGACACAGCACCGTGGAAGCTGTGCGTACCAAGTACGCTTCGAAGTCGAGTGCTACAGGAGAACCACGACAGCGCATCAGCAGGACACCTGGGAATTCGAAAGACCACAGCGCGAATATGTGGTCGGTATTACTGGCCGGGCATGTTTCGCGACATTCGTCAGCACGTAAAAAGGTGCGAAAGTTGTCAGCGTTACAAGCCCAGCCAACGGCAGGCAGCAGGGAAAATGCTTACACAAGTAGCCGACGAACCATGGGCCACGTTGTGCAGCGACTTCGTTGGACCACTTCCTAGATCCAAACACGGGAATACTATGCTTTTAGTTTTCTTCGACCGGTTTTCAAAGTGGGTCGAACTAATCCCCATGCGAAGGGCAAAGACGGAAGGGGTCCAAAAGGCGTTCCGCGAACGTATACTGGCTCGGTATGGTGTCCCAAAGATCCTAATTACAGACAACGGGGCACAATTCAGCAGCAGAGGATTTCGTCGGTTCCTGGAGGCCATGGGTGTTCGCCAACAGTTCACGGCGCCATACACCCCCCAAGAGAACCCTACTGAACGAGCCAATCGAACTGTCAAAACCATCATCGCCCAACTGTCAGGGGCACAACAGCGCACTTGGGACGAAAAACTACCCGAAGTCATGCTGGCCATAAACTCCAGCATCCAGGATTCAACGGGGTACAGCCCAGCCTTTTTGACGCAAGGACGAGAACCACGCCTCCCGCATGCGTTGTATGACGAAATAACTCCCGGGACAGGCACGTTAATCAAAGCTCCCGAAGATCGAGAGGCCGATATGAAGGAGATCTTCGAGATAGTGCGACGAAATCTGGAACGAGCAGCTAAGGACCAACCCGCCACTACAACTTAAGGCGACGTCCCTGGAAACCAGAGATTGGGAAACTAGTTCTAGTCAAGCAACATCATCTATCAAAGGCGGCAGAAGGATTCGCCAGTAAATTAGCTCCGAGATACGATGGACCCTATTGCGTAATGGATTTCGTCTCACCAGTCATCGTAAGATTAAGAAAGCAAGGACAGACTAAGGATCGCACTGCACACGTAAATGAGTTAAAAAACTTCCATGAAAAGTGCCCACAGGAAATAGAAAAGACAAACCGCATCACAACAACAATTCCCCTTCACACACAACAGCGACACGAAGACACTACAATGAAAAATCCCGAAAACAAACACCAGAACGATCGGCATATTACGTCGCATAGCTGGCGAACAGGGAACAAGAACGTCAAACGCAGCGTCGCACAATCTAGAGCACAAGGTAATGGACATACGACAATTAATTCCAAAAAAACAACCACTGTGGGAAGCAAAAACCTAACAAGGAGAGACCACATACATACCAAATGCACGACTGCACCCGCAACATTATCCCCGAAGCCCAAGCAACACGTCGAGATTGTCCCGATTCTCCCACGAGGCAAACGGCATTTGACGACATCAGCATCAAATCAAGCACTAAACCAAGAGTAACAAAACCGTTGGAACACGTGATGCTAGTTTAACACTAGTTCCCGAATACAGGCACATCAGAGACTTGAGTATGAGGAAAATCAACGTAACACAGGTCCCGTAACTTGTTTTCGTGCTGAGTAAAAATTAATCAAGGAAAATAGTCACAAGTGATCATCGATCATCTCCAGACACCTAAAGTAAAGAAGGCAAAGAAAGCAAATTTACCAACGATGTCCAAACACGGAAACACTCAGTAGGCACCAAAACCAACCGACGAGGTCGTACACCGCATCGTACTGGTAAAGAAGACAGGCAGCTGGGCCATCAAGACGGCAGCCGACGAAGTCAAGCTTGAGCAAATAATTTGCAGGTACCCCCTCGGACCCAGGAGCATCGACGTCCGGCTAGAAGACTACTGTCGACTCAGGCCAGGAGTTTTCCTTTACGACGTTCTAGTGGAAGTCGGTCTAGGCTGGATGCTGGGAAAATTGGCCGAAGACAAGCAACGCAGGATCCAAATTTGCAGCACTTTTCTTGTCTCGAAAATGCAGCAATACCAGCCAACGCCACAAGAGGACGAAGAGACCGTGGCCAGGAGACGGAGTGCACTAGTAAGCCAGTGGGACCGCCACTTCAAATTCATCCAGAGCGACCTAGCCATAGTGCCCGTGTGTGACCGCGAGCACTGGTATCTCGTGGCGGTCACCAACCCGGGTATTCCGAACTGCGCCACGGTCGACGTATACGATTCCCTAGCGACAGCACGGCGAGACGAAGTGGTGCAGATAATAAGAGGATATGCCATTCAGCAACAGCGGACGAAGGGACGCCACAGGACCTGGCAAGAGTTCCAGCACTGCTTCCGGAGCAACTACATGGAAATCCCGCAACAACCCAACTTGACCGACTGTGGGGTATTTCTCCTGGAAGCCGCAGAGAAAGTCATGACATGGGGACTTACAGGGACCGAATCACCAGCAAAAAAAATGTCATTGGAAAGCGCCATGGGAAAAAGAGCTACAATTGCCAGTGTAATCAAGGAACACACGGACCCATCCATAAGACTCCCCGACATTGGCCTGAGCGACGGCAAAAGAGGGAACAACAATCGAGGCCAACCACAGGGGTAGGACTCGAACGCCACGCCACAGCAATAGAAGCCGCAGTCCTAGGAGTCGCCACCGACGTTATGAAAGCAGCAGTAGAAGCAGCAGCAGCAGTAGTAGCAGCAGCAGCAGTAGTAGCCGCAGCAGCAGCAGCAGTAGTAACCGCAGCAGCAGTACCAACAGCAGTAACAGCAGCCGCCACAGCAAGAGCAACGGTAACGACAGTGGCAACAACAAAGACGACACCCTAAACAGCGAGAACAATGGCATGGATATCAGCAGTACATACACACCACCACCGAGGCCGAAACCAGGAGTCGAACACCACACCACCCCAAGCATGGAGAGCGAACGAGGCGACGCACTGTCGCTTACAGGGAGCGACATCATCCAAGGCAGCGAAACAACCACAGAAGCCTGGCCCCACGAATTGCAAGCGAGGATAATTGCGGAAAAAGCAAAAATAAGAACGGGGAACCTCCGCCGTCTACAGTTCTTCCACCACCAGGGAGACACGCGTTTCAGTGTTATGGTGACCCGGAAGGGACAGGTCAGCGTCCGCCGGAGCAACAGGGAGGTGTGAGGAAATTATTTTATAATCACAATGAAATTGATGAATAATAAAATTTAAGAGAACATTTCAAAACAAATAGAATTTCATTTCTCTTAGCCTCCCAACTCTCACAAATAGAGCGAGAGCAATTTGATTTCGCCGTTTTTTAGATTTCCCCTCGTTTTGGCAACTTTCGAACATCCACACAGAAACTCTTAATGTACGAAACTTATATTAGGAAGGGGGGGGGGGAAGAGACGGAGAACCACCGACGCTGCACTCGCATGGGAGAGCAGAATACTGAGGAGGAGTCATGACTAAGTCACAGAAAACGGCAAACCATAGAGATGGTGGCAAATGAAAACAACCACCACCACCCCATTGTGAGAACGAGCAGATCACCACACACACAGCCGACAGGGTTCACCGAAAATCAACCTATAAGGATCGAACGCTGATAAAAAAAAACACCAACAACAAAAGAGCGACATACCGAACAGCGCAATAATAGACGAGCCGAGCAACACCAACCAAACGAGCATGCCTATTGCAACATACCAACAACAACCCGAAATATGCAGCCAAACAACACCAAGATCATAGAAGCCGAGCAACACCAACCGAACGAGATTACCTATTGCAACACCCGAAAAGTACCAACAACAGAAGAGCGATATACCGAACAACACAGCAACAGCAACCCGAAAACGCTACCGAACAACAACAAAACCCACGCACAGAACTGAGCCACGAACAACAACAAAACCCACGCACAGAACTGAGCCACGAACAACAACAAAACCCACACACAGAGCTGAGCCACGCAACGCAACCCAAATGAATTTACATATTGCAAACAAATTTTCGCACCAAGACACAACAACAACAAACAACACGATGAGCAGAACAACAGTACACTGACAAACAAAGCAAAACCCAAATTATGCTTTGATTTCTGCAACGCAGGAATACAACAACAACAGGTACAGAGCTGGACAAAACAATACAAAAATCGAATGATTTAACGGAACAACAAAACACAATGAGCATAGCAACAACGGGATCTCGGACCGACCGTGGGAACCAAACAACATCGATCGTCCCACGGTTCAGAGATAACAGGACCTTTCCAACCGATTCAAAACCATATAAAAGGCAGGAAATTCCGGCAACCAGTCTTCTTTCCTTCCCTGTGATTCCTAGTACTAGCAACTCGCTTAGTAGTTCCTCGCATTAATGGTTCGAGAGTCCTTACCATTACGTCCAAACGCTTCACGCTAGACTCAGTAATTCCTCGCATTGATGGTTCAAGAGAGATATCCTTACCATTACGTCCAAACGCTTCACGCTAGACTCAGTAATTCCTCGCATTAATGGTTCAAGAGAGATATCCTTACCATTACGTCCACACGCTTAACGCAAGATATTCGTCGCATTAATGGTTCAAGAGAGATATCCTTACCATTACGTCCACACGCTTAACGCTAGAAATTCATCGCATTAATGGTTCAAGAGAGATATCCTTACCATTACGGCCACACGCTTAACGCTAGAAATTCGTCGCATTAATGGTTCAAGAGAGATATCCTTACCATTACGTCCACACGCTTAACGCTAGATATTCGTCGCATTTATGGTTCAAGAGGGATATCCTTACCATTACGTCCACACGCTTAACGCCAGAAATTCGTCGCATTAATGGTTCAAGAGAGATATCCTTACGATTACGTCCACACGCTTAACGCTAGAAATTCGTCGCATTAATGGTTCAAGAGAGATATCCTTACCATTACGTCCACACGCTTAACGCTAGATATTCGTCGCATTAATGGTTCAAGAGAGATATCCTTACCATTACGTCCACACGCTTAACGCCAGAAATTCGTCGCATTAATGGTTCAAGAGAGATATCCTTACCATCACGTCCACACGCTTAACGCAAGAAATTCATCGCATTAATGGTTCAAGAGAGATATCCTTACGATTACGTCCACACGCTTAACGCTAGAAATTCGTCGCATTAATGGTTCAAGAGAGATATCCTTAGCATTACGTCCACACGCTTAACGCTAGATATTCGTCGCATTAATGGTTCAAGAGAGATATCCTTACCATTACGTCCACACGCTTAACGCCAGAAATTCGTCGCATTAATGGTTCAAGAGAGATATCCTTACCATTGCGCCCACGCTTAACGCCAAACCTAAGCAAACATTGATGCTACAGCCAAAGGGGTACAAAGGCCCCACCGCTAGTACAACGACACCGCGCTCGCCATCCACATAGTCAACACCAACGCCCCCGGTACTACGCTTCGCCAGCATATATACACCGCCCCCGAGGATACGACCGGATATCATAAACATTACACTTGAATTTACACAAATAAATAATTGTTAACTGAAAGAAGAGAATAAAAGATCGAATTCCATTCCCCAAACAAATAAATTCTTTTTATTGTAACGACCCTATAAACAAAGAACCCTGGTCACACTGAGTTTTACCCCGGCTGGAAAACCTCGTTACAATTGGCGCCCGAGCAGGGACCCTGGAATTTAGTAAGAATACACTAATAAAGTCAAAAATCTAATAATACCAGTATAAAACCAAGATGGTTAAGACCAGTTGGATATATACGTTATCGAAAGAAGAGCTGAAGAACTACATGAGCGAGTTCAGACTAGACAACAGCGGCGCACTAGAGAGTTGAGGAAGAGATTTTCCAACTACGTCTCAGGACGAGACGTCACGTCTGAGGACGAAACACGCCTGACCGAATTAGAAGAGAAACACAGACGCAGCCCATCGTCAATTCCCCTACTAACTTTGAACCCATCGGAAGCTAGAGGGAGCGACGATCCAAAGGCAGCCATCAGAGCAGCATCGCCGATACTATCTGAAGTAGCTCTGACACGAAACAGGACCGAGACGGCGACTATATCATACGCCCAGATAATGGACCAAGTAAGGAAATGGTCGGTAAAGTACGATGGAGGGAAGGAACGTCTTCAGTTTATTGAAAGGCTGGAAGAACTCGCCGACGCCTACTGCGTAAACAAGGACCTCCTGCCCAGAACTATGCCTGAACTACTCCGCGACCGTGCGTTGTTGTGGTTCCGCAACAATAACCAAAAATGGGATAATTGGAAAGCATTAACAACGGACTTTCTACAGTTCTTCCTGCCCAACAGGTTCTGGGAACACTTGGACAACGAAATTCGCCAGCGCCAGCAAAAACCGAAGGAACGTTTTAAAGACTTCGTAATCGTGATGCAAAACCTAATGAGGCACGCGCATTACACTAGTGCACAGCAGGTCGAGAGGATTTTTCGGAATTGTCGACAAGAATACCAGTATTACATCCGGAGGAAGAACTTCAAAGACCTACACGAGTTCATCGGCCTGGCAGAAGACTTCGAAGGCATCGCCGGAACAACGGAACCCATTAGACCTCCACCTCGACCCAGACAACCCGAAAGGAACTTCATGGTGGCGCAGAACGCGGAAGCACGGATAAACGTCAGGACGGCCTGCCTGCGATGTGGCCAGGACGGACACATGAGACGGGACTGTCGCAACCCCCAAATCCTCTTCTGCTGGGACTGCGGCCTGCGAAACATTCGGACTGTAGAATGCTGCCGAAAACGTGTCGAACGGTCGGGAAACGGACAAGGGGAACGCCGGAACCGAGGTGCCACGGAACCCCCAAGACCGACACCTCATACCCAGTAAATTTTCTCGCATTCGATTCCAATCGGATATTCGCTACCATCACCCTAGGCAGAACGCTTGTAAAAGCCACAATCGACACCGGAGCCACCAAGAGTTTTGTAAGCGAACGTTTTGCGGAGGAGCGAAGGGGCACAACCAAAAGTTTACCCGTTGATGTGACCGTCCGAATGGCCGAAGGAACACCCAAACTGATTCGAGAGGCCCTACAGCTAGATGTCAGGATAGGGAATAGAGAGATCCAGTTTTCGTTCCTGATCCTCCCAGATGCAATGGATGATGTGATCCTGGGCTTGGACTTTTTGTCACGGGCGGAGGCCCGTCTAAGCTGCGGCGGTCAGACAGTACAACTGCAACACGGAGCAGAGCCCGCAGAACACATCCGCCAATGCACCATCGCTCAGACAACACAACGTACAGACGAGGAAAAGCTTGCAGCTTTCCTACACCAGGAGTTCAAAAGGTTCGACCAGCTACCCGCAGTTTCCAATATCACCAAACACCGAATTATCATGCAGGACGAACGCCCAATAAAGCAACGTTACTTCCCCCGAAACCCAGCGATGCAGGAAATAATCAACAAAGAAATTGACGAGTTATTGGAAAAGGGGTGCATCGAACCCTCACATAGCCCCCACAGCGCGCCCATAGTTCTCGTACGGAAAAAGACAGGCAAGTGGAGGCTCTGTATTGACTATCGGGAGCTCAATGCAAGGTCGGTGCCAGATGCATACCCTCTGCCACGGATACAACACATTTTGGAAAAGCTTCGCGGTGCCAAGTTCATCAGCAGCCTAGATCTACGAAATGGATACTGGCAGATACCCATGGAGAAGAGGAGTAACGACCCTATAAACAAAGAACCCTGGTCACACTGAGTTTTACCCCGGCTGGAAAACCTCGTTACAATTGGCGCCCGAGCAGGGACCCTGGAATTTAGTAAGAATACACTAATAAAGTCAAAAATCTAATAATACCAGTATAAAACCAAGATGGTTAAGACCAGTTGGATATATACGTTATCGAAAGAAGAGCTGAAGAACTACATGAGCGAGTTCAGACTAGACAACAGCGGCGCACTAGAGAGTTGAGGAAGAGATTTTCCAACTACGTCTCAGGACGAGACGTCACGTCTGAGGACGAAACACGCCTGACCGAATTAGAAGAGAAACACAGACGCAGCCCATCGTCAATTCCCCTACTAACTTTGAACCCATCGGAAGCTAGAGGGAGCGACGATCCAAAGGCAGCCATCAGAGCAGCATCGCCGATACTATCTGAAGTAGCTCTGACACGAAACAGGACCGAGACGGCGACTATATCATACGCCCAGATAATGGACCAAGTAAGGAAATGGTCGGTAAAGTACGATGGAGGGAAGGAACGTCTTCAGTTTATTGAAAGGCTGGAAGAACTCGCCGACGCCTACTGCGTAAACAAGGACCTCCTGCCCAGAACTATGCCTGAACTACTCCGCGACCGTGCGTTGTTGTGGTTCCGCAACAATAACCAAAAATGGGATAATTGGAAAGCATTAACAACGGACTTTCTACAGTTCTTCCTGCCCAACAGGTTCTGGGAACACTTGGACAACGAAATTCGCCAGCGCCAGCAAAAACCGAAGGAAAGTTTTAAAGACTTCGTAATCGTGATGCAAAACCTAATGAGGCACGCGCATTACACTAGTGCACAGCAGGTCGAGAGGATTTTTCGGAATTGTCGACAAGAATACCAGTATTACATCCGGAGGAAGAACTTCAAAGACCTACACGAGTTCATCGGCCTGGCAGAAGACTTCGAAGGCATCGCCGGAACAACGGAACCCATTAGACCTCCACCTCGACCCAGACAACCCGAAAGGAACTTCATGGTGGCGCAGAACGCGGAAGCACGGATAAACGTCAGGACGGCCTGCCTGCGATGTGGCCAGGACGGACACATGAGACGGGACTGTCGCAACCCCCAAATCCTCTTCTGCTGGGACTGCGGCCTGCGAAACATTCGGACTGTAGAATGCTGCCGAAAACGTGTCGAACGGTCGGGAAACGGACAAGGGGACCGCCGGAACCGAGGTGCCACGGAACCCCCAAGACCGACACCTCATACCCAGTAAATTTTCTCGCATTCGATTCCAATCGGATATTCGCTACCATCACCCTAGGCAGAACGCTTGTAAAAGCCACAATCGACACCGGAGCCACCAAGAGTTTTGTAAGCGAACGTTTTGCGGAGGAGCGAAGGGGCACAACCAAAAGTTTACCCGTTGATGTGACCGTCCGAATGGCCGAAGGAACACCCAAACTGATTCGAGAGGCCCTACAGCTAGATGTCAGGATAGGGAATAGAGAGATCCAGTTTTCGTTCCTGATCCTCCCAGATGCAATGGATGATGTGATCCTGGGCTTGGACTTTTTGTCACGGGCGGAGGCCCGTCTAAGCTGCGGCGGTCAGACAGTACAACTGCAACACGGAGCAGAGCCCGCAGAACACATCCGCCAATGCACCATCGCTCAGACAACACAACGTACAGACGAGGAAAAGCTTGCAGCTTTCCTACACCAGGAGTTCAAAAGGTTCGACCAGCTACCCGCAGTTTCCAATATCACCAAACACCGAATTATCATGCAGGACGAACGCCCAATAAAGCAACGTTACTTCCCCCGAAACCCAGCGATGCAGGAAATAATCAACAAAGAAATTGACGAGTTATTGGAAAAGGGGTGCATCGAACCCTCACATAGCCCCCACAGCGCGCCCATAGTTCTCGTACGGAAAAAGACAGGCAAGTGGAGGCTCTGTATTGACTATCGGGAGCTCAATGCAAGGTCGGTGCCAGATGCATACCCTCTGCCACGGATACAACACATTTTGGAAAAGCTTCGCGGTGCCAAGTTCATCAGCAGCCTAGATCTACGAAATGGATACTGGCAGATACCCATGGAGAAGAGGAGCAAACAGTACACTGCCTTCACAGTGCCCGGTCGTGGCCTGTTCCAGTGGCGCGTATTGCCGTTCGGACTGCACTCGGCCCCCGCGACATTCCAGCGAGCGCTCGATCGAGTCATCGGACCGGAAATGGAGCCTCACGCGTTTGCATACCTCGACGACATAGTCGTTATCGGGAGGACATTCGAAGAGCACATGGAGAACCTGCGAAAGGTATTCAGACGGCTGCAGATGGCCAACTTAACGATCAATCCCGACAAATGCGAGTTCTGCAAAACGGAGATACGATACCTGGGACATGTAGTCAGCAGCAAAGGTATACACACTGATCCATACAAAGTAGCGGCTATCAAGGAGCTCCAACCACCCCGAAGTGTTCGAGAAGTGCGTCGGTATTTGGGCATCGCTTCGTGGTACCGACGTTTTGTCCCAGACTTCGCCGAGACCGTACGACCAATGACAAATTTGCTAAAGAAAGGGAAGCACTGGAAGTGGGGAGAAGAACAACAGAAGGCATTCGAAACTCTCAAGGAAAAACTCACCGAGGCTCCGATCCTGGCGTGCCCCGACTTTTCCCAGAAATTTTCTCTCCAAACCGATGCAAGTGACTACGGGTTGGGGGCAGTCCTCACCCAAGAAATCGATGGCAACGAACGGGTCATAGCGTATGCCAGCCGGCACCTGAACCCCGCAGAGAAAAACTACTCTCCGACCGAAAAGGAGTGTCTGGCCATCATATGGGGAATTAAGAAGATGCGTGCGTATGTCGAAGGTTATCAGTTTACGGTGGTAACAGACCACCTCTCCCTCAAGCGGCTTAACTCCATATCCAGACCTTCGGGACGGATCGCACGATGGGCACTAGAACTACAGCAATATACGTTCGATATACAGTACAGGCGAGGCAAACTCAACGTCGTCGCAGACGCGCTGTCAAGACAGCCGCACGAAACGCTGATGACAGCCTGCGAGGAACACGCGGAACAACCAAACTGTCACTGGCTGCAAAACAAGATACATCAAGTCAAAGAAAACCCAGCTAAATTCCCGGATTACGTGATTGAAGGCCAGCAGTTATACCGACATATAGGTCAGCGCGCGGGAGACGAGGACACAGCACCGTGGAAGCTGTGCGTACCAAGTACGCTTCGAAGTCGAGTGCTACAGGAGAACCACGACAGCGCATCAGCAGGACACCTGGGAATTCGAAAGACCACAGCGCGAATATGTGGTCGGTATTACTGGCCGGGCATGTTTCGCGACATTCGTCAGCACGTAAAAAGGTGCGAAAGTTGTCAGCGTTACAAGCCCAGCCAACGGCAGGCAGCAGGGAAAATGCTTACACAAGTAGCCGACGAACCATGGGCCACGTTGTGCAGCGACTTCGTTGGACCACTTCCTAGATCCAAACACGGGAATACTATGCTTTTAGTTTTCTTCGACCGGTTTTCAAAGTGGGTCGAACTAATCCCCATGCGAAGGGCAAAGACGGAAGGGGTCCAAAAGGCGTTCCGCGAACGTATACTGGCTCGGTATGGTGTCCCAAAGATCCTAATTACAGACAACGGGGCACAATTCAGCAGCAGAGGATTTCGTCGGTTCCTGGAGGCCATGGGTGTTCGCCAACAGTTCACGGCGCCATACACCCCCCAAGAGAACCCTACTGAACGAGCCAATCGAACTGTCAAAACCATCATCGCCCAACTGTCAGGGGCACAACAGCGCACTTGGGACGAAAAACTACCCGAAGTCATGCTGGCCATAAACTCCAGCATCCAGGATTCAACGGGGTACAGCCCAGCCTTTTTTACGCAAGGACGAGAACCACGCCTCCCGCATGCGTTGTATGACGAAATAACTCCCGGGACAGGCACGTTAATCAAAGCTCCCGAAGATCGAGAGGCCGATATGAAGGAGATCTTCGAGATAGTGCGACGAAATCTGGAACGAGCAGCTAAGGACCAACCCGCCACTACAACTTAAGGCGACGTCCCTGGAAACCAGAGATTGGGAAACTAGTTCTAGTCAAGCAACATCATCTATCAAAGGCGGCAGAAGGATTCGCCAGTAAATTAGCTCCGAGATACGATGGACCCTATTGCGTAATGGATTTCGTCTCACCAGTCATCGTAAGATTAAGAAAGCAAGGACAGACTAAGGATCGCACTGCACACGTAAATGAGTTAAAAAACTTCCATGAAAACTGCCCACAGGAAATAGAAAAGACAAACCGCATCACAACAACAATTCCCCTTCACACACAACAGCGACACGAAGACACTACAATGAAAAATCCCGAAAACAAACACCAGAACGATCGGCATATTACGTCGCATAGCTGGCGAACAGGGAACAAGAACGTCAAACGCAGCGTCGCACAATCTAGAGCACAAGGTAATGGACATACGACAATTAATTCCAAAAAAACAACCACTGTGGGAAGCAAAAACCTAACAAGGAGAGACCACATACATACCAAATGCACGACTGCACCCGCAACATTATCCCCGAAGCCCAAGCAACACGTCGAGATTGTCCCGATTCTCCCACGAGGCAAACGGCATTTGACGACATCAGCATCAAATCAAGCACTAAACCAAGAGTAACAAAACCGTTGGAACACGTGATGCTAGTTTAACACTAGTTCCCGAATACAGGCACATCAGAGACTTGAGTATGAGGAAAATCAACGTAACACAGGTCCCGTAACTTGTTTTCGTGCTGAGTAAAAATTAATCAAGGAAAATAGTCACAAGTGATCATCGATCATCTCCAGACACCTAAAGTAAAGAAGGCAAAGAAAGCAAATTTACCAACGATGTCCAAACACGGAAACACTCAGTAGGCACCAAAACCAACCGACGAGGTCGTACACCGCATCGTACTGGTAAAGAAGAAAGGCAGCTGGGCCATCAAGACGGCAGCCGACGAAGTCAAGCTTGAGCAAATAATTTCCAGGTACCCCCTCGGACCCAGGAGCATCGACGTCCGGCTAGAAGACTACTGTCGACTCAGGCCAGGAGTTTTCCTTTACGACGTTCTAGTGGAAGTCGGTCTAGGCTGGATGCTGGGAAAATTGGCCGAAGACAAGCAACGCAGGATCCAAATTTGCAGCACTTTTCTTGTCTCGAAAATGCAGCAATACCAGCCAACGCCACAAGAGGACGAAGAGACCGTGGCCAGAAGACGGAGTGCACTAGTAAGCCAGTGGGACCGCCACTTCAAATTCATCCAGAGCGACCTAGCCATAGTGCCCGTGTGTGACCGCGAGCACTGGTATCTCGTGGCGGTCACCAACCCGGGTATTCCGGACTGCGCCACGGTCGACGTATACGATTCCCTAGCGACAGCACGGCGAGACGAAGTGGTGCAGATAATAAGAGGATATGCCATTCAGCAACAGCGGACGAAGGGACGCCACAGGACCTGGCAAGAGTTCCAGCACTGCTTCCGGAGCAACTACATGGAAATCCCGCAACAACCCAACTTGACCGACTGTGGGGTATTTCTCCTGGAAGCCGCAGAGAAAGTCATGACATGGGGACTTACAGGGACCGAATCACCAGCAAAAAAAATGTCATTGGAAAGCGCCATGGGAAAAAGAGCTACAATTGCTAGTGTAATCAAGGAACACACGGACCCATCCATAAGACGCCCCGACATTGGCCTGAGCGACGGCAAAAGAGGGAACAACAATCGAGAGGCCAACCACAGGGGTAGGACTCGAACGCCACGCCACAGCAATAGAAGCCGCAGTCCTAGGAGTCGCCACCGACGTTATGAAAGCAGCAGTAGTAGCAGCAGCAGCAGTAGAAGCAGCAGCAGCAGTAGAAGCAGCAGCAGCAGTAGTAGCAGCAGCAGCAGTAGTAGCCGCAGCAGCAGCAGCAGTAGTAACCGCAGCAGCAGTACCAACAGCAGTAACAGCAGCCGCCACAGCAAGAGCAACGGTAACGACAGTGGCAACAACAAAGACGACACCCTAAACAGCGAGAACAATGGCATGGATATCAGCAGTACATACACACCACCACCGAGGCCGAAACCAGGAGTCGAACACCACACCACCCCAAGCATGGAGAGCGAACGAGGCGACGCACTGTCGCTTACAGGGAGCGACATCATCCAAGGCAGCGAAACAACCACAGAAGCCTGGCCCCACGAATTGCAAGCGAGGATAATTGCGGAAAAAGCAAAAATAAGAACGGGGAACCTCCGCCGTCTACAGTTCTTCCACCACCAGGGAGACACGCGTTTCAGTGTTATGGTGACCCGGAAGGGACAGGTCAGCGTCCGCCGGAGCAACAGGGAGGTGTGAGGAAATTATTTTATAATCACAATGAAATTGATGAATAATAAAATTTAAGAGAACATTTCAAAACAAATAGAATTTCATTTCTCTTAGCCTCCCAACTCTCACAAATAGAGCGAGAGCAATTTGATTTCGCCGTTTTTTAGATTTCCCCTCGTTTTGGCAACTTTCGAACATCCACACAGAAACTCTTAATGTACGAAACTTATATTAGGAAGGGGGGGGGGGGGGGGAAGAGACGGAGAACCACCGACGCTGCACTCGCATGGGAGAGCAGAATACTGAGGAGGAGTCATGACTAAGTCACAGAAAACGGCAAACCATAGAGATGGTGGCAAATGAAAACAACCACCACCACCCCATTGTGAGAACGAGCAGATCACCACACACACAGCCGACAGGGTTCACCGAAAATCAACCTATAAGGATCGAACGCTGATAAAAAAAAACACCAACAACAAAAGAGCGACATACCGAACAGCGCAATAATAGACGAGCCGAGCAACACCAACCAAACGAGCATGCCTATTGCAACATACCAACAACAACCCGAAATATGCAGCCAAACAACACCAAGATCATAGAAGCCGAGCAACACCAACCGAACGAGATTACCTATTGCAACACCCGAAAAGTACCAACAACAGAAGAGCGATATACCGAACAACACAGCAACAGCAACCCGAAAACGCTACCGAACAACAACAAAACCCACGCACAGAACTGAGCCACGAACAACAACAAAACCCACGCACAGAACTGAGCCACGAACAACAACAAAACCCACACACAGAGCTGAGCCACGCAACGCAACCCAAATGAATTTACATATTGCAAACAAATTTTCGCACCAAGACACAACAACAACAAACAACACGATGAGCAGAACAACAGTACACTGACAAACAAAGCAAAACCCAAATTATGCTTTGATTTCTGCAACGCAGGAATACAACAACAACAGGTACAGAGCTGGACAAAACAATACAAAAATCGAATGATTTAACGGAAAAACAAAACACAATGAGCATAGCAACAACGGGATCTCGGACCGACCGTGGGAACCAAACAACATCGATCGTCCCACGGTTCAGAGATAACTGGACCTTTCCAACCGATTCAAAACCATATAAAAGGCAGGAAATTCCGGCAACCAGTCTTCTTTCCTTCCCTGTGATTCCTAGTACTAGCAACTCGCTTAGTAGTTCCTCGCATTAATGGTTCAAGAGAGATATCCTTACCATTACGTCCAAACGCTTCACGCTAGACTCAGTAATTCCTCGCATTGATGGTTCAAGAGAGATATCCTTACCATTACGTCCAAACGCTTCACGCTAGACTCAGTAATTCCTCGCATTAATGGTTCAAGAGAGATATCCTTACCATTACGTCCACACGCTTAACGCAAGATATTCGTCGCATTAATGGTTCAAGAGAGATGTCCACACGCTTAACGCTAGAAATTCATCGCATTAATGGTTCAAGAGAGATATCCTTACCATTACGGCCACACGCTTAACGCTAGAAATTCGTCGCATTAATGGTTCAAGAGAGATATCCTTACCATTACGTCCACACGCTTAACGCTAGATATTCGTCGCATTTATGGTTCAAGAGGGATATCCTTACCATTACGTCCACACGCTTAACGCCAGAAATTCGTCGCATTAATGGTTCAAGAGAGATATCCTTACCATTACGTCCACACGCTTAACGCTAGAAATTCATCGCATTAATGGTTCAAGAGAGATATCCTTACGATTACGTCCACACGCTTAACGTTAGAAATTCGTCGCATTAATGGTTCAAGAGAGATATCCTTACGATTACGTCCACACGCTTAACGCTAGAAATTCGTCGCATTAATGGTTCAAGAGAGATATCCTTACCATTACGTCCACACGCTTAACGCTAGATATTCGTCGCATTAATGGTTCAAGAGAGATATCCTTACCATTACGTCCACACGCTTAACGCCAGAAATTCGTCGCATTAATGGTTCAAGAGAGATATCCTTACCATCACGTCCACACGCTTAACGCTAGAAATTCATCGCATTAATGGTTCAAGAGAGATATCCTTACGATTACGTCCACACGCTTAACGCTAGAAATTCGTCGCATTAATGGTTCAAGAGAGATATCCTTAGCATTACGTCCACACGCTTAACGCTAGATATTCGTCGCATTAATGGTTCAAGAGAGATATCCTTACCATTACGTCCACACGCTTAACGCCAGAAATTCGTCGCATTAATGGTTCAAGAGAGATATCCTTACCATTGCGCCCACGCTTAACGCCAAACCTAAGCAAACATTGATGCTACAGCCAAAGGGGTACAAAGGCCCCACCGCTAGTACAACGACACCGCGCTCGCCATCCACATAGTCAACACCAACGCCCCCGGTACTACGCTTCGCCAGCATATATACACCGCCCCCGAGGATACGACCGGATATCATAAACATTACACTTGAATTTACACAAATAAATAATTGTTAACTGAAAGAAGAGAATAAAAGATCGAATTCCATTCCCCAAACAAATAAATTCTTTTTATTGTAACGACCCTATAAACAAAGAACCCTGGTCACACTGAGTTTTACCCCGGCTGGAAAACCTCGTTACAGTCAGGGAAAACTACAAAAAACCTTAAACAAGAAAATATTACAAATTATAAACATAATTTAAAGAATACTAATAAACAATTTTTTTTTTATATTAATAAACAACTTATGAATACTTTATCCATCATCCTTCAAGAAGTTGTTAACGGCTAATTTGAACGCCTGCAGATTATAAGATTCGGGAAACACGTGCTCGACCAATTGATTCCACATCGAAGAGACTCTCGGAAAAAAGGAGGATTTTAAGTGTTGGGTTCTACATGAAAAAAGTTTTAAGGCAAATCTATGTTGATTGCACCTTAAACGAGTGTTTACGTTACTGATAAAAGGCCCTGGAAGTAGAGAACGGGTTTCTAAAGAACATTTACCGTTGTAAAATTTATAGAAAACAGATAAAGCTCCTACATTTCGCCTGTGCTCCAAAGTATCAAGAGACGAAGTAATGGTTACATCGTTTATCAAACGGATAACTCTATTCTGAACACCATCAAGATGAACCAAATGCGATCTTGGAGCCCCACCCCACACATATGAATTAAATTCTAAAATTGGTCTAACATAAGATTTATATAATCTTAATACTTCAGAGGGAGTGAAGTAGAAGTTACAACGTCTTATGAAGCCTAAACATTGGCTAGCTCTTTTTGAAATTTCATAAATATGTTCTTTCCAGGAAAGATCACTTGATATCGCGTCACAGTATTAGTCACATCAGAATTAGCAGAAATACCCGGCGTTTCCCGGCTGTCCGATCCCACTGACCCCCGCCCACTGACCTCCCGCCCACTGACGCCACGCCCACTTACACCCCACTAACTAACCAACTAACCAATCAAGAAAACTATAGAATCGACACTTATACAGGCAAAAAAAGTACACTTGTTCGAATATTCTTTATATGAAAATCATATACAGGGAAAACCACATTTTCCACCCCAGCGCCACCTATCGGGTCCAAATTTTCTCAACGACTTTGATATTATATGGTGTGAATTTGAGCCAAATCGTTCCATAAATAAGAATTTTCGGAAAAAAAAACGATACCAGCGCCATCTGCCGGGCTGATTTGTGAATCTAAACCATCCGGGGCGTCACCCAAACGCATACAAAATTCATTCAAATCGGTTCAGCCGTTTACGAGGAGTTCAGTGACATACACACGTACAGAAGAATTATATATATAAAGATAATATTTCTTTCTTTTTTTCTTAAAAAAACTTTTAAAAATATGTTGTAAGAGTAGAAATTATTATTTTTAAATTATTTACGTTTTTTATGCTATATATTGTTTTTCCCTAAATTATACATATTTTTAATGCTTTGTATGGAAATAATAATGGAATAAATATGGAATGCATTTTTCTTAAATTATATATATATTTTTTAAAACTATGTTGTATAGATATTTCCTTAAATTATATTTTATTTTTATTTTTTATATATGTTGTATATATATTTTCCTTAAATTATCTATGTATATTTGTTTTTTCTTATGCTATTTTGTATATATATTTCTTAAATTATATTTTTTTTAATACTATGTTGAACAACGTTTTCTTAATAGGCCAATTCTAATTTTCTTATTTATTTAAACTTTAACTTTAATTCTATATTTACTTATGTTATTATATTCACATTATACATCACTTCACACCCTGTAACTCTTGAACGCTTCTAGCTACAAGGCCACTGTTGGTCATTTTTGAAAGAAAATTAAATTTATAAAATCAAAGATTAATCATATTTTAAAATTCTTGAAACCGTTACCGATATAAACGACTTAAAAATCAAAAAATGTTTTTTCGTTTCTTAAATTTTATTTTCAAACGCGAATATTTCGAGAATCGCTCTCGGATAATTTTTTTTTGACAAATGCAATAATAAAGCCTATTCAATTTTCTACAAATCCACCTCACAATATTTTTGTATTCGGTCAACAGGAGCAGGGTTAAAAGTGAATGTTTCTAAAATGAACGAAAACGTACTTTTGACCTTACATGACTTCACACCCTTTAACTCTTGAACCCTTCCAGACACAAGGTTACTATTAATTTTTTTTGAAAGAATAGTACATTTTTAAGATCAAACAATGTACATTTGTTTAAATTATTTTAGCCATACCGATATAAAGGTCGTCAAATTCAAAACAACATTTTTTTAAATTATTTTTACCAACACGATTTTTTGGAGAAATACTTCTGGATACATTTTTTTGATAAATACAGTATTGAAGCCTGTTTAAATTCCTACAAAGAAATGGCAAGATATTTATGCATTCTGTCAACAAGAGCGAGATATTACGGGTTGTGTTACTACTACTACGCATAAGAAGGGTTGTATGACGTCCTAGTGTTCCTGCAGCAACAGTGCAACAAAATTACACGGGCATTGGATGCACCCTTACCACTTCACTCTAGTGCATAGTCTGCTTCAAAAGGACTTACCAAGAAGGACCTAATTTTGTGAGTCGATTTCACAACATCGAATGGACACATAAAATTGGTGGACACATGCAAATGGTGTCCACTCACAAAATTAGGTCCTTTTGGGTATGCCCTGTTAAAGCAGATTATGCACTGGAGTGAACTGGCAAGGGTGCATCCGTTCCACGTGTAATTTTGTTGCACTCTTGCTTCGGGAACACTGAGACGTCATGCAGCTCTTCTTATGCGTAATAGTAGTAACACAACCCGCACTATCTCCCTCTTTTTGACTGAATGCACAAATATTTTGATATGGATTTGTAGGAGATTGAATAGGCTTAAATACCTCATTTGTCAAAAAAATGTATCCGATAGCATTTCTCAAATTAATCGTGTTTGTGAATACAATTATTTAAAAAAAAATTAATTTTGAAGGCCTTCATATCGCTATCGCTTAAATAATTTAAAAAAATGTACATTGTTTGATCTTAAAAATGTACTATTCTTTCAAAAAAGATTAATAGTAACCTTGTGTCTGGAAGGGTTAAAGGGTGTGAAGTCATGTAAGGTCAAAAGTACGTTGTCGTTCATTTTAGAAACTTTCACTTTTAACCCTGCTCCTGTTGACCGAATGCATAGATATTGTGATGTGTATTTGTAGAAAATTGAATAGGCTTTGTTATTGCATTTGTCAAAAAAAATTATTTGAGAGCGATTTTCGAAATATTCGCGTTTGAAAATAAAATTTAAGAAAAGAAAAACATTTTTGGATTTTGACGACGTTTATATCGGTAACGGTTTCAAGAATTTAAAAAAAATGTTTATTATTTGATCTTATAAATTTAATTTTCTTTCAAAAATGACCAACAGTGGCCTTGTAGCTAGAAGCGTTCAAGAGTTACAGGGTGGGTGTGAAGTGATGTAAGATCAAAAGTACATCTCTTCGCATTAAAACGTAACGTACACCGCAGGGGGTGAAAATAGACCCCCGCCCTCCAATACGATTTTTTTCTCGAAATTAACCAAGTAATCATCCCTTTAAGTATTTGCCACCTTAACGGATACAGCCTGTATATATAAGCAAAACAATAATATAATAACATAAGTAAATATAGAATTAAAGTTAAAGTTTAAATAAATAAGAAAATTACGATTTTTTTCACGAATTTAACCAAGGAATCATCCCTTTAAGTATTTGCCACCTTAACGGATACACCCTGTACATAATTATTTATTTACACTGTGCTTTTTGTGATAATACTTCGTAAGGTCCTATATATATTGGATCTAGTTTCTTTCTAGCCTCATTTCTCAATAAAACTAGACTTCCTATTTAAAATTTTTTACTGTTTGTGTTACCATCTATATCGAATCTTTCTTTTCTAGCAATTTTCTTTCTTATTAAAGTTTTTCGAGCATCCCTATGAGCAACTTGTAACTTATTTTTCACATCAAATACGTAGTCTTCATAGTTGTATACTGGTTCTATATGTTTTGTTAAATTTGATGGTAAGTTACATTGTTTTCCGAACATTAGTTCAAATGGTGTATAACCCGTCTCTCAGTGTACAGAAGTGTTATAACAGAAAACATAATAGGGCAACCAGGTGCTCCAATCGGTATGCTTATCTGAAACGTAACTTCTGACTTATGCTCCTAAAACCTTATGAGAATTTTCTAATGCTCCTAAACGTTCACGATGATAGGCTGTAGATTGTAGTTTTTCTATTTTCAACAATTTACAGCAACCATCTAAAACCTGATTTAGAAAAAAACAACCCATAAAAATTTAAATTTTTCTTGTAAATTCTCTAATCGGGGATACACACACACACACACACGCACACACTGCGTGCTCGTTTTGTGGCAAAATCATTCACAAATGACGCAGCGGCAGCGAACAGCGCTGCTCACAAAGCACAGAGCTCAGACTTTGCCGTGATCTGATGCGATATAGCGATATTTAAAAATTGTATATTGGGGTCCCCAAGGGGCCGATCGCTCCAAATTCAAAAAGTGTTTTCCATCGAAGACACACATGTGTACAAAATTTAAAGAAAATCGGGTAAATTTTGTAAAATATTTGTATGAGAGCCCCCCGACCCCGTGGCCCTAGTGGCCTCAAATTTTAATAGAAAGTGTTGTCTTGGGAGATATACATGTGTGCAAAATTTCAATGAAATCGGGCTGTAGGAAGTGGGTTAAAAATTGATCACAAGATTTGGCCAGCCAGCCAGCCAGCCAGCCAGCCAGCCACGGGCAAGTGAAGTTAATATAGAGAATTTAATAAAGTTCCCTGGTCTAATGCTATTTTAAGTGGTACTCCCTATCTAAGAATAAACCTTCTACTAAAGCTTTTGCTAATGTGTTTGCTTCTTTTTTTATAAGTGCTTTGGATGTCGATGTAATAGTCATGGTTGTTTTTTGGGCTGGATGTGTTTATTTCTTTGGCAAATCTGGAAATGCTTTACGAATGCCGTCACATCGCTCTGCATTCCTGTCCAAAAGTATATTTTCTTTATGTTTCGTATCATCCGGTTTATTCCAGCATGTCCGCTAGTATGTTCTTCTTCTTCTTATGTCCTGTATCCCCTTGTGGGTACTAGGGCCTCTACTACGCCTATGCGCCATCGCGTGCGGTTCCTGGCAATGAGCTTCAGCTCTCTCCAACTCTTCCCCAATTGCCGTGACTCC
The DNA here is from genome assembly GCA_947095585.1 of Nephrocerus scutellatus. NCBI lineage: Eukaryota > Metazoa > Arthropoda > Insecta > Diptera > Pipunculidae > Nephrocerus > Nephrocerus scutellatus. The sequence continues at coordinate 70,848,357 of OX352762.1, read as the reverse complement.
TCCTCAACTGTTCTGCGCCATGTATTTCTCGGACGACCCGTTCTTCTACCATCCTGAGATAACGGGTTCCATTGCATTTCGTAGTTTGCTATGGAACTGCCGCCTTTTCGGAGAGTATCACCAATCCATTGCCACTTCCGTCTTTGGATGGTTGTGCCTATTGGTTTCTGACCCGTTATCTGGTAAAGATGTTCGTTAGAGATACGGTTAAGCTAGAAAACCCTTTAGATGTTTCGTAGGCACCTATTTACGAACATTTGTAATCTTTTTGTGATAGTAGCGGTCACCTTCCAAGTGCTGCACCCATACAACAGCACAGATTCAACATTTGAGCGGAACAGTCGCAGCTTGGTGTTTAAGCTGATCGCATTGCTTCGCCATATCATGGACATCATTCCAAACACCGATTTTGCTTTGCCGATTCGGTTGACAATGTCCTGTTCGGTTCCACCTTCGTCCGACACAATACTCCCAAGATATTGGAAACTCTCTACTCTCTCTACCGGCTGTCCAGCAATGTTAACTTGAGTTACTGAGTTAGTGCTGAGGTTGATAATTTTGGTTTTGGCAGTATTAATCTTCAAACATTTCAACATTTGCCTTCCTCTCCACATTTGTAGTCATTTGGTGGAGCTCCATAATTCTGTGTGAGAGTAAACAAACGTCGTCAGCGTAGTCCAGATGTTTGAGTTGAGATGTAAAAGTCCAACAAATTCCTCCGTTTCCAGTAGATAAAGCTGCGCGAAGTACATCGCTAATCACCAACCAAAAAAATATCGGCGATAGAATGCAACCTTGTCGTACCCCACTTAGGATATCGAATTCCTCTGACAGCTTTCCTCTGTGCAGCACATGACAATTAAGAGCCATCATAGGTTGCTTTAATAATAGCTATTAGTTTATCGGGTATACCTCTCCTGCGCAAGGCGAGCCAGATAAACTGTCTGTTGACACTGTCAAACGCCTTCTCAAAATCGATGAACAGCAGGTGCAGTGGTGACCGGAATTCAACGCACTGTTCAATTATGATCCGCAGGGTGTTTATGTGGTCAACACAGGAGGATCCAGTGCGGAAACCTGCTTGGTCGGCATCGAGTGTATCTTCCAGATGTTCCTTAATTCGTTCAAGTACTACTTTGGCTATTACCTTTGCAACTGCAGGAAGAACGCAAATGCCTCTCCAGTTTTCGCACTCCATAAGACTACCTTTTTTATGGAGCTTGACAATCATTCCCTTCTTCCACTCATCGGAGAAACTTTCTGCCTCCCAAGCTCTCTCTACAAGAGGATATAAAAGCTCTGCTGATGTCGTTGGAGCTGCACGCAGAAGCTCTGCGGGTATACCATCTAGTCCTGCAAACTTGTTGACTGTTACTGGGAGTTGAGGTGCGAATTCAGGAAATTGTTACTTCCGGCAGCTCCGTTTGATTTGGGTGCATATCGTTAGCAAATACAAGGTTAAGGACTGTAGATAAATGCTCCTTCCATCGCTTGAGCCGATCCTCATCTGAAACGAGTACGGCATCATCTAAACGGTTCTGCTATCGCAACTGCTCGCTGCTTCCTCTGCTTCTGAGGACAGGTTGTTAATATAGTTACGCTTGTCACGTCTTACACTACGCTGCACTTCTCTCATTTTTCTTCGATACATGGACTCTAGCTCGATCCTCGCTGCTGCTGGGATATCTACAATACGAGCTTTAAGTACCTTACGTTCTTCAATCCGCCTCCAGATATCTTCGGTAAGCCACGTGCTGTGCCTTGCCTGACTTCTACCAACAATACTTTCCGCTCCAGATGTGAAAACATTTTTCACAGCCTTCCAATGTTCCTGGATGGTTGTCGGCAGTGAGCTGCCGAAAGTGTTGTCTTGGGAGATATACATGTGTGCAAAATTTCAATGAAATCGGGCTGTAGGAAGTGGGTTAAAAATTGATCACAAGATTTGGCCAGCCAGCCAGCCAGCCAGCCAGCCAGCCACGGGCAAGTGAAGTTAATATAGAGAATTTAATAAAGTTCCCTGGTCTAATGCTATTTTAAGTGGTACTCCCTATCTAAGAATAAACCTTCTACTAAAGCTTTTGCTAATGTGTTTGCTTCTTTTTTTATAAGTGCTTTGGATGTCGATGTAATAGTCATGGTTGTTTTTTGGGCTGGATGTGTTTATTTCTTTGGCAAATCTGGAAATGCTTTACGAATGCCGTCACATCGCTCTGCATTCCTGTCCAAAAGTATATTTTCTTTATGTTTCGTATCATCCGGTTTATTCCAGCATGTCCGCTAGTATGTTCTTCTTCTTCTTATGTCCTGTATCCCCTTGTGGGTACTAGGGCCTCTACTACGCCTATGCGCCATCGCGTGCGGTTCCTGGCAATGAGCTTCAGCTCTCTCCAACTCTTCCCCAATTGCCGTGACTCCTCCTCAACTGTTCTGCGCCATGTATTTCTCGGACGACCCGTTCTTCTACCATCCTGAGATAACGGGTTCCATTGCATTTCGTAGTTTGCTATGGAACTGCCGCCTTTTCGGAGAGTATCACCAATCCATTGCCACTTCCGTCTTTGGATGGTTGTGCCTATTGGTTTCTGACCCGTTATCTGGTAAAGATGTTCGTTAGAGATACGGTTAAGCTAGAAAACCCTTTAGATGTTTCGTAGGCACCTATTTACGAACATTTGTAATCTTTTTGTGATAGTAGCGGTCACCTTCCAAGTGCTGCACCCATACAACAGCACAGATTCAACATTTGAGCGGAACAGTCGCAGCTTGGTGTTTAAGCTGATCGCATTGCTTCGCCATATCATGGACATCATTCCAAACACCGATTTTGCTTTGCCGATTCGGTTGACAATGTCCTGTTCGGTTCCACCTTCGTCCGACACAATACTCCCAAGATATTGGAAACTCTCTACTCTCTCTACCGGCTGTCCAGCAATGTTAACTTGAGTTACTGAGTTAGTGCTGAGGTTGATAATTTTGGTTTTGGCAGTATTAATCTTCAAACATTTCAACATTTGCCTTCCTCTCCACATTTGTAGTCATTTGGTGGAGCTCCATAATTCTGTGTGAGAGTAAACAAACGTCGTCAGCGTAGTCCAGATGTTTGAGTTGAGATGTAAAAGTCCAACAAATTCCTCCGTTTCCAGTAGATAAAGCTGCGCGAAGTACATCGCTAATCACCAACCAAAAAAATATCGGCGATAGAATGCAACCTTGTCGTACCCCACTTAGGATATCGAATTCCTCTGACAGCTTTCCTCTGTGCAGCACATGACAATTAAGAGCCATCATAGGTTGCTTTAATAATAGCTATTAGTTTATCGGGTATACCTCTCCTGCGCAAGGCGAGCCAGATAAACTGTCTGTTGACACTGTCAAACGCCTTCTCAAAATCGATGAACAGCAGGTGCAGTGGTGACCGGAATTCAACGCACTGTTCAATTATGATCCGCAGGGTGTTTATGTGGTCAACACAGGAGGATCCAGTGCGGAAACCTGCTTGGTCGGCATCGAGTGTATCTTCCAGATGTTCCTTAATTCGTTCAAGTACTACTTTGGCTATTACCTTTGCAACTGCAGGAAGAACGCAAATGCCTCTCCAGTTTTCGCACTCCATAAGACTACCTTTTTTATGGAGCTTGACAATCATTCCCTTCTTCCACTCATCGGAGAAACTTTCTGCCTCCCAAGCTCTCTCTACAAGAGGATATAAAAGCTCTGCTGATGTCGTTGGAGCTGCACGCAGAAGCTCTGCGGGTATACCATCTAGTCCTGCAAACTTGTTGACTGTTACTGGGAGTTGAGGTGCGAATTCAGGAAATTGTTACTTCCGGCAGCTCCGTTTGATTTGGGTGCATATCGTTAGCAAATACAAGGTTAAGGACTGTAGATAAATGCTCCTTCCATCGCTTGAGCCGATCCTCATCTGAAACGAGTACGGCATCATCTAAACGGTTCTGCTATCGCAACTGCTCGCTGCTTCCTCTGCTTCTGAGGACAGGTTGTTAATATAGTTACGCTTGTCACGTCTTACACTACGCTGCACTTCTCTCATTTTTCTTCGATACATGGACTCTAGCTCGATCCTCGCTGCTGCTGGGATATCTACAATACGAGCTTTAAGTACCTTACGTTCTTCAATCCGCCTCCAGATATCTTCGGTAAGCCACGTGCTGTGCCTTGCCTGACTTCTACCAACAATACTTTCCGCTCCAGATGTGAAAACATTTTTCACAGCCTTCCAATGTTCCTGGATGGTTGTCGGCAGTGAGCTGCTGATTGCTTCCACTACTTGCGATAAATGATCCCTTAATTGTTGGCGTACTGAGGGGATCTTTAGCCGGTCGATGTTATACCAAGGCATTCGGATGATATTGCGAATTCTTTGAACTGATGCAGTACGTAACTGGACAGTAGCTACCATAAGGTGATGATCCCTTACCATACCCATGTCAGCTCCTCGTCTGTTTCGGACATCTAAAAGACAGCTCCTAAAACGTCGGCTGATCGCCACATGATCGATTTGGTTGGATGATTTTTGCCTGTCAATTGACACCCAGCTGACCTTGAGGCAAGTCTTATGCTCAAACATGGTGCCTTCTATGACAAGGTTGTTGGTGTTGCAGAAATCAACAGATCTTTCACCATTGTCATTTCGTTCGAATGCATGTCACATGCTTGAGTCCTTCATTGTCGTTGCCAACCTTGGAATTCAAGTCCCCCATCACGATGACGATATCTCCGTTCGGCGTTGCGTGGAATACAGCGCTTAGTTGATTGTAGAAGTTGTCCTTTTCATCCTCAGTCGAAGGGTTCGTTGGGGCACTGTATGATCGTGACGCGCCGTACTCTAGTCCGAAATCTGGCCGATAAGATCCTATCACTATGCGGGTGCCAGGAAATTAGACCTCTACGCGCTGTTGGCGTTAGCAGCAGACCCACTCCAGATTCACGGGGACTGCGGGAGTAGAGTAGCACAGTGTTACACGTTGGGGATTGGTTATATCGAAGAAACTCACGTTCCAGTTGAAGAAATCTGGCATTTTGAGGTCCTCACATTCCAGAAACCAATCTTAGTCCGGGTACAATAGCCTAAAGTCGTCATTATTCAATCATTACTTATCCGAGGCGTTGTGTTGCGCTACTGGCCTAAACCACGTTTTGAGCAGTCAGTAGTTTCCCGATCAATCGTAATGCAGATGTGGTAGTCATTAAGTATTAATTTCTTCTTACAAGGATCGATTGTTTCGATACGGTTATTTATAAGGTGCACTTTAATATTACTTTCTTTAAACATTTCTCCTAGTATCTTTTTTAGTTCGTTTACTTTGCATTCTTGGCGGCCGCCTGCAAGTTTTTTTATTTCATTTTTAGTAACATATATCTTCTTAATTGATGTTGGTCCGCAGAGTTCTTGCACATCTCTTGACAGTATTTTGCCAAATTCTGCCGATTGGGTTGTAGTGCTTTCTTTGGATTTCTTTGATTTCCACTTTGGTATATAAGCCAAAACCTTGTTTGGTGCGATAGTTGTGTCCGTATCCTTGTAACTAACTAAATCTTAAGTAAAATTATCAACAATCTTCAGATCCATGACTTTAAGTCAATTTTCTGGGAATTTTACTAATTCGGTTATCATGTTTTCTTTCCATTTTATACTTTCTGTATTATTGCCTCCCTGACTTTGGTTATTTATTTCTGATGCACTTGCATAATTGATTTTCGATTGAGCTCTTGTTATAACACGAATAGGTAATTGTTTTAAATCGTCAGTCTATTTTTACACGACTAAGTGCGTCAGCGGTACAATTATCTTTACCGGGAGAGTATTCTACGTAAAAGTTATATTCCTCTAATAATAGTCTAAATTTGGTTAGCCTACTACCGGGTTCTTTCAGTGAGAACAAGTGCACTATGGGTCTGTGGTCTGTTTGAATTTAAAACTTTAATCCGGAAAGGTAGGGTTGATAATGTTTAACTGCCAATAGTGCTATAGTTTTTCTCTGCTTTATTAAGAGTCTTGCTTGCGCAAGCAATTGGCCTATCATTTAAATTAGATAAGACTGCTCCAAGAGCGAAACCTGATGCGTCTGTACGTAGAATTAATTCTTCCTTAAAATTATGACTTGTGAGGATTTGTTTGAGCAAATCAAATGATTTTCCGCAATCCTTATTGAAGATGAACTCGACGTCTTTCTTTAGTAATCGGTTTAGTGGGATGGAAATGGTTGCAAAATTTGGAATGAATTTACAATAGTAGTTAGCAAAGGCCACGAATCTTCTTACCTCGTCAGCTTTGGTGGGTTTTGGCTAATTCCTCATAGCGGCAGATTTAGTGGAATCCGGTAGAATGCCCTTGTCAGAGATAAGGTGTTCAAGATATAACACTTCTTTCCGCAAGAAAGAACATTTCACTGGGTGAATCTTGAGATTCACTTCGCTGAGACGTTCAAAAACTTTGATTAAGTTTCTATTGTGGTCTGTTAAATTTTTACCAAAAACTATGAGGTCATCAAGATAAACGAAACATGGTGAATATAATAATCCTGACATTGATATAGACATTATTCCTCATAGCGGCAGATTTAGTGGAATCCGGTAGAATGCCCTTGTCAGAGATAAGGTGTTCAAGATATAACACTTCTTTCCGTAAGAAAGAACATTTCACTGGGTGAATCTTGAGATTCGCTTCGCTGAGACGTTCAAAAACTTTGATTAAGTTTCTATTGTGGTCTGTTAAATTTTTACCAAAAACTATGAGGTCATCAAGATAAACGAAACATGGTGAATATAATAATCCTGACATTGATATAGACATTATTCTTGAAAATTTACTTGGTGAGTCGTTTTAATTGGTAGTGACCATTCTCTGTTGAGAACGCCGTGATGGGTCTACTGTTGGCATTTGGTAGTATCCCTGGCTTAAATCGATGCATGAAAAGTTAGATGCTCCTCCTAGCATGTAATAAATGTCTGTTGTGTTAGGTAGAGGGAATTTGTCATCCTCAATTCGCTCGTTAACGTGACGATAGTCTATTACCATTCGGAATTTCTGCTGACCGGTAACAGGGTCTTTCTTTTTGGGTACGATAAGTATGGGCGAATTCCAAGCGGAAATGGACGGTTCTATGATGACATCCGCTAGCATTTTTTGTATTTCTTCATTTATATCTTGCTTCTGGGTGTGTGTTAGACGATATGGCTTCGTATATTTCGTATAAAAGATATAGTGTTCCGAAGCGGGTAAGAATAAAGGCTCAGCCCATTTAAGAGCTACTGTGGTTTCGCGCCGCCATGAAAACATCTCTACAAAATCCTTTTGGTGGTGTGCTCTGTGCTTAGGAAATAGGTTGCTTCGCACCTGGGTGCTAGCAAGACAATGTTCATATGCTGCTGTGAGCATATTGGTAGATGAATTTTATAACTACCCTCTGTGAGTTTTAATAAGAATTCCTCCAAGTCAATTATGGTGTTATACTCCACTATGAAGTTTGCTCCGATAATTCCTTCTACTGGAATCGGAAAAGAATCGGGTACTACATAGAATTCGTAGGAGATGATGAGTTTTTCAATATGTAAATCAATATAACACGTTCCTTTAGTTTGGAGATTCCCTCATATACCTAAAATATTGGTAGTTTTGTCTGTTCTGTCTGTACCTATTGTTGTAGTTGCCCCGGTACTAAGAAGTGTTGTTTTGTGTTGGTTGTACAAATCTAGTCCTATTGTTATTTCTTTGATTGATTCTGTTTTGGGAGGCTCGCTCATTTTGGTACGAGGCTTCCCTGATTTTGATTAAAGTTATTTTGGTAAAAATAAAAAATAGGAATCTATTTTTAAAGTATCGTTCGTTATTATACGCGAATCTTCCCTGGTTTGAAAATCTTGATTTGCCTAAATTATTAGTGTTCTGTCCTTGAGTGTATCTGTTGTCAATGTATCTATTGTCGATGTATCTAATCGGGTTCGTGGTGGAGGTAGAACTTTGATCTAATTCTAGCAAATTTGCGTCCTTTAATTTGGTATGTCGGGCGCTGTTAAGCACTATCTTCGTTTACTCCCTTTTTTAGGAATGCTAAACCGCGTCTATCATTTGCTACCGTGAGTGTTTCGCGTGTTGTTACGCCGTGGCAAGCTACTTCGAGTTCCGTCATTTGCGATATTAGGTTTTCGATATTAGTCACGAACTCGTGAATTGGGCGATTTCCCTGATAAGTACGATTTAATTGGGTTTGTATTGACTCAATCGTTTCTTTAGGTCCGCATTTTTCTATTCTATTTCTATTTCTGGCTTTAGATTATAAAATTCTGTGAAGGCTTTTCCTTGAATCTTGAATTTTAAAAGGAATTTTACTAAAGTGGGTTTAGACTCTTCCATAAGCGTGTCATGGTAAAACTCTACGTTGTTCATAATATCGTGGATGTGTTCGGCCCTTTTGCTATCCTCTTCACAATTGAGGGTTGGCAACTTTTGCGCTAGGCTAAATTTGATAGCGACTGTTTGTAGACTATTACTAACTATTGATCCTGACTGTTGTTTTAAAATTTTTGCGGTTGCTACTAAGTGTTTTAAATTTACTAATTCTCTGAGCAGGTATCTTGATCTATTTTTGAATGTTTACTCCTTCCTCTTTCTCGTTCTATTGGGCGATTTTTTAAGGCTGTCGTGGAAGGTTTTAAGTACGTTCAGGACAGATAGTTGGGGAAATCTCATTAGGTCAAGAGACTAGAATGAAAAATTATCCTACCATTACATGACCATTTTTTTTTGTTTTGTTGTATAAAAAAATTAATTGGAAAAGTGTTATTTCTTACGCTTTTTAAATATATATTTTATTATATCTTTATTCTTATTTATAAAAAAATGCTGATCCATATTTGTACCTGGGCTTATCGCCGCTCTAAATGTTTAATTGTATCGGCTATTATTTTTCGCCTATGACGTTGTAGTTCCTGATATATGAACCCAATGCTTAGTGCGGTTACGAATATTAATAGAAGCACTGCAGCAGTCTTATCCGTCGGTTTTTCTGCCTGGTAGTTAGGTAGCAGCTACTAGTTGGGGTCCGGTGTTTATTATCTCCTTGCTTTCCTTCGATCCGATTGTACCAGTTTTTTTCTCGAGTGGATACTTCGTTGAACAGATTATGGAACTGCTTCGCTTCTCTTCTTCTTCTCTTTTGTTTTCTTCGGTCAGCTGCCCGCTGTTCCTTTCTTTTCACCGGAGTTATAGAGGGAAATTGTCTCTTCTGGTGCTGGATTGGCCAGGAATGTTGACCAGTCTCTTTAGTTCCGCTAGTTCTTTTGAAGCTTGACGCGCAGGCATCCTCTGGTTGTTTTTTTCTTAACTGATGGTGTTATGAGAGCTTTCTCTGGTGTTCTTTTTGCTGTCCTTCGTCTATATTCTTCGATGGTTAGTGGTCTTGCGTCCAACTTTTGGTTCTGGCTCTGAAATTGTAGTCTTCTTCAGGATGAACTCAGCTTTTCTGATATATTCGACTGCGAGGGCGAGCTGTTCCTCTCTGGACATTGAATTTTTACAACTGCTGCTTACGTTTGTATAAATAAAATCTTAAATGTTTGTTTGCTGCTAAGTTCTAATTTTTCTACTGGACTGGCAGAATTATGCAATTTGTCCAATATTGGCAGGATTTAATATTTGAATGTAATTCAATAATTACATTTGAATTCTGGCAGAATCTGAGTAAACTATTAAGCCCGGTAGGCTCCGGTTGGCAGGAAACCAAGCTCGCATGAGCGAAGAGGATCCTGCTCGGAAAGTCCTTTGCGGAAGGATTCATGGAACACGACAGCGAGGCCGGCCAAGCCTACGCTGGAAGGATGGCGTAGACCAGAACGCCCAGAGTTTAGGGATGCCAAACTGGATGACATCGGCTCGAAATCGGGACCGGTGGAGAGACTTTTTGCGGGAGGCTAGGACCGGACCCCGGTTGTAGAGCCAAATATGATGATGATGATGATCGCTTATCTATTATGCTTAATAAGCATATATGTCATAAACAAACGTCCGCTGATCGCGGCACATTGCGAGGATTACTTTGTTTTAGTTATGTGGTCGGTATGCAGAAGGCATTGCGAGGATTACTTTCTATTAGTTATGTGGTTCGAATGCAAAAGGCATTGCGAGGATAACTTTGTATTAGTTATGTGGTTCGTATGCAGAAGGCATTGCGAGGATTACTTTGTATTAGTTGTATGGTACGTGATCCTGAGGTGGACTCGCAGTTAAGTGTTAGTCTTGCTATAGCGTGTAGCACTGCTTCGGTTTTCTGGGATGGGTGTGGCATTGTGGATCACGGCTGCTGTGGTGGATTGATGGTGTTTCCTCACTTGGGGTTATTTAAAACGAACCCAACTCCATGCACAAATGTGTAGGTGGGTTGGCTGGCATCCTAATCGTCTGGGTAGTATGCTGCTCGGCTTCAGGGTTATGTTCTACCTCTTTTTAATTCAGCGAGACTCTGAAACTTTGGTTATTCGAGATGAAGTCGGTTTGGGATCCATGTTCGATGAGGTTACGGGAGCCTCACTGGTTCCTGGGCAGACTCGATCTTTGCTATCATCAGCCTCCTGTTCGTCCTCTATGAGTTCGGGGGAGTTCTTCCATATGAAATCCTTGATTTTTGTAGATATGGCTTTTGCTGCCTCATACTTCAGCAAAAAATTCGGCAGCGGTTGATCCGCTTACTGCTTAGGTCATCATGGCGGTGTAATTAAATTTAATGGAAGCTCAAAGGCTATTTGCCTTACAAGCGTTTCCGGGGTACGCTTTACGAAAAATTTTAACGAAAACTCCACAATACAATTGTAACAGATCAAATTTTCTAGTTAATTTTAGACAAAACATTTCAGGCTAAACTCATATGAACCGAAGTTGATATATCAGAATATTAATATTAATATTTTTTCTTATACATATTAAGTTCATATTATAATAATAATATTCGGCGCGACAGACCGTTAACATTTCGAACAAACCGGCAGACATTCGCAAGAGGTGGTACCGTAAAAAAACCAATTTGGTGTTGTTGGAAATTCGAACACTTAATTCAATTAATTAAATTAGTTTTATATAGGAACACCTTGGGCCTCAGGGCCCGTTCATTCCAAAATCAAAGTTTTGTTTATCGGAGATACAGATCTGTTTAAAATTTGAAGAAACTCGAGCTAATTTTTAAAAAATTTACATGTGCAAATTTATATCTAAGCCTCAGGACCATTCACTCCAAAAATTGCGAAAAGTTTTGCCCAGATTTGTTTAAAATTTCAATAAAATCGAGCTAATTTTTAAAAAATTTACATGTGCAGCACCACTAAGCCTCAGGAACGTTCACTCCAAAAATTTTACAAAAGTTTTGTCCATATTTGTTTAAAATTTGAAGAAAATCGAGCAAACTTTTTAAAAATTACATGGGCACCCCTCGGGCCTCAGGGCTCGATCACTCAAAAAAATTTACAAAAATGTTTGTCCAGCACTGATGAAGAAAATCGGGCTAATTTTAAAAAAAATACATGGGCACCACTCGGGCCTATCCGTTCACTCAAAAAGTCTGAGACATGTGTATAAAATTTGAAGAAAATCGGGTCAATAAGAAAATTTTATTTTGGGTGTCCAAAATTTTTGCCAAAAGTGTTGTCCATCGGCGATACACGTGTATATAATTTAAAGAAAATTGGGTTAATTTTTAAAAATTTTATATGGGCACCCCTCGGCCCTGAGGCCACCAATTTTATTAGAAATTGTTGTCTCCGGAAATTCACATGTGTGCAAAAATTCAATAAAATCGGGCTTTCGGTAGTGGGTTAATTCATCGCAAGATTCCACGGCAGACAGACCGACCGACCGACCCACAGACGTGTCACGGGCAAGCGAAGTTAATATAAAGAATTTTAAAATCAATCACGTAATAAAGTAAAGTATATGTATGACAAATTTTTCTTTTTAATCGTTTTTACCCGTCTGACGACTATTTAGTCAAAATGCATTTGAAATATTATTAGAAATTGTATAATGTATAACTAACCTTTCTCTTAAAAATATATAAAATGCAGCATTGTAAAAAAATATGAAGTTAAAATATATATTTCTTTTTTAGTATAACAATATACCTTCCATTATCCCGACCTACTCCCCAAACTCGAATAGTATGTATTGGTTGACTGTTTACCAATCCTAATTTCTCTGGATCAATTAATTTCAAAGATCCCCTGTCTAAATCCATAAACAAGTGTTTTCCCTGTTTAACATAAGTATTAATTGCCATTATATTGCAATTAGGGTATGATCTACTTACATCGCCCCATCTACCAACATCATTTCTTCCGAGTGATAAGTCAACAATGCATTTGTTAACAGCTTTTGACGATTTATCTGGCGTTAAATCAGCTTCAACCATTTCAACCCACCCTAGCGATCGCACTGCAAATCGAATTGACTCATCGGAATCCGATTTAAGGGTATTACTAAGGTACATCCGATTCAAAAAAAACCATGATTAAGGATAATCAATTGGATAACTTACTATTTGTGTATATTATCCTGATTCCGTTTATTTTGCTGATCAATTGCGGATGTTGTTCTACTTATTGTCACCGATGAACATAGACTATTTATCGATAGTGAAATATTTGAGTTCTTATAATTGCATTTTTGCCAAGTCGGTAGTTCTCTTTGAATAGTTCCTGATTTAATATGCCAATAGTAACATCCATGATTGTCTTAAAAATAATTTGTGATTTTAATGCAAAAGTAACAATGTAAAATGTACGGTTATGTGAAATTTGAGTATTACCCTCATGTTTTTCCCATCCAGATGGTAAGTCATTTACACCACTGCTTCCAAAGTTGTGTTTATAAACTACATCCTTATCATGATCAAATTTTTTAGTTTCTTTTTCATAACGTAATTGATTAAAATCTGTGTTTAAGTCGGAAATAATTTTAAATGATGCGTAATCAATATCAGCACTTGAATTGGTCTTTTCATATGCATATTCAGATATCGATTCTGTATCTTTAGGTAACAAATACGTCTCAGGCAGTTTGTAAGAAGAACTATAGCATACATTATTTATTTATTTATCTTATAAATATATTACCAATCGTACCTAAAGTTAGCTTTTAAATCGACCCCCATTAATTCAATGCCAATTTTCGAATAATCCTTTCTCTTTATTACAAGCGGTTTAGACTCCAAAAAGCTAGTTTGCTGCATAGTAGAAAAAACTTCCTTGTACAATCCCGACTCTTGTTCCATTTTTATAGCACGATATGCTATTGGGATAACAATTTTTGATAATCTGTGGAATAGACCTGACCTCAACATAAGATAGTTTGGCGGTATATTTTCCTTGTACAAATTTGTGCAACACAAACGCAACACAAAAATGAAATGGCCGCACTAAATTTCATCGCTAAAATCGGAAAAACAAATGCTCATTCCTTCACAAAATAGAGCAATTATAAAGTTAACTGGATAACAAAAGTTGTAATGGTATATGGTTACATCATATTAAGCCGTATTTTATTAGCCGAGGAACAACAACAATTGCACTGTCGAATTCCTTCTTTGGAATTGTGAAAACCTGCTGTTTTGCTGGTTTTGGCTGGTTTTGACATTCGAATTCCGAACCCGCCGAGGAACAACAACAATTGCACTGTCGAATTCCTTCTTTAGAATTGTGAAAACCTGCTGTTTGGCTGGTTTTGACATTCGAATTCAGAACTCGTTTACCAGTGTACACACCAAAAACTTTTACGCCGTGCAACATTCGCTCGGTGTTCTCCGGGTAACTTTACTCGCTTGGGTTGAATAAAAGAAAATATCCATTAGCTAAAATAAAATACAGCTTATGTACTAATAATGGGTCTATTCTTTTATTCAACCCGAGCGAGCAGTGGACGTAAAAAATTTACACTGTGTTTTTTTATTCACCCGGGGTAATTTTATCTGTACTCTGTGTTTTTTATTGTGAACCGAGCATTACACGGTGTATACACAGTTTCTTATTTTTACAATGAAGTGAATATCAGTGTAAGGCAAAGTAAGAGCGAGTAAAGTAACCCAGTGTACACACCTATTAGTTTTACGCCGTGCAACATTCGCTCGGTGTACTCCGGGTAACTATATTCGCTCGGGTTGAATAAAAGAATAGACCCACTGTGTTCTTTTATACACCCGGGGTTATTTTACTCTGTACTTTTTGTTTTTTTTATTGTGAACCAAGCACGACCCGGTATATACACAGTTTCTTATTTTTTTACTCTGAAGTGAATATCAGTGAATTTAATTATTCAAAACACAAAAAGTATTTTTAAAAAATTATTATTGAAAACTTGTGTCTGATACGTCTTGAGTCTACTTAAGTTCTAAACTGAATACAATTCAAGTTCTTATTTATATAGGTTCTGTTTTACATATTTGTTATTGGTATTAATTCTTATCATAAGTTGCGATCTAAAAGATCAACATGTTTACGTCTTCTCAAACTCAAGGACAGCCAGATGTCCAATTGCGCGTTGGCCTCGAAGTTGTTTATTTGAGTCGTCATTCCTTTGTTCTCTTCTTTTCTTTGTTGTCTGCCTGAATTGCGCGTTGGCCTCGAAGTTGTTTATTTGAGTCGTCGTTCCTTTGTTCTCTTTGTGAATATGATATCATGCTGATCTTGCTTTGTTGTATGTGGGAGTTCTGGTGCATATATAACTCCTCCCCCTCTTGAATCTTCCATCTGGTGAAATTTAACTGATGGTAGATTCACGGCTATATTGTTGTTTGGTTTGTTATTTCTCTTTTTCATATGCATATAGAATATTATTATTATAATAAATACAATGATTAGAGTCGTAATACTAAAGGTTAATTGTTGAGGAGACACCTCTATATATTTTAATATTTTCAATGGGTTTGAAATTAACAATTTAGATATCTTTATTCTTTTCATAATTAAAATTTAATGTAGGAATTATTGAATCTCCTTTATATTCTTTCCTATTAAAGGATTTATTGTTTAAGTATATTTTGCATTCACAGTCATCATCGAGCGCTCAACACGAGCACACGCAGATCACGCATAATATCGTCCAGCTACCTGCTACCGATTAAAAAAAAAAACCCAAAACCAAAAGCGAGCATTTCGCTACCTGCTACTTTTTGATTTTTTATTATTTCACAAATTATTTATTTTTTAATTTCAGGAATATTTTTCTTTAGAATTTATTTTCAGAAAAGGTTTTCCTTTTAATCAGCCCTATAAAATGGGAAAAAAAGCAAAAAGGAAGGAAAAAGTAAACGAGGTCTTATCCTTAATTAAGGAACAAGTAACCAACCATGGTGGGGATTTCCTCTTGTCGTGGCTGGATGAAGTGAACCAGCTGTGGGATTCAGCAACTTCAGAGGAGGAAACCATGAGCGTTGTCGAGGAATCGGATACTGAAGTGCACGAATCCAGCAGTGGTGGAGAGGATAACTCCAGCGACGAAGACAGTCTTAAAGCTTGGTCTTCTCCCGAAACCATGCCCGCAAAGGCAAAAAAAAAGGAGGTTGTCTGGAAATTCCAGACCATCATCGCCACCAACATCATCTTCTCCTGGAGTGGCTGCTGTTGATTAAAAAATTGCTGTTGATAAAACAGCTTTACCAAAAGAGTCCCAAAAGGTCTCAAATAAGAAGGCACCACCACCAGTCGCTCCATCAAGCCAAAAATCCCAAACTACGGGACCAACAGCAAAACCTTTTGCCATGCCGCCAATAGTCTGCTTCAGACTAAACGTCGCTGAACTATCAAAGTTCACGAAGAGCGCCAACATCAGTTTCAGAATTCGCAGCATCAACAGCAACAAATCAGTCGTTGCGGCTATGAACAGAGATGGCCATCAGCTAATTCGGTCTTTCCTACAATCGGGAAAGACTGAATTTAACACTTATACTGCAAAGGAGGACAGGAAAGAAATGTTGGTCCTAAAAGGTATTCACCACTCCTTTGATGCTGAAGATGTCAAGTAAGCGTTGACGACAGAGGGTGTCCCTGTACTAGTGGTGAAACTCTTCAAATCTCAAAGGACTGACAAGAAATTTAATCATTTCATTGTCGAGCTAGAGAAGAACTGCGATAAAGCGGCAGTTTGCTCAAAAACCCTCCTTTTGAACCAGTTAGTGCATTGGGAAAATCGGCGGGCATTACTCAATGCAGAAACTGCCAAAAATTTGGACATATCGCAAGTAATTGCGGCATGAAATACAGATGCGTCAAGTGCAAAGATGAGCACTTGCCTGGCCAATGCCCAAGAAATGCAGACAATATAAAAGACGACAACGTTTTCTGCACAAACTGCCAGAAAAATGGACATCCGGCAAACTATAAAGGATGTCCAAAATATAAGGAAAAGATGGCTGAAAAGCTTAAAACCGCACAAAAGAAGAAGGAACAACATAAATTCGCCCAGATGTCTGCTTCAAAAGCCATAGTAAAGGGAGTAAGTTTTGCTAGTATAGCTGCTATGGGGACTTCCAGCAAGCCAGCAACGATCAGCAAGCCTCTAACAAGCAGCCATGCAGCATAAAACAGCAAACCAATAAAAAAGCCAGCCGTTAAAACTGTACCATCTACCGGAAAAGCCAACATTGTAACGAGGTTTTCCCAGCCGGGATATCCTCAGCGTGACCAGGGTTCGTTGATTTAAAGGGTCGTTACAATAAAAGATTTATTTTGTTAGGAACTCTGAATTCGATGTTTTATTTTCCTTTCGTTTTAAAAAAAGATGACAATTGATTTTGGAAAATTAATTAATTTGACTTAGGTCTTAGATGTGTCCTGTGTGTCCTGCGGTTTTGATGTCTTGGTCCAGAGGGATCGAAGTAAATCGTCTGCATTTCGTCCAAGTGCTGACCAGCGAAAAGAGGATGCTACGCTCAATTCGTTGCCAAAGAGTTGTTGCGTTTTCGTGAGTTGACCAGCGAAAAGAGGATGCTACGCTCGATTCGTTGCCAAAGAGTTGCTGCGTTTTCGTGAGTTGACCAGCGAAAAGAGGATGCTACGCTCGATTCGTTGCCAAAGAGTTGGTACGTTTCCGTGAGTTGACCAGCGAAAAGAGGATGCTACGCTCAATTCGTTGCCAAAGAGTTGTTGCGTTTTCGTGAGTTGACCAGCGAAAAGAGGATGCTACGCTCGATTCGTTGCCAAAGAGTTGCTGCGTTTTCGTGAGTTGACCAGCGAAAAGAGGATGCTACGCTCGATTCGTTGCCAAAGAGTTGGTACGTTTCCGTGAGTTGACCAGCGAAAAGAGGATGCTACGCTCAATTCGTTGCCAAAGAGTTGTTGCGTTTTCGTGAGTTGATTAGCGAAAAGAGGATGCTACGCTCGATTCGTTGCCAAAGAGTTGGTACGTTTCCGTGAGTTGACCAGCGAAAAGAGGATGCTACGCTCAATTCGTTGCCAAAGAGTTGTTGCGTTTTCGTGAGTTGGCCAGCGAAAAGAGGATGCTACGCTCGATTCGTTGCCAAAGAGTTTTTGTGTCTAGGTAGCTTGATCAGTGAAAGAAGGATGCTACGCTTGATTCACTGTCAGGAGTCGGTCAGATGTCCAAGAGTCGGTCAGATGACGAAGAGACTAAGAGTAAGAGGCGTGTATGCTGGGCTTGTGTCCCCTTTTATATCATCTGAACCGGTTTAAACGTCGAACCGGGCTGTTCCGTTTCCATGAATACGTACGGTAAATTACCGTTGTTGCTATGCCAATTGGTTTTAATTTCCTCGGAACTGCAGTGCGTATGCGTTATTCGTTGTTGTTGTTCGTGTATGTACGCTGCAAAATGTTGACGGAATCCCCTGTGTATTTTGTTGTTGCATTTTTGCCAATTGAGTTGTCTACTGTTGTTCAGAAAAATGTTGACAAAATTGCCTATATATTTTGTTGTTGTATTTTCTCCTTCTAATTTTGTCTATTGTCAACGTCATCGTTGCTTGCAAAAAGCGTTGGCGGAGTTTCCTGTACGTTTTGTTGTTGTAGGGAATTCCGTTGTGATGATTCTTTTGTGCATAGAATTGTGGTGTCGTTGTGTGTGTTGCATTTGGTCTGCGCTTCTTGGTCGTTGACCTCAGTGTCGGGTTTTTTGCTCATTCGCTTGTGCTGTCGATATTGTGTATGCGTTTGTTATTTGTGGGTTTTTCTGCCTACTCTCCTGTGCTCCTGGCTGTACACCGAATTTGGTATGCAGTATGTGCTGTCTCTCTCTTCCTCCTCTATTGCTCTATTATGGTGGTTGCAGTGGAGGTGCGGCTACTCGATACTCAATGTATTGATTTCGATCGGTGTCCCAAAAATGGAGGTGTGGCCTACTGATCGCATTTATGCATTGAAGAAGTGCAGTCGATCTGAGCAGAGATGCCGTCGGTGTTTTCAGTTTTTGAATATTGATAGAAATAATAATGTGTAGATATATATATTTATATAGAAATGTGTGGGGTGAATTTGTTGCCAAATTGACTCCTTACACTTCCCGGTCACGTCGGACGAAGCGGAATCTTCCGGTCTTGGTTACGAGGTCCGTTAACAAAATGGTGCCTGGTCTGTGTTTTTCTATGGATTTGAGCATGTTTCTGGACTGTTGTCGGTGGATTCCTGTGCGGATGCTGTTCCCTATGATAGGCACCTTTGCTTGTGTCGATTTGGGGGTTTTGGTGGAACTGTTTCAGTTCTCCCACGTGGGCGGTACGTTCCTTGGTCTGACCGCATAGCCTTAGTTTAGCAATGACCGGCGAGACGAAATCTACTACTTGATATGGTCCGTCGTACTTTGGCGCGAGCTTGCTGGCAAATCCTTCAAGTGCGTTGGACAGATGATGCTGTTTGACCAGGACAAGTTGCCCGACCTCCGGTTTCCAGTGGCGTCGTCGAAGATTATAGTGTCGCGCCTGTTCTCCTGCTGCTCCTTCCATATTGCGTCGAACTATTACGAACACTTCCGACAATTGTTTCGCTCTGTCATCTGGTGTTTTGGGCAGTGTGCCGGTTCCAGTGGTGACTTCGTCGAAAAGCGTGTGTGGGAGGCGTGGTTCTCGACCTTGCGTCAGGAAGATTGGGCTGTAACCCGTCGAGTCTTGTTGGCTTGAATTGATTGCCAACATGATTTCCGGTAGTTTCTCGTCCCACGTGCGCTGTTGGGTACCGGACAGTTGTGCGATTATCGTTTTGACGGTGCGGTTTGCCCTTTCGGTCGGGTTTTCTTGCGGGGTGTATGGGGCGGTGTACTGATGTCGTACTCCCATGCTCTGGAGAAACCGTCGAAATGCCCTACTTGTGAACTGGGCGCCGTTGTCGGTGATGAGGACTTTGGGTACCCCATATCGTGCCAGTATGCGTTCGCGAAACGCTTTTTGTAGTCCGTCGGTGGTTGCCCGTCTCATCGGCACTAGTTCGACCCATTTAGAAAAACGGTCGAAGAATACCAATAACATGGTGTTCCCATGTTTCGATCGTGGTAGTGGCCCTACGAAGTCGGCACATAGCATGGCCCATGGTTCTTCTGCCACCTGCGTGAGCATTTTCCCTGCTGCCTGCTGCTGATTTGGCTTGTAGCGTTGACAGTTCTCGCAACGTTTGACATGCTTGTGGATATCGCGGAACATCCCTGGCCAGTAATAACGGGCACATATCCGCGCAGTCGTCTTCCGGATGCCTAGATCGCCTGCCGATGGGTTGTCGTGGTTTTCCCTGAGAACTTGGTCACGAAGTGCGATCGGGACACAAAGTTTCCAAGGCGTTGTGTCTTCGTCTCCAGCTCGCTGTTCTATGTGGCGATATAGCTGCCCAGCTTCTATCACGTAGTCGGGATACTTTTTGGGGTCTTCTTTGATCTGGTTTACCTTTCTCTCCAGCCATTTACACTTGGAACTTAGTGTGTTGTCGTCGGAACTTGCCATCAGTAAGTCGTGTGGTTGGCGTGATAATGCATCCGCTACGACGTTCCCACGTCTGTACTGAACGTCGAACGTGTACTGTTGAAGTTCGAGTGCCCAACGGGCGATTCGTCCGGAGGGGCTCGTAATGGAATTTAACCATTTGAGAGAAAGATGGTCAGTGATTACCGTGAAGCGGTACCCTTCTAGGTATGGCCGCATTTTCCTGATTCCCCAGACTATCGCTAGGCACTCCTTCTCGGTGGGGGAATAGTTTTTCTCGGCTTGGTTGAGATGTCGGCTGGCGTATGCTATTACGCGTTCGTTGCCGTCTAGCTCCTGCGTCAGCACTGCTCCTAGCCCATAGTCGCTGGCGTCTGTCTGGAGTGAAAACTTTTGTGAGAAGTCCGGACATGCGAGGATTGGTGCTTCAGTTAATCTGGTTTTTAACTTATCGAACGCTGTTTGTTGTTCCTCTGTCCACTTCCAGTGTTTTCCTTTCTTCAATAGGGCGGTCAGTGGTCGCGTGGTCTCCGAGAAGTCAGGGACGAAACGACGATACCAAGACGCAATCCCCAAGTATCGTCGTACCTCTCGTACGTTGCGTGGTGGTTGTAGTTCCCTGATAGCTGCGACCTTTTCTGGATCGGTATGAATTCCTTCTCTTTTGACTACGTGTCCCAGGTACTTCAGTTCCGTCTTGCAGAACTCGCATTTTTCTGGGTTGATCTTTAGGTTCGCCGCTTGTAGTCGTCTGAACACCTTGCGTACATTTGACAAATGTTCCTCGAAAGTCCTCCCGATGATGATGATGTCATCGAGGTATGCAAATGCGTGTGGCTCCATCTCTGGCCCGATAACCCGGTCGAGTGCCCGCTGAAAAGTGGCCGGTGCGGAATGCAACCCGAAGGGCATCACTCGCCACTGAAATAGGCCACGCCCTGGTACTGTGAAGGCAGTATATTTCTTGCTGTTTGCTTCCATGGGTATTTGCCAGTACCCGTTCCGTAAGTCCAGGCTGCTTATAAATTGAGCGCTTCGTAGTCGTTCCAGAATGTGCTGGATTCGGGGCAATGGGTATGCGTCGGGGGTTGACCGTGCATTGAGTTCACGATAGTCTACGCAGAGCCTCCACTTTCCCGTCTTCTTCTTGACGAGCACGATAGGTGCGCTGTGAGGGCTGCGCGAGGGTTCGATACAGCCTTTTGCTAGCAGTTCGTTGATCTCCGAGTTGATGATTTCCTGCATTGCCGGGTTTCGGGGGAAATATCGCTGCTTGATTGGTCGCTCATCATGCATCAGGATCTTATGTTCTGTGATGTTAGACACCGCTGGTAGTTCATCGAATTTTTGAAATTCTTCTTGGAGGAAAACTGTGAGTCTCTCTTGTTCCGTTTGTAGTCCCGGTTGGACCCTTATACCCCACAGAGTTTCACCTTGTTGTTCCGCCTTTTCGTGAAGCTGTAGTGTTTGGCCGCCACAACTCACTTTGGCTTTCACTTTTAAAAGAAAGTCTAGTCCGAGGACGATACTGTCCACAGCTTCCGGGAGTACCAAAAAGTTGAGTCGGGTGTGTTCTCTTCCAATTCGTACGTCAAAGGTTAGGGCTTCTCGGATAACTCGGGGTGTGCCCTCAGCCATCCTGACCGTCATGTTGACGGGTACGCTATTTGACGCGCTCCTTCTGTCTTCCGCATACTGCTCGCTAATGAAACTCTTTGTCGCACCCGTGTCGATCGTAGCGGTGACAATTTCGTTCCCTAGGCTGATGGTGGCGTAGACTCGAGTTGCGTCGAAGTGTAGACAGTCTACTGGGTTTGAGGTGTCATCGTCTGGGGTCCCGCCACACCTCTGTTCCGGCGGTCCCCGCGGTCGTTTCCCGCTTGTCTCCGACAACATTCTGTCGTCCTTATGTCTCGGCGGCCGCATTCCCAGCAGAAGAGAATTTGTTGATTCTGACAATCTCGTCTTCTATGCCCGTCCTGGCCGCATCGCATGCAGGCTGTCCTTACGTTTATGCGTCTCTCGCCGTCGCGTGCTATCATACCGTTTCTCTCCATCGGTTTCGGTCGGTGGGTGGGTCTGTTTGGTCCTGCCATTCCAGCTATACTCTCAAAATCTTCTGCTAGTTCGATGAGGTCGTTCAGTGAATTGAAATCTTTTCGCTTAATGTAGTATTGATATTCCTGGCGACAATTTCTGAATATCCTTTCTACCTGCTGTACCGCTGTGTAGTCGGCGTGCCTCATCAAGTTTTGCATTGCTATGACGAAATCTTTAAAACTTTCATTCCCTGTCTGGCGTCGTTGGCGGATGTCGTCGTCCAAATGTTCCCAATACCTTGTGGGCAAAAAGAATTTGAGGAAGTCTCCCTTAAACGCTCTCCAGCTCTGCCATCTCTGGTTGTTACTCCGGAACCACATCAATCCACGGTCGCGAAGCAGTTCGGGCATAGTTCTCGGGAGCAGATCCTTGTCTAAAGAGTATGCGTCGGCCAGCTCCTCAAGTCTTTCGACAAATGACAATGGGTCTTTGCCTCCGTCGTAACGAACTGACCATTTTCTGACTTGGTCGATCACCATCGCGTATGATATACCAGGTGGTACCGTTGTTCCTCGGTTCGATGCTCGGTCCGTGACCGCTGAAGTGTGCGTTGATGGTGGGATTGTTAACCCCGGTGTTTTGACTTTCTCACCTTCTATCGTGTCATATAGATTTAATTGTGGTGTGGGCGTTGGTGAAGGGTTGCGGTGGTGTCTTGCCTCCAGTTCCGCCAGGCGAAGTTCGTCGTCTGAGGTCACATCTCGTCCCGTGATGAACGTCGTGAAACGCTTCCTCAACTCATCTACTCCGCCGTTAACGTCCAGCCTAAATTGTTTTTCCAGAGTCCCTGTTCGGGCGCCAATTGTAACGAGGTTTTCCCAGCCGGGGTATCCTCAGCGTGACCAGGGTTCGTTGATTTAAAGGGTCGTTACAATAAAAGATTTATTTTGTTAGGAACTCTGAATTCGATGTTTTATTTTCCTTTCGTTTTAAAAAAAGATGACAATTGATTTTGGAAAATTAATTAATTTGACTTAGGTCTTAGATGTGTCCTGTGTGTCCTGCGGTTTTGATGTCTTGGTCCAGAGGGATCGAAGTAAATCGTCTGCGTTTCGTCCAAGTGCTGACCAGCGAAAAGAGGATGCTACGCTCAATTCGTTGCCAAAGAGTTGTTGCGTTTTCGTGAGTTGACCAGCGAAAAGAGGATGCTACGCTCGATTCGTTGCCAAAGAGTTGCTGCGTTTTCGTGAGTTGACCAGCGAAAAGAGGATGCTACGCTCGATTCGTTGCCAAAGAGTTGGTACGTTTCCGTGAGTTGACCAGCGAAAAGAGGATGCTACGCTCAATTCGTTGCCAAAGAGTTGTTACGTTTTCGTGAATTGACCAGCGAAAAGAGGATGCTACGCTCGATTCGTTGCCAAAGAGTTGCTGCGTTTTCGTGAGTTGACCAGCGAAAAGAGGATGCTACGCTCGATTCGTTGCCAAAGAGTTGGTACGTTTCCGTGAGTTGACCAGCGAAAAGAGGATGCTACGCTCAATTCGTTGCCAAAGAGTTGTTGCGTTTTCGTGAGTTGACCAGCGAAAAGAGGATGCTACGCTCGATTCGTTGCCAAAGAGTTGGTACGTTTCCGTGAGTTGACCAGCGAAAAGAGGATGCTACGCTCAATTCGTTGCCAAAGAGTTGTTGCGTTTTCGTGAGTTGGCCAGCGAAAAGAGGATGCTACGCTCGATTCGTTGCCAAAGAGTTTTTGTGTCTAGGTAGCTTGATCAGTGAAAGAAGGATGCTACGCTTGATTCACTGTCAGGAGTCGGTCAGATGTCCAAGAGTCGGTCAGATGACGAAGAGACTAAGAGTAAGAGGCGTGTATGCTGGGCTTGTGTCCCCTTTTATATCATCTGAACCGGTTTAAACGTCGAACCGGGCTGTTCCGTTTCCATGAATACGTACGGTAAATTACCGTTGTTGCTATGCCAATTGGTTTTAATTTCCTCGGAACTGCAGTGCGTATGCGTTATTCGTTGTTGTTGTTCGTGTATGTACGCTGCAAAATGTTGACGGAATCCCCTGTGTATTTTGTTGTTGCATTTTTGCCAATTGAGTTGTCTACTGTTGTTCAGAAAAATGTTGACAAAATTGCCTATATATTTTGTTGTTGTATTTTCTCCTTCTAATTTTGTCTATTGTCAACGTCATCGTTGCTTGCAAAAAGCGTTGGCGGAGTTTCCTGTACGTTTTGTTGTTGTAGGGAATTCCGTTGTGATGATTCTTTTGTGCATAGAATTGTGGTGTCGTTGTGTGTGTTGCATTTGGTCTGCGCTTCTTGGTCGTTGACCTCAGTGTCGGGTTTTTTGCTCATTCGCTTGTGCTGTCGATATTGTGTATGCGTTTGTTATTTGTGGGTTTTTCTGCCTACTCTCCTGTGCTCCTGGCTGTACACCGAATTTGGTATGCAGTATGTGCTGTCTCTCTCTTCCTCCTCTATTGCTCTATTATGGTGGTTGCAGTGGAGGTGCGGCTACTCGATACTCAATGTATTGATTTCGATCGGTGTCCCAAAAATGGAGGTGTGGCCTACTGATCGCATTTATGCATTGAAGAAGTGCAGTCGATCTGAGCAGAGATGCCGTCGGTGTTTTCAGTTTTTGAATATTGATAGAAATAATAATGTGTAGATATATATATTTATATATATATCTACAGAAGTCGTGCCTGCTAATTGTAGCAGTCTTGATGACAGGTCCAAAACAACCGTTTTGGGTCGACTTATTTGTGAATTATGTTCACAATAAGCAGGATAAGTATATTCTCATATAATGTGAATTCCATTTATTCGTTAGCTAGGCGTATCACACTAACATTATTTATTAAAACTAATAAACCTGACATTCTTCTTTTACAGGAAACAAATCTCACTGGGAGAAATCCGTTCAGTCCAGACGGATACAATATCCACAGGGTCGACAAAGGCAGTGGACGCTCTGGGACGGCGGTCCTTATCAAGAACACTATGGCAGGCGAAAAGGTGCAAATCAGTGGTCTACGTAGCATGGAAGCAACAACTGTCAGCATTAAAGTCAACGAAGTGGAGACCTTGCTGGTGATATCGGTGTACAATCACTGTAACGCAACGAGGGAAGACATCCAAGGGGATTTGCAAACTGTCTGCAACACCTCCTCTAGACACACATACTGCGTTGTTGGAGGTGATTCTAATGCTAGACATACTCGATCGCAGGACGAAGTGTGCAATCACAAAGGAAGGGCCATTACAGACTGGATGGACTCAAATCCGCATCAGCACACGATGGCTATAGTTTCACAGCCCCGGAAGACGTACCCTCGGACACCGTCAACTCTGGATTTCTTTCTGGCAACCACAAATTTCTTAAATATTCTCCCAGAATTAAGAAATTATTCCTGCTTGGCGCACGATAGCGACTCGGATCATATGGCCATAGAGCTTCGATTGAGGCTGAACCAGCGAATTGTGCAAGTCACCCCAACACCTGAACTTCACAACAACTTTAAGAAAATAAACTGGAACCGGCTTAGATCAGAAGTTGAAGCTGAACTTCCTATTCCAGCGGCTTGCAGAAATCTGGAGAATACAGAAATTGATGATGCTATCAGAAATTTTGAGATTACAGTGAATTCAGCCATTAATCGGCAGAAAACAATTCGCACTAGCAGGGATCGCTTCCAACACTTGCCTGAGCATATACAGGCCATATATGCTCACAAGCAACGGCTTAGGAAACGTCTTCAGAGAATCTTCAATAGGACACTTAACACAGTCAACGACGAATACCTGTCTGTACTTTCGCAACTGCGTTGTACAGTAAACATGTTTCGTCAAGCTGTGCGGAGGTTTCAGGAAGATGAACTGACCAAACGGCTCCAGGACATCAAACCAGGCCCTGATGCTTTTAGGAAGCTGAACTCTCTGGTTGGAAAGCGTATTTCCATTCCAGAGATTATCACCATTGAAGATCGAACAGTATCCAGCGCTGCTGAGAAAGCGGAAGCCTTTGCCTGCCATTTTGAAAGGAGCTTTACGGACCGACCACCAACGCATCTTCCAGATTTCTTGGAAGAGGTTGAAAGTCTTGTGGAAGACACCACTTCTCCAGGAAATACTATAGTACAGTTCAGTGAAGAAAATCGCGCCAACGAACCCGTAGACGTCGATATGTTTACCGGAACAGCTGTTGTCAATGATTTGATTATGAGTGGAAACTCAAAAAAATCATCAGGCACAGATGGGATTTCTAACTTTTTGCTTAAAAAGTTACCGGGTATGGCAATTTTGATGTTAACCATCATTTTCAACAATTGCCTAAACAATGGCTACTTTCCGGACAACTGGAAGGTGGCCAAGGTAGTACCAGTACCCAAGAAAACTGACCGCTCCAGCGTAACTGGTTACCGTCCAATAGCTCTACTGTGTTGTATCAGTAAAGTATTGGAATCATTGATCCGTAAAAAGATCAATACGTTTTGTACGGAAAGAAATCTTATTCCTTCCTTTCAGTACGGTTTCCGAGAGAAGCATTCTACGCTGCACCCTCTGCTGAAGCTTCACAGCGACGTCACTAAAGGACTGAACGTCAAAAGTAGTACAGTGGCCTGTTTGCTAGACATCGAAAAAGCTTTCGATAGTGTCTGGATAAACGGGCTACTGTACAAGCTTATTAGTTTTGGTTTCCCCAATTATATTGTAAAAATAATTAAAAATTTTCTTTTTAACAGCGTCTTCTTTGTACAGGTGTACGACCGCCCATCGACAAGGAAAAGGATCAATGCCGGAGTTCCTCAAGGTTCCAGACTTGGACCAGTCCTGTATAGCATCTTCACGGCGGATCAACCCAAAAACACAGCCGGAACAAGGACTATGCTCTTCGCGGATGATTCCATAACGTATGCAGTTTCCCGCTCTCCCGAGATAGCTGCCCAAAGAGTGGAGGAACACCTCAGAAATCTTTGGGAATACTACCCGAAGTGGGGACTAAAGATCAACGCCAATAAAACGGAACTCATCTGCTTCCGAGTACCAGCAACCGAAACAAGGATAAGAAAAATCGCAAGCCAGTGCAGAGCCTTAAAAATCACCCTTCCGGATAACACAACAATAAACACCAAGTCAGAGACTAAGTACCTGGGAATCAACTTTACTGAGAGGCTCAAGTTTAACTCTCACATCGACAAAACAATGAAAAAAGCGAACTACGCTTTTCATTTGGTGCACCCGCTATTTAAAAGACGAAACGGTCTGTCCAACAATACCAGGCTGCTTATCTACAAGCAACTCATCACGCCAGTGATAACCTATGGCTACCCCATAAATCGAAATCGAGCCAAGCCACCGGTACATACACATAAGAGGATTCACTGATGCTAGATTCGATGACATCTTTAACAATCAAGACGTCTCCTTCTACGAGAAGGCGGGAAACCAATATTACAGAGGCTGAAGTTCGCCCTGTTTATACGACGCTTAATATTTTTCATTGTTATTTTATTTTAAAATTATTGTTTAAAATTTAATTACCTTAAAAATAAACATGTAGTAGATTAAGTAGTAAAAAATATTGTTTAAAAATAAACAATACCAAAAAAAAAAAAGACAATGTAAATACGTCGGGCCCCTATTGTTGAGCCGACACATATTAATATTAGTTATAAGTTTAGTTGTAAATCAAAATTGTAAATATATTACTTTAATGTTTAATAAAAATATCTTAATCTATATTTTGCATTCTTTAAACTTTATTAGATAATTGCCATTTAGGCTGTAATATTACAATTTTGTGTTAGATTAACTTGTTTTACATTTTTTAGAATCAAATATTCTCCTAATTCTTTTACAATGGTTTCATTTAGATTCTTTATTTTACAAATACATTCATTATTTATTTCTGTTAAATTCTTTGCTTCTGTACTCGGATAGTATAAACTATTGTTTAATCTGTATACTTCGTTAGTTATTAGATTTATTGTTTTATTTTTTATTGGAAAATCTTGAAGGTAATATTTGTCATAGGGTTCTTTTGTAAACTGTGGTATAGAAATTATTATTAAAATATTTTCGTTGTATATAGCTAAATGCATTTATAAAAATGTTCTAAAGTTTCAAATGTTAAATTGTATTCTTGAATTTCTTCCAACGTGAGGATATTATGAGTTAAAACGCCTGTTCGTGCGTTAAGCACTACATCGTCAATGAGTTCGAGGTTGTGTTTTACTTCTTTTATTTGGTCATTAAATTCTAATTCTATTCTTAAGTCATTGATATCATTTTTCTGATTTTTAAGCTCGTTAATTGTAGTTGTACCTATGTTAACTATATCTGTTAACTTTCTAAACTGTTTATTGAATTGTTCATTATCTTTACTAGTTGGTTGTTATTATTTAATAATTGTTTATTATTTGTTTCGTATTCTTTTTATTTATTTTCAATTTCTTGACGATCATCATCGTCTATTGTTCCATACAGGAACTTCATGCCTGAACCTATCAGATTAATTAGTCCTCTTTTTATAATTTTATGAGGGATTATTGTGTTTATTTTGTTTTCTAATTTCGTGAGCTCACTGAGTTGTTTGTAACTTTTATTAGGAATTTGTCTATACTGGGTTTTTAGTTCGTTCACTATTTCGTCATATTAAGTTAGATTGATAATGTGTAAAATGTTACAGTCATCTTTAATCAGATGTACTGGTCTTGATTCTATTAATACAAATTCTTAATTTATTTCTTACACTTGTATTTCCTGAGTTTTAACCGATAATGACTGCCATAGAGTCAATGTCACTAATAGGGTTAGGGGTGTCATTTTTATTGTTGATATTGTGTATTGGATATTTATTAATTTCGTATATTTTTTTCTTTTTCTAAACTGGTCTTTATGTAGCGTTTGTTTGTTGATCCGGGGTTGTATTAGTATTTTATTTCCACTTGTTTTTAGCACTTTTACTTTTATATGTTTTGTCTTTAATTTGTCAATTCCTATGGGATTACAATTCGTAAATTCTGGATTTATTTCACAGTTCTTTCTACCTTTATTGATATTAAATGTATTTTTGATTTTTACTTTTTCTATTCTTTCATAAATTTTTGTTGGATTCACTTTACCGAAATGTACATCGTTAGGTTTTTCTAATGTAGTTAGATGTATTGTCCGATTGTAGATTTCTACTGATCGCGCTAAATTGTCAACTAAATTGTTTTTTTCTCTTTCAAAGAGTCTAAGGTTCCCGTTTAGAGTACTATGGAATCGTTCTATGTTTGAGTTTCCTGTGTGTCGATAAGGTGTAGTGGTATCAGTGATTATCTCGTTTTCGGTGAGGTATTTGGTTATCGTAGGAGAACCTAATGTTGTATCATTGTCTATTGTTAAGAGTTTTGGTCTAATCATATAACTAAAGATTTTTATCATAGCATTTAGAACATCTAATTGATTCTTGGATTCTTGGACAAGTTAGAATGGTTTTATTTTTTTGTACGATATATAAATCCATGTGGTAATGTATGTGTGGACCTTGAGGTGTGGGGTTTTTTTCGTATGGGAATTTGATTGGTTTCGTTCAATTTTGAAGTTGCAAATTTCACAATTATTAATTATTTTATTGATTAATTCTCTCAGATTTGGTGTATAGAATTTTCTAATTGTTTCTAAATAGGTTTTTTCTATGCCTATGTTTGTTTATCAAGGTATCTGTCATTATTATTTTTAGTTTGTTGAATGCTTCGATATATTTTTCATTATTTAGATCAATTTTAGTATCTTTTTTCAAATAGAGAGTCATTGGTTTGATTATTTTTGCATAATCTTGAATGAATTTGTGGTAATAACCGGTCAATCCGAGAAATGATTGTATTTCTTTTACAGTTTCAGGTATGGGAAAATCTTTTATAGTTTGTATTTTTGAAGGATTGGGTTTTATGCCTTCTGGCGTGATGATATGTCCTAAAAATTCTGATTCCTTTTTTAGGAAATCGCATTTGTTCAATGAGACTTTAAAATTAACTTTACGAAGTCTTTCAAATATCATTCTTAAGTGGAAAATGTGTTCCTGAAGTGAAGTACTGAAGATTATGATATCATCAAGATATACATAACAAATTTTTCCAATGAAGTCTCCTAAGACTTCATTCATCATTCGTTGAAACGTAGCGGGGGCATTTCTTAACCCGAAAGGCATACGTATCCATACATAATGGCCTGATAATGTGGAAAAGGCCGTCTTTTCATGGTCTTCTGGGTTAATTTCTATTTGATAGAAACCCTTGGTTAAATCTAATGTAGAGAAATAGTTTGCTTTACCCATTTTATCTAAAATGTCTTCGATGAGAGGAATATGGAATTTATCTTCCTTCGTAATTTTATTTAATTTGCGATAGTCAATGACAATTCGCCATTCTTTGTTTCCCATTTTGTCTTCTTTTTTGGGAATGACCCAAATTGGAGCATTATATGGTGAAGTGGAATGTTTAATTATTTTTTGATCTAAAAGTTCCTGGATCTGTTTATTGACTTCGTTTTTGTGAACTTCAGGATATCTAAATATCCTTGTGAATATTGGGGAAGTATCAGTTACTGGAAGATTGTGTTTCACGTGTGAAGTGAAGGATAGATCATCTCCTTTATGAAAGAAGACATCTGAATTTTCCTTAAGTGTTTTAAATGATATGCTTTTTTCTTCTGTATTCATATGGTTTGAATTTTTTTCTTCGAATTCGTAGAATATTGAGTCATGTGGCGCTAAGCCATTTAGGTGATGAATTTCCATGGCATATTCTTGCTCATCGGTTTCATTGAAAAATATGGGAATCTTTATGTCGTTTAATTCAAGTGTTTTTGTTTTATGGTCAATTTTTCCAATATTTGTCATTAAAATAGTATTTCCTATTAGTCCATTATAATTTTCACTAAAGCTCATGATTTGAAATGTGCAATCTGTATTAACTGATAATACACTGAAAGTTGCTTCTTCTGTCACTATGACAGGATTTCCTACTGTATTGATTTGTAAAGGAGTATTTCTTTTTGAAATGTATTGTGGAGGTGTATCTTTTTTATTGATGACACTGTTTGTTGCTCCAGTATCTATGAGCATTCTAATACATTGCCCGAAAATTTGTATCATGTTCTTGGTTAATTTTTATTTCTTTTGATCCCGCAGGATTGTTTCTTTCGTTTGTATAATATTCATTATTATGGTTTTTTCTCGTGTAGTTCATTTGTCGAGGACGTAGTTGGCTACTTCCAGGATCTACATCCATGGGTTGTGGCCTTTGATTATTATAATTGTTATTATAGTTCCTATTATTATTAAAATTATTTTGAGGGCTGAAATTATTGTTATTTTGATTGGTGTTATAATGGTTAAACGGTCTGAACGTTTGTTGTGGTCTAAAATTATTATTATTAAAGTTATTTCTAAATAGTCCCTGATTTTGAGAGTTTGGTCTAAGTCCTTGCTGTTGAGGATAATAAATTCTTGGTTGAAAGTTTTTATTTTGGGTATTTTGAGGTTTTTGTATCCTTTCTTCGAGAGGACTTGAATCCTGCTTGTGTGAGCTCGTAGAGAGCTTGTTGGCTTTAAAGCATAGAGGATTGTCCTCATATGAGTTGGAACCTTTTCTTTAAAAATGTTTAAAGCAGTGAGGTTATTATTTTCTACTTCGTGTGCTTTATTTTCCTGAACGCTTTTCTGATTTAAATCACACAAGATTTTTTGGATATTATTATAGAATCCTAAAACATCACCTTTGAAGCTGGTCTGACGAAGATCTTCGTACAGCTGGAAAGTAGCTGGAAAGAGTTTTTAAATCCTCCAAAATTGTTTACCAGCAGTTGCTTTATGTCCTGCCATTTTTCCAGGTGAGAGTGAATCTCAATACAACGTTTTGCCTTGCCGATAAATTTAGACTTGAGAATGTTAATGCACATTCTCTGCGATTGTGCATTGTATTCTAGGGATGATATCATCTACGTTTGTTAAGAATGTGTAGAGGTCTTCTATACGACCATCGAATGTATGCAATTTTCCAATATATTTTAATGGGTCAAGCGTTAAATTCTTCTTTGGTGTCTCGTCTACTTGACCGAGTTGACCAATGGGTTTAGATGTTAACATAGAAAATAGCACCATACAAACCACTTCAATCATATGAAATATTCCATATTTCATCATTTATTCATAACTGTAATTGATTGCGTGATCCAACTTATATTATTCATCATATATCCAAAGCACGCACCCCTTAAATCTGAACATTCATATCTTGTTTACCACTATAATATTCAAGGCCAATCTTATCTTGCAATGCGAATTCTGTCAACATGTTTACATCTTCAATTCAAGGCCAATCCTATAATCAAAACACCAGATGGTCAATTACGACGAATATATTCAATACACTTTTTAATATTCATTCAAGGCCAAAAGTAAAGACAATAACATGTTTACTCCTTCAAAGACGTAAACAAGTTCAAAGTCCAAAACTATTTCACAACCAAAAACACAAGTTGGATCACTCAACGAATAGTATATAAGACAACACTTTAGAATAAGAGATGATCAGTATTCTTTAATATTCAATCCAGTATTGTTGTGCAGTATTGTTAATTAGCATTTGTTTTATAACTTGTATTACATTGAAGTCTATTATTAAGACAATAATTTTAAAAGTGTTTTTTTATAAATAAATAATAAAGAATAAATTCTTTTTTAAAATTCATAAAATACGCTTGAAAACATAATTTTTAGACTCATGTTTGTTTTATTGTTAGAAATCTGTTCACAATTTTCACTTTTTGAAACTTAAATTATTACTGTCCAGAATCTTGTCAAAAATATTACTACCAGTATTATTTGTTTTATTATTGGAAATTTGTTCACAATTTTCACTTTTATTACTTAAATTATTATTGCCCAAAGTTTTGTTAAAAATATTACTGATATTATTGTCTAAATTAAAATCTTTTTTATTAATAATTTAAAATCTTTAATCATATCTTTGTTCTTAATTTCTAAAATATTCTTACGTAATTCTTCAGGAATTGGCTGATTCCTAATATTGTATAATTGGAGATCCTCTTCTGATGAACTGTTTTCTTCGTTCGTAAATCTGATCCTTTTCTCCTGTAACTTCTTCTTTTTGAATTTGTTGATCATCAAGACTCGGAAGCTGTCTTTTCTTCTGTTTTTCTTCTTTTGAAATTTTTGTTGAAACTTTAGCAGATACTTTTTTAGTTTCTTGCTGAGTTCTTCAAATGTTAATTTATTTATTTTCTTCATCGTTGGTAATGGGTAAACCAGTAGCCAGTTTTGTCATTAGGTGAATCAATTTTCCTCTACGGAATTTTATAGCATTACCATATGCATTGGTTTGGGCTATTAATTGATTCTTTCACTGAATTGAATTGATTTTTTAATTCACTTAATTTATTTTAAAGTCGATTTTTGTACGTTTTTTATTTCACTTTAAAGTTTGGTTTAGCGATACCGTATTTTAATTATTATTTCAAAGCTTGTTAATTTTAGAAACTTTGTTTGGAAATAAATTCACTAATTTACGGAACGTTGGTTTTTTACTTGGGTAGCACAAATATAGTGACTATCCTACCGACTGCGCCAATTTAATTATTCAAAACACAAAAAGTATTTTTAAAAAATTATTATTGAAAACTTGTGACTGATGCGTCTTGAGTCTACTTAAGTTCTAAACTGAATACAATTCAAGTTCTTATTTAAATAGGTTCTGTTTAACATATTTGTTATTCGTATTAATTCTTATCATAAGTTGCGATCTAAAAGATCAACATGTTTACGTTTTTTCAAACTCAAGGACAGCCAGATGTCCAATTGCGCGTTGGCCTCGAAGTTGTTTATTTGAGTCGTCATTCCTTTGTTCTCTTTGTTGTCTGCCTGTGGTTGAATATGATATCATGCTGATCTTGCTTTATTGTATGTGGGAGTTCTGGTGCATATATAACTAGTGTAAGGCAGAGGAAGAGCGAGTAAAGTAACCCAGTGTACACACCTAATACTTTTACGCCGTGCGACATTCGCTCGGTGTACACCGGGTAACTTTACTCGCTCGGGTTGAATAAAAGAATATACCCAATGAGTGATTTCTTTATTTTACAGAAGGATTAGAAGGAACCGAATGTCAATCACGTAATAATCTACTCAAATTTGGTTTTCGTTTGGCGTTCTACCACCATACACCACGAAACCTTGTCAGCTTCCCCTTTGGAATGTTTGTGGTTTTTTTAGTTCATCGAAAGAGGCATTAGACATTAGATCTACATTATGGGTATATTCTTTTATTCAACCCGAGCGAGAAGTGTACGTCAAAATGTATAAGTTAAGATTCAGAGTCTAAATACCTTTTTATAATTCTCGTATGTAAGATATACGTTTCGATACTAGCAAAATTTGTAATCTTTAGTAATCAAATTCAATTAGCATCTGAATGCATGCTGTGCGAACATGTCCACATCTGATAATAATAGTAAGTTTAATAATCGAAGTTTGCCTGTTTCGAAAATGACAGCCTAGAAGAAAAGAGAAAATAAAACAAGCACTTCCTTTTTGAAATTGAGGTTTTTGATAAAAGTTCATAAAACTTATCAACAGAAATAATTACTACAACTATTGCTTATTTTAATGATAACGATAATTATATACATTTTGTTTAAGAGATATTAAGCGATTAAAATATACACGTTTTTATGAATGGCATATTCTGATGTTACATAGCTGGCTAATTATTATACAATATATTTACTAAACTCAATTTTTTCAGTAAATTTGCGTGAATTTGAAAAATAAAATTGATGGTTGCTAGTTTTTAACCTAACATTAGAAAGAGAAGCCACAAATCATGCCCCAATCGAGCTCGCAATCAGATGGCATCAATATTGCGGTTCGCAGAAAAGGTTACCGAAGATACCATAGCCGAGGATATTCGGAGTAAGCTTGAAATTCTCGAAAGTAGATACCAAACCTTTAATGAACTCGAACTGCAGTTATTTGATGATCCAGCGTACCAACCAATAACTGGCGAAATTGACGAGGAATATTATAAAGCTCGAGCATTATTAAGCAGAGCATGTACTCGCTACCAAGACCAAACGAACGCTACTCACGACCTCATTGCCACGCTGGGGCAGTTTATAGATCAGCAAGTTGGCATGATTATTTTCATTCATCGTTGTTGTTGTGATTCTCTTTTGAACCTCCTCCTCCAGACAATCTACCCGTGTAAGAAGTTCCTCGAGGACAGTGACGCGATCATTGAGTTTATTTATATTTTGGTCCAAGTCGTCGATTATTTTCATTTTTTTGTTCTATGACGATGATTCTCGTTGTTAAGTTTTCTTCCATGGCTT
This sequence comes from Nephrocerus scutellatus, assembly GCA_947095585.1. Classification (NCBI taxonomy): domain Eukaryota; kingdom Metazoa; phylum Arthropoda; class Insecta; order Diptera; family Pipunculidae; genus Nephrocerus; species Nephrocerus scutellatus. Next base: position 70,812,998 of record OX352762.1, on the reverse strand, counting down.
TAAGTTGTTCAGAAAGTGATTCACCTTGTAGTTGTATTAAAGCGAGGGTTTCAGCCACGTCACTAGTTGTGGTTGATGTAGTCGTTGTTGTTGTCGATGCCTTTGGTGAAACTTTAGAAATTTTTGATTTTCCCGCTCGTGTTCTACGTGTGAGTAAATTGATGGTGATAATGGGAGTGGAGAGTTTGACATCTTCATTAGTTTTGTATTTTGTTGATGGGTCATTGTTTTATATGTTTGTTTAAATTGTTTGGTTTATTACAAATTCATTTATTTGCTTCCGAGCAATTTTAAATTTATATTTTTCAATTCTATTTCAAACTTTTTAGTATATATATTGAAATTTCTTTTACTTTTATAAATTTATTTGTGTTTAACAAGCACAAAATATTTTCCAAGCAGAGAAAGAAAAACACGTCCGATCGGTTGAGAACTTAACACACGAATGATCCTCTTAAAATTTCGAAGATCTGCAATTGTCGTTATCGCCGACGTGGAAAAAATGTATCGACAAATTTACGTGAATTCTGATGACGCAAATTATCAATTGATTTTGTGGCGTGAAAATCCAGCGGATGAGGTAAAGGTGTACAAATTAAACACTGCCACCTATGGCACTGCATGCGCACCTTAACTAGAAGTTAAAACGCTTAAACAATCCACTAAACCATATGAATATTTATATCCCCAGGTCACCGATGTCATTCGTAATAATTTAATTTTTATATTGATGATTTGCTCACTGGTTGTGACACTGTTAAACATGCAGTTCAAATCAAAGACCAAATATGCAAGATTTTAAGTAGCAGCGGTTTTAATCTTCCGAAATGGAAATCTAATTCGCTTGAATTTTTGGATACCTTTCCGCAAGAACAGATTGAGAATACACCAAAATGAATTGAAGAATGCGCAACAATCAAAACTTTAGGAATTGCTTGGAACTCCGAAACAGATACATTTACGTTCAAAGTGCATCAAGACGAAGTCAGAATTAGGTGGACTAAACGTACAATTCTCTCCACGGCCTCAAAGGTATATGACCCATTGGGTTGGCTTGCACCAACAATCATATTATTTAAAATACGGCTGCAGAAATTGTGGTTGTTAAAACTCGAGTGGGACGCTAACTTACCCACCCACATCATAACTTCATGGCAAAGTATCTATCAGTCACTTCCGGAGCTTGAACAATTACAAGTCCCTAGATGCCTGACGTCAATTAGGAAACCGAGCACGGTGCAATTACATGCGTTTTGTGACGCATCAGAAGCCGCTTATGGTTGAGTTATTTATTTAAGAACAACAACTGACAATGGTGAGGTGACTTCTAACATTATATATGCCAAAAGTAAAGTAGCCCCAATAAAACAGATAACTCTGCCCAGATTGGAGCTTTGTGGTGCAGTACTCCTATGAAAATCAATGAATTATTGCATTAAATCGTTACAATATGAAACCATCACCCTATTTGCATGGACAGACTCTATGATTGTTCTTCATTGGTTATCTGATGTTCCAAGAAGATGGAAGAATTTCATAGGCAATCGAACTGCGTTTATTCTGGAGTCGCTTCCGCGGAGCCAATGGCAACATGTTCCGTCCAAGCAGAATCCAGCTGATGCCATTTCGAGAGGCGTAAAACCAATGGATCTAATAAATTTGCAGCTTTGGTGGAATGGACCAAGTTGGTTACGAGAACATGAAGGGAGCTGGCCAACAATTACAACTATATCCATCTCTACTCAAGACGGTAATGTGGAGGAAAGGCTAAGATATATCAGCGCCTTGATAGGGATAAGCCATAACGACGATATTGTAGCCAACCTCCTGGCAAATAAGTCGTCTTGGTTTAAATTTCTTAAGATAAGATACATTTAATTCAACTATATAATGTCGCTCTTCTATGTTTATATAGCTATTTCATTTGACAACACGCAATTATAATGTATTACATTTTATTGCTCACTTCTCTTCTTGTATTCGTTTGATATACATCGTGTTAATTTAACCTTAAATAAATAAGAATAAATATAAAAGTATTTTACACTGTTTAGCTTCCATTGTGATAGAAACACATTATTTTTATCAGTTTATCGGCCCAGGAGACAGTTAGTAAATATCATATTTGTTAAGTTTGTTTAAAGATAGGGGAAAGAATGATTTCAATACTGGAACAAAATACATCGAAGGTAGCTCAATTTGATCGCTCGAATTTTAGCAATTGGAATTACGACTTGGTATTCTTTTGGATGAAAAGGGATTGCGTAAATTTATCGAGACCGATTTAAGCGATATTTTAAAAGAGGAGGAAAATCAATTGATGCACGAAAACATCAGGAAAGAGGAGAATTCATGTTTTTCGATTATCGTGCAAAGTATTCACGACAGCCAGCTGGAATATGTGAAGGATAAAACGACCGCAAAAGGTATGTTCTATAATATATCTTCAGTGTTCGAGCGAAAAAGCATTGCGGGACAACTGTTACTACGAAAACAGCTGCTGACAATGAAAATGCAAGATGAAGATAATATTAGTGATCATTTTCTGAATTTTGATAAAAAGATTCGTGATTTGAAATCAATTGGTGCAACAATGGAAAATATCGATGTCATTTGCCATTTGTTGTTTACATTACCGAGAAGCTACGATAACTTGGTTACTGCGATCGAAACGATGAATCCAAATGATTTAACATTGGAATTTGTCAAGAGTCGTCTGATTGATGAACATGGGAAACGAAACAATGGCGGCTCGAGTGGTAAATCGAACGAATCATATGCAATGCACATAAGAAATCAAAACCTTGTGTGTTTTAAATGTGGTAAAAAAGGACACATAAAGTCTATGTGTTTCTCCAAATCATTTAAGAATAAGCAAAAATCAAAATCGAGTAATGTAAAAGGCGCAGCAGGTAACTTAACCTCAACGAAACGAGAAACGAATCTCGTGTGCGCAGTTAATGAACATGATAAAATTGAGGCAGCGAATGAATGCAACCGAAACATTAATAACGAAGAGTGTATAAACATGGAGCAGTATCGGGACGATGATTCAGCGTTGATTAAATTCATATTGGAGTCTGGTGCTACGGAGCACATGGTCAATAGCAAACATTATTTCAGCGAAATAACGAACATGAATGAACTAACAATCCAGGTAGCAAAGAAAAATCAACAATTGAAATCGAAATCGAAACAGCGAGGCAACATAAAAATTAAAATTTATTTGAACGCTAAATTTAAAGCGAGAATGATTAATGACGTGTTGCTGGTTAATAATTTGGAACAGAACTTACTTTCAATAAATGCTTTGACCAATCGGGGATTTGAAATAATTTTATTTCGATAAGAAATTACAATTTATTGCAAACAAAGTTGTACGAGACAACATTTCATATTGATAGTGATGTATTTGATGGTTTTTCAAGTGAGCAACGATCGAATTTGTTACTTTTACTGATGATTTTACGAGTGCAACAATGGTCTTCTGTATTGAACGAAAAAGTGACGTACTCGAAAAGTTTAAAGAGTATGTAGCGATGGCTGAGGCACGTCACGGTTGTAAAATCTCAAAAATGAAAGCTGACAACGGAGGCGAATACAGATCGAAAGAGTTTAAAAAATACTGCAAAGAAAAAGGAATTCAGATCATATATACGGTTCCATACAATCCTGAGATGAATTCGGTATCAGAACGACTAAATCAAACTTTGCAAGAAAAAGCTAGAACTATGTTGCTAGCGAGCGGAATAAAATGGTATTTCTGGAATGAAGCTATAGTTGCAGCACATTATTTAAATTAATTATTTAAATCCCTGCCCGACGTCCGCATTAGGCAAACAGTTTGTTGATAAAACGCCAGCAGAACTTTGGTATGGTACGAAACCAGATTTATAAGATATTCGAATTTTTGGATCAACATGTTATAATCAAATTCCTGCGAATTATCGTAAGAAATTGGATGCGAAATCCTCAAAGTGTATCATGATTGGTTATGGCACATCGCATCATACATATAGATTATGGGATCTGGATGCAAATATACTAGTTATTGGTCGACACGTAACATTTGATGAAAGATCAATTCTGAACAAAGTAAAAATCATCGACATTTCAGATTCAGAGGCCGTAAGCGAACAAACCAATAAAAATGATGACGAAACATTAGTCAACATTATGAATACAACTGATGAACATTTCACCGATAAAAAAATATAATAATAGACAACAGTGTTAGTACGAACTGTACTGATAACAGCGGTAACATCTTACTACGTAAATCCAATCGAGAACGAAGGCTAGTTCATCATTATGGTGATTGGGATTACTCGGCACATTTTGCTCTATCAGCTCAGGAGTACATTCGAAATGATCCAACTTCAATTCAATAAGCGAAACAACAACCAAATTGGCCAAAGTGGGAGAATGCAATTCACGGGGAATATGCATCTTTAATTAAAAATGATACATGGTCATTGTGAAATTTACCGAACGGTCGAAAATTGATTTCGAATAAATGGGTTTTTAAACTAAAACACAAATCGAATGGTGGTATAGATAGATACAAAGCCAGACTAGTTGCTGGAGGATTTACACAAGAAAAGGGTTTAGATTATAATGAGACGTATTCACCAACTGCGAAACTGACGACATTTCGTGTATTATTGGTGATTGCGGTACATTATAATTATCATATACATCAAATGGACGTTAAATGTGACTTTTTATATGGAGAATTGAACGAGTATATATATGAATCAACCGGAAGGATTCACTGATGGAACGTCAAAAGTTTGTAAATTGGAGAGATCGCTATATGGTTTGAAACAAGCCTCTCGAATGTGGTACGAGCGATTTCATCAATTTATGAAAAATAACGAATTCAAAAGCAGCCTGTCAGATCATTGTTTATTTATCAGGATCGCAAATGGAATAGCATGTTACGTATTATTGTACGTTGACGACTTGCTGATCGTGTGCAGTGATATTAAAACAGTTGAAACTGTTAAACAATAGTTGTCTAGGGAATTCGTCGAGGACGTAGTTGGCTACTTCCAGGATCTACATCCATGGGTTGTGGCCTTTGATTATTATAATTGTTATTATAGTTCCTATTATTATTAAAATTATTTTGAGGGCTGAAATTATTGTTATTTTGATTGGTGTTATAATGGTTAAACGGTCTGAACGTTTGTTGTGGTCTAAAATTATTATTATTAAAGTTATTTCTAAATAGTCCCTGATTTTGAGAGTTTGGTCTAAGTCCTTGCTGTTGAGGATAATAAATTCTTGGTTGAAAGTTTTTATTTTGGGTATTTTGAGGTTTTTGTATCCTTTCTTCGAGAGGACTTGAATCCTGCTTGTGTGAGCTCGTAGAGAGCTTGTTGGCTTTAAAGCATAGAGGATTGTCCTCATATGAGTTGGAACCTTTTCTTTAAAAATGTTTAAAGCAGTGAGGTTATTATTTTCTACTTCGTATGCTTTATTTTCCTGAACGCTTTTCTGATTTAAATCACACAAGATTTTTTGGATATTATTATAGAATCCTAAAACATCACCTTTGAAGCTGGTCTGACGAAGATCTTCGTACAGCTGGAAAGTAGCTGGAAAGAGTTTTTAAATCCTCCAAAATTGTTTACCAGCAGTTGCTTTATGTCCTGCCATTTTTCCAGGTGAGAGTGAATCTCAATACAACGTTTTGCCTTGCCGATAAATTTAGACTTGAGAATGTTAATGCACATTCTCTGCGATTGTGCATAGTATTCTAGGGATGATATCATCTACGTTTGTTAAGAATGTGTAGAGGTCTTCTATACGACCATCGAATGTATGCAATTTTCCAATATATTTTAATGGGTCAAGCGTTAAATTCTTCTTTGGTGTCTCGTCTACTTGACCGAGTTGACCAATGGGTTTAGATGTTAACTTAGAAAATAGCACCATACAAACCACTTCAATCATATGAAATATTCCATATTTCATCATTTATTCATAACTGTAATTGATTGCGTGATCCAACTTATATTATTCATCATATATCCAAAGCACGCACCCCTTAAATCTGAACATTCATATCTTGTTTACCACTATAATATTCAAGGCCAATCTTATCTTGCAATGCGAATTCTGTCAACATGTTTACATCTTCAATTCAAGGCCAATCCTATAATCAAAACACCAGATGGTCAATTACGACGAATATATTCAATACACTTTTTAATATTCATTCAAGGCCAAAAGTAAAGACAATAACATGTTTACTCCTTCAAAGACGTAAACAAGTTCAAAGTCCAAAACTATTTCACAACCAAAAACACAAGTTGGATCACTCAACGAATAGTATATAAGACAACACTTTAGAATAAGAGATGATCAGTATTCTTTAATATTCAATCCAGTATTGTTGTGCAGTATTGTTAATTAGCATTTGTTTTATAACTTGTATTACATTGAAGTCTATTATTAAGACAATAATTTTAAAAGTGTTTTTTTATAAATAAATAATAAAGAATAAATTCTTTTTTAAAATTCATAAAATACGCTTGAAAACATAATTTTTAGACTCATGTTTGTTTTATTGTTAGAAATCTGTTCACAATTTTCACTTTTTGAAACTTAAATTATTACTGTCCAGAATCTTGTCAAAAATATTACTACCAGTATTATTTGTTTTATTATTGGAAATTTGTTCACAATTTTCACTTTTATTACTTAAATTATTATTGCCCAAAGTTTTGTTAAAAATATTACTGATATTATTGTCTAAATTAAAATCTTTTTTATTAATAATTTAAAATCTTTAATCATATCTTTGTTCTTAATTTCTAAAATATTCTTACGTAATTCTTCAGGAATTGGCTGATTCCTAATATTGTATAATTGGAGATCCTCTTCTGATGAACTGTTTTCTTCGTTCGTAAATCTGATCCTTTTCTCCTGTAACTTCTTCTTTTTGAATTTGTTGATCATCAAGACTCGGAAGCTGTCTTTTCTTCTGTTTTTCTTCTTTTGAAATTTTTGTTGAAACTTTAGCAGATACTTTTTTAGTTTCTTGCTGAGTTCTTCAAATGTTAATTTATTTATTTTCTTCATCGTTGGTAATGGGTAAACCAGTAGCCAGTTTTGTCATTAGGTGAATCAATTTTCCTCTACGGAATTTTATAGCATTACCATATGCATTGGTTTGGGCTATTAATTGATTCTTTCACTGAATTGAATTGATTTTTTAATTCACTTAATTTATTTTAAAGTCGATTTTTGTACGTTTTTTATTTCACTTTAAAGTTTGGTTTAGCGATACCGTATTTTAATTATTATTTCAAAGCTTGTTAATTTTAGAAACTTTGTTTGGAAATAAATTCACTAATTTACGGAACGTTGGTTTTTTACTTGGGTAGCACAAATATAGTGACTATCCTACCGACTGCGCCAATTTAATTATTCAAAACACAAAAAGTATTTTTAAAAAATTATTATTGAAAACTTGTGACTGATGCGTCTTGAGTCTACTTAAGTTCTAAACTGAATACAATTCAAGTTCTTATTTAAATAGGTTCTGTTTAACATATTTGTTATTCGTATTAATTCTTATCATAAGTTGCGATCTAAAAGATCAACATGTTTACGTTTTTTCAAACTCAAGGACAGCCAGATGTCCAATTGCGCGTTGGCCTCGAAGTTGTTTATTTGAGTCGTAATTCCTTTGTTCTCTTTGTTGTCTGCCTGTGGTTGAATATGATATCATGCTGATCTTGCTTTATTGTATGTGGGAGTTCTGGTGCATATATAACTAGTGTAAGGCAGAGGAAGAGCGAGTAAAGTAACCCAGTGTACACACCTAATACTTTTACGCCGTGCGACATTCGCTCGGTGTACACCGGGTAACTTTACTCGCTCGGGTTGAATAAAAGAATATACCCAATGAGTGATTTCTTTATTTTACAGAAGGATTAGAAGGAACCGAATGTCAATCACGTAATAGAGAGCAAGCGGACTAATTTCTCAGTTTGTTGTTCTACTCAAATTTGGTTTTCGTTTGGCGTTCTACCACCATACACCACGAAACCTTGTCAGCTTCCCCTTTGGAATGTTTGTGGTTTTTTTAGTTCATCGAAAGAGGCATTAGACATTAGATCTACATTATGGGTATATTCTTTTATTCAACCCGAGCGAGAAGTGTACGTCAAAATGTATAAGTTAAGATTCAGAGTCTAAATACCTTTTTATAATTCTCGTATGTAAGATATACGTTTCGATACTAGCAAAATTTGTAATCTTTAGTAATCAAATTCAATTAGCATCTGAATGCATGCTGTGCGAACATGTCCACATCTGATAATAATAGTAAGTTTAATAATCGAAGTTTGCCTGTTTCGAAAATGACAGCCTAGAAGAAAAGAGAAAATAAAACAAGCACTTCCTTTTTGAAATTGAGGTTTTTGATAAAAGTTCATAAAACTTATCAACAGAAATAATTACTACAACTATTGCTTATTTTAATGATAACGATAATTATATACATTTTGTTTAAGAGATATTAAGCGATTAAAATATACACGTTTTTATGAATGGCATATTCTGATGTTACATAGCTGGCTAATTATTATACAATATATTTACTAAACTCAATTTTTTCAGTAAATTTGCGTGAATTTGAAAAATAAAATTGATGGTTGCTAGTTTTTAACCTAACATTAGAAAGAGAAGCCACAAATCATGCCCCAATCGAGCTCGCAATCAGATGGCATCAATATTGCGGTTCGCAGAAAAGGTTACCGAAGATACCATAGCCGAGGATATTCGGAGTAAGCTTGAAATTCTCGAAAGTAGATACCAAACCTTTAATGAACTCGAACTGCAGTTATTTGATGATCCAGCGTACCAACCAATAACTGGCGAAATTGACGAGGAATATTATAAAGCTCGAGCATTATTAAGCAGAGCATGTACTCGCTACCAAGACCAAACGAACGCTACTCACGACCTCATTGCCACGCTGGGGCAGTTTATAGATCAGCAAGTTGGCATGATTATTTTCATTCATCGTTGTTGTTGTGATTCTCTTTTGAACCTCCTCCTCCAGACAATCTACCCGTGTAAGAAGTTCCTCGAGGACAGTGACGCGATCATTGAGTTTATTTATATTTTGGTCCAAGTCGTCGATTATTTTCATTTTTTTTGTTCTATGACGATGATTCTCGTTGTTAAGTTTTCTTCCATGGCTTTAAGTTGTTCAGAAAGTGATTCACCTTGTAGTTGTATTAAAGCGAGGGTTTCAGCCACGTCACTAGTTGTGGTTGATGTAGTCGTTGTTGTTGTCGATGCCTTTGGTGAAACTTTAGAAATTTTTGATTTTCCCGCTCGTGTTCTACGTGTGAGTAAATTGATGGTGATAATGGGAGTGGAGAGTTTGACATCTTCATTAGTTTTGTATTTTGTTGATGGGTCATTGTTTTATATGTTTGTTTAAATTGTTTGGTTTATTACAAATTCATTTATTTGCTTCCGAGCAATTTTAAATTTATATTTTTCAATTCTATTTCAAACTTTTTAGTATATATATTGAAATTTCTTTTACTTTTATAAATTTATTTGTGTTTAACAAGCACAAAATATTTTCCAAGCAGAGAAAGAAAAACACGTCCGATCGGTTGAGAACTTAACACACGAATGATCCTCTTAAAATTTCGAAGATCTGCAATTGTCGTTATCGCCGACGTGGAAAAAATGTATCGACAAATTTACGTGAATTCTGATGACGCAAATTATCAATTGATTTTGTGGCGTGAAAATCCAGCGGATGAGGTAAAGGTGTACAAATTAAACACTGCCACCTATGGCACTGCATGCGCACCTTAACTAGAAGTTAAAACGCTTAAACAATCCACTAAACCATATGAATATTTATATCCCCAGGTCACCGATGTCATTCGTAATAATTTAATTTTTATATTGATGATTTGCTCACTGGTTGTGACACTGTTAAACATGCAGTTCAAATCAAAGACCAAATATGCAAGATTTTAAGTAGCAGCGGTTTTAATCTTCCGAAATGGAAATCTAATTCGCTTGAATTTTTGGATACCTTTCCGCAAGAACAGATTGAGAATACACCAAAATGAATTGAAGAATGCGCAACAATCAAAACTTTAGGAATTGCTTGGAACTCCGAAACAGATACATTTACGTTCAAAGTGCATCAAGACGAAGTCAGAATTAGGTGGACTAAACGTACAATTCTCTCCACGGCCTCAAAGGTATATGACCCATTGGGTTGGCTTGCACCAACAATCATATTATTTAAAATACGGCTGCAGAAATTGTGGTTGTTAAAACTCGAGTGGGACGCTAACTTACCCACCCACATCATAACTTCATGGCAAAGTATCTATCAGTCACTTCCGGAGCTTGAACAATTACAAGTCCCTAGATGCCTGACGTCAATTAGGAAACCGAGCACGGTGCAATTACATGCGTTTTGTGACGCATCAGAAGCCGCTTATGGTTGAGTTATTTATTTAAGAACAACAACTGACAATGGTGAGGTGACTTCTAACATTATATATGCCAAAAGTAAAGTAGCCCCAATAAAACAGATAACTCTGCCCAGATTGGAGCTTTGTGGTGCAGTACTCCTATGAAAATCAATGAATTATTGCATTAAATCGTTACAATATGAAACCATCACCCTATTTGCATGGACAGACTCTATGATTGTTCTTCATTGGTTATCTGATGTTCCAAGAAGATGGAAGAATTTCATAGGCAATCGAACTGCGTTTATTCTGGAGTCGCTTCCGCGGAGCCAATGGCAACATGTTCCGTCCAAGCAGAATCCAGCTGATGCCATTTCAAGAGGCGTAAAACCAATGGATCTAATAAATTTGCAGCTTTGGTGGAATGGACCAAGTTGGTTACGAGAACATGAAGGGAGCTGGCCAACAATTACAACTATATCCATCTCTACTCAAGACGGTAATGTGGAGGAAAGGCTAAGATATATCAGCGCCTTGATAGGGATAAGCCATAACGACGATATTGTAGCCAACCTCCTGGCAAATAAGTCGTCTTGGTTTAAATTTCTTAAGATAAGATACATTTAATTCAACTATATAATGTCGCTCTTCTATGTTTATATAGCTATTTCATTTGACAACACGCAATTATAATGTATTACATTTTATTGCTCACTTCTCTTCTTGTATTCGTTTGATATACATCGTGTTAATTTAACCTTAAATAAATAAGAATAAATATAAAAGTATTTTACACTGTTTAGCTTCCATTGTGATAGAAACACATTATTTTTATCAGTTTATCGGCCCAGGAGACAGTTAGTAAATATCATATTTGTTAAGTTTGTTTAAAGATAGGGGAAAGAATGATTTCAATACTGGAACAAAATACATCGAAGGTAGCTCAATTTGATCGCTCGAATTTTAGCAATTGGAATTACGACTTGGTATTCTTTTGGATGAAAAGGGATTGCGTAAATTTATCGAGACCGATTTAAGCGATATTTTAAAAGAGGAGGAAAATCAATTGATGCACGAAAACATCAGGAAAGAGGAGAATTCATGTTTTTCGATTATCGTGCAAAGTATTCACGACAGCCAGCTGGAATATGTGAAGGATAAAACGACCGCAAAAGGTATGTTCTATAATATATCTTCAGTGTTCGAGCGAAAAAGCATTGCGGGACAACTGTTACTACGAAAACAGCTGCTGACAATGAAAATGCAAGATGAAGATAATATTAGTGATCATTTTCTGAATTTTGATAAAAAGATTCGTGATTTGAAATCAATTGGTGCAACAATGGAAAATATCGATGTCATTTGCCATTTGTTGTTTACATTACCGAGAAGCTACGATAACTTGGTTACTGCGATCGAAACGATGAATCCAAATGATTTAACATTGGAATTTGTCAAGAGTCGTCTGATTGATGAACATGGGAAACGAAACAATGGCGGCTCGAGTGGTAAATCGAACGAATCATATGCAATGCACATAAGAAATCAAAACCTTGTGTGTTTTAAATGTGGTAAAAAAGGACACATAAAGTCTATGTGTTTCTCCAAATCATTTAAGAATAAGCAAAAATCAAAATCGAGTAATGTAAAAGGCGCAGCAGGTAACTTAACCTCAACGAAACGAGAAACGAATCTCGTGTGCGCAGTTAATGAACATGATAAAATTGAGGCAGCGAATGAATGCAACCGAAACATTAATAACGAAGAGTGTATAAACATGGAGCAGTATCGGGACGATGATTCAGCGTTGATTAAATTCATATTGGAGTCTGGTGCTACGGAGCACATGGTCAATAGCAAACATTATTTCAGCGAAATAACGAACATGAATGAACTAACAATCCAGGTAGCAAAGAAAAATCAACAATTGAAATCGAAATCGAAACAGCGAGGCAACATAAAAATTAAAATTTATTTGAACGCTAAATTTAAAGCGAGAATGATTAATGACGTGTTGCTGGTTAATAATTTGGAACAGAACTTACTTTCAATAAATGCTTTGACCAATCGGGGATTTGAAATAATTTTATTTCGATAAGAAATTACAATTTATTGCAAACAAAGTTGTACGAGACAACATTTCATATTGATAGTGATGTATTTGATGGTTTTTCAAGTGAGCAACGATCGAATTTGTTACTTTTACTGATGATTTTACGAGTGCAACAATGGTCTTCTGTATTGAACGAAAAAGTGACGTACTCGAAAAGTTTAAAGAGTATGTAGCGATGGCTGAGGCACGTCACGGTTGTAAAATCTCAAAAATGAAAGCTGACAACGGAGGCGAATACAGATCGAAAGAGTTTAAAAAATACTGCAAAGAAAAAGGAATTCAGATCATATATACGGTTCCATACAATCCTGAGATGAATTCGGTATCAGAACGACTAAATCAAACTTTGCAAGAAAAAGCTAGAACTATGTTGCTAGCGAGCGGAATAAAATGGTATTTCTGGAATGAAGCTATAGTTGCAGCACATTATTTAAATTAATTATTTAAATCCCTGCCCGACGTCCGCATTAGGCAAACAGTTTGTTGATAAAACGCCAGCAGAACTTTGGTATGGTACGAAACCAGATTTATAAGATATTCGAATTTTTGGATCAACATGTTATAATCAAATTCCTGCGAATTATCGTAAGAAATTGGATGCGAAATCCTCAAAGTGTATCATGATTGGTTATGGCACATCGCATCATACATATAGATTATGGGATCTGGATGCAAATATACTAGTTATTGGTCGACACGTAACATTTGATGAAAGATCAATTCTGAACAAAGTAAAAATCATCGACATTTCAGATTCAGAGGCCGTAAGCGAACAAACCAATAAAAATGATGACGAAACATTAGTCAACATTATGAATACAACTGATTAACATTTCACCGATAAGAAAATATAATAATAGACAACAGTGTTAGTACGAACTGTACTGATAACAGCGGTAACATCTTACTACGTAAATCCAATCGAGAACGAAGGCTAGTTCATCATTATGGGGATTGGGATTACTCGGCACATTTTGCTCTATCAGCTCAGGAGTACATTCAAAATGATCCAACTTCAATTCAATAAGCGAAACAACAACCAAATTGGCCAAAGGTGGAGAATGCAATTCACGGGGAATATGCATCTTTAATTAAAAATGATACATGGTCATTGTGAAATTTACCGAACGGTCGAAAATTGATTTCGAATAAATGGGTTTTTAAACTAAAACACAAATCGAATGGTGGTATAGATAGATACAAAGCCAGACTAGTTGCTGGAGGATTTACACAAGAAAAGGGTTTAGATTATAATGAGACGTATTCACCAACTGCGAAACTGACGACATTTCGTGTATTATTGGTGATTGCGGTACATTATAATTATCATATACATCAAATGGACGTTAAATGTGACTTTTTATATGGAGAATTGAACGAGTATATATATGAATCAACCGGAAGGATTCACTGATGGAACGTCAAAAGTTTGTAAATTGGAGAGATCGCTATATGGTTTGAAACAAGCCTCTCGAATGTGGTACGAGCGATTTCATCAATTTATGAAAAATAACGAATTCAAAAGCAGCCTGTCAGATCATTGTTTATTTATCAGGATCGCAAATGGAATAGCATGTTACGTATTATTGTACGTTGACGACTTGCTGATCGTGTGCAGTGATATTAAAACAGTTGAAACTGTTAAACAATAGTTGTCTAGGGAATTCGAAACGATCGACATTGGCAAGGTAGATACTTTTCTTGGTATTCATATCGAACAGGATAAAAATAATATAAGTATGAATCAAACGGAATATTGTCGAAAGATGTTACAAAAATTCAACATGACTGATTGCAAGGATATAGCGACACCAATCGAAAATGGTATTGCTTTACAAAATGAAAAATTAAACAATTGCAGAGAACCATATCGAGAACTCATGGGATGTTTAACATATGCAACATTAACCACTCGTCCGGATTTGTGTGTAGCTACGAATTATTTTAGCCGATTCCAGTGTTGTTATGATAATGAACATTTCAAATATGCAAAGCGGATACTACGAAACATTCAAGGAACAAAAACATTAAAAATGGTTTATAAAAAGCAAACGAATGCCGAACCATTGGTTGGTTATGTCGATGCAGATTGGGCAGATGACAAAATTTGCCCGGAAGTCAACATCGGGTTATGTTTATAAAGTTTTTGGCAATGTGGTTAGCTGGTCTACAAGAAAGCATTGGCTAGTGGGATTTGTGAAGGCAAGTGGCTTCGAAGCCTGCTTAATGAATTAAATATCGAATGTGGATGTACTACAATATATGAGGACAATCAATCGTGCATTAAAGTCGCAGAGGAGCCGCGAGAACACAAACGAATGAAACACATTGACGTAAAATACAATTTCATTCGAGAATCAATTGCAAATTTTTTAAGCTGAAATACATGCGAACGGAAGATCAATTAGCCGATATTATGACGAAGGGAGTCAACCATAAGCTGTTTTTGAAGCATCGTGCGAATTTAAATTTAAGTTAAAGTTTCATAAAAATTCAACTATATAATGTCGCTCTTCTATGTTTATATAGCTATGTCATTTGACAACACGCAATTATAATGTATTACATTTTATTGCTCACTTCTCTTCTTGTATTCGTTTGATATACATCATGTTAGCTTAACCTTAAATAAATAAGAATAAATATAAAAGTATTTTACACTGTTTAGCTTCCATTGTAATAGAAACACATTATTTTTATCAGAGCGAAGCAAAGAGTAAACAATGCATCAATCACGCCATTCGAGATGCAAGCAGCTGAAGGTCTAATACTTCGTAATATCCAGAAAATAGAATTTCATAATGGGATCTCGATTATCAACAAGGCGTGCTCAATTCCAGCAAAGAACCAGCTGTCACCCTTAGATCCATTCATCGACTCAACTGGATTATTACGAGTGGGTGGAAGATTAAACAAATCTTTGCTATCTTATTCGGCCAAACATCCAGTTATTCTACCAAAGAATCACCGAGTATGTGAAATTCTCATACAACACATACATCGCACCAATATGCATGCTGGCAATTCGTTAACACTATGTCTCCTACGTAGTAAATATTGGATCATCGTCGCACGATACATGATAAAACGCTGTATAAAATCTTGTACTGTATACATTCGACATCAATTTCATAAATCTGGCCGATTTACCAGCAGTGCGATGTGCTAAAAGCCGACCATTTCTGAAGGTTGGTCTGGACTATGCAGGCCCACTTTACATCAAAATAAGTAAACGAAAATCATCTCCGGCAGAAAAGGCGTATGTGGAAGTTTTTGTGTGCTTGGCCTTCAAAGCGGTGCATTTAGAATTCGTGAGTGGTCTTGATACAGACTGTTTCTTGGCGGCACTTTAACGATTCATCTCACGACGCGGCATACCAGAACAAATTTGTTGTGATAATGGAACGAATTTCGTTGGAGCTAGTAGGGAGCTTCAGAATAAAAATACACAGTGTACATTTTTGGATTTATATTTTACATAGATTCATGGAAAGTTAATAAAGTGACAAAAAAGGACGCGTACCCGTTGCCCCACATTGAGCCATTTGCAGAACACTCAGCTCATTTCGCGTATCTATTTGAAGGACGCCTTCTGGCAAATCCCGTTGGAGAAGAAGTCCAGAGAGAAAACAGCCTTCACAGTCCCTGCGCGGCCACTGTACCAATTTACAGTAATGCCTTTTGGCCTTCGTAACGCTTAAGCGTTATGCTCGCTTAACAATAAATGTAGAGAAAAGCAAATTCTGCCGTAAAGAAATTAAATACCTTGGGTATATTGTAGGCAACGACATTTCTTCATTCAATGTGATGCATCCACAACAGGCGTCGGTAGTCTCCTATTCCAGATTGACACAAAAGTAAGAGAGACGCCAATAGCCTATATTTCCCAAAAGCTCAACTCTGCACAGAGGAACTATAGCGTCACTGAGTTAGAGTGATATGCAGCAGTCCTCAGTGTCCAAAAATTCCGTGCTTACTTTGAATTGCTACCCTTCACCATAATAACGGACCATGCTAGTTTCAAGTGGCTGATGTCGCAAAAGGACCTGTCTGGCCAATTGGCCAGATGTAGTCTGAAGTTACAAGCATTCAATTTGTCCATTGAACACAGAAAGGGGACTCAAAACGTTGTTCCCGACGATCTCTCCCGTATGCATATGGAGGAGCTCACCCTAGACGTACACCGACTGGATGTTGATCTTGGTTCGCCGCAATTCTTCGGACGAATACGAGGAGCTAAAGAAAACAATAAAAAAAGGTTAAGATAAATTTCCCGACATGTGCATCTCAGACAAATACGTTTATAAACGGATAGATATTCTTACTGGTGACGCACTTCAAGAAGACAGAGCGTGGAAGCTCTGGGTACCGTCGGGCTTTCGTCGCATTCTTCTGATCTCGGCACATGATTCTCCAGCTGCAGGACATGGAGGCATCCATAAGACTCTCTATAAGTTAAGACAGAAATACTTTTGGCCTGGAATGACAGTAGACGTAAACAATTATTAAAGAATGTGATATATGTAAGTGCAATAAGAGCATAAATAGGATTAACAGACCTCCAATGGGACCACAAATATTGACAGAAAGACCATTACAAAGATTATATATTGACTTTCTGGGACCCTATCCCAGAACGAAAAATGGCAATACCCAGATATTCGTTGTACTTGACCACTTCAGCAAGTTTGTGTTCCTTAAACCTTAAACCACATGAGGACTGCGGTCTACTCGCCGCAGGCCAATGCCTCAGAACGTGTGAACCGCAGTGCTTTGACAAAAATTTGTTCTTACCTTGTAAGCGACCAACAAGACTGGGACAAGCATGTAAGTTTCGCGGCATTTTCTTTGCGAAGTGTCTCTCACGAAGCTACCGGCCTAGAGCCATATTATGCTGTCTTCGGTTTCCAGATAGCACAGAACTGAACTGCTTTCGACATAATGTGACAGTTAAACGACATTAAAGACTCAGACGTTAGAATCCTAGAGACAAAAGTCAAGCAACAAGCTATTAGAGACGAGATATTTAAAAATTTGAAAAAATCACACGACAAAGGAGAAAAGACATATAATTTGAGAAGCCGAGATATTAAATACCAAGCTGGACAAACCGTATATAGACGCAACTTTAAACAGAGTGACAAAACGGCAAGCTATAAGGCCAAACTTGGACCCTTTTCTTTGTCTCGAGACTCTGGCGGGCCTTATAGGACTCCATCTCGAGACTCTGAAAACCTCGATAGGGAGAGATTCCCCTTGTTAGATAGAAAACCTTCTAACTCAGGACTCTGGCGGGCCTTATAGGACTCCATCTTGAGTTTCGATCTCTCGTAGGGCCAAGTTTTCCCATTTAGCGGGGAGCGAGTGGTGAAAGACCTGCTCCTTCCGACTAAACCCCGTAGGGACAAATTCCCCTTAAAGGCGCCTGAAGTGCGAACCAAAGTTTCTTGCCCGTACCACGTCGTTAAGAGACCCGAGTCAGCGGCCAAGAAACCAGGCGTGACGGCAGAAGAACAAGGAGAAACCCCAAAGCGAAACCAGGCGAAACAAATTAAATCAAATCAAAGGAAAGCAATTTAATAATTATAATATAAATATTCAACCAAATTTTACGGAGTCAATAAAGAAATAATTTTGTAACGAAAACAACGGCTTATTAGTTAATAGGCAAACGACCCTGGACGCCGGCGAGCGTACCCCGGCATTTACCTCGTTACAATACGAAGTAGGAAATATGGCCGGAAGAAAAGTAGGCATTTTTTATGCCAAAGTTAGTGATTATAGGAATCTAGGAAACTGACGATCTTTATTATTTATTATTTAATTATATATTCATATTTATTTCATTGACTGCATAATTTCTGTTATATTTAGGTTTAAGGCTTTAGATTACGAGCAATATTTTATATTAGATTTAGATTTATCTGTGATATTTATGCAATCTTGACTATTTATTGTCTATTAATTTTATTGATTATTTTATCATTGATTCATTGGTACGTATTTATATGTATAATTTATTTATGTGTTGACTATATACATATATATTTTATACATTAGCATAAGCAGTATAAGAAAAATTAGAGCAGTGATACGCTCGCGGAGACTATTCTATTACGTATGTTGTTACAGACTCGTTTGCCTGCAATTATTCTATAAGGATGTTAAGTTATTATCAAGCACATAAACTTGATAAAGATTTGATGTATAACAAGCACTTGAACTTGTTACACTCGAAGTGGATAATTATTCGAATGAAAAACAAACGTCTTCTTTCACGGTGTAATTAATAATCACATTTTTATTGAATTGGTAGCTTATTATATACAATACAAAAAATACATTACGTAGGCAACTTACAATTAATGAATAATAAACTAAACGTAAACAATAATAAAGAGAATTAACAAAGTAGTAAATATGCTGCGTCGTGAATGTAGTCCGTTGCCCTAAGTAGAAATTAAAATGTGCAAAGTGCTGAATCTTCAATATAGTTCATTACCCCAAATAGAAATTAAAATGTGCGGATATGCTGAATCGTCAATACAGTTCGTTACCCCAAACCAACGAACTGATTCCAGGTCAACTGCTAGATCAGCAACAAGTTCGTTGGCTTGAATGAACGAACCGCTGTGTGTCAGCATACTTGCATATTTCTTGACGTCACTAAACATTCTCCCCCCCTTAAATAATAATTTAACTATTTATTAATCGTAACTGTGAAGTCTGACTCTTCCACTTGGTGTCGAGGCTTCGGCTGAGGTTTCGGTGTAGGTTTGAGTGCTATGTGTTTCCAGGTGACGTAGATGATTAGCGAGATGGAAAATATTAGCGCCAGGTATCCAATGGTCAGATGGTGATAAGTGTGTGCTTGAAGCTTATGAGGCAGCTCAAACACCTTCTGCTGGGCAATCATATCATGAAGGTCCGTAAGTTTTTTGAGTTGATTTTCGTAGCTACTGGCGTTGAAATCCGTGAGTAGTGGCTTGAGTTGCGTAATTACTGCGACTTCTGACAGCTTTGTAAAACTTGTGTATGATGTTCTTATGGTGCTGGAGAACGTTTAATGCCCATGGATGGTGATGAAATTGTGTCTAAGAATACATTCGGGTTGAAGTGTTAACATTCCCGAACCCTCTAAGACAAACTGTGAAGATTCTCTATCGCAAACTGCTGAAAGCCGAGTTGGAGCTAACGTGGCGTATATCCATTGGTTTTTATGATCCATTTGAATCCATGTCGACTTACTCTCCGTCCGTTCGAACATACATGTTGATTGAGTTTCGTTGTTGAGAAGTCGTAGTTCACATGAGCAGGCTTCTGCGCCATTCCTGTATTTTGATTGAATATTGAAACACAGATATTGCTCGTCCTTCAGGCTAACGCAGGATCTTAGAGTTGTTGAATCTATTGGAAAGTATTCGTCGCGATGGGAGCTTATGGCCAATACTGGTGCACAAGTTCGAATAGCAACCATGGTGTTGTTGATGAGACTTGGAATGACAATTATTCTGAATAGATCGTACTGCTCCTGATCTGCCAGTGGGAGTGTAATTCTAAAAACGGCATGATTTTTGGTGATTCCACCCTTAACCGTCATTAGTTTGTACAACTGCAGCAAATTATCTTCATCAGTAGGAATTTCTAAATAGGCTGGTAAGTGTGCCTTGATGGTTTGCAACTCTTCCTTAAGTTGTGTTGTTGATAGCAATAGAGAGCTAATTCTACCTTGATGAGTTTCAGAGAGTACATCTAATAGTGCTGTCTGCATCCTTTGTAAGTTCACTATCATGAGGATTAGTTGAGAGGCAACTGATAGGAACGCCTGGAATATCTTCAACTGGAACTCATCCTCGCAATTTTCCCGAACTCTTGATGTGATTTCATTCAAGTGTTTATCAATTGCATCGAATTTTTTACTTGTTGCTGTCTCGCCTTTCTTTAGTAAATTTATGGTTGAGTCAATTATGGATGTTTGGTTGCGCAGTAGGCCAAGCAAATGATTTTCGTTATCCTTTACTTGGTCTATCGTAGTCGACATCTGTTCTGCATACTCTGAATCCAAAACTCCAAACAGCGAATTGGCAATGTTTCATATCAGATTCACCGCTCCCCTCTTGGTTCGTCTGGCTGATAGCAAGATTTCTTCGGATTGTAGCTCGTCTATGATGTGGTGAAACTGGTTGAGTGTATTGTGGCATAGTTCTTGTTCCCGCAATTTTTGACATAACTGCTCCAATCGTTTTGTTCCATTTGAGAGGGCACTAAATTCTGATCTTATTGGGTCCAGTTGGTAATAGATAATAAAGTCCCATTCACTTGTTGCTCTATTTAATTTGTGAATTCCAAGGCTTGAATTGAATTTCGAAATCTGGATCTTGTCTGCACATACAATTGGTAATATTAACATGATGGCTAGCAAGGATGTGAGGTTGATGCCACTCGATGTCTTTCGTCGTTTTGTGGGTATTGTTGTTGGTTCCGTTGTTGCAGAATCCTCTGCGCTCTGCTGCTTTAAGTGGAACTCAGGATGTTCGTCGTTGTCTTCAACTAGTAGCGGTGCCAATCTGTGGATTGGACGTTTCCAAACTCCAGTTGCACTTTTGACGTCCACAACGCGTACAGATCCATCTTCGCCCTCATAAGTTTTCACAATTCGTCCAAGTGGCCATTGCAAGGGTGGAACATTGCCTTCTTTATTGATGACCATTTCTCCCACTTTGATGTTCTTGGAACACTCCTTCCACTTGTGACGATATTGCAGTTCACTCAGATATTCCTGTGACCATCGCTTCCAGAACTCATATTTGAGATGAGAGACTAGGTTCCATCTGGTCAATAGAGTTTGTTTTGTAGATGCTGCGTTGGCATCAATTTGGGCCGTCAGTGGCTCTCCAATCAGAAAGTGTCCCGGAGTTAAAGCGGTGATGTCGTTCGGGTCACTGGACATCGGTGTGAGAGGTCTTGAATTTAAGATGGCCTCTATTCCAACTAGCACTGTCTCAAGTTCTTCGTAAGTCAGCGAGGCTGTCGATACGCTTCTTATAAGCAGGTGTTTTGCCGATTTTACGGCTGCCTCCCAAAGACCACCGAAATTAGGTGCCCTCGGTGGAATGAAGCTGAATTGAATCGCCCTGTCACTGCATTCCTTGATGATTGTTTTCCGTGCGGTTTCCGAATAAAGTGTTGTTTTCAAATCTGCCAGCTGATTGTTTGCTCCCACGAAGTTTGTTGCGTTGTCGCAGTATAGGGTTTGACAGTGTCCCCTGCGGCCAATAAATCTCCTCAATGCTCCAAGAAACGCTTCAGTGGTTAGGTCGCTGACAAGTTCCAAGTGTACAGCCTTGGTGGTGAAACAGCAGAATAGTGCTACGTATGCCTTATGAGGCCTTTTCCCGCGAATTTTATAATGGATCCAAAATGGACCACAATAATCGACTCCTGAGTTAATGAAAGGTCTTGCTGGTGTAATTCTAGGCGAAGGAAGATTGCCCATTACTTGTTTGAGCAATTGGGGTTTAGCTCTACTGCAACTTATGCAATGTTGTACTATTGAGCGGGCCATTATTTTTCCCTTGATAGGCCACCATCGTTGCCTAGTATGAGCTAAAAGTGTCTGAGGTCCGCAGTGCATATTCCTTTCATGAATCCCTTTCAATAAAAGTTTTGCCAATGGATCGTTGTACGGTAGAAGCATTGGATGTTTTGCGTCATATGATAGTGCTGATGACTCCAATCGTCCTCCTACTCTGATAACTCCCTTATCGTCTAAAAATGGGGCAAGACTTGAAAGGTGACTTGTTCGTTTTAGTTCTTTATAAGTTTTTAGATCATGACTTTCTTGATTAAAGTCGCATGCTTGTATTGCTCGGGTTATGACAACTAATGAATCATTTAGTTCTTGGGGAGTCAAGGTAATCTCGTCTTGTCGTTGAAGTTTCGGAGAATTCGCGTGTTTGATGAAGCGTAGTATGTATCCAACAATTCTCTGAAGTACTGCAAATGAATTCCGGTGGTTGATTTTGTATATTAATTCTTGATCCTCGGTATGGGTTGCTGTTGCTACAATTGGAAAATTTCGTTTTCTCTCTGTGTCTTCAAGGATGGCCAGCCCCTTAACGTATTTTCCTGGCCATAAGTCCTCCCACAGCGTGCATAGTGGTAATTTATCTGGTTGTAATCCTCTTGATAGTACGTCGGCAGGATTGTGCTTGGATGCCACATGACGCCATTGGTCGGGAAGTGAATTTTCCTGAATAGTAGCGATTCTGTTGGCCACGAATGTTTGGAACGACGATGAAGGAGAATTAATCCAGGCCAGGACAATCTCTGAGTCTGTCCATAAAAATGTCGGTACGGTTTTAAATTTCAGGTCATCCTTGATTCTTGCAGTGAGTTGAGTCGCTAGAACTGCAGCGCATAGTTCTAGTCGTGGTAAGGTTTGTTTCTTTAATGGAGCGACTCGTGATTTTGAACATAACAATCTTACTATCGTTCTTCCATCTTTCAGTTTTGCTCGTAGGTATATCACTGCTCCATATGCCTTTTCGGAAGCATCGGCAAACGCGTGGATTTGTATGACTGTTGATACGTTACTGCAGAACATATGTCGTGGAAATTGAAAATCATTTAACTCCTTTAGGTTGTTTCGAAATGATATCCATTTTGTATGTAGTTCGGCGGGTAATGCTTCGTCCCATTCTAATTTTAATCTCCATAGCTCTCTAACAAATATTTTTGCAGTAACAAATACTGGACCCATCACGCCCAAGGGATCGAATAGTTTCGCAAGATCCGAGGTAACAATTCGTTTTGTGACCCGGCTGGTAGAGTTCAATTGAGTTTTCACACGAAAATTGTCTGTCTTCGGATGCCATGTGAGGCCAAGCGCCTTGATTGATGCGTTGTCTTCGTCTTCCAGGTCAAGGTTGATTTCTTGATCCTCCCTTGCAATTCCTTCGAGCAGTTGTGGATGATTGGCACACCACTTTCGTAATTTGAATCCTGCACCCTCTAATATGTGCGTGAGTTGATTCTTCGTTTCGATAGCGTTTGATAGGCTGTCAGTCCCAGTTAGACAGTCATCTACATAAAAATCGTTGAGGAGAACTTGAGATCCCAATTCAATTTATTATGAACCGAGCACGACCCGGTGTATACACTGTTTCCTATTTTTTACAATGAAAGAATATCAATGTAAGGCAGAGTAAGAGCAAATAAAGTTACCCAGTGTACACACCGAATACTTTTACGCCGTGCATCATTCGCTCGGTGTACTCCGGGTAACATTATTCGCTTGAGTTGAATAAAAGAATAGACCCTATGTTTTTTTGATTACAGTGAAAATTCTATATTTTCTTTTGTGCTGTTTTTCGCAAACCCAGTTAACATCCACATTATGAAAGAAAGAGTTGCTAAAATTTTTGTCTTATAATTATTTCATTTCGTTTCATTAGAAGAAGTAACGCGCCGCTTTCACGTCAAATAACAATAATGGTACAATACAATAATGTGATTGGCTGCATGTTCACGAATACGGGCATTTAATTGGAAAAGTGTTGTTTCTTACGCTTTTTAAATATATATTTTATTACAAAAGTGTTCTTTATATCTATATTCTTATTTATAGAAAAAAATGCTGTTTTTATATTTGTACCTGGGCTGGTCGCCGCTCTAAATGTTTAATTGTATCGGCTATTATTTTTCGCCTATAATGTTGTAGTACCTGATGTATGAACCCAATGATTAGTGCGGTTATGAATATTAATAAAAGCACTTCAGCAGTCATATCCGTCAGTTTTTCTGCCTGGAAGTTAGGTGCAGCTACTAGTTGCGGTCCGGTGTTTATTATCTCCTCGCTTTCCTTCGATCCGATTGTACCAGTTTTTTGCTCGAGTGGATACTTCGTTGAACAGATTATGGAACTGCTTCGCTTCCTTTTGTTTTCTTCGGTCAGCTGCCTGCTGTTCCTTTCTTTTCCCCGGAGTTGTAGAAGGAAATTGTCCCTTCTGGTGCTGGATTGGCCAGGAATATTGACCAGTCTCTTTAGTTCCACTAGTTCTTTACGAAGCTTGACGCGCAGGCATCCTCTGGTTGTTTTTTGCTTAACTGGTGGTGTTACGAGAGCTTTCTCTGGTGTTCTTTTTGCTGTCCTTCGTCTATATTCTTCGATGATTAGTGGGCTTGCGTCCAACTTTTGGTTCTGGCTCTGAAATTGTAGTCTTCTTCAGGATGAAGTCAGCTTTTCTTATATATTCGGCTGCGAGGGCCAGCTGTTCCTCGCTGGACATTGAATTTTTTCCACACGCTGCTCACGTTCGTATAAATAAAGTTCTAATTTTTCTACTGGACTGACAGAATTATGAAATTTGTCCAAAATTGGCCGGATTTAATATTTGAATTCTGGCAGGATCTGAGTAAACTGGAAGAATCTAATTTTTGAAGACTGGCAGTATTAAGGTATACTGGCAGGATCGCCATATAATAATTGGGTTGTATTCTCAACGAGCACCGATGTTTCTTTATTGGACCTCCACTAGTCCTGGCTATTACGCCTACGACTTAAACCTTTGGCAGTTTCCTGCACCAAAGGTGGGATTCTAATATTTGATTCGATTGAAAGAACTTCCCAGCGCTTAAGGCTCGCAAGCCTAATAAAACCTCTGATGTGTTCTCTTACACGGTCTATATCGAAGTCAACTTTATTCTGAAATCGGGTTCTTATTTATAGTCCGAAGACTTTAATACATGTGAATGCAAATATCTATTAATACATAAAATTACTACTATACTAATATCTACCAATGTACGCAACTCCTTATCGCTTCTGACCAATACTCCTTGTCAGCATTTTTGCATTAGTACTTTGGGCAATAGTCCGCATACTATGAGCTTTAGGTCGTTTGCATATTTGCTGATGTGACATATATATTAACATAACAAAACGACCTAATTTATGTATCCGTACTATTATTGCATCCTCAATCAGCGCAATGCGTTGTGAGGGTAAATGATCAACAGCGTTTAACGATCAGTGATCGCTTATCTATTATGCTTAATTAGCATATATGTCATAAACAAACGTCCGCTGATCGCGGCACATTGCGAGGATTACTTTGTTTGTGGTTCGTATGCAGAAGGCATTACGAGGATTACTTTGTATTAGTTATGTGGTTCGTATGCAGAAGGCATTGCGAGGATTACTTTGTATAAGTTATGTGGTTCGAATGCAGAAGACATTGCGAGGATTACTTTGTATTGGACTCGCAGTTAAGTGTGAGTCTTGCTATAGCGTGTAGCACTGCTTCGGTTTTCTGGGATTGGTGTGGCATTGTGGACCATGGCTGCTGTGGTGGATTGATGGTGTTTCCTCACTCGGGGCTATTTAAAACGAACCCAACTCCTTGCACAAATGTGTAGGTGGGTTGGCTGGCATACTAATCATCTGGGTAGTATGCTGCTCGGCTTCAGGATTATGTTCTACTTCTTTTTAATTCAGCGAGATTCTGAAACTTCGGTTATTTGAGATGAAGTCGGTTTGGGAACCATGTTCGATGAGGTTAGAAGGATTATAAGGAACCGAATTTCAATCACGTGACCAAAGAATAGAGAGCAAGCAGTCTAATTTCTCAGCTTGTTGTTCTTCTCAAATTTGGTTTAGGTTTGGCGTTCTATTTGCAAAGCATTCACCACGAAACCCACGAAACCTTGTCAATTCTGTAGCTTCCCCTTTGGTATGTTTGTGGTTTTTTAGTTCATCGAAAGAGGCATTAGACATTAGATCTACATTATGTTTTTTTGATTACAGTGAAAATTCCATATTTTTTTTGTGCTGTTTTTCGTAAACCAAGTTAACATCCACATTATGAAAGGTAATGAAATCGAATTGCTAAAATGTTTGACATATATTTATTAAATTTCCTTTCATACCCTTATTCGTTTCATAAAAAGAAGTAAGGCGCCACTTTCACGTCAAACAACAATAATGGTACAATCAAATAATGTGATTGGCTGCATGTACACGTATACGGGCTTTTACATAACTTGTAGCATAATGATACAACAAATGTGAGCCGAATTGAAATGAAAATATTGTAGGATTATTTGAAGCGATTTTCAAGGTCAAGTCAAATAAAAAACACGCGAAGGGACGCACTCTAATCACCGAGACGGAGGAGGAGAAAATTTAGAACATACTTATTAGTGGGCGTTATAAATTGGTAGCTGTGATTACCGAAAATATGATCGAATCCAAACGAATGCACTACCAAACTCCATATTTAGAACACATATTACTTTACGATACAGATGCAACAAAAACATATGTTTTCGGCTTTGTTTTAATATAGCTGCTACCTTATAAAAAATAAAATATTTTTACTTTCTTGATTACATAACATGATGTAAATGTTATATACTACTTTTGGTATCCAGTTAAGTTTATAATTCTTCTATTTATTGTGCATAAAATAACTTTTATATTTCCTCTTTTGCAAGGAAATCTACTTTAGTGCAGCCATTTCACTTTTGTGTTGCACGATTTTAAAAAGGAAAATTTAAATCACGTAAAAACATGAATAAACACTCCATTATCAGAGTCTGTAATTAAATTTTTTATTTAATTGCGTTGCTTAGTATAGACTTTATGTAATCGTTAAAAATATTAATATTTGCCAATATTTCGGTCTTGCTGACCATTATCAAGGCAAAAACAAATTTCTGACTTTTTAGAAATCAATGGTGCCAGATTGGATGACATCGGCTCGAAATCGGGATCGGTGGAGAGACTTTTTACGGGAGGCCAGAACCTGACCACGTTTGTAGAGCCAAATATGATGATGAAAATTTTAAAAAAAAATTATTTTTGTCGTTATATTTCCCGAATTAAAAAAATTAAACTAATATGAAAATTTTGCTACAGTAAATTACTAAGTGTAATTCTTGATAAGGGTAATATAATTACTGTGTAATTGTTTAGTATCCACTTTATAGTTAACTGCACTATTGTATAACCAAATGTGACAAGCTTTTTTGAATTGTCGTTTGTGTTTCTTTTCTTTATAGTCCAAAGTAATAATGTTTTCTGTATCAAAATCATGTTTTAGTTGGTAGCAATGTTTAGCGAGTGCTGATCTACTACAAGTCTGTTGTACGTCTCTAAGTTTTTTTTAACATTTTCAAAATCCCGTTAATGTTGTTTAATTTGTTGGGTTAATGTTTTACTTGTTTCTCCAATATAACATAAATTACAATTGTTTTTTTTGACTCAAAGGGCATTTGTCTTTTAATTTTGTGTAAATGTCAGAAGTTTTACTTATAAATTTGTTGGATATGAATAACTTATATCTTTTATTTTTTAATGATTCTCTAATTTTCTCTTTCAAATTTGGTATATATGAAAGTAATCCGCATTTATTATTATGATACGAACATCAGTGTGTCGTTGCATCAAAGAGATTTCCTTTTGATAAACGCTATAAACGACCACCTCAACGAAAAAAATTTTAAATTTCTTCAAGAGCGACTCAATTAAATGAAATAAATTATAATAAAAATAATATTTTGCGCGACAGACCGTTGTGATCCAAGGCCTAGCTTCTCGCCACGATTTGTGTTATGTATGTATATTTTTGGACACAAATGGAAGGAACCTACAATTAGGCCGGATCCAAACTGTGAGTTGAGAAGCTTTCCGTGTCAAGTTATTATTCTCGGAACGTTTGTCACCCATTCGCAAGAGGTGTTCCATAAATTTACTCTTTACATCGTGCACAAAGTATGGTAATTTCCGTAATCAGCATATTGAAACTCGTCACCATATTAGAAATTATTGATGGCTTATGTGTTAACTTGTATCAAGAAGCCGTAGTCGCAGCAGTTCCTACATCTACAAATCAGCGAAATGCTCAACAATTTTATATTATGTGTTGTTGACGCCTAAACCTCAAGGAAAAATTCAAATATGATAAATTGAAATTGTAATTTGTGCTTGCGCTCGTGTGGACAAATCTTGGCATTTGCGCTCATGTGGACAGTTTTTGCGGTTTCAATAAAATTTTTGAAATCTCGTTCATTTGTTTTGTTATATATATTTAAAAATTAGCCTATGTTTCTTTCTTCTTGCCGAATAATTGTAACGAACTAGTTAAGTTGGAAGGCTCTCGAAAAAACAAAGTAAAAAATAAATGTTCAATTTAATTTTTTTTGTTTTCTTTTTTTTTTACATTGTCAGAGTTGCAACAACATTTTGGTGCCGAAACCCGGGAACATCATTTTCGTATTCTTGATCAGTGTAATTTCAATTACAATTATTATAACTGCGTGTTTTACACTCTCTTTTATTAATATTTACGTTCCGTAATCTCGATTGTTAAACCGCTACTTGATTACGACTAATCGTGCTAATTATCGACTCCATATTGAATAATCATAGAGCTATCAGCATTATTTATACAATACAATGTCTGAATTACAAGGTTTTATTAAAAGGCGTGGTATTATAAAAGCTACCTTAACCAACATTAAAAAATTTACCGATAAGTTTGTCCAGGATGCCTCTCAAGCTGTAGACGTTGATCAATTAGAAACTCGAATTGAGAAATTAAATGAAGCTTGGACAGAACTTTACGACGTTGAAAATCAAATCCTACTTCTTTCTGAGGAACCATCGGAGGCCGAAGAATTTGAAGATAGGTTCTATGAAATTAAAGCAATAGTAATGCATTTACTCAAGGCTCATTCGGCTAGAATTGGTTTTGTTGCAAACACTACACAAGAGGTAAGGTCAATGATCGATAACTCACATGAACGGTCAACTTATCAAGCATTAGGGGTGAGATTACCACGTGTCATGATAGAACAATTCAGCGAAGAATATTCAAAATGGCAATCATATCAAGACCAATTTGAAACATCAATTCATCATAAAGATCATATTTTAAATATTCATAAGTTTCAATATCTCAAAAGTCTGCTAAAAAATGAAGCTGCATCGTTAATCCGACACATGGCATTAACCGATGCGAATTACATATTGGCTTGGAATAAATAGAAAAAGCGGTACAACAAGAAGAAATACTCGGTCAAGGAACTAATTGAATTATTTGTAAATCAATCCACAGTAGGTAACTGTTGACGATTACAAACAATTAAGAGCAATTTGTGACACATCCGAAGAAGTAATAAGAGGTTTTCAGGCTCTTGGACCGCGCGATCCTTGGCTTATTCATCTTTTAACAAAGAAACTGGATGTCAAGACACAACAAGCATGGTCAAAGAAATTCAACGAGATTGAAGTTCCCACAATAAACTGTCTGTTAGATTTCTTGACGGAACGTTGTGATTCTTTAGAAGCCTGTATACCCACCAGGCGTTCCATTTCAAATCGGCAGAACACACAAGCTAGAGTTCATACAGTACAACTAACTACAATACTTGTATAATATGCAATGCGACTAATCATCCGACACTTAAGGATGAATTTATTGGACAAAAAGCCACTCATAGCTACCAACAATTTGTGCCAAAAATTTTTTAATTCTAACCATGATGTCGTTACTTGTCCAAGCTCTAACCGATGTTTCAAATGTGAGAATAAACTCCATCCCAGTAATGTATACACTGGCAAGCAAAATAAACCTGTCTGCTAAGCAAAACAAAACCAGACGTCTTCAAATTACTTCAACACAATTGACGAATCTGCAATCAACAAGGATGGTACTTCAATAAACAAGTTTCGAATATCTCCAGTCAACAATCCGACTACAATCAACAAATCAGTAGATTTTAACCTATCGAGCATATTACGTCGCTTGCCAAGTAAAAGTTACACTTTCTTGATTTTAAGATATTTATTTCAAATTTAAACTAATAACTAAATAAATATATTAAGTGGTATTCTATTACAAGCCGTTCTTTTGACGTCTGGAAGAGAAGTACAAAAAATGATTAATTCAGTATAATAATAATTCCAAACGTCAATTTGTCGAATGCAAGTATGGAAGGAGTATGGTGTTGCCAACTGCATACATCACATACGCCCCCCTTACAAAAATAGTACGATATACAATGTCATTTTAGATTCCGAATCTTTCAGGCTTTATTAATTCTAATCAATTTTTTAACGTTTTATGCGCTTGAACTGCATTGTATACCATTACAGATTCGGTTACATTTTTAGTCTTATTTTTTGGTTTATAACAGTTTAAATACATGGATCTTTTAACAATTTTCGTTTTTTCTGTTATATCATCTTCAAACGAAATTTTACAATTACATTTTCTTATCTCTTCTAAATGTCTTTTAATATGCCGGCCTGATTCCATTTTACATAGGTACATTCGTGGACCGAAGACTTTGATTATACAGGCTTTTGCCCATTGCTGAATATTTTTTACAGAATTGAAATCACGAATCATGACTACTTCACCGAATTCAAATTTTCTATCGCCCGTGTTATTCATTAGTTCTTCTTTAAACTGCTTTTGATTTAAATTAGTTAGTGTTAAAAGATCGAGTTTATTTCTTGGCAAATACGTAAATATCCGAGATGCAGGAGTGACTTTCGTAGAACAATGCTTATTGTTTCTATAATCAAATAAAAATTGCGTCAAAACTTCGTCTATATTGTCATTTTTTCTAGCCTTGATTGCATTTTTTACGGTTCGCACAGCGTTTTCTGCTGCCCCATTAGTTGCTGGATACCTTGGTGCTGTTAGGCACTGAGATATACCATACGACTTCAAGAAATGTTTACTCTGTTCAGAAACAAATTGTGTTCCGTTATCGGAGACAATTACCTCCGGAACACCAAATCTTGAAAACACATTTTGAAGGCATTTGATATAAAATGTAGAGTTAGGCGTTTTCGTGTAAAACACCTCAATCCATTTAGAAAACGCGTCAACTATCACTAGAAAATAAAGGCCTCTCAAAGGTCCGGCGAAATCTACGTGAATTCGCTCCCACGGTTTTCTTGGCTTTTCCCAGTCAATGACTCTTGCCTTAGGAGGGTTTGGTAAAAGCGACAAACAAATTTCGCAACCCTTAATCATTTCCTCCACCTCACGATCAAGATTTGGCCACCACACGTAGGATATCAAGAGAGATTTCGTTTTTACAATTCTCATGTGAGTTACATGAGATTGTTTCAAAATTAATTTTCGTAAGGATTGTAGAATTACTACTCTATGGCCCCATATCAATACGTCGTTTTCGACTACCAGTTCGTCGATTCGTTTTAAAAAAGGAGAAAATCCTTCTTTACCTGAATTTTTGAATGATTTCCATTCTTTAGCGCCTCTATCACCGCATGAGTGATTTCATCCCCTAACGTTTCTTTTCGTATCCATTCTGCGTAGACTAAAATATTTGAATTAGTTTCTATTCGGTTTAAATACGTTACAGTTTTTTTTCGTCGTCTTTTAAATCGTCGTCGTTACTCGTACGTTGAGGGAAATGAGATATTGCGTTGGCCACATTTTCTGCTGATTTAATATATCGTATTTGATACTGGAAGGCTAACAGATGTAAAGCTCATCTTTGCAACCTACTTGTGGACATTTGTGGGATACCTTTCTTTTCACCAAAAATTGCGACCAGAGGTTTGTTATCCGTTACCAAATCAAATGACCTTCCGATTAAATATTGATAAAATTTTCGTGTAGCATATACGATGGCTAGAGCTTCTTTCTCTATAACCCCGTAATTTTGCTCGGATTCAGATAGGGTACGCGAGGCAAATTCGATTGGTCGTTCAGACCCGTCTGGAAAAGCGTGCGCTAACACCGCGCCTATGCCCACAGATGCATCGCACGTAAGCACTACTGGTAGTTTCGGATCGTAGTGTACTAAAACCGTATCTGACATAATTTCTTCTTTAATACTCTCAAAAGCATCCATAGCTTGCTTAGTCCAAACGCTTTGCTTTTCAAAACGCTGTAAATAGGAGACATTTTTGTAGCTAAACCAGGAATAAATCGTCCAAAATAATTCACGAAACCACAAAAGGACCTCCGAGATGCTTTTCGGAATAGGAAAATTCGTTATAGTTTCATCTCTATTTATTTTTATTAAAACTTTGCTCGAAATTAAATACTCTAAATACTTGATTTCGTCTTTTGCGAAGACGCATTTGGCTTTATTTAGTTTAAGTCCCGCATTATATAATCTTTCAAAAGTCGCGTTAAGCCTTTCGTTAAGTATCCTTAGATTAGGTGCCGAAATGATTATATCATCTAAAAAGTTGACTACCCCCTCGATACCACGTAAGACCTTTTCTATTTCTCGTTGAAAGATACCCGTGGCTGGCTTTATGCCAAAAGGCAATCTATGCATCAAGAAATTACCAACGTGAGTGCTCCACGTGACCAACCTTCTTGACGGTTCGTCTAATTCTATTTGATTGTAAGCATTAGCTAAGTCTATTTTTGAAAAAACTCGTCCATCTTTGATATTGGTAATAATATCAGCTATTCGTGGTAAAGGATGATTCGTGTCTTTCAAAAACTTGTTAACTGTAATTTTATAGTCTGCGCAAATTATTTTTCGGTTTTCTTTCAGAATTGGCACTAGGGGTGTACCCCATTGTGTGCTTTCGGTTTTCGAAATAACTCCACGTTTTACTTACTCGTTTATTTGATTTTCGGCTTCTTCCCTGAAGGCAAATGGAATCGGGCGTGCTTTCACAAAAATCGGTTTGACATTACTGTCCACTTCCAGACTAACCTTACAATTTTTCAATTTGCCGTAGTCGTCCGAAAAAAGCAAATCATATTTCTTTAAAAGTGTCTTTAAATTATTGTCATCTAAGACTAAAGCATTGAGATGAATTTGTTTTACTTGGAAAACGTTCAAAAAATCCTTTCCGACTATTGGGTTTTCACCCCTATCTATTACTAAAAATTTTAAATATCTTACAATATTGTTGTATGTGATATTACAAAATAACGACCCTTTTACTGTTAACATATTTCTACCGTAACCAAAAATATTGGTGTTATTACTTTACAGCTGAATATTCTTAAAAAAACGAACGTACGTTTCCCAAGGAATAGCTGAAACGGCTGCACCCGTATCAACTTGAAATATTATCTTTTTACCAAATAATTTTAACTCGATGTCAATGGAATCAGTAAAAGTTTCGTTATTTTTAATAGTTGAAATGTTTTATGCCATATTTCTCTTACGTGGACATTTGCACATAGACGCCATGTGCCCAACTCGTTCACATTTGAAACATGTTACATCTTTGTACTTACACTGCTGAGATCTGTGGTTGTCAAAACCGCAATGTGGGCATACTTTAAAGGTAGTTGCTTCTACTCTGGAACTCTGCTTGCGTTGTAGTTACCTTCTTTGCTGTCCCGTTCTCTGCTGTTGTTTACTTGTATTCTGTTGCTGCTGTCTTTTCTGATAACTCGTTTTAATTGCAAAGATGTTTTCTGCAGGTGCGTTACCTTTTGATTCGCCTACATGTCGCTTCTCGAATTTCTTTGCTGTCTCCAACGCTCTCGTAAGTGTTAGTTTCCCATCGTCGCATAATTTGCCAAAAACGACTGCCGACATTCCTATGACAAATTTCTCCAAGAGCATGCTTTCTAAACGGATGCCAAATTCACATGTCTTCGCCAGATTACGCAGCCTGATCAGATAATTTTGCGCAGATTCGTTTTCTTTTGCTGCAGCCTCGTAGATAGTTCGTCTTTCACAATATAGTATAGTTGGCTACTAATAACTGATTAAATATATTTAATGGTATTCTATTAAAAGCAGTTCTTTTGACGTCTGGAAGAGAAGTACAAAAAATGATTAATTCAGTATAATAATAATTCCAAACGTCAATTTGTGGAATGCAAGTATGGAAAGAGTATGGTGCTGCCAACTGCATACATCACAAAGCAATTCTCAGCTCCAATCAACAAGTGGATTATCTAAGACTAAACCAGCAAATTCCAAACTTCAAGACACGCTCACTAATCATTGATCTACTAACAACATAGTTTTGTCTCATACTACATCAAAATACAATGAAAATGAAGCAGCTACTCTGCTATCAACAGTGCTCTTTTATATCAAGAAGAATTTGGAATTAAACTTGCAGCTAGAGGTCTACTTGATTCTGGTTCCCAAACTACTTTGATAAGTGATAACTGCGTGGCGAGAGTCGGTCTTCGTCGAAATCGATCATTTATCACAATTAGTGCGCTCGCATCACGAAAGGTTGGGACAACAAAGTGAGAAGTTACACTTGATATCATATCCAGAATAAATCCTGGATCCAGTATACGTGCGGTCATTCTCAGTAATCTAACTTCAAAGTTTCCCAGTATCCCCTAATACACTAGATAACTGCAACTGGCCAATTCTAAACCAATTAAACTTGGCCGACCCAGCTTACGCTATTCCTGGAGATGTTGACGTTAGTATCGGTAATGATGTACTTGATCATATGGTCCATCGAAACCACTTCATCAAATATACCATCTACACCACCATTGCGTGCATAAAGAACAAAGCAGTACCACAAAGCTCCGAGTAGTGTTCGACGGCTCCCGTAGAAGCACGACAGGTTTGTCTCTCAACGACATGTTACTAACCGGACCAACAATTCAAGACGATCTGACACACGATACGTTTCCACACACAAAATAGCCATCGCAGCGGACATTGAGAAAATGTACCATCAGTTCATAATGCATCATGCGAGACCGAGAATCCAGAAGTGCAAGATTTCCGTTTAACAACAGTCACATACGGAAAATCGAGTGCGTCATTCTTAGCTTGTCGCGTCATTCTTAGCTTGAATGTATAACTGGATGGGTTTTGGGATGCATCGGAACTTGACTACGCACACCCTGGACCAACCGTGCTAACTGGCATTTTCCGCCAGAGATTCTGGATAATGGGATGTTGCACGTAAATAAATGCATCGTATGTTTTCTGCGAAACAGAAGATATAATCAGCAGCTTATGACCGATTTACCCAAGAAACGAGTTAGCAGTGGTAAACCCTTACTGTATACTGGAGTCGACTACGCGGGCCATGTTCATTTAAGAGATCGAAAGGGACGAGGAAAATGCAACGTAACGAAGGCGTACATAGCGTTATTCATTTGTCCGTCTGTAAAAGCAATTCACATTGAGCTCGTAACTGATATGACAACCGCTCTTAAATGGTTTATTTCACGCCGCGGAATACCATGCCAAATACATGAAATCTGATAGTCATATAACATTTTTTGAATTTATATCTCCGCAGAAAATATATTCAAATTCAACCCACCATGTGCACCACATTTTGGAGGGTTATGGGAGTCACACATAAAATCCATCAGGCATCATTTTTACCGAGTTTCTGGATCCACATCACTCACTTACGAAGAGGCAACCACAATGCTCATTCAAATAGAAGCCCTATTAAATTTTAGGCCACTTTGTGCTATATCAAATGGCGTCGCTTCATATTATGTGCTAACTCCGGCTCATTTCTTGATTGGGGAGCCATTTACTAGTATTCCCGAACCAGATCTAAGCCACATCAGTTCAAATCGTCTGTCAAAATGGCAAAATATATACAACCGAGTGCAAGCGTTCTGGAGATCATTGCCGAGAAACTATTTGAGTCCCTTAAATCAATATCAGAAATGGCATACTAAAACAGGTAATGTATTCATCAATCAACTTGTATTAATTAAAGATAATAACATTCCACAATCTCTGAATTATTGGACGAATTCACCACACAGCGGTAATGATGCCCAGATACGAGTCTTCACAGTAAAAACGAGTCGAGGCCTATTGTAAAATTAATACCACTACCGATCGAAGATCACAACCCAAGCAACACTTCAGCAGAACATCAAACATCACTAAATAATCTTAGTTAAGTAAAACACAACAAATATTTTTCCAATGTTTCAATTTTTGGCGTTTCTACGGTATTTTTGCCCCTTCCATTTAAAACAACATTAGGACAATCGAGCCACCTTCGGCAATGGTAGAGTCAAAAAACTGTCTTTTATATTAAAGATAAAAAAGAAGCGTGCTTAAAAGTGGGTGGGCCTAAATATTGGTAAAAAATTAAAGTTAAAAATTAATTCTACACGGTCCTAATGTTTTTATGGGCTAATTACTAACTACCCTACCACTGGCAAGGGTGGTCCGATCAGTCCCTTTTTTTTGTTTATTAATACTTACCCTTAATGCCTTTCATTCGATACCAATTAATCCCCAAACCTCCTTATTTTAGAGTGTGCCCATACTTTCCAAAGACGCCTTTTAAAAGGAAGAACTCCTACTTAAATATAAAATAATTGAACGCATAGTATTTTACAGTGTGCCTATATTTGTAATATAATGAAATATAAATTTAAAATATCAGCTTTATGTTACTGGGAAACATTCACATCATTTTCTGCCTATATTTGTAATATAATGAAATATAAATTTATCCACCTTCCGTTTAAATCCATCTGGCAATCAAAATAAACCTACCTGCTTAGCAAAACAAAACCAGACGTATTGAAATTACTTCAACACCATTGACGAATCTACAATCAACAAGGATTCAATAAACAAGTTTCGAATATCTCCAATCAACAACCCGACTACAATCAACAAATTAGTAGATTTTAACCTATCAAGCAATTCTCAGCTCCAATCAACAAGTGGATTATCTAAGACTAAATCAGCTTCAAATTCCAAACTTCAAGACACGCTCACTAATCATTGATCTACTAACAACATAGATTTGTCTCATACTTCATCAAATACAATGAAAATGAAGCATCTACTCTGCTGTCAACAGTGCTCTTTTACATTCAAGATGAATTTGGAATTACACTTGCAGCTACTTGATTCTGGTTCCCAAACTACTTTGATAAGTGATAACTGCGTGGTGAGAGTCGGTCTTCGTCGAAATCGATCATTTATCACAATAAGTGCGCTCGCATCACGAAAGGTTGGGACAATAAAGGGAGATGTTACACTTGATATCATATCCAGAATAAATCCTGGATCCAGCATACGTGAGGTCATTCTTAGTAATCTAACTTCAAAGTTTCCCACTATCCCCTAATTAACTAGATAACTGTAACTGGCCAATTCTAAACCAATTAAACTTGGCCGACCCAGCTTACGCTATTCCTGGAGATGTTGACGTTAGTATCGGTAATGATGTGTTTTACGAAATATTGTTGCCACAGAAAATTAGAATTGCCGATCATTTCTTCGGTTATTCGACCATTTTTGGTTGGGCACTTGGGGGACGATTAATTAACTTCTTTAAGAATTCCTCAGATTTCCAAGGTTTCCACACGACGCTGGCAACCAATGTACTGAAACGGAATTACTTCAGCGAGGTCCATCCCACCATTGCGTGCATAAAGACGAAAGCAGTACCACAAAGCTCCGAATAGTGTTCTACGGCTCCCGTAGAAAAACGACAGGTTTGT
The DNA here is from genome assembly GCA_947095585.1 of Nephrocerus scutellatus. Classification (NCBI taxonomy): domain Eukaryota; kingdom Metazoa; phylum Arthropoda; class Insecta; order Diptera; family Pipunculidae; genus Nephrocerus; species Nephrocerus scutellatus. Next base: position 70,774,959 of record OX352762.1, on the reverse strand, counting down.
CTCTCAACGACATGTTACTAGCCGGACCAAAAATTCAAGACGATAGGACACACGATACGTTTCCACACACAAAATAGCCATCGCAGCGGACATTGAGAAAATGTACCGTCAGTTCGGTGCGAGACCGAGAATCCAGAAATGCAAGGTTTCCGTTTAACAACAGTGACATACAGAACATCGAGTGCGTCATTCTTAGCTTGTCGCGTCATTCTTAGCTCAAATGTACAACTGGATGGGTTTTGGGATGCATCGGAACTTGATCAATTTTTAGCGCAAAATAGTCAACACTGGCCAAAGGTACAATATCACGAGATCCCGCAAATGAATTTAAGAGTGAGAAGCTCGAAGTGTCGTCGAAAATGTTTGCAAAATTATCCTGTTAAGATAAGCTCTGAATATCCATGTCAACGGCTGTTTACTAATTATTCTTCTTTATCCAAGGTATATAGTTAGAATCTTAGGTTACACTTTCAGATTCGGTTTAAATGCCAGACGATTATTTAAAGAAGATGTGAAACTTACAAAAGGAATATTGCTACCTACAGTCCAAGATCTAACATAAGCTGAAAAATGTTGCATAAAATGGGTGCAAGCAGAAACATTATCAGATGATCTACAGCACATAGTAAAATACAGCGAGTTCAAGAGAGGAAGCAAACTATAATCATTAACACCATTCGTTGATGATTGCGGTATAATAGAGAATTTGTTTGTATATTTGTTCCCTTCTAGCTCTGGAACGCCTTGACCAATTTCAACCAAACTTGGTATACATATTAGTTACTATCTGGAATCAAACATAGTTGGTGGGGTGTAGCACGTTTTTTGGCTGTGGGAGGCTGCTGCCAGCCCTACCACAGGCAACAAACCTGCTACCCCCTCTGCTATAGTTTTCGGTATCACCGTGATGAATAGTGTTGGTAGTACGCTCCTATGGATGAGTTATGTATCGCCGCAGTGTGGTGGGTGACCGATGATGGTCACGACGTTCGACAGCGATCGGCGGTAGGCCATGATTCGCTAAGTCATGAACTAGTAAAAAGCAGCGCTGCCCCCAGTCAGCCAATCGGTCGTCGTCGTTGTCATAATGTTTTATTATTTTTACTGCGCAATACAAAACTTGTTAATATAAGACCTGTTACCTGTTACTTTATATACTTGTTTGTGATTGGCTGTATAAAATAACAATAAATTATCTTAAGACTTCAGTATGGTGTTATTAATTCCAAGTGACGGTTTAAATTGGCCTGGTCATAATTATTTAGGTCCGGGTAATACTATTTATAAAGACGACGAACCGGTCGACGATGTTGATTTTGACGCGTATATACATGATTTGGAATATGAATTAGCAACAACACCACAAGATATTAGAGAAGCAGATCGTAAAGCAATAAATTCATTTATTGAAGATTACAAAGTAAATGGAAAAGTTGCTGAATTAGCAGGAATAATTGGATTGTCAATTAAATATGGCTTTGAAAGTATTGTAGGTGTACGATATCCTAATATGAATAATGAAGGAAGAACATTCAATCAATTAGTATATGCAGCACGTGAACGACATTTAGCACAAGAGTGGGCGAGAATTAAAGATACACCTGATAAAGAAGGATATAGAGATTATCAAGATTTTAATGTAAAAGCATTAATTGCTAGACAAATTTACGATAGTTATAAAACTGATGGTTATTATTATTCAGCATTAAAAAGAGATTTTGATGCTGAACGAAGCTCCGGAACCAAAAACGAACCCAACGCCAAACGACCAGGACCTGACGATAGTAGTGAACCAAATACAGTTGCTAATAACGACAATACTATCGCTAAAGATCCAATTAATTCTAATAAGTCTGCTACTAATATGGATGTTACTATGCAAGAAAACGTTCATCAACAAAGTGAGTCTGGTCGTGGACCGAATACGGAGGCGCGATCTGGTGCTACAGGAAGTGGAAATTCCTCATCTTCCAACATTACGTGGATAAGACCAAGTACTCCCAGTATGAATAATCATATGAGTTTTTCAAAATCGCGAATTTTAGTTAGTTATGGATAAAGCACAGAAAATATTCAAACTTCAGATACTATTGACCATGCATCAACTCCATTGGCATTGATACCTGTTGATTTTGTACCATTTTATTTAAGTGAAGCAGAATTTGATATGTTACCTAGTACTGCAAAAATAATGAAAGTTACATGTAATGTTACTCCATTAGGCACTAGAACAGCATTTGATATAGGAGCAACTTGTAAAGTTGGTCCCTTTTCGAAGCCAACCTTGTGGTTTAGAGTTTATATCAACCTTGATTCTTGACTGTGTTCGGCGTGTTGCCGTATAACCACTAACCCAAAAGCCGGAGCTCCTTAGGGCGTCAGTATCAGGACGATATGTTTACGAGGAAAAAAATAAGACGACGAGGTTTTTACTTTCAACGTTCACTTTTTGGAAATGAATGCATTTATTTAATAATTTTTCCTTCTTTTATACCAATTTACTGATCGATTTTTGATCATACATCGACTCTGGAATGCCTACTCATCGATATTCATATTTTCCCTAATATTGCCTTATCAGCATAGTGCATGTATGTATGTACGTAATTTATGACCGACCGCGTCAAGTGTTTTTGGGTTCGCTCGCCTATTCTGCTGTGTTGACATATTTGTTTCCACAAGCGAACGACCTTATTATTTCATTACCATTTCCATGCGCCGCTTACTCAGCACATTGCATGGAAAGGGTAATTAACGTTCTAAACGGTCGGCACTCATTTGCTCATGATGCTTAGACTGCATATTTATTTTCATAGGCGAGCGACCGCTGGTCATAAATTATGCTATTGGAGATGTTTTATATTTTTTGTTCCCATGCACCGAGTGTGCTATTAAATAATACGTGTGGGTTTTGTTTGCTTTTGTTTTTCATGCACCATGTGTGCTATTAACCAATACGTTGTATTGGTTTGTGTGTGCGTTTATTTTCGTGCACCGAGCGTGCTATTAATTAATGACTGCATATCTAAGATTTTTGTATTTTATTTTGAGAGGCACTAGAGTCGATGTAGGGTCAAAATTTTGTATGCTTAATTCAATTAAAATGTTGTATGCTTTTAGGCATAGTATTTATGTGGTCGCTGGTGCGATCCCTCACACCACCCTTCCAGGGGGAAAAAGGAGAAATCATGACATGTCTTGATTTCTTCTTTTCCGCGCCACTTCTACAAGTAGGGATCTCAAAAGAATGTTTACAATGTTTTGGTATTATTATATATAATTTAATTTTTTGTTATATCTCAAAAGAATATTTCAATGTTTTGATATTGATATGATAGATATAAATATGTTATGTTACCTACAAAAAGTTTTTTTTTTGTTTGTAGGATTCTTAAATGACTAATTTCTTTCTTCTTTTTTTTTTTCTCTTTTTTTTTTTTTCTATTAACGACTTGTTGTTATTAGTTTTCTTTTTGTTTGTTTTTTTTTTTTATAATTATTAGTTCGGTTTTTACTCATGTTGAATAATTTTTTTGCTAAGGTTAATTACAATTTTGTTGTAAGATTTTGCTTTGCCTATTTTTGTTTACTACTGTTTACTATTAGGAAAAGAAAATGGTAATAATAATAATTATAATTTTTAAAGTAATTTGATCTTTATAGTTTCTCATTCCTATTCTGTTTACTTATTTCTGTTCTATTGATTATTCTTATTCCTAATACTTCCTAATGTTTATAATATTTATTCTGAAAATACTTATTTCTATCCTATTCTATGGATTATTCTTATTCCTAATACTTCTAATGTTTATAATATTTATTCTGAAAATACTTATTTCTATCCTATTCTATGGATTATTCTTATTCCTAATACTTCTAATGTTTATAATATTTATTCTGAAAATACTTATTTCTATCCTATTCTATGGATTATTCTTATTCCTAATACTTCTAATGTTTATAATATTTATTCTGAAAATACTTATTTCTATCCTATTCTATGGCATGCGCATGCTCTCTCGCTTCCTTTTTTTTTTTTTTTTTTAAAAAAAATTATATTTTAGTCTAAACTGAATAAGAACTGTTTTAATATATACACATACAATTTCTTCAATCGGTTTTTATGGACCTTCGTTTTCTTTCCCTTGTATTTTATTACGCAATTTACTCCTTCTTCAGATAACACTTCATATGGCCCTATGTAAATAGGATCCAGTTTTCTTCTATTCTCATTTCTTATCAAAACTAAACTAGCTACTTCAAAACTAGTTTGTTTACTTCTAGCCTTCCTATAGTAGTCAGTTTTCCTATCGTTTTTTCTGTCTAGAAGTGTATCTCTTGTATCTCTATGAGCTATTTGTAACTTTTCTCTTAAGTCAAGTACGTAATCTTCGTAGTTGTATCTCGGTTCTACATGTCTTGTTAAGTTTGAAGGAAATGTACATCGTCGACCGAATACTAATTCAAATGGTGTATACCCTGTTTCCGTATGTACTGTGGTGTTGTAGCAAAATACGTAATACGGTAACCAAGTACACCAGTCTGTATGTTTATCGGATACATAGCTCCTGAGGTATGCTCCGAGAACTTTATGGGAATTTTCTAACGCTCCTGTACTTTCGTGATGGTAGGCTGTAGATTGCAATTGTTCTATTTTCAATAATTTGCACATATCCTTAAAGATTTTGTTTATAAATTCTGTTCCTTGATCAGAGGCTACAGTTTTTGGAACTCCATATCTAAGGATGAAACATTCTACTAGACCTTTGGCTACTGTACCAGCTTCCTTATTTCGGATTGGAATAGCTTCCGTGAATTTGGTCAGTTCGTCTTGTAAAGTCAGTACGTACCTATATCCATTCACCGATTCGTCTAGAGGACCTACTAAGTCCAAAAATATTTTGTCAAAACTTGATTCTGCAGTTGATGTTATTTCCATTGGTTGTTTCTTGCGTGTAATATGTTTATTCTTTTGACATATTGTGCAATGCTTTACGTATGTAGCTATGTCGTTCTGTTTAATCGTTTTCATCATGCGGTTTATTCCTGCATGTCCACTTGTTGGTAATATATGATAATCGTTGAGCAATATTTTCTTTTTATGAGGATCTGTAATTTCTATACATTTATCTATTAGGTGCACCTTTACATTACTTTTCTTAAACATATCTCCTAAGATTTTTTGCAACTCGCGAATATTGTATTCTCGACGGCCGTCTTCGAGTTTCTTAATTTCTTCTTTTGTAATGTATAATTTATTAATTGATAATGGTCCGCAGATGCGATTCACGTCCCTCGACAACAAATCGCAAAATGATGTCGATCGGGCTGTAGTGCCATCCTTGTCCCTTCTTAGGAGTATACAATTCTTCACTGGGACGTATGCCAAAACTTTGTTGGGTCCCAGGATTATATCTATATCTTTTATCTGATATTCCTTGTCCTCGAAACTGTTACATATTTTTAGCTCAGTTATTTTATTTCCATGCTCTGGTGGCTTGAGTAGCTCTGTAATTACACGATTATTTTCTTCTGCTTCGGTTTCCTGTCTGTCGGTTATATTTTTCTGTATTGATTTCTCTGCTTGTGTTTTAGATCTTGTTATGACACATACGTGAAGTTCTTTAAGTTGGTCAGAATCCCATTTAATCTTTTCCGGGTGTATATTCAATGTGAAAATTATATTCTTCTAGTAGCAGTCTGAATTTTGTTAATCTACTTGAGGGTTCCTTAAGGGAAAAAAGGTAAACTAATGGTCTATGGTCTGTTATAATTTTGAATTTTCTTCCAAACAAATATGGTCGGTAGTGTTTTATCGCCCATACTATTGCCAGTAATTCTTTTTCTATAGTGCTATAATTCTTCTCGGCGCTATTCAGAGTTTTACTCGCATAAGCAATAGGTTTGTCATCGAAATCGAAAAATGAATTCTTTATCGAAATTTGGGAATTGTAAAATTTGGGGACTAGTAAGGATTGTTTTAAGAAGTTGAAAAGATTTGTTACAGTTTTGGTCAAAATTGAATTCTACGTTTTTCATAAGTAATTTGTTGAGTGGGATGGCTATTGTAGCAAAGTTTGGAATAAATTTACGGTAGTAATTAGCAAATGCTACGAATCTTCTTACATCGTCTGCATTTGTTGGGGTAGGATAATTGCTTATTGCTGCAGATTTTGTCGGATCTGGGTGAATTCCCTTTTCGGAAATAATGTGCCCTAGATACAATACTTCTTTTCGTAGGAATGCACACTTTCTTGGATGAATTTTTAAGTTTACTTCCCTAAGTCGTTTGAACACGTCTATCAGATTTTTGTTATGATCTATCAAGTTCTTACCAAACACTATTAAGTCATCAAGGTAAACGAAACAGCGTGAGTACGTAAGTCCGGCCATCGCTATTGACATCATTCTCGAGAATTTGCTTGGTGAGATTTTTAGTCCCATTGGTAGTCGTTTTAGCTGATAGTGACCGTCCTCCGTTGAAAATGCTGTCATAGGTCTACTTTTTGGTTCCAATTCCATTTGGTAATATCCTTGACTTAAATCAATACATGAAAAATATACTGCTCCTCCTACCATGTCGTAAATGTCACTAATATTGGTTAACGGGAATTTGTCGTCTTCTATTCTCTCATTTACGTTCCTGTAATCTATAACCATTCGGAATTTTTGCTGATTGGTAACGGGATCTCTCTTTTTTTGGTACTACGAGTATGGGAGAGTTCCAAGCGGATACGGATGGTTCTATTATGTCATTTTCTAGCATGTTGTCGATTTCGTTTTTTATATCCTGTTTTTGTGTATGTGGTAATCGGTAGGGTTTGGTATATTTTGGGGTCGCTCCCTATTTTGTCTCCTTCCAAGTGAAAAATATCGTGGAATTTTGTGCATATTGACTCGATTTCAGTTCTCTCCTCGTTATTCAGTGTATCGAAATTAATTTCGCTTAGTAACTTCTTTATTCTCGTGCTTGGTACAGCGTCTTCCCTTTTGTACTGTAAGACGAAATGCTCGGATGTTGGGAATGATATTGGTTCTGCCCATTTAAGGTTTACAGCAGTTTCGCGAGTGTTGAGAATTTTGATTGGGAATTTTCCTTGTATGGCTGTAGATATGGATCCAGCCATGTAAACACCTTTGCACAATTCCTGAGGATAGAATATTCTGGAATCTGTATGCTTTGTATTCACCCAATATATAGCTTCACATCTTGGAGACACTGTTATGTTATTTAAACTATGTTGTACATATATCGGTACCGAAAGTTGTCTGTTATTAATTTTGAAATTTAAATGTAAGGTTTCTAGATCGATTACCGCACCAAACTCCATTAGGAAGTTTGATCCAATAATACCATCGACGGGTATCGGGAAAGAATCGGGTACTACATGGAATTCGTATGGAATGCTGTTTTTCCCGAAATGTAAGGTGCTAGTACAGGTGCCCTTTGAACGTAGATTCCCAGCTATACCTATAATGTTTGTACTAAAGCTTTCTTCTATTGGTATAATTCCCTCAACTACGGAACTTTTTATAACGCAAATGGATGCTCCGGTGTCTAGTAAGCATCGTATAACTTTGTTATTGTTGGTTTTGAATTGTACGTAAAGGCCGTTTTCTATCCCCGTCGTATATGTGGTACTTGGTATGTCGGGATTTATAGACTCCCCTCCGAAGGGTCGGCTGTCCCCTCGGTGGGTTGTTCGTTTCCCAATACTCTTACCCTCTGGTTGTTAGATGGATTACCATTGGTTGCCCTACTATTATTATTATTATTATTAATATTTCTATTCGGGACGTAGTTTCTATTATCGTCATTCTGGCGGTAGTCGTTATTCTGGCGGTAGTTGTTATTCTGGTAGCTCGCTCTATAGCGGTTATCAGAATTGTTGTGTGGAATGACTCTGTTATCGTTATTGTAGTTGTAACCGTTGGTCATGTTATTGTCGTACCGTCCTCTAAAGTTTTGCCCTCTAATATTTTGCTCTCTAAAGTTTTGTCCTCTAAAGTTGTGTCCTCTAAAGTTTTGCCCTCTAAAGTTTTGTCCTCTAAAGTTTTGTCCTCTAAAGTTGTTTCCTCTAAAGTTCTGGTCTCTAAAGCTCTGTTCCCTAAAGTTCTGTCCTCTAACGTTCTGGTTGTAGTTGAGATAGCTAATCGATGAATTTGTTGACCCTTGGTCTATTTCCAGCAGGTGCTGTGCTGCTTCTTGAAAAGTCGTGTGTCTGGCGCTGTCGAGTATAATACGTAGTCTGTCATTCACCCCCTTTTTTAGGAAAGCTAACCCCCTACGATCATTGGCTGTGGTTAATGTTGCTCGGGTGCTTTCACCATGGCAAGCTACCTCCAGCTCTGTCATTTTAGTTACTAATGTCTCGATGTCCGTTACGAATTCTCTTATAGGTCGATTTCCCTGATGTGTCCTACTAAGTTTTGTTTGTATTAGTTCAATGGTTTCTTTAGGTCCGCATTTTTCTGTTAGGTATTTTTTTAATTGTGCAAAATCTTCTGGTTTCTGACTTCCCAACTCGGTGAGTGCCCTACCTTGAATTTTGCATTTAAATAAGAATTTTATTAGGGTTTGTTTTTCGGTCGGGGAGAGTGTATCGTAATAAAACTCAATACTGTTTAAAAAATCCCTGATGTTTTCTAGTCTTTTACCCTCTTCCTCACATGTAAGGGTTGGTAGCTTCTGAGCGAAGCTGAAACTAAATTCGTCCGTCATTTTATCTACGTCTGCTATTGTTTCATTTGGTGCACGTTCTGTCTCTTTTGTTACTTCTTCCTGTATTATACTTTTTTCAATTCTATCTATTGCTTCTATCTTATAACTGTGTAGTTTTTTATATAGTATATTGAGTTCTTTTTTTCCGGTATGGTTTCTTCTAGGAGTTTTGCTATAATTTGTGCTTGTCTAAAAATTGCATGAACTTGTTCTAACTTCTTTTCTCCTGATTCCCTCGTTTTTTTTCTATTTGGTCCGTCCTTCCTTAGATTTTTTACGATAGCATAAAGATCTTCTACCAAAGAACCGAGCTCTTCCATGAGAAGTTGTGTTATTCAATTCAAATAATTACTATACTGATAACCTTCTTCCTATTACATTATGTTTTATGATTTCTTTTTTTATAACTTTGTTTACCTTCCTGCTAAGTATTTTACGGATATAGTTAAATCCTATAATTATTATTAGTATTAATATAATTGTGACTATGTCTATGCCATAGTTCATATTGTCATAACTCTTATTGGTCTGAGGTCCATTGTTATTTACAATGACCTCTTCAACCTTTGACTGGGTTTTTCCCATTTTCGTAAAAATTTTAATTACTAAAAAAATATTATAAAATATTATATTGAGAATTTTATTTTAGAGATTATTATTTATATTACTATATATTATTAGAAATTATATAAAAAGAAAAATTTTATTTATCTATGTATTTATTTTCTATGATTATGGTATTATAAGCCGTTATTTTCTAAATCTTTAATTTTATAGTTTAATGTTCTCTAAAATTCATTAAAGATCGTTTTAAGTAAAAGTAATATAAGTAATTAAGTGGTTATATGTCCTGGCTCGTCAAGAAAATTTGTATGTTGTTGATGTGTACAATTTCCGCTTTCGGCAAATGTTAGTGTTTGGATGATTCACGAGTTGATCGTTTGTCTGCTCCAAAAATGTCGCTGGAAATGCTACTAAAAGCTCTTAGTGTCGCCAATGAATTCATCTTGTTTGTTTGAAGTGTATTGTTCCAACAGGATAAAATGTTTTAACAAACAAATAGGTTGGATCGTCAACTATTTGTGTTATCGAAAGATATTTAGATAAAGGAATTTTTATCTTTTGCTAAAGGTTGGCCATGTATTGTTCTTAGTAGTTGGAATAGTCGATGTCCGTATGATTCTTGTAGGATTTTAAAAATATTAATTTCTGATATTTTAGGCGCGGTGTTTGCAGAAAAAAAAAAATTTTAAATTTTTATTTGTTCAAAAAAAAATAGTTATGTTTTATGGTCTTTTTGCGTTCAGGATTGTGGTCGCAGAAAAATTTGTGAAAATGCTGTGCGTTTTCGCAGGATCTTAAAAATTGATTTTAAAAAAAAAATGTATATTGCGCGTATTCGCAGGATCGCCATGTAAAGTTGGTCCCTTTTCGAAGCCAACCTTGTGGTTTAAAGTTTATATCAACCTTGATTCTTGACTGTGTTCGGCGTGTTGCCGTATAACCACTAACCCAAAAGCCGGAGCTCCTTAGGGCGTCAGTATCAGGACGATATGTTTACGAGGAAAAAAATAAGACGACGAGGTTTTTACTTTCAACGTTCACTTTTTGGAAATGAATGCATTTATTTAATAATTTTTCCTTCTTTTATACCAATTTACTGATCGATTTTTGATCATACATCGACTCTGGAATGCCTACTCATCGATATTCATATTTTCCCTAATATTGCCTTATCAGCATAGTGCATGTATGTATGTACGTAATTTATGACCGACCGCGTCAAGTGTTTTTGGGTTCGCTCGCCTATTCTGCTGTGTTGACATATTTGTTTCCACAAGCGAACGACCTTATTATTTCATTACCATTTCCATGCGCCGCTTACTCAGCACATTGCATGGAAAGGGTAATTAACGTTCTAAACGGTCGGCGCTCATTTGCTCATGATGCTTAGACTGCATATTTATTTTCATAGGCGAGCGACCGCTGGTCATAAATTATGCTATTGGAGATGTTTTATATTTTTTGTTCCCATGCACCGAGTGTGCTATTAAATAATACGTGTGGGTTTTGTTTGCTTTTGTTTTTCATGCACCATGTGTGCTGTTAACCAATACGTTGTATTGGTTTGTGTGTGCGTTTATTTTCGTGCACCGAACGTGCTATTAATTAATGACTGCATATCTAAGATTTTTGTATTTTATTTTGAGAGGCACTAGAGTCGATGTAGGGTCAAAATTTTGTATGCTTAATTCAATTAAAATGTTGTATGCTTTTAGGCATAGTATTTATGTGGTCGCTGGTGCGATCCCTCACAAACTTTATCGGGAACAGCCACTTCTGAATATGTACCTATTGGTTTAGTAGCTGAGGGATTGAATAAAAAATGTTATGGTAAAAATGTTAAATATGAAGGTTCTACAAGTGATCCAATGGAAGTTACAAATTTAAAAACAATTGATATTTAAGAAATGTATGAACGATATTATAAACATATTCCATCTAATGCATTATGTGTACCACAAAATATAGATGAATATTTTGTTCATGAATGGAATAGAGAAAAATTTCCTGATACTACCAAACATCCAGATTATATTGTTCATGATAAAGGTTGTGTCAGAATGGATGAAAAAGTAATTCCTATTGAATCAAGCAGTTGGACAAACAATTGCAAATTATGAATATAAAACAAAAAGCGGATTTATTAAAAGAGGCAAAGAACATTATGTACCTTATACTAGAACTAAATATAAAGTTTATTCTAATAAAACACGTCCTCATAGTCATCCATTGCAATTTTTTCAAGTTAATAAAACTGCTATTTCTGGTTATATAGGTTTATCTAAAACAATTAAAACCAGGAGATAAGACCACATCTTATTTAAATAGTGCTTGTTATTGGAAAGTAGAATGTTCCATTGATATTCAATGTAATATTTCTTCATCATTTGGTAAAGGTTTTAGCGTAAGTTGGCCATTACAAGTTGAATTTTACGCAAATTACGATCGACGATATACAGATGGTCAAACATTATTCGGAGTAACCGATGATGACAACGGAAAAGTTTCAATAGAAGAAGAAGAAGAAGAAGAAGAAAGTGATGACAATGATGATAATGATTTAGGAAATACATCATTATTTGACAAAACAATTATTGGTGTTCTTAGTACAACTGCGTCATTACTATATTTTACTTTAGCAGCAACTGTATCACCACCAAATAACACTTTTAATGTCTCTGAAGCTGAAGCTTCTAGTAATGGTTCATTCCAAAGAATTATTCTTTTATCTACACATTCCATTAAAGGGAATGAACAATATCTATTAAAATTGAATGAAATTTTAACAAAAAAGAATAAATGTATCAAAAAAAAAAATTTACCAGAATTCGGAGGTGATAGTATAAACATTGTGTTTTTTTTAGGAATTAATTTATCTATGATTTGATACAATTCTTTTAAAAATTTTATAATTTTTGTTTCATTATTATAAAATTGAAACATTAATAATTCAGTTAATACAGTAACAGATTCCGAAATTGTATAATAATAATCGTATAAATTTGATACTGGCGCATTAAATATTAAATTTTGTGGTTCAATAGACTTTAGATAGAAATATATTTCTTGAAAAGTTAAATTATTTATATAATTATTCACCATTCTTAAACAATTTTTAATTAATATTGAATTAAGATCCCAAAATCGAAATTCAGATGAAAGCCATAATGAAGTATTTAGAATATGTTGTATCGGTGCTGTCGGATGTTGTTTAAAAAAAATTTATTACTTTGTCTCCCTTTCCTCTTTTTTACTCCTGGGATTTTCTTGAGCTGGTTCGCTGCAGCAAGAAGAAGTTTCATTATCATTTGATAGTTTGGATCTGCAGGCGACTGAAGAATAAAAGTCGAACGATAATCCGCTTTCTTCCACCACTCTGTTTTTGGCTTCTTGCAAATCTTCGAAAAATCGAATACATCTAGTTTCACTACTTGGAAACCACGTTCTCCTGGCGATGTTAAAGTAGATGTACTCCCTGGAATCCTTCTTGAAATAGATTGCGAGATTGATCCAGTGTTGGATCGTAAATTACCAACTTGGAATGACTCTTTGAGAATATCTTCTATTGATTTGTTTGTTGATATATTTAATGAAGGCACATATGCAGGAGTTTTTTGAGTACGTGCAATCGTGGACGATGTGGATGTGGTTTCCATGGTGCGCGATGAACAAGATGGCCCCAGAAAGTTTTCTACATAATTGTTGATGATCCAATTTGAAGTCTCCATGATTATATTCTGTTCCAAATATATCATGGACCACTCGCTGTTTAACAGGACAGTCGCCAAACTCTTTAAGGAACACTTTTTTAATTCTTTTTTCTGGTTCACAAGTATCTGAACATACAATAGGGAGTCCATCAACGTATGTATGATTCTCTTCGCTTCGTATTGCTTCTTCATCAATGCTAATGGGACTATCGTTTCCAATGTTGAAATGGAGCTCAGGAGAAAGTCGGGCGTCCAAATTATCAATAGCAGCGAAAGAAGAGAAATAGTTGTACAATTCTCCTGAATTATCTGTGCATTCTTCATTTCTTCTTCTACATCCAATTTCTTCTTCTTCATTTCGGGAACTTCTTCTATCTTGTTTTGAGTTCTCCTCTTCTTCTTTTTCTCCACAGCTACCACTTCTTCCACTGCCTGAGTATTCACTGCAATTTGTGTATCGGAAGCGCTTAAAATACTTTGATATGGTGGTATCTCCACTTCTTCGTTTTCCGTTTGATTTGGTGATTCCGAATCCAAAATCAACGGTTCCCTCATTGTCACTTGTTTCTTCATTTTCACTTAAATTTTTTAAATTACATTCTGGTGAATATGTATATGAACACTCACTGTTGTTATCACTTTCAGATTCACTAAACATTTAAAAATTTAAACAAAATTACCCGGTATTTATTCAAAATTTTACTATACAAATAAGCTAAACGACAACAACAAAACTTGATAGTCCACAATAACAAAATCAGCATCAATAAAAAATTGTTTAAATGTGCGCAGTAAAAATAATAAAACATTATGACGACGACGACGACCGATTGGCTGGCTGGGGCAGCGCTGCTTTTTACTTAGCGAATCATGGCCTACGGCCGATCACTGTCGAACGTAAGACAGCTCTAGGGGGATGGGGCCGATAACGGAGGGAGGGGGGGGGGTGACCGATATTAGTGTCGATTCTATGGTTTTCAGGGTCGCTGAGTTGAATGGTGATGGTAATACAGCCCTAGGGGGTGGGGTGACCGATATTAGTGTCGATTCTATGGTTTTCTATGTCTATGGTATTCAAATTCAACCCACCATGTGCACACCATTTTGGAGGGTTTTGGGAGTCACACATGAATTCCATCAGGCATCATTTTTACCGAGTTTCTGGATCCACATCACTCACTTATGAAGAGGCAGCCACAATGCTCATTCAAATAGAAGCCCTATTAAATTTTAGGCCACTTTGTGCTATATCGAATGGCGTCGCTTCAAATTATGTAATAACTCCGGCTCATTTCTTGATTGGGTAGCCTACTTAGTATTCCCGAACCAGATCTAAGCCACATCAGTTCAAATCGTCTGTCAAAATGGCAAAATATATACAACCGAGTGCAAGCGTTCTGTAGATCATGGCACTATTTGAGTCCCCTAAATCAATATCAGAAATGGCATACTAAAACAGAAAATGTATTCACCAATCAACTTGTATTAATTAAAGATGATAACATTCCACAATCTCTGAATTATTGGACGAATTCACCACACAGCGGTAATGATGCCCAGATACGAGTCGCTACAGTAAAAACGAGTCGAGGTGTCACGAAAAGGCCCATTGTAAAACATCAAACATCACTAAATAATCTTAGTTAAGTTAAACACAACAAATATACGTTATACGGTATCCGTTATTACGGTATTTTTGCCCCTTCCATTTAAAAAAAACATTAGGACAATCGAGCCACCTTCGGCAGTGGTAGAGTCAAAAAACTGTTTTTTATATTAAAGGTAAAAAAGAGGCGTGCTTTAAAGTGGGTGGGCCTAAATATTGGTAAAAAATTAAAGTTAAAAATTAGTTCTACACGGTCTTAATGTTTTTATGGGCGTGGCATAGTTTAAACGGAAGGTGGATTAATGTATGTCCGCCGACTTTTTAACACGCCCTCTAATTACCCTACCACTGGCAAGGGAGGTCCGATCAGTCCCTTTTTTTTTGTTTATTAATACATACCCTTAATACCTTTCATTCGATACCAATTAACCCCCAAACCTCCTTATTTTAGAGTGTGCCCATACTTTAGCTTAGCAAAACCAAACCAGACGTCTTCAAATTACTTCAACACAATTGACGAATCTGCAATCAACAAGGATGGTACTTCAATAAACAAGTTTTGAATATCTCCAATCAACAATCCGACTACAATCAACAAATTAGTAGATTTTAACCTATCAAGCAATTCTCAGCTCCAATCAACAAGTGGATTATCTAAGACTAAATCAGCAAATTCCAAACTTCAAGACACACTCACTAAGCATTGATCTACTAACAGCATAGATTCGTCTCATACTACATCAATATACAATGAAAATGAAGCATCTACTCTGCTGTCAACAGTGCTCTTTAACATTCAAGATGAATTTGGAATTACACTTGCAACTACTTGATTCTGGTTCCCAAACTACTCTGATAAGTGATAACTGCGTGGCGAGAGTCGGTCTTCGTCGAAATCGATCATTTATCACAATTAGTGCGCTCGCATCACAAAATGTTGGGACAACAAAGGGAGAAGTTACACTTGATATCATATCCAGAATAAATCCTGGATCCAGCATACGTGCGGTCATTCTCAGTAATCTAACTTCAAAGTTTCCCACTATCCCCTAATCAACTAGATAACTGTATCTGGCCAGTTCTAAACCAATTAAATTTGGCCGACCCAGCTTACGCTATTCCTGGAGATGTTGACGTTATTATCGGTAATGATGTGTTTTACGAAATATTGTTGCCACAGAAAATTAGAATTGCCGATCATTTCTTCGGTCATTCGACCATTTTTGGTTGGGCACTTGGGGGACGATTAATTAACTTCTTTAAGATTTCCCCAGATTTCCAAGGTTTCCACACGACGCTGGCAACCAATGTACTGAAACCGAATTAATTCAGCGATTTTGGGAACTAGAAGAAATGAGCATAGCAAGGGGACTCAAATCTGCAGAAGATGTGTGTGAAAAACCCTATATTCGAAACACAACGAGATCTCAAAATGGACGCTACAAAGTCAGATTACCATTCAAAATGTTAACAAAGGATTTGGGTACAACATCTTATCAGGCCAACCAAAGATTTCATGCCCTTGAGCGAAAATTTGTCAACTACCCTCAAATAAAACCCGACTACGTGAAATTTATGAAGGAGTACGAAGCAATTGCTCAAATGGAATTAAGCGAAGGTCCATCGAAACCACTTCATCAAATATGCCATCTACCCCACCATTGCGTGCATAAAGAAGAAAGCAGTACCACAAAGCTCCGAATAGTGTTCGAAGAAATTGAAGATAGATTGGACCTATGCATGGACTGATTCGCAAATCGCATTGACTTGTCTGTCGGATATCCCACGACGGTGGAACTGTTTTGTGGGCAACAGGACGTTATACATTTTGGAGCAAAAATCCAGCTGATCCAGCATCTAGAGGACTGGCGCCAAACTTGCTCATTGAAAAACCCACTGTGGTGGAAGGGACCTCAATATTTAGCGCAAGATAGTCAACACTGGCCAAAGGTACAATATCAAGAGATCCCGCAAATGAATTTAAGAATGAAAAGCTCGAAGTGTCGTCGAAAATCCTTCTTCTTTTCTTCTTCTTTATCCAAGGTATATAGAATCTTAGCTTACACTTTCAGATTCGGTTTAAATGCCAGACGATTATTTAAAGAAGATGTGAAACTTACAAAAGGCATATTGCTACCTACAGTCCAAGAACTAACATAAGCTGAAAAATGTTGCATAAAATGGGTGCAAGCAGAAACATTTTCAGATGATCTACAGCACATAGTAAAATACAGCGAGTTTAAAAGAGGAAGCAAACTATCATCATTAACACCATTCGTTCATGATTGCGGTATAATGCGTGTAAGGGATAGAATATCAAACTCTGATTACAAAATCGACACGAGGCACCCAGTTATTCTGCCAAAAAATCATGTCTACACGAAACTTATAATTGAGAAATATCACACAGAAAATGCACACCCTGGACCAACCTTGCTAACTAGCATATTCCGCCAGAGATTCTAGATAATGGGATGTCGAAACATGACAAGGTGTTACGTAAAGAAATGCACCGTATGTTTTCTGCGAAACAGAAGATATAATCAGCAGCTTATGGCCGATTTACCCAAGGATCCAGTTAGCAGTGGTAAACCCTTACTGTATACTGGAACCGACTACGCGGGCCATGTTTATTTAAGAGATCAAAAGGGACGAGGAAAATGCAACGTAACGAAGGCGTACATAGCGTTATTCATTTGTCCGTCTGTAAAAGCAATCCACATTGAGCTCGTAACTGATATGACAACCGCTCTTAAATGGTTTATTTCACGCCGCGGAATACCATGCCAAATACATTTAACAACGGCAGTAATTTCATTGGAGCTCGCAATGAATTACGTCTTCTCGCCGACCTAATGAAATCTGATAGTCATATAAAATTTTTTGAATTTTTATCTCCGCAGAAAATATATTCAAATTCAACCCACCATGTGCACACCATTTTGGAGGGTTATGGGAGTCACACATGAATTCCATCAGGCATCATTTTTACCGAGTTTCTGGATCCACATCACTCACTTATGAAGAGGCAACCACAATGCTCTTTCAAATAGAAGCCCTATTAAATTTTAGGCCACTTTGTGCTATATCAAATGGCGTCGCTTCGAATTATGTAATAACTCCGGCTCATTTCTTGATTGGGTAGCCTACTTAGTATTCCCGAACCAGATCTAAGCCACATAAGTTCAGATCGTCTGTCAAAATGGCAAAATATATACAACCGAGTGCAAGCGTTCTGGAGATCATGGCCGAGGAACTATTTGAGTCCCCTAAATCAATATCAGAAATGGCATACTAAAACAGAAAATGTATTCATCAATCAACTTGTATTAATTAAAGATGATAACATTCCACAATCTCTGAATTATTGGACGAATTCACCACACAGCGGTAATGATGCCCAGATACGAGTCTTCACAGTAAAAACGAGTCGAGGTGTCACGAAAAGGCCTATTGTAAAATTAATACCACTACCGATCGAAGATCAAAACCCAAGCAACACTTCAGCAGAACATCAAACATCACTAAATAATCTTAGTTAAGTAAAACACAACAAATATTTTTCCAATGTTTCAATTTTCGGCGTTTCTACGGTATCCGTTTTTACGGTATTTTCGCCCCTTCCATTTAAAAAAACATTAGGACAATCGATCCACCTTCGGCAGTGGTAGAGTCAAAAAACTGTCTTTTATATAAAAGGTAAAAAAGAGGCGTGCTTAAAAGTGGGTGGACCTAAATATTGGTAAAAATTAAAAGTTAAAAATTAGTTCTACACGGTCCTAATGATTTTATGGGCGTGGCGTGGAAGGCGTCTCCCCCAAACAAAATGGCGATTTTCGCAATCTGCTCAATTAAGGCTTTCAGGGGAGGGGTGTCAAAAAGGCCAACTCGAGAAACCCGTGTACCGTAGTTTAGACGATTTAAATTGTAGTTTGTGCTTGCGCTCGTGTGGACAGAGTTTGGCATTTGCGCTCATGTGGACAGTTTTTGTGGTTTAATTAAAAATTTTGACATCTTGTTCATTTTTTTTGTTATATATATTTAAGAATTAGCCTATGTTTCTTTCTTCTTGCCGAATCCTTATAACGAACTAGTAAAATTGGGAGGTTCTTGAGAAAACAAAAAAAAATAAATGTTGTTTAATTTAATTATTTTTTGGTTTTCTTTTTTCACACTGCCAGAATTACAACAACATGTGTGGCCTGTAACAAAGTCCCAGGTACATACAAAATTTCATTCCATAAATTTACAATTTACATCGTGCAACAAGCAATGGAAGAAGTGTATCAAGAAGCCGTAGTCGCAGTAGTTCCTACTTCTACAAAACAGCGGAACAACTTAATTATCAAATAACTTTAAAACCAAACAAAGCAAACTCAATTTTGTGCATTATGATTACCATTTTTTTTCTCATTTTCAATTTTTGTTGTTAAAATACAAAGGAACATGAAATAATTGTAACAGTTTCTGTAATAATAATAATATCGGCGCGACAGACCAAGCGCGGTCCAAGGCCTGACTTCTCGCAACCATTTGTGTTGAGCATGCATATTTTTGCACACAAATGGAGGGACCTACAATTTAATGCCGGATCCGAACGGCGAATTGAGAAGCTTTCCGTGACAAGTTATTACTCTTGGACGTTTGTCAAACTTTCTCGAGAGGTGGGACACCGTGAAAAATACTTTGGTGGTACTGGGATTCGAACCATGAACCCCCTGCTCAACAGTCCATGCTCATAACTCATATCCACTGAGCCACGACGCCCACAACAGTTTCTGTAGTTCAGAATTATTTTATATATTCTTAACAAGATCTTCTATAACTGTAGATTGTCGTGTTATTTTCTGATTGACGTAATACTGATTCAGTTACATTATGTCGTCGGACGATAATGACAAATCAGAGTTGTTGAAAAAGCAACGAGCCGCATTTACACGCCAATTGACATACTTTAAAAATCAATGTAGTTTAACAACAACCCTTGGTTCGTTTGAGTCACTATTACGCCGTATACAGCTAGTTTATAACAAATATTATTCGGTTCAATCAAAGTTAGAATCTGTAGATGATGTCAGTGTAACTGATCGAGAGCGTTTTGAGGACGACTGTGGAAGGTTAGAAGCCATAATTCTAAATTAAATGCATGAACTAAAAAGATACGAGGATTCAGCCAGTGCTGACTCATTTCAAAATAGCTCCATGAAGCATCAGATGGGACTACTTGTTCGTTAGGCATTCGTTTGCCCGAACTGAAGCTTCCTTCATTCAGTGGAGATGAGTAAGATTGGTTAGCATTCCGAGACGTGTTCGTTGACCTCATTCATAACAAAAAAAATTAAGCGACTGTAAAATTCGTTTTCTTAATAACGCACATTCTTTCAGGCGAACTGAAGTTTTCTTCATTCAGTGGAGATGAGTAAGATTGGCTAGCATTCCGAGACGTGTTCGTTGACCTCATTCATAACAAAAAAAAAATTAAGCGACTGTAAAATTCGTTTACTTAATTCCGCACATTCGTTCATGCCCAGCCTAAGCCTTCATTGAAAATCTTCCAGTTACTGCGAATTACATTCCTTGGAAGTCCATCTGTGATCGCTATAACAATGATGTCTCAATCCAGAGAGTACATATGAAAGATATCTATTGTTGATACTTAGAGTAGTAATATTCATTGCTTAGATAATTAAAACTTAAATGCACACATTGCACACATTTCCTTATCAAATAAATGTATAAAATTCAAAATAGACACATGCACATGCAACAGTATATTTAGTTACCAAATTGTCTTTAAATTTATTCACACGACCAGCGCAATGTGCTGACGTCTTATTTTGCAGTATTCTTGTTCCCACGATCAGTGCAATGTGCTGACTTATTCAGTAGCACAATTTCTTATCACACTTTTGTCATTATTCCCACGTTCGGTGCACACCTCTGACGTGTGCATTCGTATAATATTTTGTTACAAATTTTAGTCTAGCACTTTTTCATGTGAAACATCCGTTCGAGTTGTCTGGGCTATGCTAGCACTGCACTCAACGAATGCATGCTTATGATAAAAAATCATAGTATATAAGCTATGAATAAAACGAAATAAATTATCATTCAATTAAAAGGTTCGTAAGAGTTTACTTTAAATCGTCGTTCATTGTTCGCATTCTTTGCATTCACTGGGTAACACAAACAAACGTTGCAAGTCTAATTGGTGATACTGGTTTATGTACCATTATCATCAACTATTGTCAAGGTATAAGAACCTTAGTCAATACTAGTAGACCCAACAACACATCTACATACAAACATTTGGTGACCCCGACGTAATTGCAACAACGTTTATCAATTACTCCGTGAAGCATACCCTGCAGCAGCACTATGGACCAGAAGGCGGAACTGCAACGAACCACTGGATCTGGAATCGAGCGAATCATTTCAAACTATTAGAAGGACCCCGTCACTAGGAACACAGTCCTATACTACAAAGAACGCCTTCAAAGGCTTGAGGAGCTTTGGCAGGACTTTGATGCAACACATAGCGAATTCAAGTCCTCCCATCCAGACCAATTGGATCATCTTTACTTTGCGAAAAATAACTACGATGCCATTAAGGCTCTTCGCGATCGATACAAAGACGAATTTCAGATGAACATATCGTCCCTTCAACTAGCCGCCGCTAGAGATGTTACAGCAGAAGCAACAAAAGGGACGTTGTCACAGCATAAATTACAAGATGACGTCTCTGCACCACAACGAAGTCATACGCACGATCAGGTGGCAAGAAGCCTTGATGAAGGCACTGCAGCGTGCTCTAGACAGCCTGCAGGAATCGCGAGCGACATCAAAGCAGTTTTGGGACCTGAAAAGAGAGACGAATTCAAACTTTTGGGTACAAATTTAACGCCTTCAAGACAAAATTTGGGACATGACAGATGACCCACAAACGGCACTTGTAAAATGTGCAGAAGAACGCGACAACTGTGCTATACCACAACAATCACAGCCATCCACAACAGCGAGCAACAGCACCCGATTGAACTTACCTCAAATTGTACTGCCTAAATTCGATGGAGACTATCTTAAATGGAAACAATTCCAGAACTTATTTACTCAAATGGTGGACAAACAAACAATGACAGAGTGCGAAAAGATGTGGTATCTGAAGACTAATCTGTCGGGAGAAGCAGAAAAACTTATCCGACATCTTGCTCTATCCAATGAAAATTATTCTTCCGCATGGAAGATTCTGCAAGAACGTTATGACAATTTGAGGCTCCTAACTACAGCATTCCTAAATCGACTATTGCAGCAAGCTCCAATTTCGTCAGAATCAGCTTCAGGCATAAAGGCAATTCATGACACCACTCAGGAAAGTCTACATGGGCTAAATAATCTCGGTGTAAACATCATGCACTGGGAACCAATGCTGGTCCATGTACTCATCAAAAAATTAGATCGCAACACGCACTCATTGTACGAACAGTCATTGAAGAGACCCAGAGCATTGCCGTGCTATCAGACTTCCTAACATTTCTCGAAGTCCGCTTTCAATCCTTGGAGGCATTGGGAAACAAAGGTCGAATTATAGAAGACCATCAAAAGAAACCGGTTGCACGTGCATTGATGTCTATTGCAGCAGGAAGAGCTCGTTGTCCTCTATGCTCCAGTGACAACCACAAATTGTTTTATTGTCAGAAGTTCTCACAATTGACACCGACAAGCCCCTTGGATATCGTCAAGAAGAAAAACCTCTGCATTAATTGCCTGAGACATGGCCACAAAGCACCATCATGTGCTGTCCGTGGCTGCACGAAATGTTAAAAAAAGCACAACACCTTGTTACATTTTGAGAAAATACCAGCATTGCCAACTCGTACATCCAGTGGACAACGCCCCCTGGAAATCCATCCAGATAAACTCACAGGGCAGAGCAATACGATTGTGTCGGCAGCTGCATTGGCGCAAACCAAAAGATGTTACGTGTTCCTTAGCACGGTAGTAGTCAAACTTGAGGACAGTCAAGGCGGCGTTGTAGAATGCAGAGCATTGTTAGATTCCGGATCACAGCTCAATTTTGTAACAGAAAAATTGGCAAGAAGACTTAAGCTTCCAGAAGTGATTGAAACCATGGGCATCTTAGGAATCGGCAAAGGCACAAGGCATTCACACAAAAGAATGAATATGCTCCTGAAATCCAGAACGTCCGACTTTTCTATAAGTCTTGAAGCATTCGTCCTACCAAAAATAACGCCTCCTCAGCCAACACGAAGGATCGAAACTTCGGAATGGGCCATTCCGAAAAACATTATACTTGCGGATCCACTTTTCGATCGTCCGGATCATGTTGACCTATTAATTGGAGCTGAAGTTTACTTTCACTTACTCGACGTCGAACAAAAAAGTATGGGAAGGGACTTACCAACGCTACACAATACACACTTTAGCTAGATAGTCGCTGGGAAAGCTGGAGACATAACCCAATCATGGGCAACTAGCGGGATTTGCACTGAAGACCAATTAAATCAAGATATGGAAAGATTTTGGAAAATAGAAGAAGTTCCACAATCAGAAGAAAGGAGTCGCACAGCTGAAGAGAAAAGGTGCGAAGCCCATTTTACTGAAAACACCAAAAGGAATAGCAGTGGGCGATTTGTTGTCAGACTCCCTTTCAAAGAAGACCCAAGCGAGCTTGGAGAGTCAAGAGGAATTGCGCAACAGCGTTACCTGGCACTCGAGAGAAAATTAGCAAGACAAGAAGACCTCAAACAGCAATATCACCAGTTCATAAAAGAATATATAGAAATCTTGGACAATTGGAAAAAATCGATGCCAGCAAGATGTAGGGAGCACACTATTTTCTTCATAATCACAGCATACTAAAACCGAGCAGCACAACTACAAAATTACGAGTGGTTTTTGATGCCTCATCAAAAACAACATCCAATATATCGCTCAACGATTTCTTATTAACTGGTCCAACCATTCAAGATGACTTAATCTCAATCCTACTTCGCTTTCGCCTACCCAGATATGTTTTCACGGCTGATATCGAAGCTGACTAACGCTTCCAGCTAATTCTTTGGAGAGACACCCCTTCAGAAGACATACAGACCTATCAACTAGAAACAGTTACGTACGGGATTACATCCACGCCCTATCTAGCCACAAGATGTCTAAAACAATTAGCAAATGACGAATCCAAGGGTTATCCGTTTGGTGCAGAAGTATTGAAAAGGGACTTCTACGTTGACGACGTAATGACAGGTTCAGATAGTCTGAGTACTGCATTGGAAATGCAGGACCAAACAGATAAGCTGCTTCGTACAGCTGGCTTCACCCTGCGAAAGTGGTGTTCAAATCATGAGAGCTTATTAAAAAGATTTCCGGCAAGTGACATCGCACTTCAATTAGATCTGGACATTGATGATTCTATTCATATCAAAACGCTTGGGCAAACATGGATACCTAAGTCAGATTCCTTCCTCGTGAACATTCAAACTAGCATTAACAAAAAAACTAACCAACGCACTGTACTGTCTGACATTGCTCACCTATTCGATCCATTGGGTTTCTTAAGTCCAATAATAGTAACAGCAAAAATGTTTCTTCAAAAACTCTGGAAGGATGCAGTTGATTGGGACGCTGTTCTTTCCAAGGAACTACAATTGGAGTGAAAGCATTTCCGCGAAGGGCTCAAGCATCTGAAGGACGTCAAGATTGATCGACATATATTTTCGCACAGAATCCCAAAGTCTGTCCAAATTCACGCATTTGCAGATGCGTCTGAAAGGGCATACGGCGCAGCTATTTACATTAGAGCTGTAAATAAGGCCAACATCATCACAGTCCGACTACTTGGCACATAGTCAAAGGTGGCTCCAATAAAAAAACTCACTACAGCTCGGCTGGAGTTATGCTTTCATCCTTTCAAACCTTCGTCACTAATCGCGTAGCAAAGATCCAGGAGCTCTCATCAGCTCCACAATGGCGACACGTACGATCTAGAGACAACCCGGCCGACATACTTTCGCGTGGAATCCCGGCAGAGAAGTTGGCATCATGCAACCTGTGGTTTTATGGACCTCAATACTTACATGGAGTGGAATCCGCATGGCCCCCTCCATACACGACTAAAGGTGAATGCGACGTCGAGAAAAGAATCACAAAATATGTGTTAGCAGCTACAGCCGAGCCCTACGGTATAATGCACAATGTTGATCATCAAAACAACTTCCGAAGACTTCAACGCATTTACGCTTACGTACTCCGATTTATTAGTTACTCGAGGGCCACAAAGAACAAGGAACCAAAGGGAGATACGGGTATCTTGGAGCCGATGGAAATGCATAAGTCATTAATATGCAATATAAAGATTATGCAGGGTGAGGAGTTCAAGAAGGACTTAAGACATCTACAACAACTCGCAGAGACCCCAAAGGACAGCCCAATCGTAAGCTTATCTCCTTTCATTGATGATAGAGGCGCAATCCGAGTAGGAGGTCGTCTGGAAGCCTCATCACTACCTTACGAAACAAAACATCCGCTACTACTTCCTAATTCACACCCATTCACGAAGTTACTGATGACGTCACTTCACAGCGAGAATCTACATTGTGGTCCACAAGCTCTGCTATCTATCACTAGACAGAAATTCTGGCCCATCAAAGGCAAAACATTAGCGCGATCAATCGTACAGAATTGCGTCAGGTGTGCAAGGGCAAAACCAAAATTGCTCACGCAAATAATGGGAAATCTTCCTGCGCATAGAGTCCAGCCAGCGCGTCCATTTGTTAATGCGGGGGTCGATTTTTGCGGTCCATTCAGGACTCATTTTAAGGTGAGGGGAAAGCATCCTCAAAAAACATACATCGCAGTATTCTGCTGCTTCGCATCAAAGGCAGTTCATCTAGAACTTGTCACGGACCTCTCGACCATGGAGTTCATAGCGGCTATAAAACGATTCAGTGGAAGGCGAGGTAATTGCCGTCAATTGTATTGTGACAACGCAACAAACTTTGTCGGTGCCAAGAATCAATTACAAGAGTTGAGCGAAATGATTCACACTGACAAAGCAAGAACGAAGATACACCACGCATTCATAGCAAGAGGGATTGAATTTCATTTCATTCCTCCTAGGGCACCCCATTTCGGAGGCCTTTGGGAAGCAGCGGTAAAATCGGCAAAACATTTCCTACAACGCAGCATGGAAACTGCATCATTGACCTATGAAGATCTAGAAACACTGGTGATTGAAATTGAAGCCATCATGAATTCAAGACCACTCACTCCGATGTCAGCTGATCCGAACGATTTGATGGCACTAACACCAGGACATTTCATTATAGGAGAGCCATTAACAAACTCCATTGATCCAGCAGCTGAACCTTCCAGAAATAATCTCCCAGCAAGATGGAATATCATTTCAGACATCAAAGAAGGCTTTTGGAAAAGATGGCAGAATGAATATTTACATGAGCTTCAACAACGACATAAGTGGCAGCACAAATCCCATAATATACTTCCAGGAACTTTGGTCATTATTAAAGAAGACAACTGTCCAGTCATGAAATGGCCACTGGAGAGAGTACTTCAGACCTTTCCCGGAGAGGACGGAGTAGTGCGCGTTGCAGAAATACAAACAGCAAACAGCACCTTCCGAAGGCCAATTCACAGGTTGTCACCTCTACCTGTTGAAATTCAAGAATTTGGGATCTCCAGCCGACTTAAAATCTCCACCAGTTCCTCCTGAAGAGCCACATTCAAGCACTCCGCACATCGGTAAACATCCTGAACAGTTACCTCAAGCAGAAGCACCACCGAAGAAGAAAATTCGAAACAATCCTCTCGTTACGCTACCGAATATCCTACTCATCTCGTTCCTATTACCAATAGCCATGGGGTCTGAAGTAAAAATACTCCAATTCAACTCTACTCTCGGAATCCATTTCGAAAACTTAGGAAACTCGCATGTCATTTCGGATGAATGGAACTTAGTGGCTTACTACGACCTGAAGACCTACCGAAACGACCTGAACCTAGTAAGAGAAGGCTGCATCAAGCTCAAAACACTATGCCGAGCCATGACAGATAAAGATTTCTGCAACAATTCCATAGAACACTTTGTTCATCTCTATCAGGAATTGGAGGACAATGACGAACTACTGCGACAAGGATCCTCCCGATCAAAAAGGGGGGCTATCAATATTGTGGGAAATGTAGCCAATGCCCTACTTGGAAATTTAGACTCAGATTATGCCGAACGCATGTCACGCGTCATCATAGATATGCGAGCTGGAGAAGATTATCTCTTACGTCTTATGAAAAATCAAACATCAATTATCAATTCTACGGCCAACCTAATCCGAAACAAACAACGAAGTATCAAAAAACAATTTCAAAATCTGGACGTCGAAATAAAGGAAATAATGGATCAAGTCAACAATTCAACGACCCAAATATATCGACAACAATTAGCTCAGCTATTAAAGTCGCAGACTTTTCAAATTTTCCTCACTGTCACCAATCTTCAAAAAATTCAATCGTACATCTTGGACCTAATGACAGAGCTACATCATGGAAGGCTAAGCACCGCAATTATTTCAGTGCATCAGCTGCGACTGGAATTGGCAACTATTAAGGCCCATTTACCAGCCTCTCTTCATCTTCCAACGACATTTGAAAACGCCGCACAGCTCTACAAATTAATGATGGTAGAAGGAAGAATCGTCTCAAACACTATCATATTTAGACTAAAGCTACCTTTGCTGTCATCTGAAGAATATGAACTTTATCGAGTCATTCCCGTACCCGTGCTTGTCAACACTTCATTCGTAGCAATAAAACCTTCCACCGACTACATAATGATCAGCCTCCATCGAGACCAATACTATCCACTAACGGAAAATGAGTTGCATTCATGCATTTCGATCATGGAAGGCGAGACAATGTGCGAGCCAAAACATCCAATTCATCAAAAGGGGTCAAACGTCAGCAAGTGTGAAGTCGACCTTTTGAACCAAATTCTCGACAACTCATCATGTCAGTTTATCAATTTCGCAAACAACCAGTACTGGGTCCAGATACGAAATTCAAATCAGTGGATATTTTTCCTACTCAGTAAGGAAATGGTTCACGCCGGTGGGGAATCTGTCCAACTTCATGAACATCCGCAATCCAGAATACTTAGCTCACCACACGATAGAGTTTTCAGGACAGTCAGATGAAAAGATCCAAGAGTTCATCACACAACAACAACTTAATGAATTACTGCACCAAACACAAGCCCATGATGTCCATCAGTTTACGATTGGATACATCGCTGTCTTCTGTTGCCTGATCATCTTGAGCTGCAAAATCTGAACTAACATACAACGTCGTCAAAAACAAGCAACGAACAACACACCGCTGTCAGCTCCTAGGACTATCTCAAGAGATGGAGACAACTTTACCGTTCATATTTGAACAATAGTTCAAGGCGCGGAGAATGTTGATACTTAGAGTAGTAAATTTCATTACTTAGATAATTAAAACTTAAATGCACACATTGCACATATTTCCTTACTTAGATTAATAAAACTCAAATGCACACATTGCACATATTTCCTTATCAAATAAATGTATAAAATTCAAAATAGACACATGCACATGTAACAGTATATTTAGTTAACAAATTGTCTTTAAATTTATTCACACGACCAGCGCAATGTGCTGACGTCTTATTTTGCAGTATTCTTGTTCCCACGATCAGTGCAATGTGCTGACTTATTCAGTAGCACAATTTCTTATCACACTTTTGTCATTTATTCCCACGTTCGGTGCACACCTCTGACGTGTGCATTCATATAATATTTTGTTACAAATCTTAGTCTAGCACTTTTTCATGTGAAACATCCGTTCGAGTTGTCTGGGCTATGCTAGCACTGCACTCAACGAATGCATGCTTATGATAAAAAATCATAGTATATAAGCTATGAATAAAACGAAATAAATTATCATTCAATTAAAAGGTTCGTAAGAGTTTACTTTAAATCGTCGTTCATTGTTCGCATTCTTTGAATTCACTGGGTAACACAAACAAACGTTGCAAGTCTAATTGGTGATACTGGTTTATGTACCATTATCATCAACTATTGTCAAGGTGTAAGAACCTTGGTCAATACTAGTAGACCCAACAACACATCTACATACAAACATCTATAATGTTAGAACACCACAGGAAAACTCATCAAAATCGCTACAATTTTTTTATTGATCATGTCGTCAAGCATTACAACTCATTGAAGTCGTTGAGGATCAAGGTTGATGAATGGGACCTCATGCTAATACATAATTTAACCCAAAGGCTAGACAATTCTTTGCGAACAGAGGTGATTAAAGGTTCAAAATCAAATAGTGTTTTAGCGTTTACAGAATTAATTCCAATTTTAAAAAATCGGGTACATTCCCCGGAAGCATTACAAGCTAACTCTTCGCCCCAACCGCTTTGGCAACAGAGAGAACCTAGAAACCATACTTTGAATCCTACGAGGTCAACCGTCTTGATAACCAATTCCGATAGTTGTAGATATTGTTCGGGGCCTCATGCAATAGTTGATTGTCCACTATTCAACGACGACAAATTAACGCCACAGATGCATTTCCAGTTTAATCGACAGCATAGATTATGCTCCAATTGTCTAATTATGACACATCATGTTCGTGATTGCTCACACCCAGCATGTAAGCTGTGCTCAATGAAACATAATATCAGGCTTTATTTTAATCACTACAGAGGTTCGAAAAACAAAGCTGCCCAAGCTACTAATTCAACACATATTTCAACCAACTATTCGAACATCATGTCATTCATCGTACAACCGAGTGAGCCAACAGCAGGCTTACGCAAGTTGTCTTTCTCGATAGCCCTTTGCCTTCTGCTTGGGTTACTGTGAACCGAGTTCACCTGCCTCTTCGTACAGTGAGTGATTTTTGTTCGACATGGCCGATTTAAATCGACGCATTTCTGCCATCAAGCGGGTGCACGACCGCATCGTCAATATGGACGTGACGGATTTGGATGAGGTCCAAATCCACCTAGTACACCGTGCAATAGAACATTACGCACGCTTCCTGGTAGCGCACACGGCATTGGTGAGCGATGCAACACCTGAGGGCCTTCAGGCTTACGATGATCTGCTGGCAGTCGTGGACGAGCAGTTCAATAACGTCCTGGTGGTCGTGGGCAGACGCCAAAACGTTCTGCAAGATATGGCAAAAATTGCGCCGGTTCCTCCACCACAGCATCACAGCATAACCACGCCAAAGGTGGAGATGAAACTGGAGTCGGTGCAAATACCGACATTCGATGGCAAGAATCACTCCGTGCACTACGAGTGATGAGACAACCAGTGTCCAGTTGGGTCGCTTTAACGGTCCCGATTGTTGTGTCCCGTTTGCCAAAGGTGACCCAGCAAGGTTGGTGCATGCATTGCCCAGCCAAACAAATACCTACTCTCACCAGCCTGCTCGAGTTCTTGACTCATCGTGCCCACAGTTTGGTGACAGAGATCCAGCTCCCCTCTACATCTGGTCGACAATAGGCAGGTGGATCACGGCTACCAAAGACGCTTCCCGTTGCCCGGACTCACGTCGTTGTAGTTCCAGAGATTCGATGCGGCCAGTGCCATGGCTCTCACCGGTTATACCAGTGCACAAGGTTCAAGCAGTTGGACCTGGGTCGGCGCCTTAACGTCGCGAGGACGACGGGGGTCTGCTTCAACTGTTTGCAGCCAGGACACAGCGCTGCCGAATGCCCATCCGAAAGTTCCTGCCGCAACTGCAATGGTAGACACCACTCGCTGATCTGCAGGAGGGCGGTGGCAGCCCGACAAGAACCCGCCTGGTCGTTATGTGTTCACCAAGGGACGTTGGGAGTTTATTCCGGAGCTGTGTCCCCACTCAAATGTGGATTGACTCGCTCACGTGAACACTACCGTACTGCTAGTTACGGAGCTCGGCTACGCGTACGACGCAAACTCAGAGCCCCAACTGATTCGAGCTCTCTGCGATCCTGGATCGCAGGTAAGTTTAATCACAACCAAACTAACCAAGCAATTTCGTCTTCCTAGAACCCGATTGGATGTAGCCGTGCAAGGCATCGGTATTTCCCGACCTACTATGGCTCAAGGCCAAGTGACGCTGTAACTTCAGTCGATGCGATCAGAGTTCGTGCTCACCATGAAGGCCGTAGTGATACCCATGAACACTTCGACGCTTCCCGCAGCACATGTGGATGCAACACACTGGCCTCACCTCACAATAGGCAGGTGGATCACGGCTACCAAAGACGCTTCCCGTTTCCCGGACTCACGTCGTTGTAGTTCCAGAGAACCGATGCGGCCAGTGCCATGGCTCTCACCGGTTATACCAGTGCACAAGGTTCAAGCAGTTGGACCTGGGTCGGCGCCTCAACGTCGCGAGGACGACGGGGGTCTGCTTCAACTGTTTGCAGCCAGGACACAGCGCTGCCGAATGCCCATCCGAAAGTTCCTGCCGCAACTGCAATGGTAGACACCACTCGCTGATCTGCAGGAGGGCGGTGGCAGCCCGACAAGAACCCGCCTGGTCGTTATGTGTTCACCAAGGGACGTTGGGAGTTTATTCCGGAGCTGTGTCCCCACTCAAATGTGGATTGACTCGCTCACGTGAACACTACCGTACTGCTAGTTACGGAGCTCGGCTACGCGTACGACGCAAACTCAGAGCCCCAACTGATTCGAGCTCTCTGCGATCCTGGATCGCAGGTAAGTTTAATCACAACCAAACTAACCAAGCAATTTCGTCTTCCTAGAACCCGATTGGATGTAGCCGTGCAAGGCATCGGTATTTCCCGACCTACTATGGCTCAAGGCCAAGTGACGCTGTAACTTCAGTCGACGCGATCAGAGTTCGTGCTCACCATGAAGGCCGTAGTGATACCCATAAACACTTCGACGCTCCCCGCAGCACATGTGGATGCAACACAGTGGCCTCACCTGGTTGGCCTACCGCTAGCAGACAGCCATCTGGGCACTCCTGTGCCCATTGACATATTGTTGGGTGCTTTTGTCTGGGGTCTCTTGGTGCAGAATGAGGTCATGCATTGACGACCACACGAGCCCCACGCCCAACGCACACACCTTGGTTGGGTTGTCTTCGGTCCAGCTGCCCTGGCGCAAGCTGCACCACCCATTCGATCGCTCCACACCCAGGTAACGGAAGAGTCGCCTTTGGAGCCCACTCACACTCTGGATGAGCTCGTCAGGAACTTCTGGAAGTTGGAGGAGGTACCCGCAGACAACTCAAGAGAGGACGAGTGCATACGGCACTACTCCCAGACGTACTCCCGCACATCAGAAGGCAGATACATGGTCCAAATCCCCTTCCGACACGACGCACCAGCACTAGGTGCCTGCTACCGAACTGCACTGCGACAATTCTACTGTCTGGATCCTACTGGACTTCTTGCGCCGGTTGTCATCACGAGAAAGATATTCATCCAAACGCTGTGGGCAGCAGGCATCACTTGGGATGTCCCACATCCCCAGAGCTGCTCAACACCTGGGCATCATTCCGCAACCGGCTGCAGGCCATTAACCAAGATACCCCGATGGCTCGGCATGCATGACAACGATTCATGGGTTTTGCGATGCCAGCTCACGAGCATATGCACCTGAAGACATCAAGATGCCAATGACCGGTCCCAGGTCGCACTACTGACCGCCCGGACTAAGGTGGCTCCACTCAAGGGCGCTACCTTTTCTCGTCTGGAACTGTGCGCCGCTTGTCTTTTCGTGACCACATTGGAGAATGTTCGCACGACTTCAGGCCTGGAGACTGCACCCTATTACCTCTGGTCGGACTCCAGCATAAAGTTATGTTGGTGGCGGAAGCACCCGTCCACTCTCAAGCCCTACGTCGTAAACCGAGCGCGACAGATCCAGGAGTTGACGTCCCCAGCACGTTGGCATCACGTCCGATCTGCGCAGAATCCAGCTGACTGCGCTAGCCGAGGTCTTGGTGCATCAGAACTCCTTCAACACTCGCTGTGGTGGCAAGGGCCGAGTTGGCTGGCAAGCGGACCGCTTCCCGTCGGCCCACCCGGGCAGCTACACGCCGACGACCTGGCCCAAGTGGCAGAAGAACTAAAGCCTTGCTTCTTCTCTGGCGTGGTCATCACCAAGATGGAACTGACAACACGACGCCGAGATGGGGTCATCATCCCGTTGACCGAGCGGTTCAGCAACCTACACCAGTTGCTCCGTACCGTTGCCTAGAAATATTGGATACTACATGCTCGACAAGCTGTGCGGACTCTCCACAAATGCGTCATCTGCAGACGACACCGCGGAGCGGTCATCAAGCAAGAAATGGCTTCTCTACCCAGCCCACGAGTTAACTCAGCCCGTCCGTTCCTGGCCCCAGGAGTCGACTACTGTGGTCCCTTTTCCGTACGAGTTGGAACCAAATGATCACGCACCAAGATCAAAAGCTACTTGGCGATCTTCGTTTGTATGGCCACGAAGGCTGCGCACATCGAGGTAATCGAGGACCTCTCATCACAGGCTTTCGTGGATGCTTTTACCCGATTCACCTGCAGGCGTGGACCCTGTCCCGACCTCTCAAACCTCAAAGAGAATTTAGCAGCCTTCGAGTCCCATCACAACCAACAGGCCCTGGCATATGCAGGGATTATGGGAGACCGCCGTAAAATCTGCTAAACATCATTTGGTTCGTTTGGTGGGTGCCCAGTCTCTATGGTACCATCAACTCCACACCTTGGCAACACGCATTGAAGCGTCTCTAAACTCACGTCCACTGGTCCCACTACACGACGACCCAGAGGACAAATTGGCGCTCACCCCGGGCGATTTCCTCATCGGTGCCTCCCTAATCGCGGTACCCGAACCTCTAGTTGGCGACGTCCCACTTAATCGTCTCAAGCAGTATCAGTGGATACGTAAGCTCCACCAGGAGTTTTGGCAGCGCTGGAGCGAGGAGTACTTGGTCACCCTCCAGACCCGCAGAAAATGGGAACGACGAGAACCGGACATTCAACTGATCATTCTCAACTCATTGGAGTTGAGTCATTGCCATTCACCCGGGTAGTGACGGATTAGCCCGCAACGCTACGCACCAGTTATGGCAAGTGCCGCCGGCCCGTCCAGAAACTTTGCCGCCTCTTGGAGACATCATGAACAGATTACGAGATGTTGTTATAATCTTGACCTTCCTGGGAGCATCTAATGCACACATTTCTAACTAGAGGGTTCGACCGGGTAGTATGTTCGGTGAACAACCGTTGACCTTGATTCAATGCAATAAAAGTATTGCCTCCAGCAATACACACACTAAATGCGGACTGCTGACCCGCCGCATTCCACACCACCAGTCGCACAAAGTCGCACTACATTTCGTCTGCATACGATTCGTATTGGACTTACTTTGTTACTTACACGTCTGGAATATGTGATGACGCAGCAGCTTGGCGTCACAGGCGATGGTGGTGTTGGACGGACTCGCATGGCGAGGCGAACCTTCATGCAGCAGTCGGCTGCAAAACAAAGTTAGTTTTTTCGACAGACTTAAACCCGACGGAGTGCACTCATAGCAGCGCGAATACACCTGGTGTACAACTATAATAAGAATTTGTTAGCTCTCCTTTCCTTTGTGTGTAAATAGTAAATTTACCCCCCTGACTTTCGGAAGACCAATCCCCGACAGATACATTTTATGTGTTTGGATATTGTTGCATGATTAATGTATATGAGCAAAGAATGGGCCAAATAAAATAATAAAATTATATCATTATTTTTGTGCGCAGACTTCCAAGTTAACTTAACAAACAGTTAAAGGATAATTTTATCTAAAATGGTGGAATCACCCGTCTAACATTCTAATTTAATTATACTCTTTTCACACGCCCATAGACGAAAGTGACTGTTTCGTACGCTATAAACTAGCCTCGAAAGTAGCCCATAACAACACTAGTTATGTTATGACATAAACGTCTCTTGTTATTTACTGCAATCTCAGCGAACACTTTGCGCATGAGCAAGAATTCTCTTTTGTTTGTCGTTTGTGAATTCTGCTTCTCTCTCGATTTAGCAGAAAAACCGGTTTGGACGCCTGAAAAATTCATTTCTTTGTTATTTACTGCAGTCACAGCGAACACACATTCTCACATTTCTGCTTCTCTCTCGATTTAGCAAAAAAACCGGTTTGGACGCATGAAAAATAGCGTACACGACTCGCAGAAAAGTGCTCATCGTGCTCGTTAGATTGCCGATTACTGTGTGTTAAACAAAACACCGCCTTCGGTGAGCGCTAAAACTAAAAAATGGCTTTAGTTATAAATCCTAAAAACATTTTGGATTTATTTTCGGCTTTATGCTTATACGATTGTTGTTGTAAGCCAAGCTGGATTAGCCAAGCAATACAGCAAACAATTAAAATGCATCGAAAATTTAAAGCCAAAATTTGTTGCTTTGTAAAGCTAAGCCGGTTTTGCCAAAGCAACGCAGCAATTGTAAAATTGTGATAGATTTCTTCTGGCAAAGTTTTCTCACATCATATCATGTTGTAGAATTTACACTCTATGTTTTGAATTTACTTTAGCATCAACACTCTTTGTTTTGCGCGATTGAGTTATCAGACGATGGAAATGTTGGCGCAGCATGTATAAGTTAAGATTCAGAGTCTAAATACCTTTTTATAATTCTCGTATGTAAGATATACGTTTCGATACTAGCAAAATTTTTAATCTTTAGTAATCAAATACAATTAGCATCTAAATGCATGCTGTGCGAACATGTCCATATCTGATATTAATAATAGTAACACATTTGCGAATATCGAAGTTTGCCTGTTTCGAAAATGACGACAGAAGAAAAGAGAAAATAAAACAAGCACTTCCTTTTTGAAATTGAGGTTTTTGATAAAAGTTCATAAAACTTATCAACAGAAATAATTACTACAACTATTGCTTATTTTAATGATAACGATAATTATATACATTTTGTTTAAGAGATATTAAGCGATTAAAATATACACGTTTTTATGAATGGCATATTCTGATGTTACATAGCTGGCTAATTATTATACAATATATTTACTAAACTCGATTTTTTCAGTAAATTTGCGTGAATTTGAAAAATAAAATTGATGGTTGCTAGTTTTTAACCTAACATTAGAAAGAGAAGCCACAAATCATGCCCCAATCGAGCTCGCAATCAGATGGCATCAATATTGCGGTTCGCAGAAAAGGTTACCGAAGATACCATAGCCGAGGATATTCGGAGTAAGCTTGAAATTCTCGAAAGTAGATACCAAACCTTTAATGAACTCGAACTGCAGTTATTTGATGATCCAGCGTACCAACCAATAACTGGCGAAATTGACGAGGAATATTATAAAGCTCGAGCATTATTAAGCAGAGCATGTACTCGCTACCAAGACCAAACGAACGCTACTCACGACCTCATTGCCACGCTGGGGCAGTTTATAGATCAGCAAGTTGGCATGATTATTTTCATTCATCGTTGTTGTTGTGATTCTCTTTTGAACCTCCTCCTCCAGACAATCTACCCGTGTAAGAAGTTCCTCGAGGACAGTGACGCGATCATTGAGTTTATTTATATTTTGGTCCAAGTCGTCGATTATTTTCATTTTTTTTGTTCTATGACGATGATTCTCGTTGTTAAGTTTTCTTCCATGGCTTTAAGTTGTTCAGAAAGTGATTCACCTTGTAGTTGTATTAAAGCGAGGGTTTCAGCCACGTCACTAGTTGTGGTTGATGTAGTCGTTGTTGTTGTCGATGCCTTTGGTGAAACTTTAGAAATTTTTGATTTTCCCGCTCGTGTTCTACGTGTGAGTAAATTGATGGTGATAATGGGAGTGGAGAGTTTGACATCTTCATTAGTTTTGTATTTTGTTGATGGGTCATTGTTTTATATGTTTGTTTAAATTGTTTGGTTTATTACAAATTCATTTATTTGCTTCCGAGCAATTTTAAATTTATATTTTTCAATTCTATTTCAAACTTTTTAGTATATATATTGAAATTTATTTTACTTTTATAAATTTATTTGTGTTTAACAAGCACAAAATATTTTCCAAGCAGAGAAAGAAAAACACGTCCGATCGGTTGAGAACTTAACACACAAATGATCCTCTTAAAATTTCGAAGATCTGCAATTGTCGTTATCGCCGACGTGGAAAAAATGTATCGACAAATTTACGTGAATTCTGATGACGCAAATTATCAATTGATTTTGTGGCGTGAAAATCCAGCGGATGAGGTAAAGGTGTACAAATTAAACACTGCCACCTATGGCACTGCATGCGCACCTTAACTAGAAGTTAAAACGCTTAAACAATCCACTAAACCATATGAATATTTATATCCCCAGGTCACCGATGTCATTCGTAATAATTTTTATATTGATGATTTGCTCACTGGTTGTGACACTGTTAAACATGCAGTTCAAATCAAAGACCAAATATGCAAGATTTTAAGTAGCAGCGGTTTTAATCTTCCGAAATTGAAATCTAATTCGCTTGAATTTTTGGATACCTTTCCGCAAGAACAGATTGAGAATACACCAAAATTAATTGAAGAATGCGCAACAATCAAAACTTTAGGAATTGCTTGGAACTCCGAAACAGATACATTTACGTTCAAAGTGCATCAAGACGAAGCCAGAATTAGGTGGACTAAACGTACAATTCTCTCCACGGCCTCAAAGGTATATGACCCATTGGGTTGGCTTGCACCAACAATCATATTATTTAAAATACGGCTGCAGAAATTGTGGTTGTTAAAACTCGAGTGGGACGCTAACTTACCCACCCACATCATAACTTCATGGCAAAGTATCTATCAGTCACTTCCGGAGCTTGAACAATTACAAGTCCCTAGATGCCTGACGTCAATTAGGAAACCGAGCACGGTGCAATTACATGCGTTTTGTGACGCATCAGAAGCCGCTTATGGTTGAGTTATTTATTTAAGAACAACAACTGACAATGGTGAGGTGACTTCTAACATTATATATGCCAAAAGTAAAGTAGCCCCAATAAAACAGATAACTCTGCCCAGATTGGAGCTTTGTGGTGCAGTACTCCTATGAAAATCAATGAATTATTGCATTAAATCGTTACAATATGAAACCATCACCCTATTTGCATGGACAGACTCTATGATTGTTCTTCATTGGTTATCTGATGTTCCAAGAAGATGGAAGAATTTCATAGGCAATCGAACTGCGTTTATTCTGGAGTCGCTTCCGCGGAGCCAATGGCAACATGTTCCGTCCAAGCAGAATCCAGCTGATGCCATTTCGAGAGGCGTAAAACCAATGGATCTAATAAATTTGCAGCTTTGGTGGAATGGACCAAGTTGGTTACGAGAACATGAAGGGAGCTGGCCCACAATTACAACTATATCCATCTCTACTCAAGACGGTAATGTGGAGGAAAGGCTAAGATATATCAGCGCCTTGATAGGGATAAGCCATAACGACGATATTGTAGCCAACCTCCTGGCAAATAAGTCGTCTTGGTTTAAATTTCTTAAGATAAGATACATTTAATTCAACTATATAATGTCGCTCTTCTATGTTTATATAGCTATTTCATTTGACAACACGCAATTATAATGTATTACATTTTATTGCTCACTTCTCTTCTTGTATTCGTTTGATATACATCGTGTTAATTTAACCTTAAATAAATAAGAATAAATATAAAAGTATTTTACACTGTTTAGCTTCCATTGTGATAGAAACACATTATTTTTATCAGTTTATCGGCCCAGGAGACAGTTAGTAAATATCATATTTGTTAAGTTTGTTTAAAGATAGGGGAAAGAATGATTTCAATACTGGAACAAAATACATCGAAGGTAGCTCAATTTGATCGCTCGAATTTTAGCAATTGGAATTACGACTTGGTATTCTTTTGGATGAAAAGGGATTGCGTAAATTTATCGAGACCGATTTAAGCGATATTTTAAAAGAGGAGGAAAATCAATTGATGCACGAAAACATCAGGAAAGAGGAGAATTCATGTTTTTCGATTATCGTGCAAAGTATTCACGACAGCCAGCTGGAATATGTGAAGGATAAAACGACCGCAAAAGGTATGTTCTATAATATATCTTCAGTGTTCGAGCGAAAAAGCATTGCGGGACAACTGTTACTACGAAAACAGCTGCTGACAATGAAAATGCAAGATGAAGATAATATTAGTGATCATTTTCTGAATTTTGATAAAAAGATTCGTGATTTGAAATCAATTGGTGCAACAATGGAAAATATCGATGTCATTTGCCATTTGTTGTTTACATTACCGAGAAGCTACGATAACTTGGTTACTGCGATCGAAACGATGAATCCAAATGATTTAACATTGGAATTTGTCAAGAGTCGTCTGATTGATGAACATGGGAAACGAAACAATGGCGGCTCGAGTGGTAAATCGAACGAATCATATGCAATGCACATAAGAAATCAAAACCTTGTGTGTTTTAAATGTGGTAAAAAAGGACACATAA
This sequence comes from Nephrocerus scutellatus, assembly GCA_947095585.1. Classification (NCBI taxonomy): domain Eukaryota; kingdom Metazoa; phylum Arthropoda; class Insecta; order Diptera; family Pipunculidae; genus Nephrocerus; species Nephrocerus scutellatus. The sequence goes on along the minus strand of OX352762.1, from coordinate 70,735,786 downwards.
AGTCTATGTGTTTCTCCAAATCATTTAAGAATAAGCAAAAATCAAAATCGAGTAATGTAAAAGGCGCAGCAGGTAACTTAACCTCAACGAAACGAGAAACGAATCTCGTGTGCGCAGTTAATGAACATGATAAAATTGAGGCAGCGAATGAATGCAACCGAAACATTAATAACGAAGAGTGTATAAACATGGAGCAGTATCGGGACGATGATTCAGCGTTGATTAAATTCATATTGGAGTCTGGTGCTACGGAGCACATGGTCAATAGCAAACATTATTTCAGCGAAATAACGAACATGAATGAACTAACAATCCAGGTAGCAAAGAAAAATCAACAATTGAAATCGAAATCGAAACAGCGAGGCAACATAAAAATTAAAATTTATTTGAACGCTAAATTTAAAGCGAGAATGATTAATGACGTGTTGCTGGTTAATAATTTGGAACAGAACTTACTTTCAATAAATGCTTTGACCAATCGGGGATTTGAAATAATTTTATTTCGATAAGAAATTACAATTTATTGCAAACAAAGTTGTACGAGACAACATTTCATATTGATAGTGATGTATTTGATGGTTTTTCAAGTGAGCAACGATCGAATTTGTTACTTTTACTGATGATTTTACGAGTGCAACAATGGTCTTCTGTATTGAACGAAAAAGTGACGTACTCGAAAAGTTTAAAGAGTATGTAGCGATGGCTGAGGCACGTCACGGTTGTAAAATCTCAAAAATGAAAGCTGACAACGGAGGCGAATACAGATCGAAAGAGTTTAAAAAATACTGCAAAGAAAAAGGAATTCAGATCATATATACGGTTCCATACAATCCTGAGATGAATTCGGTATCAGAACGACTAAATCAAACTTTGCAAGAAAAAGCTAGAACTATGTTGCTAGCGAGCGGAATAAAATGGTATTTCTGGAATGAAGCTATAGTTGCAGCACATTATTTAAATTAATTATTTAAATCCCTGCCCGACGTCCGCATTAGGCAAACAGTTTGTTGATAAAACGCCAGCAGAACTTTGGTATGGTACGAAACCAGATTTATAAGATATTCGAATTTTTGGATCAACATGTTATAATCAAATTCCTGCGAATTATCGTAAGAAATTGGATGCGAAATCCTCAAAGTGTATCATGATTGGTTATGGCACATCGCATCATACATATAGATTATGGGATCTGGATGCAAATAAACTAGTTATTGGTCGACACGTAACATTTGATGAAAGATCAATTCTGAACAAAGTAAAAATCATCGACATTTCAGATTCAGAGGCCGTAAGCGAACAAACCAATAAAAATGATGACGAAACATTAGTCAACATTATGAATACAACTGATGAACATTTCACCGATAAGAAAATATAATAATAGACAACAGTGTTAGTACGAACTGCACTGATAACAGCGGTAACATCTTACTACGTAAACCCAATCGAGAACGAAGGCTAGTTCATCATTATGGTGATTGGGATTACTCGGCACATTTTGCTCTATCAGCTCAGGAGTACATTCAAAATGATCCAACTTCAATTCAATAAGCGAAACAACAACCAAATTGGCCAAAGTGGGAGAATGCAATTCACGGGGAATATGCATCTTTAATTAAAAATGATACATGGTCATTGTGAAATTTACCGAACGGTCGAAAATTGATTTCGAATAAATGGGTTTTTAAACTAAAACACAAATCGAATGGTGGTATAGATAGATACAAAGCCAGACTAGTTGCTGGAGGATTTACACAAGAAAAGGGTTTAGATTATAATGAGACGTATTCACCAACTGCGAAACTGACGACATTTCGTGTATTATTGGTGATTGCGGTACATTATAATTATCATATACATCAAATGGACGTTAAATGTGACTTTTTATATGGAGAATTGAACGAGTATATATATGAATCAACCGGAAGGATTCACTGATGGAACGTCAAAAGTTTGTAAATTGGAGAGATCGCTATATGGTTTGAAACAAGCCTCTCGAATGTGGTACGAGCGATTTCATCAATTTATGAAAAATAACGAATTCAAAAGCAGCCTGTCAGATCATTGTTTATTTATCAGGATCGCAAATGGAATAGCATGTTACGTATTATTGTACGTTGACGACTTGCTGATCGTGTGCAGTGATATTAAAACAGTTGAAACTGTTAAACAATAGTTGTCTAGGGAATTCGAAACGATCGACATTGGCAAGGTAGATACTTTTCTTGGTATTCATATCGAACAGGATAAAAATAATATAAGTATGAATCAAACGGAATATTGTCGAAAGATGTTACAAAAATTCAACATGACTGATTGCAAGGATATAGCGACACCAATCGAAAATGGTATTGCTTTACAAAATGAAAAATTAAACAATTGCAGAGAACCATATCGAGAACTCATGGGATGTTTAACATATGCAACATTAACCACTCGTCCGGATTTGTGTGTAGCTACGAATTATTTTAGCCGATTCCAGTGTTGTTATGATAATGAACATTTCAAATATGCAAAGCGGATACTACGAAACATTCAAGGAACAAAAACATTAAAAATGGTTTATAAAAAGCAAACGAATGCCGAACCATTGGTTGGTTATGTCGATGAAGATTGGGCAGATGACAAAATTTGCCCGGAAGTCAACATCGGGTTATGTTTATAAAGTTTTTGGCAATGTGGTTAGCTGGTCTACAAGAAAGCATTGGCTAGTGGGATTTGTGAAGGCAAGTGGCTTCGAAGCCTGCTTAATGAATTAAATATCGAATGTGGATGTACTACAATATATGAGGACAATCAATCGTGCATTAAAGTCGCAGAGGAGCCGCGAGAACACAAACGAATGAAACACATTGACGTAAAATACAATTTCATTCGAGAATCAATTGCAAATTTTTTAAGCTGAAATACATTCGAACGGAAGATCAATTAGCCGATATTATGACGAAGGGAGTCAACCATAAGCTGTTTTTGAAGCATCGTGCGAATTTAAATTTAAGTTAAAGTTTCATAAAAATTCAACTATATAATGTCGCTCTTCTATGTTTATATAGCTATGTCATTTGACAACACGCAATTATAATGTATTACATTTTATTGCTCACTTCTCTTCTTGTATTCGTTTGGTATACATCATGTTAGCTTAACCTTAAATAAATAAGAATAAATATAAAAGTATTTTACACTGTTTAGCTTCCATTGTAATAGAAACACATTATTTTTATCAGAGCGAAGCAAAGAGTAAACAATGCATCAATCACGCCATTCGAGATGCAAGCAGCTGAAGGTCTAATACTTCGTAATATCCAGAAAATAGAATTTCATAATGGGATCTCGATCAACAAGGCGTGCTCAATTCCAGCAAAGAACCAGCTGTCACCCTTAGATCCATTCATCGACTCAACTGGATTATTACGAGTGGGTGGAAGATTAAACAAATCTTTGCTATCTTATTCGGCCAAACATCCAGTTATTCTACCAAAGAATCACCGAGTATGTGAAATTCTCATACAACACATACATCGCACCAATATGCATGCTGGCAATTCGTTAACACTATGTCTCCTACGTAGTAAATATTGGATCATCGTCGCACGATACATGATAAAACGCTGTATAAAATCTTGTACTGTATACATTCGACATCAATTTCATAAATCTGGCCGATTTACCAGCAGTGCGATGTGCTAAAAGCCGACCATTTCTGAAGGTTGGTCTGGACTATGCAGGCCCACTTTACATCAAAATAAGTAAACGAAAATCATCTCCGGCAGAAAAGGCGTATGTGGAAGTTTTTGTGTGCTTGGCCTTCAAAGCGGTGCATTTAGAATTCGTGAGTGGTCTTGATACAGACTGTTTCTTGGCGGCACTTTAACGATTCATCTCACGACGCGGCATACCAGAACAAATTTGTTGTGATAATGGAACGAATTTCGTTGGAGCTAGTAGGGAGCTTCAGAAGCTGAAACACCAAATCACAACACAGTTAATTAATCCACTAACATCTGAATTTTTATTGCAGAAGAGTATTGTATTCCATTTCAATCCTCCGCATGCTCCACACTTCGGCGGTTTATGGGAGACATCTGTTAAATCTTTCAAATATCATTTAAAACAGATGACCAACACGAAGTTAACATTTGAAGAGACGACATCATTAATTACCCAAATGGAAGCACTCTTGAACTCGAGGCCATTATGCAGGATAAATGATGATCCAGATGACTTGGAAATATTGACGCCGGCTCACTTCCTGGTGGGAGACACATTGACAGCTATTCCGGAACCAATACTATCGGATGTATCCACCGATAAACTGTCACTATAGCAAAACATACAACAGCGGTTGCAAGGTTTTAGGTCACGATGGCATCGCGACTATCTCACTTCGTTACAACAGCGACATAAATGGAAGGTGCCAACTGATCAATTCACAGTCAATGATATCGTCCTCATCAGAGAAGACCATCTATATCCTAGCCAATGGTTACTTGGTCGAGTCATGAGCACCCATTCCAGAACTGATGGAATTTCTAGAGTGGTAACATTGAAGAAAGCACGAAACGAAGTTAAGCGTCCTGTGCACAAATTAGTTAAGTTGTTAGTTAAGAATTAAATTTCCTTAAGGCGCGGGAGTATGTTGGTGGAATCACCCGTCTCACAATCTAATTTAATTATACTCTTAACGTAAGGCAAGTATGTTTGTATTCTGCTGTCAATCAATTCGGGCCGTGGGGTCCGACTGCAGCATAATAACTATCAGTTATGTTGCAGGACTTAAAACGGCAGAATAAGAAACGGTTTACTCCAAAGGGAGGACCGCTAAGTAGCAAAATATAAGGAGTGGCTTAAAGGCGAAAGCCAGGTAAGCCCAGGGCTCAATCCCCAACTCCAACCACGACTTCATGTCAATCAATTAGTAATATTGTAAAATTGTAATAGATTTCTTCTGGCAAAGTATGCTCACATCACATCATGAATTTACACTCTATGTTTTGAATTTAGTTTAGCATCAACACTCTATGTTGTGCCCGATTGGCGCACCTCAAAATATTAAATGTTTGGAAATTTTAGTATAATCATACTAATCATACTACTAATTTAAGCTTGAAAATATAGAATTAAATTAAGTTAAATTGTAAAACTTACAATTAAGAATCTATATTCACATCGCATCGATCGCGCTTTTTTAGAGCTGTTAAGATATTTTATGAAACGGCATCGATCGCGCCTTTATTGACCAAAAGGCAAAGTAAATATTATGAGAATATAACCTATAAATAAAAGTAAATGTAGCTCAATACTCAATAGTCCGATTATTTTGTTTTAGATTGTATCAGCCTGGGGTAGTACCTAGTATGTATCGATGGGACACACATCCTTATAATGAAACCTGAAAAAGAGTATCGAACATGTTTATTTATTTGTTTACTTCATGTCCATTATTCCATTTAATTTACTTTATTAATTTGAAAAAATGAAATAAAAGCAAAGTTAATATGAGAATAGATATAGAACATATTGTTACGAAATTCAGGCTTTTGAGTTCGTAAAGGACACAACACAAGTTTATAATTTATATTGGTGATTACTTTTATATGTACACAAAAATACTTAAATACTTGTACTTTACAATATTTCTTTTAGGAGATATATTACAATACTTTACTTAATACTTTACAAGAACTTTTACAACATCACTGGTTAAATTCCAAATAACTAATGAATTCTCTGCAGTAAACGCCACCAATATTATAGACAGAATATCGAGAAAATACCAGAAAATTGTAGCCTTATTCCTTTATTTACAACTAACGATACTTATATGTAATGAGTCATCTTCTAAAAATAGACTAAATGTTCAATCATGTTCTTTTACAAAAACCGGGAAAACCGCACAAACCGGTTTGACAACATTTTTGAACAGTTCATAATGATTCCAACTTGCAGGTGGTTACATTTCAAATTTCAAATAATCTAAAGTGTGACAGCCTAAAAGTATGCTAGATAAACGTGCTTATTTTTAGTATGCAGTATTTACATTGGGATCTATTTTAGGATTAGAATTCTATTATACTCGTATTCGTTACTAACTACTTTTCGTAACAATGTAAATAAAAGTAAAGGTAGCTCAATAGTCCGATTATTTTGTTATAAGCTTGGGGTAGTAGGATGTATCGATGGGACACATCCTTATAAAGAAACCTGAAAAGAGTATCGAACATATTCATTTATTTATTTATTGCATTATTCCATTTTATTAACTATATTAATTTAAAAAAATATTTTTTACAAATACAAAAACAAATCTCGTTGCTTTATTGAAATTCCACAACCGGAATCTGGCTACAGGGCCCGGAAACTGTGTCTTGCTTTGAAAAAAATTTATCATATTTTGAATTTATATTAAAATACTGTTGACGATGAACAAAATATATTAATTATTGGTCTCCTAAGCTTGTATTGGAAACAAAAATCAATTTTTTTTATCTCTTATTTATTTTTTATTTTTCTTTTAACGAAAATTAAATAAAATAAAATATTAGCATTTAATATAACTGTATACTTATGTGGCTTTCGTTTGATTTTCCCCTTTTTTGATCGAGTGCACTCGTTTTTAGGCTCAAACGAACAAAACAAGTGCACTGGCTCTTATTGTATTTTTCTTTTGTGGTTGTTGTCATATATCAAAAGTCAAAACGGCAGCACAATGACAGTTTTTTGTTGGTTTGTAAATTGCATGAACTAGGGTTCAGTACACAATGCAATATGCAAACACAGATTGTACATAGTACACAGCCGACCTGCAACATCCCTTTAATTTCGTACAGTCGCAGTCGAGCCACTTAACGGTTGCATTGAAATTGCCCTCCTGCTGATAATACTATTTCGTAATATCAGCTAGACATATTGTTTCTTGGTATCGTATCGATATGTGTGTGCTGTGTTCGAACCTCGAGATGCATAAAGGAACAAAGTCCGGATTTCGAGCCGATGTCATCCAGTTTGGCATCCCTAAACTCTGGGCGTCCTGGTCTACGCCATCCTTCCAGCGTAGGCTTGGCCGGCCTCGCTGTTTAACAATAATACTTTTTTTAATACTTACATTCATATAATGATTATGTAAGCGAAATAATGAATTTTGAGGCAAGGAATGGTGTGAAACATCGTTGTAAGATTTTGTTCTCATTTATTAATAAATAGCTGAAATGCCCTTTATTTCCAAAATTAATTGAAGTGGCAAAGTATTCTTTGTCTCTGTTTCAATATAACGCTGCATCAGAGCGAATATTTTTCAAATTTCTGATGTACCTAAAATCAAATAAGCAAATGTAAAAAAATGTAAATTTAAACTTATATAAAAACAACAGTGTGTGTTACCTTTATGCGCGGTGTAAGTGAAACTTATTTGAAAAATGCTCAAGGGACACCAAAGTACCATCAAAAGACCCACAAATCTCCAAAAAGAATCAACAGATACTCAAAACACCCTCAAGAGGCCATCAAAAGACCCACCAAAAGACCACTGAAAGACGCTCAAAAGACTTAAAAACCTTAAAAAACTCCCAAAAATACTAAGGAACAAATCTTATAGTCGCATCTTAGACCTGCATACCGAATTTCATAGAAAGTCATATAGTCGCATATTACGGGTATTCCTACATACTGAATTTCATAGATATGGCTTGAGAAATAGCTTCGTTCCCGAAATTCCAGTCCTCAATGACCGTATCCAAGAATTTCCATAGTATCAAGTCTTATAGTCGTATATTAGTCCTACATACCGAATTTCATAGAAATCGCTTGAGAAATGGCTTAGTTACCGAAATTCCAGGCCCTAATGACAGTATCCCAGAATTTCAATAGGAACAATTTTTATAGTCGCATATTAGTCCTACATACCAAATTTCATAGAAACCGCTTGATAAATGGCTTCGTTCCCGAAATTCCAGTCCTCAATGACTGTATCCCAGAATTACTATAGTATCGTCTTATATTTAATTAAATTTTTTTAATGTTGTGTCATATACCATTTCTAAAGTTGTTGCTTTGATGTCATCTTTGTACACATTGCGAAGCGCGAGCATAATTAACGGCAATGTTTCGGTCCAATGTTCATTGTTTTGGCATTTTATTGCTGCCTTCATGGTTCGGTGAAAGCGTTCGATTAAACCATTTGCTTGCGGATGTCGTGGACTTCATCGAAGATGTTTTGCGCCAATTATCTTGGCCAATTCGTTGAAGAGTTCGCTTCGAACTGTTTGCCTTGATACGTGGTTATTTTGTCGGTACACCATAATGTGCGATCCAGCCATTGATTAAAGCGGTGGCGACAGTGTCTGCTTGGATGTCTTTGATTGGAATGGCAACTGGCCATCGGCTAAATCGGTCGATGCATGTCAAACAATAACGAAAATGGTTCGACAAAGGAAGTGGTCCAACAAGATCTATATGGATCCCTGAAAAACGTTTGTCTGACTGTAAATCCTTTCCCTTTAGGATTTATTAAACTGACAAAAACCTTACCACTGGTGGGGGGATAGTTGTATGTATGATAGATGTATTTATAATAGCGATTGATTTGCAGAGATGCATCATTATTGGCGTTTATTTAAACAATTTTGCTTCCAAAAGAATGAATCTCGATTGAATGACGCAATCCAGAGTCACATAAATGATGCCTGTGTTATTTAAGATGACTTCTTCACGCTTGGATCCACAGGTTACGAATACAGTGGTTGGCTCTGGTGTAACAAACATCCTTGAATTGTGGGTCCATAATTCTTTCCACATGGTGTGTGTTAACCTTAATGTTCTGGTTGAACATCGCTTAAACGACAGTTTTTTATATAGTTGCTGCACAATGAATTTTCACTATTTTCATTGCTGTGGAATATAAATGGGCTGAGGATGAATATTGTTTTTTTGAGTGTTGGTGCTCTTTTTATATCCTCCAGTGGTAATTCGAAGTATCTTTCTACGTTGTAGTTGATTCCTAGTATTGTTTGCTGTATGTATACCTCGCGAAATGTCTGCTCCCCTATCTTCTCAGGAATCGCATTAGGCTTGATCAGGTCATATTCATCAGCAACGCTTATCATTAGATATCCTGTTACTACAACTTCCGTTGATGTAATAGCCATGTCCAGTTTTTCTATTGGATCGGGGAGTACCTTCATTTCTGGGCCCAACTTCTTCTCACACTTGTCTATTATTTCTTCCAGTGTGTTCTGTGAGGTAAAAATTCAAACAGATGACTACGCTGAAGATAGGCGTTCAATATCTTGTTGTATTTTGCTTCAATTTCTTGCATGTAGCTGAGAGCGATTAGATAGGCGTTCGTTACATGGATATTGATCTTATTTTCGTCAGTGACTCTGTACCAAGACTCCATTTTGTTGATTTCACTTAGGCCGGCATTCAGTTTTTGTGTGAAGCTGTTGATTTTCTTAGAGATTCTAGTCTCGGTCTCATTGATATTGGAAATTGTAGACAGCAACATTTTTGTGTTTGTCTTCGAAATTTTAATTAGTTCCTTTTGATTGCTGTCCAGATCTTCGATGTCATGGAACACCTCATCATTGACTCCAAACAATGAATTAAGAACCGTTCCTAGTAGTCTTCGATTTTGCCTCCGCATATGTGTTAATTGGAGTCTGTTGAAAATTGAGAACAAATTTTGCTATCTTCATCCATGTGATGACGCAATTCCTCGCATTGACTTTCTTTTGTCACCGATTTGGCCTTATTACACAGTTGAGTCATTTGATCTAAAGTCTTATTTATGTTGATTTGATCACGTATGATATCAGTCATTGGGAATCGAACGCTTGTTCGTAGTATTCCTCGTTGATTTTTGGATTCAGTAATCACTTTAGTAATCAGTAATCACTTTAGACTAATTTTTACTTGCTGAGTGCACTTGAAACGAAAACAAGTTGCGGGACCTGTGTTCCGTTGTTTTCTCCTCTGGCGCAGTTCATTTCGTTGTTATTCCAGTGTGTTTTGGTCGGTTACAGCATTTGGGCGTCGTGGCGTTGATTTCGATGTTGTTGTCACAGCTTTACAGTAGTTCCAGATGAGGTCGTCAAATGCCGTTTTTGTTTTAAGTGTAAGTGTGCTGTTGATGTGTTGTGCTCGATTTCGTGGATGAGGTTGTCGATCGCTGTCGCATTTTCATCATGCATCTGGCTTCTCTTTTCGGCTTGTGCTCTGTGGTGTGGTTGCTTGGGGTTTGTTGCTGAGTGTTTTGGCCTCGTGGTTTTAATGGACAGGCGTTTTGCCCATGGCTCTTTGCTTGCAAGTTATGTGGGTAGCTATACCCTTTATTCTGCCGTTTGCTACTGTAATGCATTTCTGTTGATTCCTGAGGGTGTTCCACGTGAGGTGGCATTGTTGTTGCGATGCAGTGTGTCTTTTCTGTTGATTCCTGAGGGTGTTGCACGTGAGGTGGTATTGTTGTTGCGATGCGGTTTGTCTTTTCAGGCTCGGGTGGGGGGTTTCCGTGAAAGTCCTTTAGTTCACTGACATGGGCTGTGCGCTCCTTACTTTGTCCATGTTTCCTCAGCCTTACGATGACTGGCGAGATGAAGTCCATCACGTAGTATGGTCCATCGTATCGCGGTGCTAGCTTACTGGCGAACCCTTCTACTGCTTTCGATAAGTGGTGCTGTTTGACCAGTACTAACTTCCCGATTTCTGGCTTCCAAGTACGTCGCCTGAGATTGTAGTGGCGGGCTTGGTCCTTTGCGGCTCGTTCCAGGTTCTGTCGCACGATCTCGAAGATTTCTCTCATTCGGGTCTCTCGGTCCTCGGGGTCTTTACCTAGCGTACCTGTCCCCGGAGTGGTCTCGTCATATAGTGTGTGTGGGAGGCGTGGTTCTCGGCCTTGTGTCAGAAAGGCTGGGCTGTACCCCGTTGAGTCCTGAACGCTTGAGTTTATCGCCAACATGACTTCGTCTCCAAAAATCGACGAAACGCTCTGCTGCTGAATTGTGCCCCGTTGTCCGTTATCAGGATTTTGGGCACGCCGTATCGTGCCAGTATACGTTCGCGAAACGCCCGTTGAAATCCTTCCGTCGTTGCCCTCCTCATTGGGTTCAGTTCAACCCGCTTTGAGAACCGATCAAAGAAGACTAGTAGCATGGTATTTCCGTGTTTCGATCTGGGGAGTGGCCCAATGAAGTCACTGCACAACGTGGCCCATGGTTCGTCGGCCACCTGGGTTAGCATCTTCCCTGCTGCTTGCTGTTGACTGGGTTTGTAGCACTGACAGCTTTCGAATCTCTTCACGTGCTGTCGGATGTCGCGAAACATACCCGGAAACTCCCCCTCACTTCGGCGGATGCTGACTTTCCCTTTCCAAGTAACTAGTACTCCAAACCGAGTTTTCCCTTGTGTGTAGAGGAAATGTATTAGCCGCATCGTTCCAGTTGCCACCCTTTCCTTGGCTTCATTTATTTTGGCCTGGAGTTCTTGGGGCAAGATTTCAGCCGAGGTCCCGCCGTCGTGCACCGTGTCGCTTCCTGTGAGTGGCAGGACGTCGTTATGCTGCCTGGGCGCCTCTGGGTTTGGGGGGTCACGTTCATCCGATACGAGCTTGGTGGGGTCTTCCTGGTGGTGTGCGGTCGTACGGGTGGAATTTCCTCTTTTCCTCTTGTTGTCGGTTTCGCTGCTGCTGCTGCTACTGCTGCTGCTACTGTTGCTACTACTACTGCTGCTGCTGCTACTGTTGCTACTGCTGCTACTGCTGCTGCTACTGTTGCTACTACTACTGCTGCTGCTGCTGCTACTGTTGCTACTGCTGCTACTGCTGCTGCTACTTCTATCTTGTCTGCTACGGCTCCGGTAGCGATGGCGAGTGCGGCGCGGAGTTCTTTGCCTACTGCGATTGTTCCTCTCTCGGGTGTTGCGTCCTAGGTCGTCGTCGTCTAGTTTGAGGTCTGGGAGTTTTATCGTTCGTTCGGCATTGCTCTGGATAAAAGCTGCGAGCATCCTTCGTTTCTTGTGGGCGCTGTCCACCGACATCTTCTGTCCTGGTGATTCGGGTCCTGATAATCCCCATGCGAGGGCCTTTTCTGCGGCCTCCAGGAGGAATGCGCCGCAATCCACCCGTTTTGTTGCTGTGGCATATCCATATGACGGCCTGGATAGCAAGTTTCGAATTCGGCCCAGGTCCACGGATGCCCCTTCGCTAGGTGCTGTTGTATGACATACCCGCGGATAATTTGGATGGTTTCCGTCCTCGGTGATTTGGCCCACGAGTCATACACGTCGATGGTGGCGCGGAGTGGTCTGCCCGGGTTGGTAACCACCACGAGGTACCAATGGTTGCCATCACAGATGGGCACTAAGACCAGGTCCTTTTCGATGAGCTCCTTACGCCGGTCCCACCTACTCACCAGTGCGTGTCGCCTGATGGCTGTCCTCTCAGGGTTCTCTTGCTGCTCTGGTCGGTACTGCTGCATGCGTGAAAAGAGGAACGTGCTACAAACCATGATCCTGTCCCTGTATTCTCCCTCCATCCTTCCTCCTAGCCACCTTAGTCCGACGGGGGAAAACTCCCGATCACTTGGCCCAGATCGATTTCTTCGGATGCGGGTGCAATACCTGTGCCCTTTTCGATGATGCGTCGTACACCTTCGTTGTCTTCCTTTAGTATCCTCTGGTTGTTCATCATGTTTGCTTTCTTCTGAATTTTTGGTTTACTGTTCGGGTTTGATGTCTGACTGGATTCAGTAATCACTTTAGACTAATTTTTACTTGCTGAGTGCACTTGAAACGAAAACAAGTTGCGGGACCTGTGTTCCGTTGTTTTCTCCTCTGGCGCAGTTCACTTCGTTGTTATTCCAGTGTGTTTTGGTCGGTTACAGCATTTGGGCGTCGTGGCGTTGATTTCGATGTTGTTGTCACAGCTTTACAGTAGTTCCAGATGAGGTCGTCAAATGCCGTTTTTGTTTTAAGTGTAAGTGTGCTGTTGATGTGTTGTGCTCGATTTCGTGGATGAGGTTGTCGATCGCTGTCGCATTTTCATCATGCATCTGGCTTCTCTTTTCGGCTTGTGCTCTGCGGTGTGGTTGCTTGGGGTTTGTTGCTGAGTGTTTTGGCCTCGTGGTTTTAATGGACAGGCGTTTTGCCCATGGCTCTTTGCTTGCAAGTTATGTGGGTAGCTATACCCTTTATTCTGCCGTTTGCTACTGTAATGCATTTCTGTTGATTCCTGAGGGTGTTCCACGTGAGGTGGCATTGTTGTTGCGATGCAGTGTGTCTTTTCTGTTGATTCCTGAGGCTGTTGCACGTGAGGTGGTATTGTTGTTGCGATGCGGTTTGTCTTTTCAGGCTCGGGTGGGGGGTTTCCGTGAAAGTCCTTTAGTTCACTGACATGGGCTGTGCGCTCCTTACTTTGTCCATGTTTCCTCAGCCTTACGATGACTGGCGAGTCCATCACGTAGTATGGTCCATCGTATCGCGGTGCTAGCTTACTGGCGAACCCTTCTACTGCTTTCGATAAGTGGTGCTGTTTGACCAGTACTAACTTCCCGATTTCTGGCTTCCAAGTACGTCGCCTGAGATTGTAGTGGCGGGCTTGGTCCTTTGCGGCTCGTTCCAGGTTCTGTCGCACGATCTCGAAGATTTCTCTCATTCGGGTCTCTCGGTCCTCGGGGTCTTTACCTAGCGTACCTGTCCCCGGAGTTGTCTCGTCATATAGTGTGTGTGGGAGGCGTGGTTCTCGGCCTTGTGTCAGAAAGGCTGGGCTGTACCCCGTTGAGTCCTGAACGCTTGAGTTTATCGCCAACATGACTTCGGGCAGCCTTTCGTCCCAAGTGCGTTGTTGTGACCCTGATAGTTGTGCAATTATCGTTTTGATGGTGCGGTTGGCTCTTTCCGTAGGGTTTTCCTGGGGGGTGTACGGTGCTGTAAACTGTTGGCGTATGCCCATGGTCTCCAAAAATCGACGAAACGCTCTGCTGCTGAATTGTGCCCCGTTGTCCGTTATCAGGATTTTGGGCACGCCGTATCGTGCCAGTATACGTTCGCGAAACGCCCGTTGAACTCCTTCCGTCGTTGCCCTCCTCATTGGGATCAGTTCAACCCGCTTTGAGAACCGATCAAAGAAGACTAGTAGCATGGTATTTCCGTGTTTCGATCTGGGGAGTGGCCCAATGAAGTCACTGCACAACGTGGCCCATGGTTCGTCGGCCACCTGGGTTAGCATCTTCCCTGCTGCTTGCTGTTGACTGGGTTTGTAGCACTGACAGCTTTCGAATCTCTTCACGTGCTGTCGGATGTCGCGAAACATACCCGGAAACTCCCCCTCACTTCGGCGGATGCTGACTTTCCCTTTCCAAGTAACTAGTACTCCAAACCGAGTTTTCCCTTGTGTGTAGAGGAAATGTATTAGCCGCATCGTTCCAGTTGCCACCCTTTCCTTGGCTTCATTTATTTTGGCCTGGAGTTCTTGGGGCAAGATTTCAGCCGAGGTCCCGCCGTCGTGCACCGTGTCGCTTCCTGTGAGTGGCAGGACGTCGTTATGCTGCCTGGGCGCCTCTGGGTTTGGGGGGTCACGTTCATCCGATACGAGCTTGGTGGGGTCTTCCTGGTGGTGTGCGGTCGTACGGGTGGAATTTCCTCTTTTCCTCTTGTTGTCGGTTTCGCTGCTGCTGCTGCTACTGCTGCTGCTACTGTTGCTACTACTACTGCTGCTGCTGCTGCTACTGTTGCTACTGCTGCTACTGCTGCTGCTACTTCTATCTTGTCTGCTACGGCTCCGGTAGCGATGGCGAGTGCGGCGCGGAGTTCTTTGCCTACTGCGATTGTTCCTCTCTCGGGTGTTGCGTCCTAGGTCGTCGTCGTCTAGTTTGAGGTCTGGGAGTTTTATCGTTCGTTCGGCATTGCTCTGGATAAAAGCTGCGAGCATCCTTCGTTTCTTGTGGGCGCAGTCCACCGACATCTTCTGTCCTGGTGATTCGGGTCCTGATAATCCCCATCCGAGGGCCTTTTCTGCGGCCTCCAGGAGGAATGCGCCGCAATCCACCCGTTTTGTTGCTGTGGCATATCCATATGACGGCCTGGATAGCAAGTTTCGAATTCGGCCCAGGTCCACGGATGCCCCTTCGCTAGGTGCTGTTGTATGACATACCCGCGGATAATTTGGATGGTTTCCGTCCTCGGTGATTTGGCCCACGAGTCATACACGTCGTTGGTGGCGCGGAGTGGTCTGCCCGGGTTGGTAACCACCACGAGGTACCAATGGTTGCCATCACAGATGGGCACTAAGACCAGGTCCTTTTCGATGAGCTCCTTACGCCGGTCCCACCTACTCACCAGTGCGTGTCGCCTGATGGCTGTCCTCTCAGGGTTCTCTTGCTGCTCTGGTCGGTACTGCTGCATGCGTGAAAAGAGGAACAAACCATGATCCTGTCCCTGTATTCTCCCTCCATCCTTCCTCCTAGCCACCTTAGTCCGACGGGGGAAAACTCCCGATCACTTGGCCCAGATCGATTTCTTCGGATGCGGGTGCAATACCTGTGCCCTTTTCGATGATGCGTCGTACACCTTCGTTGTCTTCCTTTAGTATCCTCTGGTTGTTCATCATGTTTGCTTTCTTCTGAATTTTTGGTTTACTGTTCGGGTTTGATGTCTGACTGGATTCAGTAATCACTTTAGACTAATTTTTACTTGCTGAGTGCACTTGAAACGAAAACAAGTTGCGGGACCTGTGTTCCGTTGTTTTCTCCTCTGGCGCAGTTCACTTCGTTGTTATTCCAGTGTGTTTTGGTCGGTTACAGCATTTGGGCGTCGTGGCGTTGATTTCGATGTTGTTGTCACAGCTTTACAGTAGTTCCAGATGAGGTCGTCAAATGCCGTTTTTGTTTTAAGTGTAAGTGTGCTGTTGATGTGTTGTGCTCGATTTCGTGGATGAGGTTGTCGATCGCTGTCGCATTTTCATCATGCATCTGGCTTCTCTTTTCGGCTTGTGCTCTGCGGTGTGGTTGCTTGGGGTTTGTTGCTGAGTGTTTGGGCCTCGTGGTTTTAATGGACAGGCGTTTTGCCCATGGCTCTTTGCTTGCAAGTTATGTGGGTAGCTATACCCTTTATTCTGCCGTTTGCTACTGTAATGCATTTCTGTTGATTCCTGAGGGTGTTCCACGTGAGGTGGCATTGTTGTTGCGATGCAGTGTGTCTTTTCTGTTGATTCCTGAGGGTGTTGCACGAGAGGTGGTATTGTTGTTGCGATGCGGTTTGTCTTTTCAGGCTCGGGTGGGGGTTTCCGTGAAAGTCCTTTAGTTCACTGACATGGGCTGTGCGCTCCTTACTTTGTCCATGTTTCCTCAGCCTTACGATGACTGGCGAGATGAAGTCCATCACGTAGTATGGTCCATCGTATCGCGGTGCTAGCTTACTGGCGAACCCTTCTACTGCTTTCGATAAGTGGTGCTGTTTGACCAGTACTAACTTCCCGATTTCTGGCTTCCAAGTACGTCGCCTGAGATTGTAGTGGCGGGCTTGGTCCTTTGCGGCTCGTTCCAGGTTCTGTCGCACGATCTCGAAGATTTCTCTCATTCGGGTCTCTCGGTCCTCGGGGTCTTTACCTAGCGTACCTGTCCCCGGAGTTGTCTCGTCATATAGTGTGTGTGGGAGGCGTGGTTCTCGGCCTTGTGTCAGAAAGGCTGGGCTGTACCCCGTTGAGTCCTGAACGCTTGAGTTTATCGCCAACATGACTTCGGGCAGCCTTTCGTCCCAAGTGCGTTGTTGTGACCCTGATAGTTGTGCAATTATCGTTTTGATGGTGCGGTTGGCTCTTTCCGTAGGGTTTTCCTGGGGGGTGTACGGTGCTGTAAACTGTTGGCGTATGCCCATGGTCTCCAAAAATCGACGAAACGCTCTGCTGCTGAATTGTGCCCCGTTGTCCGTTATCAGGATTTTGGGCACGCCGTATCGTGCCAGTATACGTTCGCGAAACGCCCGTTGAACTCCTTCCGTCGTTGCCCTCCTCATTGGGATCAGTTCAACCCGCTTTGAGAACCGATCAAAGAAGACTAGTAGCATGGTATTTCCGTGTTTCGATCTGGGGAGTGGCCCAATGAAGTCACTGCACAACGTGGCCCATGGTTCGTCGGCCACCTGGGTTAGCATCTTCCCTGCTGCTTGCTGTTGACTGGGTTTGTAGCACTGACAGCTTTCGAATCTCTTCACGTGCTGTCGGATGTCGCGAAACATACCCGGCCAATAGTAGCGACCACATATTCTCGCCGTGGTCTTCCGGATTCCTAGGTGTCCTGCTGACGCGCTGTCGTGGTTCTCTTGTAATACTCGACTTCGCAGGGTACTCGGCACACACAGCTTCCATGGTGCGTTGTCCTATGTGTCGATACAGTTGTTGACCTTCAATCACGTAGTCGGGGAATTTGGCGGGGTCCTCTGCGACCTGGTGGATTTTCTTCTGCAGCCAGTGGCACTTCTGTTGCCCGGTGTGTTTTTCGGAGGTCGTCATCAGCGTTTCTTGAGGTTGTCTTGATAGCGCGTCTGCGACGACGTTGAGTTTACCCCGCCTGTATTGTATGTCATATGTGTATTGTTGTAGCTCCAGTGCCCATCGTGCGATCCGACCGGAGGGGCTGGATATGGAGTTGAGCCATTTGAGGGAGAGGTGGTCTGTTACTACCGTGAACCTATACCCTTCGTTATACGCCCGCATCTTCCGTATTCCCCATATGATAGCCAGGCATTCCTTCTCGGTCGGCGAGTAATTCCTCTCTGCAGGGTCTCGGCAAAATCTGGGACAAACCGTCGGTACCATGAAGCGATGCCCAGATACCGGCGCACTTCTCGTACATTCCTTGGTGGTTGGAGTTCTTTGATCGCCGCCACTTTGTCGGGGTCAGTGTGTATGCCTTTGTTACTGACCACGTGTCCTAGGTATCGTATTTCTGTTTTGCAGAATTCACACTTTTCCGGGTTAATTTTTAAGTTAGCCATTTGCAATCGCTTGAACACCTTGCGCAGATTTTCTATGTGTTCGTCAAACGTCCTCCCGATGACAACTATGTCATCCAGGTATGCAAACGCATGGGGCTCCATCTCTGGTCCGATGACTCGATCGAGAGCTCGCTGGAAGGTTGCGGGGGCCGAGTGCAGTCCAAACGGCATAACGCGCCATTGAAACAGTCCACGGCCGGGTACCGTGAAGGCGGTGTACTGCTTACTCCTCTCTTCCATGGGGATTTGCCAATATCCATTTCTCAGGTCCAGGCTACTGATGAATTTTGCGCCGCGAAGCTTTTCTAGGATGTGTTGGATTCGTGGTAAGGGGTATGCGTCGGGCACCGATCGTGCGTTCAGTTCTCGATAGTCGATACAGAGTCTCCATTTGCCCGTCTTCTTTCGCACGAGAACTATGGGCGCGCTGTGGGGGCTATGCAAAGGCTCGATACATCCCTTTTCCAACAACTCGTCGATATCTGTATTTATTATTTCCTGCATGGCTGGATTACGGGGGAAGTAGCGTTGTTTTATGGGACGCTCATCGTGCATGACGATTCTGTGTTCCGCGATGTTGGAGACGGCGGGTAGTTGATCAAATTTCTTGAATTCTTGTTGCAGAAACGCTGAAAGCTGTTCCTGTTCTCTCCGTGGTGTTTTCTGCGTGGTGGTGCATTGTCGTATGTGTTCGGCGGGCGTTGTTCTGTGTTGTAATTTTATGGTCTGGCCACCGCAGCTTAGACGGGCCTCCACCCGTGACAAAAAGTCCAAACCTAATATTACTTCGTCCATTGCATCGGGGAGAATCAAGAATAGAAACTGTATCTCCCTATTACCTATCTTGACATCTAGCTGTAGGGCTTCTCGGATCAGCTTGGCTGTCCCTTCGGCCATCCGCACGGTCACATCTACGGGAAGGCCCTTTGTTGTTCCCCTTTTGTCCTCGGCAAAACGTTCGCTCACGAAACTCCTAGTAGCCCCTGTGTCGATCGTAGCTTTTACCGGTGTTCCTCATAGGGTGATGGTGGCGAATATCCGGTTGGAATCGAATGCGAGGAAGTTTACTGAGTCCGGGGTGTCGGCCTTAAGGTTTCCGTCGCACCACGGTTTCGACGGTCCCCTTGCTCGTTTCCTGATCGTTCGACGCGTTTCCGGCAGCATTCCACGGTCCGAACATTTCGCGAGCCGCAGTCCCAACAGAATATGGTTTGGGGGTTACGACAGTCCCGCCTCATGTGTCCGTCCTGGCCACATCGCAGGCAAGCTGTCCTTACATTTATTCGTCCTTCCGGATTTTGTGCTACCATGAAACTCCTTTCGGGTTGTCTGGGCCGAGGCGAGGGTTTGATAGGTTCTGCTGCTCCAGCGATGCCTTCAAAGTCTTCCGCTAGGCTGATGAGTTCGTGGAGGTCTCTAAAGTCTTTCCTCCGGATATAGTACTGGTACTCTTGACGACAGTTCCGGAAGATCCTTTCGACCTGTTGTGTAGTGGTGTAGTTAGCGTGCCTCATGAGATTTTGCATGACGATGACGAAATCCTTGAAGCACTCCTTTGGCTTTTGTTGGCGTTGACGAATTTCGTCTTCCAAGTGTTCCCAGTACCTGGAGGGCAGGAAGAACTGTAGGAAGTCTGTCGTGAAGGCGTTCCAGGTCTCCCATTTTCGGTTGTTGTTGCGGAACCATAATAACGCACGGTCACGGAGCAGTTCCGGCGAGGTTCCCGGCAGGAGGTCCCTGTTTAAACAGTAGGCATCTTCTCTAGCCTTCTTCTAGCCTTTCGATGAACAGAAGGGGCTCCTTACCCCCATCGTATCTCACTGACCACTTCCTCACTTGGTCCATTATTTGAGCGTACGACGTAACTGTCGTGCCCGTCCTGTTTCGCGTTGGAACCAGTTCCGGTGGTGTCGGAGATGTTGCCCTGATGGTTGTCTTTAGTTCGTCGCGTGCCGTATCTTCAGACGGGTTTAGAGTTATCACGGGTGCTGGTGACGGGCTGCGTTTATGCTTCTCCTCGAGCTCACTTAGGCGTATCTCGTCCTCCGACGTAACATCTCGTCCCGAAACATAGCTGGAAAACCTTTTCCTCAACTCTTCCACTGCGCCGTTGCTGTCGATTCGGAACTCGCTCATGTAGCTCTTCAGCTCCTCTTTTGACAGTGTATAAATCCAATCCATAAATCCAATTGTAACGAGGTTTTTCCCAGCCGGGGTACAACTCAGTGTGACCAGGGTTCCTTCTACTACTAGGGTCGTTACAATAAAAAGAATTTGTTTGTTTAGGGAATGGAATTCAATTGTTTTTATTATTATTTTCTTTTCCTAGCTTAATCCGTAAACTTAAAACCATTATTGGCTTAAAACTACGTATAAGGTTAAATTGTGTTTGTTAGGCAAGGATTTCACTCTTGCACTCTCGGCCGTGAGGATAGTTGTACTAGCGTAAGGCGTGGACGTGAAGGCAAGGTTTTCACTCTTACACTTTCAAGCGTGAGGATAGTTGTACTAGCGTAAAGCGTGGACGTGAAGGCAAGGATTTCACTCTTGCACTTTCAAGCGTGAGGATAATGATACTAGCGTGAAGGCAAGGATTTCACTCTTGCACTTTCAAGCGTGAGGATAATGATACTAGCGTGAAGGCAAGGATTTCGTTCTTGCACTTTCAAGCGTGAGTATAATTGCGTTAGCGTAAAGCGTGGATGTGAAGGCATGGATTTCACTCTTGCACTTTCCGGTGTGAGGGTAGATATACTAGCGTAAAGCGTGGGCGTGAAGGCAAGGATTTCACTCTTGCACTTCCAGGCGCGAGGATAGTTATACTAGCGTGAAGCGTGGGCGTGAAGGCAAGGATTTCACTCTTGCACTCTCAGCCGTGAGGATAGTTGTACTAGCGTAAGGCGTGGACGTGAAGGCAAGGATTTCACTCTTGCGTAAAGCGTGGACGTGAAGGCAAGGATTTCACTCTTGCACTTTCAAGCGTGAGGATAATGATACTAGCGTGAAGGCAAGGATTTCGCTCTTGCACTTTCAAGCGTGAGGATAATTGTGTTAGCGTATAGCGTGGATGTGAAGGCAAGGATTTCACTCTTGCACTTTCAATCGTACACTTGTTGCCGGGAGGAGGGATCACTAGGAAAGCAGGGCGATTGTTAGGACTGCTGGCCTTTTATACTCTTCCGTCGAGTGAAGGAGTCCCGTTAAATGCTACGATCGAAGAGTCCGTTAAATCGTATGATCGGTCGATGGTGTATTGTTGTTGCTTCCGTTGTTCTGGCATTGTTGTTGTTGTTTGTTGTTGGCCGGTTAGCATTGCTGCGCTTGATGGCTTGTTGTTGGCCGGTTAGCATTGCTGCGCTTGATGGCTTGTTGTTTCCAGGTCCCGTTGATGCAACGATAGGGAAATCCGTTAAATCATACGATCGACCAGTGGTGTGGCGTTGTTGTTGCCTCCGTCGACCCTATGTTGTTTGTTGATTTTCCTGGTCACCATGCATTGCGTGCTGTTTGTTGTTGTTCTATTTGTGATTCGGTGCCGTCTTATAATACATGCTCGTTGTTGTTGTCATCGATCGGATCTTCCGAGTCTGCATTGCCTGTTTGTTGTTATTGTACCTCTCTGCTTGTCTAGTGATGCTGCGAACTGTGGAATGTACGCGGCCATGTATGCATATTATTTGTTGTTGTTTCCTTCCTAAGTCTGCCCCGTTTTGTAGTGCATGCTTATTGTTGTTGTTCTCTTGAATCGACATCGATCGGATCTTCCGAGTCTGTGTTGTTTGCTTGTTGTTGTTGTACCTCTCTGCTTGTCTGATAATACTGTGAACTGTACGCGGCCATGTATTGCATATTGTTTGTTGTTGTTTCCTGAATCGACATCGATCGGATATTCTATGTCTGTGGTGACTCGTACTGCCTGTGTGTTGTTGTTGCTTCCGAGTGTATTGCGGGTGCGTTTACTCCTTAGTCATTGATTTGGGTATTCCCAGTCTGTGTGATCTGGTATCATGTTGTTGTTGTTTCGCTCAGCCGCTTGATGATGATGCGTACTAGCTATGTGTGGTGAGTTTACGAGAGAAGAGAGGAAAAGGGGAAACAATAGAAAACTGGAGTTTCCTGAACCATAAGACGAGAGTATTCTTTTGGTGAGTGTTTTACAATTTACTCAAGGAGAGTGGGCAGCATGTTGCAATCCACTTAAGGAGAGTGGGCAACATGTTAAATGAGAAACAAAATACTATGGCGTCTGTTTGTAATGGGTATACAAGTTTACATTTATTCAAATTAAAAATGTATATACGAATAGTGTGGAAAAAATTGTGTGGGACAATTTTTTTCCTCACAACAGTACCACAAGCGCGGTAGACAGTGGTGATGACGGGATGATTGTGTTATGCTTTTTATCTCTTGAGATTCTTCCTAGGTTATTTGATGCTAACAATTTTGACGATTGTGTCCGTGGTTGAACTCCGTCTTCCTGAGGCCTTATGAAGTTGTCCTCTATTGGTAGTAAACAGACTTTGGCTATGGGTCGCTTGAATTCTCCCTTTTCTGTCTTGACCGTTACCACCCTGGTGAGATCGTCAGCTCCTTTGTGTACTTCAATTATTTTTCCCAGGGGCCATTTTGATGGTGTCGATTCCAATTGTATCGTTGTTGAGTCCTGTTTATATACTCCTCGTTCCAACGTCTGTAGACATCTTGTTTGAGTTTTTGAATTAGTCTCCATCTTTTTACACTAGTTCCAGTAAGATCCAATATGAGATCATGCTGTGGTTCTATTAGTGGAGATCCAATGATGAAGTGACCTGGTGTAAGTGCATCAATATCTTCGATGTTGTTTGTTAATGGACACAGTGGTCTTGAAATCAGACATCCTTCAATTTGTACCAGAATATTATTCATTTCTTCGTACGTTAGCTTCTGCTCTCCTATGATCCGATTTAAGTGATACTTTACTGATTTCACTCCGGCTTCCCAGAGTCCACCAAAGTGAGAAGCTCCAGGTGGGATGAAATGCCACTGGATTCCCTTACTGACAACCTTCATTTGTAGTGCATCAATAAGGTTTTTTGCTCCAGCAAAATTTGTTCCATTATCTCTGTATAGATGATGTACGGCACCTCTCCTGCTGAACATTCGTTGTAATGCTGCCATAAATCCATCCGTTATTAGATCAGAAGTGAGTTCAATGTGCACCGCCTTGGTTGACATGCAAACAAAGAGTGCTGTGTAAGCCTTATGTGACCTTACACCTCGAAGCTGTGAGCATCTTATGTTGATTGGGCCTGCGTAGTCTACTCCACAATGTGTAAATGGTCGCGAGAACTTAACCCTTGCTTCCGGAAGTTGTCCCATAAGATGGCTTTATTCCGTGGCCTTAAATCGAAAACATGTTATGCATTGATTTACGACGGCCTTGACGGTGTTGGTTCCTCGGATTATCCAAAATTTCCTCCGGATGTGATTCAGAGTTAATTTTACTCCGTCGTGAAGTGTACCAATGTGAGATTGGCTAATGATTTATTTTGTCAGTGGATGCGATGATGATTGGATGTTTCTGGTCGTCTGACAAATTTGCGCGTTTTAAACGGCCTCCCACTCGCAATATTCCATTGGCATCCAGGGATGATATCGTGCTAATTGGTTTAAGTTCTTTATTTTGACGTAGTTTCTGCATGTCATCTTCAAATTCTTTTTGTGCACCCCTTACCAGAGCCTTTTCTGCTTCCAGAAGCTCTTTTTTCCAGATATTGGCTCATCCTTCTTTTTCTTTCGGCAATTATTCTTGAATCGAAGACAGTACGCGCTAATGCGTTGCAGTTTTGACAGTGATGAAAAGACAAGATAAATATCGTTCTTGCATGGAGGCCTGTCGTTTTGTTCCACCATACATTCATGGAATTTTCGAACCTCAGGCATACCTCGCAACTCCATCATGATCTTGCCAGCTGGCCACTGTTGCTGGTCTCCTTTCAACCAAGTTGGACCGTGCCACCATGTCGAGTTTTCAGCCAGAACATCTCTAAACAACCCTCTAGACGGAATGTCAGCAGGATTATCACTTCCGGGCACAAACCTCCATTGCCCTTTTAAATTTTGCTGCACGAAAGATACCCGATTGGCAACAAACGTGTTCCATTTCACTGAGTTTTGTTTTAACCAGCTCAGTACAATGGTAGAATCCGACCAGGCCACGACTCTGCTGTATCTCGTCTCTGTTCCTTGTGTAATGTACATCATTAGTTTCGTGAGCAATGTAGCTGCACATAGCTCCAACCTTGCTAGTGAAACTTGTTTCACAGGGGCCTCCTTGGTTTTTGCCGCGATGATGCATATCCCCAAAATGCTGAATGTGGTGTCATTATTAAAGTCATGTTCTGGTTCCATTTCAATTACTTCTCTTGGCAGTGCCTTTAAGAACTCTGAACTGTTTGATGTCCATTTGCGTAGGCTAAATCCACCCTTGTGAAGTAGATGCGTCAGTTCTTTCTGAATAAGTAGACAATCCCTTACTGAATTTGCACCGCCGAGACAATCATCTACGTAGAATCCTTCAAGTATAGTTTGGCTTGCCCGCGGATATCGTTGTTTTTCATCTTCAGCTGGCACAGAATCTTGATTGCCAGATAGGGTGCTGATGCTGTTCCGTATGTGACGGTTTTGAGAGCGTACTCCTTGATTTGATCCGAACATTTTGTTCTGCGCCATTGGAGTATTCACAGGACCCTTGAATAATCCATATAGTAGGAATTGCGGCAAAATGTCTGATCCAATTAGCAAATCAATTTCTTTAGGTTGCGAGTACCATGGGTCCGCCAGCTTCAAACCTTGGATGTGTGACCAATCATTTTGTGTAAATTAGGCTATTAAGTAAGTAAAGCGAGAATTCGTTCACCGGACGACAAAATTGATGTTATAGCAAATTATCCAAAACCTGCAGCGGCGAACGAGCTATGTAAGTTTATCTGCATGTTGAATTTTTATCCTTCCAAACGCAGCAAAAACTCAGGGGCGACTACGTGTTCTTATCAAAGGTAATAAGAAAAATTATAAAACACCAGTTATTTGGACCGAAGATTCTGAAAAAGCATTTGAGGAATGTAAACAAGAATTAGTAAACGCAGTAACGTTGACACATCCGGTACCTGACGCATATAGATGTAGCATCTGCTGCGGTGGGTGCAGCCATTCATCATTATAACGATGGACAACTTGAACCACATGGTTTTTATTCAAAGCGAATGACCGACCGTCAAACACGCTACAGCACATACGATCGCGAGCTATTGGCCATTTACCAATCAATCATACACTTCAAGCATATGATTGAAGGTAGAAAATGTATAGTTTTAACGGATCACAAACCAATAATTTTCGCATTTACTCAAAAACCAGAGAAAGCATCAGCACGACAATTATATCATTTAGATTTCATCGGTCAGTACCACCGACATACATTCACATCTCTGAAAAGAAAATATTGTAGCAGATTTGCTTTCCCGCATAGAAGGTATAGATGGCTGTGAACAAATCAATTTCGAAGAGTTGGCCGAAAGTAAAAAAACCGACGAAGTGTTAACCGATTTACTGAAAAACAACGATTCAACATTGCAACTAAAATTGGTTAATATCCCAAACACGACAAAATCTATCTTTTGTGACGTTTCAAAGAAACATGTGTGACCATTCATCACGAAGGAATTTCGTCAACGAATTTTCAATTCAGCTCACAACATAGCACACCCCAGCAAAAAGTCGTCGATCAAACAGATCAGCGAATGTTTTGTGTGGCCAAACATGAAAAAAGACATCGCCGAAATGGTAAAAACTTGTATTCCGTGTCAAAAGTCCAAAGTTTCTCAACACAACAAAACAGTAATTGAAAACTTTTCAATGTCAGTGTTGAGTGTATCAACAACAACAAGGCAATTGAACAATGTTTCGGCAACAAAAAGCAACTCAGCAATCGCCCAATTGCACAATACATTCAATTCGAATGTATCGGCAACAAAAAGCAACATCAGCAGTTGCACAATCACACTTACATCGAGCGTCACACACCCAACAAACGGTGACCCACATTAATGCAATTGCTATTTCTTCACAATCAGCAGAAAATCAATTGCATACCAATAAGTTTAAATTAGTAAGAATTTCAACAGTAGGTCAACATTACTGTTGGAATGCTTTTTAAGTAGTAAGCAAAATTTAATGTATAAATATAGAATGAATAAATGAGAAAGAGTCAGTAAACAAAAGCAAATAATCGTATTCTCAATTAACAAAAATTGACAGCTATCCCCTCACCAGTGGTAAGGTTGTTGTAAGTTTAATAAATCCTAAAAGGATTTACATGGTCCTTCGAGCCGGATTGGGGAGTCCCGATACACCCCAGAGTACCTAAGGAAGAGGCTAGAGGACATGGAAAAATTCTGGGTTGACTTCCAGATCAATAATGTGTACTTGGTAGAGCAAAGGAAGGCAAATCCGCAACTTGAGTACTTCACGAAAAGATACTTCATCCAGTTCGAGGCAAGATATTTAGATATCAGCGACACCATCAAGGCAAAACTGGAGACCAGAAGGAATTTGCAGCCATTCGCCGCAACAACAGATGTAGGCGGTCAGGCGTCTACCGCCTACGCCAGCGTCTAACTGGTAAAAACAAACGGGACATGAACAAAAAATATATGGCGTATTGGTCGATATTCATTCATTGCCCACGCCGGGGTCACAAAATGTATGTATCATATCGTATCGTCGTACTACTTTGTCAATCATGTATGTATTAAGTATTAAGAGTGGATTCTCTTGTGGTGTGAATCGCCACAAAATTATAGATTTTCATACATACCGAATTTTATAGAAATCGCTTGAGAAATGTCTTCGTTCCCGAAATTCCAGTCCTTAATGACAGTATCCTAGAATTTTCATAGCAACAAGTCTTATAGTCGCATATTAGTCCTACATACCAAATTTCATAGAAATCTCTTTAGATATTCCAGTCCTCAATGACCGTATCCCATTTCCAGAATTTCATTCCCGAAATTCCAGTCCCTAATAACCGTATTTCAGAATTTCAATAAAACCAAGTCTTATAGTCGCATTTTAGTCTTACATACGGAATTTCATAGAAATTGCTTGAGAAATGGCTTTGTTCCTGAAACTCCAGTCCTCAGTGACCATATCCCAGAATTTCCATAAGAACAAGTCTTATAATCTTAGTCCTACATACCGAATTTCATAGAAATCGCTGGAAAAATGGCTTCGTTCCCGAAATTCCAGTCTCTAATGACCGTACCCCCAAATTTCCATATGAACAAGTCTTATATTCGGATATTAGTCCTGCATACCGAATTTCAAAGAAATCTCTTGAGAAATGGTTTAGTTCCAGAAATGAAAGTCCCAAATAACCGTATCCCAGAATTTTCATAGAAACAAATCTTATAGTCGCATATTAGTTCTACATAACGAATTTCATAGAATTCATTCATACATCTGTAACGAGGTAAATGCCGGGGTACGCTCGCCGGCGTCCAGGGTCGTTTGCCTATTAACTAATAAGCCGTAGTTTTCGTTACAAAAATTATTTCTTTATTGACTCCGTAAATTTGGTTGAATATTTATATTATAATTATAAAATTGATTTCCTTTTGATTTGATTTAATTTGTTTCGCCTGGTTCGCTTTGTGGTTTCTCCTCGTTCTTCTGCCGTCACACCTGGTTTCGCTTCAGGGTTTCTCCTTGTTGTTCCTTGGCCGCTGACTCGGGTCTAGTAATGACGTGGTACGGGCAAGAAACTTTGGTTCGCACTTCAGGCGCCTTTAAGGGGAATTTGTCCCTACGGGATTTAGTCGGAAGGAGCAGGTCTTTCACCACTCGTTCCCCGCTAAATGGGAAAACTCGGCCCTACGAGAGATCGAAACTCAAGATGGAGTCCTATAAGGCCCGCCAGAGTCCTGAGTTCGAAGGGTTTCTATCTAATAAGGGGAATCTCTCCCTATCGAGGTTTTCAGAGTCTCGATATGGAGTCCTATAAGGCCCGCCAGAGTCTCGAGACAAAAAAAGGGGTTTCTGAACTAGATTTAATAGAGAGAGGCAGATCTTTCACTGTTCACTTTCTACTAAATGGGAAAACTCGGCCCTACGAGAATCAAAACTCAAGATGGAGTCCTATAAGGCCCGCCAGAGTCCTGAGTTCGAAGGGTTTCTATCTAAAAAGGGGAATCTCTCCCTATCGAGGTTTTCAGAGTCTCGAGATGGAGTCCTATAAGGCCCGCCAGAGTCTCGAGACAAAGAAAGGGGATTCTAAACTACTTATACTACTGGGGAATTTGGCTAACCTGATTCCAGCGCCGACCAACGTTAATTGTCCTGTACCACGCCTTTAAAATTCCTCCGTCTCTAGCTTCGTGGGTAGTTCTCATGTAAATTATGTTGTTCGGGTGTCTCGCTTACGGTAAATGCTTTTGTGTCAATTTCCGGTAGTTGCCGATGCTGCTAATATCTCCTCGAGGCGTTTTAATTTTCCACTGTTCACTTACCGTTTTTGGTGTCCCACTGTTGAAGTGAACAGTCTCACTGATGCAGACCAAAGAGAACAATTCTTCATGTGTTAATCCTTTTATAATCTTTGCCTCTTGGTTGTCTTTGCATCTTTGTAAGCTTGCAGCTTTGTAGTTCTCTCATCTCTCTCGTGTTGTTGGTGTTCTCTGGTTTCTCTAGTGTTTCCGCTATATTCCGCTTGATCCAGCCACAGCCCTGTCGTTCGGGCGCGGAGTATCGGCCACCCTGGCGAATACTTCTAGAGGTTGTCGCGACAGAGCGTCAGCAATCACGTTATGCTTACCTTTGCGGTATTGGATGTCGAAGCTGTATTGCTGTAGTTCCAATTCCCATCGTGCGATACGTCCTGCGGGGCTTTCGATCGAGTTGGCCACTTAAGAGAAAGATTGTCCGTAACTACGCTGAACCTGTAACCTTCCAGGTAGGGCCTAATTTTTCTGATCCCCCATACGATCGCTAGGCATTCCTACTCTGTTGGGGAGTAGTTGATTTCGGCTTTATTCAGGTGACGGCTGGCATAGGCGATCACTTTTTCGTGGCCATTTACCTCTTGTGTAAGTACCGCACCCAAACCATAGTCGCTGGCGTCGGTTTGTGGGGTGAACTTTTGGGTAAAGTCTGGGCATGCCAGTACAGGTGCCTCTGTGAGCCTCAATTTGAGTCTCTCGAAAGCCTCTTGCTCTTGTTCCGTCTACTTCCAATGTTTTCCCTTCTTGAGCAGACGTGCGAGTGGGTGGACGACATTGGAAAATTCTGGTACGAAACGCCTGTACCACGAAGCGATTCCCAAGCAGCGGCGCAGCTCCCGAACATTCTTTGGTGGTTGCACTTCCCGTATAGCGGCTACTTTCTCCGGGTCTGTGTGGATTCCTTCTTCGCTAACGACGTGGCCGAGGTATTTAAGCTCTTTTTTAAAGAACTCACACTTTTCTAGATTAATCTTGAGGTTTGCTGCTCGCAATTGCCGGAAGACTTCCCTCAGATTCTGCATGTGGTGTCTAACGTATTTCCAACCACGATGATATCGTCCAAATAGGCAAATGCGTGGGGTTCCATCTCGGAGCCAATTACCTGATCTAGCGCTCGATGAAAAGTGGCGGGCGCTGAGTGTAGGCCAAATGGCGTGACCCGCCACTGAAATAATCCACGACCCGGGACTGTGAACGCTGTGAACTGTTTGCTTTCTTCGTGCATCGGGATTTGCCAGTAACCATTTTTTAGGTCCAGACTGCTGATATATTTTGCATTCCTCAGCTTGTCTAGGATGTGGTTGATTCTGGGTAGCGGGTATGCATCTGGGACAGACTTGGAATTAAGCTGTCGGTAGTCGATGCAAAGCCTCCACTTTCCTGTCTTCTTCCGTACTAGCACAATAGGGGCGCTGTAAGGGCTGTGCGATGGCTCAATAGATCCTTTGCTTAATAACTCGTCGAGTTCCGCGTTGATTATCTCCTGCATTGCTGGATTCTTGGGAAAGTACCGTTGTTTAATGGGGCGATCATCAGACAATATGATTTTGTGGCTGGCTATGACTGTCGTTCCTTGTAACCTCTCAAACTTGGGCAATTCCTCATCTAAGAATGACTTAATTAACTCGCCTTCATCCTCAATGTTCCTGACCATTGTAAGCTTGGTGACTCCACCTTGAAATCTGCTTCCACTGGTGTTATCTAACGGGACCATGGTAAGCTTGGTGACTCCTTCCTGAAATCTGCTTCCACTGGTGTTATCTAACGAGACCATGGTAAGCTTGGTGACTCCTTCCTGAAATCTGCTTCCACTGGTGTTATCTACTGAGAGTGATGAACCTCCGCAGCTCATGACAAGTCCAAGTTGAGCTAGACAGTCCATTCCCAGCAGCACGTCGTCTATCGCTCCTGGTAGTACTAGAAAAGTAGTTTGACATCGTGCGGTTCCTAGTTTCACTTCGACATCAATGCAGTTGTAAATTTCCCTCGGAGTTCCGTCGGCCATACGAGCAATTATTTATGTCGGTCGTGGTTTGGTCTGGAACTGTCCCCGCTTTTTGATGAAATCTTCACTAGCAAAACTTCGTGTTGCCCCCGTGTCTATGGTTGCGATCGCCGGTGTACCGTTGAGGGTTACATGCGCGTACACCCGGCTCGCGTCTTGCTTGAGGAATCCTACTGTCTTCGAGGCATGGGTGTCTGAGGTCCGGATGTGCCCCGCTCGTTCCGGTCCCCTCTTCCGTTTCCCGCGTTTAACCTGCAACAGTCTTTAGTGCGAACATTCCTCCGGCCACATTCCCAAAAAAAAGTAGCGTCTCGTATTTGCAATCTCTGTGGAAATGCCCCTGTTGGCCACATCGGCGGCATGCTGTTCGTGGGTTAGTGAGAAACTCGGCGTCTGGTGTAATTCCACAGTATATCGGCCATAGTATTCAACCACCACAGTGAGGTTGAGTTTAATCTAGTGCTACCTTAAAACAAACAAAAAACATATAATTTGTGAGTAATAAACGCAAAATTAGTTGCAAACAATTGCATCCCGTACAAATCATCGTGGACAGATTATTAAATTCTCACGATAAGGTTGTTATAGTGAAATAAAAGGTAAAATATAAAAATTTATATTTCTTTGGCAATTTTTTGGCCTTGTATGGCACCAGCTGACAGCGAAATTGGCGCTATTATTCAGCTTTCGACTGTGGAACCTAAATTGTGGAACCTAGACCGCTAAGCTTTTATGTCGATCAAAAGCTTTTCCTCCAATGTCTTAAAAGCTCTCACCAGCATTGCCAACTAAAATAATAAAATCTAAATAAATAAATAATGAAAAATAAAAATAATATAAAATAAATTTAATATAAAATGGGAATGGATAGAACACCTCCGCCAGAAGGAGGAGGAAGTACCAAATCTAAAACCAACCCAAACGCAACAGATCAGAAATTTCTGATATTAGAAAAGAAAAATTCTCTAGTGCCATGGACCTCTGGTATAAATAAAAATGTAATGCAAATGCAAAAAAGTGTAAGCGGTTCTTTCCAAACTTTAAAAAGAGCTACAACATCAAATATTGCGGTAGGTAACAATATTGTGCCAAGCGACATCGCTTTAATGGACAAACGCGATGTCAATGAAACTGTTTTGCACTCATTAATGCAAACAGGTATGGAACGTTACATAACCGTAACATCCAAACGAAAACGCAATCCCAAGTCTCCAGTGCAATCTGCGACAAATTCAAAAACTATAAAACTAGGAGCTAGAATATCAACTGGTAACCGTTTCCAACCACTGTGTGGAAATAACAGTAACAACGAAGCGGAAACTCGAGAAGAGGCGAGAGCACCAAAAGAGCGACCACCATCAATATACCTTCGAGAAGCGCCGTCTCAACAATTGGTAGCCGATTTTAAAAAAGAAACAGTTGGAGAGTTTTTTATTGCCCCGATTAAACAAGGCAGTATCCGTGAAACCAAAATTTAAGCTTTGAGCATCGAGGCATATCTCAAAATTGTTGCCAACTTAGAAGCAGCTAATAAATACTTTTACACCTACAGATTGAAAAGTTTGAGAGGACTATCAGTAGTAATAAAAGGAATCGAGTCATCGGTATCGCCACAAGAGATAAGTGAGGAACTCACTGCCAAGGGTTTCAATATAAGAAGCGTTATCAACATTATTAATCGTGAGAAAATCCCTCAACCAATGTTCAAAGTTGAGCTGGAACCTGAAGCAAAAAAAACAAAAGGGACACACGAAATCTATACCATGAGGTATCTGATGTATAGAAGGGTGGTAGTGGAAGAGCCACACAAACGTAAGTCAGTCTTACAATGCACTAATTGTCAAGAATTTGGACATTCTCGAAACTATTGCAAACTGCCAGCTGTTTGCGTGATATGCGGCAACATGCACAAAACTAGCGAGTGTGATTTGGACAAAACCAAACCAGAAGTAAAGAAATGCAGTAATTGTGGGGAAAACCATACCGCAAATTACAGAGGATGCATAGTGTTAAGGAAAAAAATGAATTATAAAATTTACGATACCCAGCATCCTAACGGGAAACCTCGTGGGGGATCAGCAATTATTATTAGAAATAGAATAAGACACCATGAATTGGACAAATATCGCGAGGAACATATACAGGCAACTAGCATCTGCTTAGAAGAATGGTCCGGTACATGCACCATATCCGCAGCTTACTGTCCACCGAAACATTCAATTAAAAAGCAACAATTTGCAAATTATTTTAAAACCTTGGGAAATAAATTCCTTGCAAGAGGAGATTTCAACTCCAAACACATCCAATGGGGCTCCCGATTAACATCACCAAAAGGCAAGCAGCCGTGGGAATGTATGCAGGAAGGAAAACTAGATCACGTTTCTGGAGTCAGACCAACATATTGGCCAACCGATAGACGAAAAATTCCCGATTTAATCGACTTCTGTGTAATGAAGAGCATTGCTAGAACTTATGTTACGGCCGACACATGCTACGAACTATCATCTGACCACTCCCCGGTCTTAATAATATTAAGCACACAAGTTTTAAATTCAGAATCAAATATTTTTTTAACGAACCGACACACTAATTGGTCACAATTCAAATCTGCAGTGACAAGAGAGTGCTCATTAAGTATCCCACTTAAATCGAAATCTGAGATTGATGAAGCAGTACAACACCTAACGAAGACATTAGAGCAAGCAGCAAAGGATGCTACCTGCAACAGCTCTACTAAAGTGAAAATGCACCAAGCGTCACAGAATATTCAACAGCTCTTAAAGACCAAACGCATATTGCGCAGGCAATGGCAGTTACATAGATCACCTGGACTTAAATCAAAATTAAATAAAGCTATCAAAAACCTGAAAGCAGCACTAACAAAGGAACATGATGAGGGGATTCAATATTATCTAAGCAAACTTACAGCATCAGAAGCAACAGATTACTCACTGTGGAAAGCCACAAAAAACTTGAAACGGCCTACGCAATCATGTCCTCCGATTCGCCTTCCCGATGGAACCTGGGCAAGAAGCGATGCAGAAAAAGCAAACGCATTCGCCCAACATTTAGTTAAAGTATTTACTCCGAACGAAAATAATGGACACTCGGAATTGCTGCCTGAAGAAGCTGAAGCTTCAGAATTTCAACCTATTAAATATAATTGCCGTGAAGTAAAAATAATGATCAGCGAACATATAAACCCCAAAAAGGCACCTGGTCATGATCTTATTAGTGGTAAAATGCTTATAGAACTTCCAGATATATGTATCAAATTAATAACATACATTTTTAATGCTGTAATAAAAACTGGGTATTTTCCTAAAACTTGGAAAATTTCACAGATCATAATGATCAATAAACCAGGTAAAGATGAAACAAAAGTAGACTCGTATCGTCCAATCAGTTTACTGCCAACTCTGTCAAAACTCTTTGAAAAAATGCTTCTTAAAAAGCTCAAACCATTTCTGCAAGAGCAAAGTATTATACCGGATCACCAGTTTGGATTTAGAGAAGATCATGGAACCATAGAACAAGTGCATAGGATCGTAGCAGAAATGAGAAACTCATTTGAACAAAAAAAGTACTGCTCCGCAGCATTTTTAGACATTGCCCAAGCTTTCGATAAAGTATGGCACGAAGGCCTTATACATAAAATTAAGGCTCAGCTACCATCAAACTATCATGCGATCATTAAAAATTACCTGTTAAGCCGGAAATTCTTGGTGAAATATAATAGTGCATCTTCTAATTTAAATGAAATACACACAGGGGCTCCACAAGGCGGTGTACTGGGTCCAGTGGTATATCTAATTTACACAGCGGACCTTCCTACTTCAAATTATGTAATAGTTTCAACATTTGCAGATGATACAGCTTTATTAGCGACACATGAAAACCCCCAAATAGCATCAAGAGTCCTGCAAGAACACTTAGAAGAAATAGCTTAGTGGCTTTCAAAATGGAGAATAAAAGCAAACGAGCAGAAATCAGCACACATTACATTCACTCTCCGTAAACAAACCTGCCCTCCAGTGAAGTTAAACAACATCAATTTACCCCAATGCGAATCCATTAAATACCTAGGTCTACATCTAGACAGAAGACTGTCATGGAAGAAGCATATCGAAACAAAACGACAACAAATCAACATCAAGAGTGATAAAATAAATTGGCTAATCGGAAAACATTCTAAATTAACTCTAGACTGTAAAGTCTTGTTGTATAAAATGGTACTAAAACCAATCTGGACTTACGGAATACAATTGTGGGGCTCAGCCTGTGCCTCAAATATAATAAAATTGCAACGTGTGCAATCAAAAATACTACGAATGATGGTAAACGCACCTTGGTACATACGTAACACAAACATACACCGCGAACTCAACATCGAAACAGTGGCAAATACAATACAGCAGTTCAGCAGAAAATACCAAACTAAGTTAGAACAACATCCCAACACATTAGCTCGGGAAATATTATGGAGTCCTAGATATCGGCGCCTTAAAAGAAAAGATCACTTAGATCTAGCTAACTAATCCATATGAACAACAAACCAAATAGTGCATATTAATATTAAGAATTAACATAGGTTAAGACTTAAAATTGATCTAGCTTGTAAGATTTGAAAACAAATTGTGAGTTTCCCAAGATAGGAAAGATTCAAGAATAAAGCCAAATGCAGTTAAAAAAAATAAAAAATAAAAAAAATATCGGCTGCGTCTGTGTATGGCCGCAACTGGGTCTTTGTTTCCCCGAATCCTCTCGAAATCCTCGGCCATTTCTATCAACTCTTCCAGGTGATGGAAATCTCTACGGCGTATGTATAGCTGATACTCCTGCAATGTGTTCTCGAATATGCGATCTAGCCGTTGTTCATCGGTGTAGTTGGCGTGGCGCATCAGTGTTTGGAGGGCGAGGACGAAGTCTTTGAAACACTCGCGAGGTTTTTGGTGCCGTTGTCGGATGTCATCTTCCAATCGTTCTAAATAACGGTTCGGGAGAAAAATTTTCATAAAGTCCCTTTTGAAATCGCTCCATCGCTAATATTGTCGGTTGTTGTTCCTGTAGCAAGCCAGCGCACGATCACGTAACAGCTCAGGCATTGTTCGAGGCAACAAGTCCTTGTCCAGATTATACACTTCAGCCAGCTCCTCCACGCGTTCAACAAATGCCAGCGGTTCCTTTCCGCCGTCGTATTTCACTGACCACTTTCTCACTTGGTCGATGAGTGCAGGGTATTGGGATGTACGTTCATTTGAAACAAATTTTGTTTGACTCTCCCTGGATGGCTTCGGTGCTTCTAAGCACGCTGGTCCCGTAAGCGGTGGGATCGGCGATGTACGTTCGTTTGGGGCGATTTTTATTTGACTCTCCCTGGATGACTTTGGTATTTCTAGGCACGCTGGTCCCGTTAGCGGTGGGATCGGCGAAGGAGTTCGCGCGTAACGTACCTCTAGTTCCTTTAGGCGGGCTAGCGATCTTCTGTAAGGCTTTCGCTGTTGATGAGAGCCGAAAACCGTTTACGCAATTCCTCAACTGTACCACTTGCTTCCAAGCCGAATTCTTCCGCGAGTACCGCAAGTTCTCCCTTTTTCAGCTCGTAGACCCAACTTGTTTTTACCATTTTGGGGTATTCTTTACTAGATTTTCCTCAAGTTTTACACTCGATTTAGAATATTTTTTTTTCTTATTATACTGTCTATTATTAAGTTATATGTTTTTTTTGTTTTTGTAAAACTTAACTTGGGGTTTTTTCCTTTAACGGAGTCCCTTTTCGTTACAAAAATTATTTCTTTATTGACTCCGTGAATTTGGTTGAATATTTATATTATAATTATAAAATTGATTTCCTTTTGATTTGATTTAATTTGTTTCGCCTGGTTCGCTTTGTTGTTTCTCCTTGTTCTTCTGCCGTCACACCTGGTTTCGCTTCAGGGTTTCTCCTTGTTGTTCCTTGGCCGCTGACTCGGGTCTCGTAATGACGTGGTACGGGCAAGAAACTTTGGTTCGCACTTCAGGCGCCTTTAAGGGTAATTTGTCCCAACGGGATTTAGTCGGAAGGAGCAGGTCTTTCACCACTCGCTCCCCGCTAAATGGGAAAACTCGGCCCTACGAGAGATCGAAACTCAAGATGGAGTCCTATAAGGCCCGCCAGAGTCCTGAGTTCGAAGGGTTTCTACCTAACAAGGGGAATCTCTCCCTATCGAGGTTTTCAGAGTCTCGATATGGAGTCCTATAAGGCCCTCCAGAGTCTCGAGACAAATAAAGGGGATTCTAAACTACTAATACTACTGGAGAATTTGGCTAACCTGATTCCAGCGCCTACCAACGTTAATTGTCCTGTACCATGCCTTTAAAATTCCTCCGTCTCTAGCTTCGTGGGTAGTTCTCATGTAAATTATGTTGTTCGGGTGTCTCGCTTACGGTAAATGCTTTTGTGTCAATTTCCTATAGTGGCCGATGCTGCTGATATCTCCTCGAGGCGTTTTAATTTTCCACTGTTCACTTACCGTTTTTGGTGTCCCACTGTTGAAGTGAACAGTCTCACTGATGCAGACCAAAGAGAACAATTCTTCATGTGTTAATCCTTTTATAATCTTTGCCTCTTGGTTGTCTTTGCATCTTTGTAAGCTTGCAGCTTTGTAGTTCTCTCATCTCTCTCGTGTTGTTGGTGGTTTTCTCTTGAAACAGATCGCTTGAGTTTTTTCCATTTCGCATTTTCTCACCTCCGTTACTTCGTGCATACCTGTTTGCATGCACGTGTTGAGTTGCTATGCTGATTCGGTCTTATTGCGATTTTTGTGATGTTTTCTTCTTGCGTGTGTGCCCTGCTGTACTTGTTTGCACGCACGTGTTGTGTTGTTACGCTGGGCTTTTGCATGCATTTGATCTCCGTGCGTGCACAGTGGGTGTAAGACGAAAATTGTAAGTTAAAATGTTCGTCGTTACACATCATAAAATTTCATACATACCTAATTATATTGAAATCGCTTGAGAAATGTTTTCGTTCCCAAAACTCCAGTCCCTAATTACCGCATCCCAGTGTTTCCATAGGAACAAGTCTTACAGTTGCATCTTAGTCCTACATACCGAGTTTCATAGAAAACGCTTGAACAATGGCTTCGTTCCCGAAATTCCACCCTCTAATGACCGTATCCCAGAATTTCCATAGGAACAAGTCTTGTGGTCGCATTTTAGTCCTATATACCAAAAGGGCTTGAGAAATTACTTAATTACAAGAATTCAAAAAAATAACACAAAATTGTAACATTTTTATTTTTGATACCATTCTAAACTTTCTCCTAAACGCCGATAAAGTAGTTTCACTTACTAAAATAAATAACGGGTGTTTTTTTAAGAGGTTGCCGATTTTTTTTTTGAATAAAACACATATAAAATTATGAAATGACCAAAATTTTTTTTTATTTGGTAGATAATTTTTTGGCATTTAACATTTAAACACAATTTCTGGCATATGGCTACCACGACTATTTTTCACAAATGTCATTCTGGAGGTCCAATTTTCCAGCACTTTTTCAAGCATTTGAGGGCGTATGTCAGCAATGACACGTTGAATATTGGTTTCCAAAGCGTCAATCGATTGAGGTTTATCCACATAAACCAATGACTTCACGTATCCCCACAAAAAGTAATCGAGTGGCGTCAAATCGCACGAACGCGGAGGCCAATTCACCGGACCATTTCTCGAAATAATGTTGTCGTTGAAAGTTTCTTTCAATAAGTCGATTGTTTCACGTGCTGTATGGCAAGTGGCACCATCTTGTTGAAACCACATTTCATCCATATCCATATCTTCAAGATTTGACAACAAAAACTCATTTAACATGGTTCTGTATCGATTTCCATTCACGGTAACGCGTCGTCCTTCCTCATTTTTAAAGAAATATGGACCGATGATCCCACCAGCCCATAGACCGCACCAAACAGTACATTTATCAGGATGCATTGGTAATTCTTGAACGGCGTGTGGATTATCTTTGCTCCAAATGCGACAATTTTGATTGTTGACGTATCCATTTAACAAAAAATGCGCCTCATCACTGAAGAGAATTTTACGGTAAAAAAATGGATCTTCGTTCAATTGATTTAACGACCAATCACTGAATTCACGGCGCAAACGATGGTCGTGTGGCTTTAATTCTTGCACCAATTGAATTTTGTATGGCACCAAACCCAAATCTTTACGTAAAATTTTCCATAAAGTCGATGGACAAAGTCCAATTTGCTGAGCACGACGACGAATCGATAAATTGTCGTTTTCTTCGACACTGGCCTCAACGACAGCAATATTTTCTTCTGTACGAACTCTTCTCATTCTTGTCGGTGGCTTGGCATCCAAAAGAGTGAATGTAGACCGAAATTTGGTAATTACGTTCTTTATGGTGGTCTCTGACGGACGATTATGTGCACCATAAAATTCACGAAGTGCTCTATAAACATTTTTAATTGAACACTGATTTTGGAAATAAATTTCCACGATTTGAAAACGTTGTTCTGGAGTTAACCTATTCATAATGATTTGCCAAACAATACTGAGTAGAAATGCCACTTTGAGCTGTCAAAACAACTGTCATAAAATAAAACGACATCTATCGGAAAAACAAACCTCCTAAAAAACACCCTTTATTTATCATAAAGATTTATGATTGCGAGCCCAAAGGGCGAAGCTTATATTCTGAGGACATGAACATTTTTTTCAATGAACGTGTGTACATTTGTACATTTATACGTACGTGTTTTCATTCATAGGTGTAACTACTCCTGAGGCACCTGCAAAAAAATACTCAATATACGCATCGCTATCGATTTTTTTTTAAACTTAAGGTTTGCAAAGTTAGATGTGGTTTTTTCAGTCTATATCAGAAATCGCTTATGAATAAAAGATCTATCGCTTATGACTGAAAGATCTACATTCAACGTTGCATACTATTAAGCTTTTAAGATAATTCCGTCTTTATACTGAATTAAAACTAAATACATTTCGCGGGTGTGTGTAGTCACATAGGTTAGGTTAGTTTAGGTTGCGGTGGCAGCTAATGCTCACTTAGACCATTCGCGGTCCTTTGTGTTACCACAGGATCTTATAACTTTCCCCTTTTCAGAAGATCCATTCAGAGCTCTTAATGAATCGGAGTATATCTCGCACTTTGCCGTTTTCGAGATCTGATAGGTTATTCATTATACGCTTACCCAAGTGTTTGTGCCTTCTGTGCATTAGTGCCGGACATGAGCAAAGAAGATGTTCAATGGTCTCTTCCTCCTCCTCGTCCATGCAACTTCTGCAGAAGTCATTATATTCGACACCCATCCTTCTCGCGTGTATACCTAGAAGGCAGTGTCCTGTCATTATTCCTACAACCGTTCTTAGTTCACGTCTATGTAGGGAAATAAGCGCAGTTGAGCGCTTCAAGTCCAGCTTCGGCCAGACCTGTCTTGAAATATTGCCGGTGTCGGTGTTTTCCCACCTTACATTTGTTATTGTTTCTGCCTCTTTCCGAAGCTCAAATTTCAGTGTCGCGATAGGACTCCCCACCTCCGCCCTTTATGGTAGCAGCTGGAGAGTCGAGCCATCCGTGAAAAACTGTATTGTTTCGTTGTCGGTTACGGATCCACTCTTCCAGTCTTCTTTGGAGGGTATTGTTGTCCGAAAACCTTTTTGAAAGCA
Organism: Nephrocerus scutellatus; assembly: GCA_947095585.1. Lineage (NCBI taxonomy): Eukaryota > Metazoa > Arthropoda > Insecta > Diptera > Pipunculidae > Nephrocerus > Nephrocerus scutellatus. The sequence continues at coordinate 70,695,576 of OX352762.1, read as the reverse complement.
TAACATTGGTGTTATGTAATCCAGTTTCGTCAGCTCCTCCTTTAGCGATTTAGTTATGGTGGATTGTCCTTTTTGAAGACTTCTCCACTGATTGACAGCTAACAGTCGCGTAGCCGTAATTGCTGCTTTCTGTTTGCCAAATATATCTAGTGGGATCAGGTGGAGCATAACGTCTATAGCGCGAGTTGGTGTAGATCTCAGCGTCCTGCTTATAAGCATGCAGACCGCTCTTTGTACCTTCCTCAATATACCTTTATGCGTGTTTTTTCCATAGGTGGCCACCATACGCTTACCCCATACAGTAGTAGTGGTCTCACTACCGACGTGTAAAGCCAGTGTACCAGCTTTGGTTTCAAACCCCATTTTTTACCAATATTCGCTTTATTAACTGTTTCTATTATATTAGGTTTCCAGCTTAGTTTCCTGTCCAAGATTGTCCCCAGAAATCTTGCTTTATCAGAAAAAACTAAGGGGTACCATTTAGTGTTGGGGGATCAACTGTTGGAATTTTATATTTCCTGGTGAAAAGGACAAGCTCTGTCTTATTCGGGTTGACGCCCAGACCGCTTTTATTTGCCCATTCTTTAACGATTAGGAGGGCATTTTGTATAACCTCCTTAATCGTTCTGAGCTATTTTCCTGAGAATTTAATTATCTAACTCAGTTCCTAAACTCACTTAATTTGTCTGGATCTCCACAACATCGTCCTGCAGTTTGATCTCCAATTATTTTACCACGGATTCTCGATTCGCCAAAACTTTGCAACAGCACAAGACTGTGCGTAAAAGAGATGCCGGGCAATATAATTGAAGCGACTATCTCGAAAGAAAATGGACAGAGTGAAACAGTTTTTATCCCACGGATAGCACTTATTTTGATCTACCTTTAAAATTTAAGAGATTGCAATTTGCAGTAAAATTTGCATTTTCGATGACGATTAAGTACTGCCGGATATATGTTTAAGATCGCCATGTTTTCCAACGAACAACTTTATTTGGCTTGCTCAGGGTTGGGTTGACCTATGAATTTCTTTATTCTTGCTCGTGAAAAGGGCGGATGTGCCCGTCAAATCTGAGCTTATGTATGTTATACACCGTATCTCGGAAAACACCATGGTGGAAGGATATATGCAAATACATGAACTATGACAACAACTGGAAATTAGTCTCCAAGACGTAACCTTTTTATGGAGAATCCTTATGCAGCTTCGGCTGCAGTAAACCGCACGTCGGATTTGGGAGTGCGGCATATTTCATGTACGAGCGTCAATCAAGACGCCATACAAATGAATCGTTAAAAAATAGAAGAAGTCTTTCAAGAAGCGCAAATGTTACTTTTGGCTACCACATACGTACGAAAATCGGAGCATGGAACGTTCGATCCTTGTACAGCGAAGGTAGATACGAGCAGGTTGAGCGTGAAATGCTTCTCCTAGAGATCAGTATCCTGGGCATTAGCGAAACTAAGTGGAGAGGAAGAGCTGAATACAGATCAGACACTGGACAAACGAGCATTAAGCATACTCATGAGAATTAAGTACAACTTAGCGGTCCGTAAGCCACTACGTAGGCCAAGGTCAGAACGAAACTGGTCCTCAACCAAAGGTTGGCCCAGACTCAGCTAACCTCCAAGGATTTCCATATCTGCGGGTAAAGCCAACCTCCGTAGTACCAACGCGACCTTGGTGAGGTCTGACATCAAGGGACTCAGCTCTTTCAGAATGAGTGCATGGGCGATTGCAAAGCAGACCCTGGCAGCACCGGAACCTCGAACCCCATCATTTGTCACTAGGATACCACCTCTAATATCCTAGGCCGCCCAACATAGAAACTATCCCAGGCACTACCGTGTCCTGCAGTGTACGGTAAGGCTGCTACATACGAAGACAGTGCCCGTTCTAGACATTCTAATTACTAGCACCCCTGCCCCTTTTATCTTCCGAGTTTAACCAAGTATCAGACTTAATTTTACCAGACAGTAAGATACAGCGGTCCCCTCGGGGTGAGATTAATGACAGCAAGGTTGGTTGAGCTGAAATGACTTCCAGGAATAAAACAATCGACCAACGAGTTCGTCATTGAACTCTAGAAAACTATTTACTACTTATTTATTTAATAACAATATTTGAAATTTAATTGCATTCACAACTTAAAAAAAAAAAAAAAATGATAATATATAAATAAATTATAATAATATTTTAGTTAATTACTTGTTTTTTTTAGTTTATTTGAAATACTCTGCAACACAATATCACATCTTAAATTGTTTTTAAGTGCTTTTATATTAACTTGTCTATGTCTGTGTGTGTCTACGACACGGACATAAGCTAAAAATTATGTATTTAAATTACGTGCTGATTGTGCGTCTCGCACTGGCGGAACGTTCCCACAGTTTTTGCTGAGTGCGCTTCTCGCACTGGCGTAACGTTCCCACACTTTTTGCTGAGTGCGCTTCTCGCACTGGCGGAACGTTCCCACACTTTTGCTGATTGTGCTTTTCATAATCATTTAAATATTTTTTTTGTCAATTGTGATTCTCGCAATACTTTGCTATTGTTATACATATTAGTTTTAATTATATTTTTTGAGAAATTAAAAATGACCACTTGGATTGAAGACGTCGGGTCCAACAGTACTTCTATTATTTTTATATCGCAAACATTTAATGGTCCTTCGAGCTACTACTTGAACTTAAACTCTGTGGAAAAACTGTGACTATAATATTTAAACTAAATGTGGGTAAGCTGTGACTATAATATTTAAACTAAATGTGGATAAACTGTGACTATAATATTTAAACTCGGTGGAAAACTGTGACTATAATACTTAAACTCGGTGGAAAAACTGTGACTATAATAGTTGAATTATTTGTGGAAAAAACTGTGACGATAATACTTAAAATCTGTGGAAAAATTGTGACTATTTGAACTTGAACTTATACGGAAAAATTGTGACTATTTTATTTGAACTATAAACTATGTGGACATTTTATCTACAATTTGACAATTTGAACTATAACCTATGTGGACAATTTGTAACTACCTGAACAATTGAACAAAAAATGCCTGAGGTAAACGCGGATGAAAAACTGTTTGATAAACAGTTTGACTTGGGTAAGTCTTTAGAAACTTTTTACAATAATTATAAAATAGACAGTTCGATTAGAAAGACTTAGAAAGAAAGAAAATAAGAAAGAAGGCTTGACGAAAAGCTGGGAGGAGTTTAGTAGTAACGTCTCAATACTGATAAAGAACAAAGAAAATAATGAAACTCATGACTACTTTAAAAAAGATTTAAAAAAAAAGTAGAAACACTACTTGTATAAAAAATGATGAGCGATATCGAGCAAAGAATAGAAATTCTAAATAGAACGGAATAACTAGAAAAACTACAAGAAGATCACGTAAAACGCAACCAAAGCGTCGACAGCAGTTCTTCAGAACAAGCAGAACATTAGAATATCCCTATTGGAACAAAAACTTCTAAAAGAAAAAGAAGCGCTACGAGATGAGACACAACACACTTACATTCAATTCAAATTGAATGAAGTAAGTGGAGCGTGGAACAACAAGTGATATAGAAGAAGAATATTTGAAAACAAATGCTTTTGAAATCATTGAACAGAAACACAGAAGCTTTATACTAGAGCTTCATGGATGTTTAAAAACTCCCAATGAAACCACCAAACAACCATCTAATGAAGTACAACTGCCAGCAATTAAAGTACCAGTATTTGATGGCTCAATAAAAGAATGGATAACATTTCGACAAACGTTTGACAGAATAATACATAGTAATAAACTTCTTATGGATGTAGAGAAAATGCATTACCTTAAGACATCATTAAAGGGAGACGCATTGAAGCTAGTACAACATTTGACAAGCTCCGATGTAAATTATAAGTCAGCATGGGAGATGGTGTTACATAGGTAGGTTAGATTAGGTTAGGTTTGTGTTACCACAGGATCTTTCCTTTCCCCTTTTCAGAAGATCCATTCAGAGCTCTTAATGAATCGGAGTATATCTCGCACTTTGCTGTTTTCGAGATCTGATAGGTTATTTTTTATCCGCTTACCCAAGTGTTTGTGCCTTCTATACATTAGTGCCGGACATGAGCAAAGAAGATGTTCTATGGTCTCTTCCTCCTCCTCGTCCATGCAACCTCTGCCGAAGTCATTCTATTCGACAACCCTTCCTTCTCGCGTGTTTTCCTAGAAGGCAGTGTCCTGTCGTTATTCCTACAACCGTTCTTAGTTCACGTCTTTGTAGGGAAATAAGCGCAGTTGAGCGCTTCAAGTCCAGCTTCGGCCAGATCTGTCTTGAAATATTGCAAGTGTCGGTGTTTTCCCACCTTACATTTGTTATTGTTTCTACCTCTTTCCGAAGCTCAAATTTCAGTGTCGCGATAGGACTCCCCACCTCCGCCCTTTCCGGTAGCAGCTGGAGAGTCGTACCACGTCTAGCTAACTCGTCCGCCCTGCAGTTCTCCTCGACATCAATGTGGCCCGGGATCCATATGATCCGTATATTGAACTGCTCACTCATCTCGTTAAGAGATTTCCGCATGGATTATCCCATCTGGGCCAGCCGATTCCTCAATCGAGATCGTCCATGAACTATCCGGTTTTATTAAATAACTTGGAGTGGTTTTTGTCATAGAGAGAATCTTTCGTAGACGAGAGGTCTCCGAGGCCCCTTCCATCTTATCACAGAAGAGCCTCCAAGACTTCCTCTGTGCCATTCTCAATTCCCTCTTATAATTTCTGAGATGTTCCTTGTAGGATTCCCAGTCCTGAGCCAGTCCCGTTTTTTGGCCTTAATGAATGCTTTCCTTCTGATAGGTCCCTAACTCCGCGGACCACCAAGTTGGCTTTTGTTTGCCCCTTGGTTTTATCACAGGGCAGGCAGCATCGATACCATGGTATCTATCTCCTATACCCCTATAGATACCCTAGTTTGCCCTTTTCTTATTTCCAAAGGACTCACGAAGGGTAGGTTTGATATCTAGCTTGAAGATTAAATAGCGATGGTCTGAGAATGAGTGTTATTTTGCAACCTTCCATTCTCTTACCTTATACGCTATAAAGTCTGATACGAGAGTTACATCGAGTAATTCTCGCCTATTCTTTATTATGAAAGTGGGCTCTTGCCCAATATTACAAATAGCGAGGTTTGTATTTAATAAGTATTCAAAAAATGACTCACCTCTCTCATTTACGTCGTTGCTGCCCCATATTGTGTGATGAGCATTTGCATCACATCCTAGAATCGGCCCAATTTTCCTTTTCTCTGCATCAGAGATTAGCTCCTCAAGTTTTTTTTGTGGAGTCTGCTTTTCCCGGTCCATGTATGCAGAAACCAGCCAGCATTTTTCATTTTCGACTTCAATACTGGCCGCAGTTATGTCACCGTCACTATATTGTGATAAAAGGAATATATTCAGGTAAGTTTTACCTAGAATACAAGATCTAATCTTCTCTGACTATAGTATAGGACTTTATACCCTTTAAGTCCGAGCCCACAGATCCTAGCTCCATTTATCCATGGCTATTGGATTAGGACGAGATCTTCCCCCGTTTCTTATAATCTAAGTAGAAGAGCTGCCAAAGCAGTTTTGGTATGGTGAAGGTTTATTTGAATTATGTTTAGCATATTTGTACTAACCTTTGCCCCATCGTTAGCATTCATGCTACTTCAGTCTCCGAGGATCCGCCGGCACATTCCGTCATGTTCCCCTTTGACTCTATCACCATCTTGTTGACATTGCTTTCTTCAATGAAGTCCGACAAGTTTTACTCGTCAGACTCCATGGCCAAAAGGTTGCCCATCCTCGATACCAGTGAGGACTCGCTGGACCGACTATTAGCTTCTAGGGCAAGCCCGATATTCAACAGGGCAGTCGGGAACCCCGTGATCGGAATGGTCCGCTCCTTTACCCTTATTGACGTCGTCTGCCTTATAGACCTTGAGACCGAAACCGAAGTTGATAACTCCCTTAGTTTTTGCCAGAGGAGCCAGGGATTCCTTGTTGATAACCATAGTTGATAATCTAAAGTTACCCTTAGCCTCCTCCTGTTTCACAATCTTCCAGTTTGATGCCGGAAGATCTGGATTGCAGGCTGCGATTATCTCTATAACAGCTTTAGCGTCGGCTGGTTTGGTAGGAAGCCAGACGCGCGGCCTTGACCTGCTAGGAATTTCTTCTCTGCTTACGTGCGCAAGCTTTGCTCCTGGCCACACTTCACCCACTTCGGCAATCGCTTTTTTATAGAGATCAACCGATCTCTGATCTGAACACGCCGTCAGCTTGACGCGTCCCTGATACCTGCATCTCTGCAGGAAGGGGGAGATCCCGGATTCTCTCTCAGAACCTTTAGGAAAATGGAGTTTAGCGTGTTGAACACCGATTTCCATTTTCCCGGCGTGATACTCCAATCCTGTTGACTATTGTCAATGACGGCTAGCAGTAGCCCGTGCTCTTTGACGATATCACTAAACGATTTCGTCTTGTGCGTCTTAAAAGCCACCGGTGAAGTCTCCGCTTGCACCTTAGCTCGTTTGCTGCTTCCGGCTTTAACCTCTTCCTGAGACCTTTGCCTTTTCGGCCCTAGGTTCTTGGCGGGGTTTTTTCCACCTTCCGCAGTTAACTTCGCCCATGCTGCTCCTCAGGGATACCAGCCAACTTTTCTAAGACTTTAAAAGCCGCTCGACGATCCCGGTACCGTTTCTTCGTCGGCGGTATGTAAGCCGTTATCGGCTTCACTTTTGCTGGTGGTGCTGGTCTCTGGCCTATGGGCCTTAGGATCCAATACTAATTTGGTTTTAGGTGCCGGGACCCCACCTTTACGGTTAGAGCCACTTGCCACGCTTGTTTCCAGCTTTTGGTGAGTGCTGGTCTCGTTTTTTTCGGCATTTGGTGAGTGCCGGTCTCGGTTTTAAGAGAAAATGTTTTGGTGTGCATCATTTTGAATCCCACGATTGTCGGAGAAAGGGTGGTCCATCCGCGCAGAGATCCGTATACGCAGGTAAGGCAGGATACTTCTAGAGGTCGCCAGGTATACAGACGGCTCTGATAGAGACTGGGCTATTTATGGGCCCCCAGCCTGGTCGATCCTCGGCTCGGGTCGCATTACACCTTGATCCGGCTTATTTGCTGTTATTTAGCGTAACCCGCTCAGCACCTAGGTTTTAAAACTCACAACCTCTGTCCGCAACTAAAGGTGAGCCTAGGGGCAACACACTCCAGTCACGGTCAGAGGACCCGGAGGCGACAACAATTGCGAAGCGTGTAGTCACATAGCAGAATACATTTGCTCGTGTGGCTATAGTAGTAGAAAGTTTTTGGTAATAACAATGTTCAATACTACTCCTAAGTTAAAGTACAAATTTTGGTAAAATTGTTCAATAGTCAAATCTGACAACAGATATAGATTTAATTTTTAAGGGAATACCGCAAAAATAGTCTGATGATTTTCATTGATAATCATCTTCGTCATTGTTTGTCAATTTGTCTATCTCGGCTTTTATTGTTCAGAATTTAATGGGAATAGTTTTAAAACAATCGTGACGCGTAGCCCGCGTGTTAAAAATTGAAAAAAAAGGTTTAAAAAAAATTACTATCTTAAGATCCATATTTTAATATAGGTAATAGTACCACATGAGTATCTTTACCAAAAAAAAGCACTATAAAAGAATAAATGTATAAAAAAAGATGTCAGTTCAGCTAACTCAGCAGAATTACACTCTAGTTCCTTTCCAAGTACCAGACAAAATTCCACAAACTCCACACAGGTGCATCGTAATTTCGCCAGGAAATTTTGTCATAACTTTTATTTGCTTTAGTTTTCAATTGATTAATAAAGTAAAAAAGTGATTATGTAAGTTGAATGTTATTGACATTTAGTATTGTAGAAATTATTAAAGAAAAGACAAGCCAAAACAAAAGGAAAAAGTAGAGAGGTAGCTTGCAACTTATTTATTTTATATGCCTCTTTGTAATATACTAGTAGTTCTGTTTTTTTATCTAAGGATTTGGTTGTCTGCCACGACAAACAAACACATATGGACGCGAAGTAAGTAGGCGTAGAGAATTTAAAAAAGCGGTGCACATTCATGTGCTCACGAACTGGTTATGATGAATGTCTATGGAGGGTTTTGACCAAAACACTCTCTACAAGAAGCCCAATTGTTTTGCTGATTGACGGATCAGTGCTAAAAAACTAACAAAATTAGATGTATTGGTAATCAACGAAGGAGAAAAATCTATATACAATTTTTCTGTGCCTTCTACAACTTATATTTCTCCCTCTTTTCAGTACCACAAGTTAGCGCGTTTCATAAAATATAATGTAAAAATAAAATGTTTGTTTGTTTGTTTGTTTGTTTGTTTGTTTGTTTGTTTGCTTGTTTGCTTGTTTGTTTGTTTGTTTGTTTGTTTGTTTGTTTGTTTGTTTGTTTGTTTGTTTGTTTGTTTGTTTGTTTGTTTGTTTGTTTGTTTGTTTGTTTGTTTGTTTGTTTGTTTGTTTGTTTGTTTGTTTGTTTGTTTGTTTGTTTGTTTGTTTGTTTGTTTGCTTGTTTGCTTGTTTGTTTGTTTGTTTGTTTGTTTGTTTGTTTGTTTGTTTGTTTGTTTGTTTGTTTGTTTG